>CM065805.1:141413893-142082643 GCA_033398695.1 Orobanche coerulescens | reverse complement strand
GTAGCATCCCGTAGTACTTAGATAAATCTCCGGAACTATTTGCACATGTAATACACAATCCACTATTCATAGTCTTTTTATTTTGCCCGTGAAATTCGGTATGAAATTTCAATCCATTCACCACATAACCTTTGTACATCTTCACTAATCGATCACCTCTAAACAATGCAGCAAGTTGAGAGTCCCTTAATACTGTGGTCGCAACCAATCTTTTAAACCATGGAACTAAGTGATTAACTCGTGCGAACTCCAAGTCTCTGGTGGAGATATTACTCTGTAGTTGATTCTCAAATGCACTGAAATACATAATGTGTAAATATATGATTACATGTAAAAATATGGAATATCAAAATAATAATCGTACCATAGATATGGTTCTGCTTCTTCACAGTTCGTAAGAATATATAGGATTGCCATATTCCACTCAACTTCAGCCATGCGTCGTCCCTTACTTTTTCCCATTACTCGACCTTTTGGTGTAAAGATCGACAGACCTTCAAATTGAGGGGAAATAGAACCTCGTTCCTTTTTAGTCGTGTCGTCGTTGTGTCGATTTCTTTGTCGAAGCAGAAGGAACAAAAATTTGTGATCTCAGTCAGTAAATAGGCCTCACATATGGATCCCTCAACCTTCGCTTTATTGCTCACCATGCCTTTTAGAATAAACATCATCCTGTATTGTACGAAATACTTAATTTATAAATATATACACAACATAATGCATATATTAACAGAAAGAAAGGAAGAGTACCTCTCGAATGGGTACATCCATCAATAGAAGACCGGTCCCCCGACAAGGGCCTCGTATGGCAGATGAACGAGCATATGTTCCATTGAGTCGAAGAATGCCGGAGGGAATATCTGTTCCAACTTGCACATAGTCACTATGACAGTCTTGGCTAAGTTTCTCATGTCAGACGCTTTAATCTCAGTCGTGCACAATGCTCTGAAACAGTTGCTCACCTCCATTAATGCTTCTCAAATCGGCTCCGGTGATGTAATATCTGGATTTATTATTGTGTATTTCATATGTTGATGAACCCTGTATTATTCGGAATTGTGATCTCGATAATTGGAGTATGATATTCTCGTATTTGAACCCTTGTACATAAGTATGGCAACATGTAAATTTTCCAATGCAAATACGTGATAACGTACGCTAACGAGGATAGCTTAACATACGTTATCTGTCATAATTAGCGTACGCTACGAATGTAGCGTAGCGTGCGTCAGCCAGTCAATTATTGAGCTAGGCGGCTAGCACATGCGCTAGCCGGACGTGGGTCCGGATAAGATTCCCGCGGGCGAACCTGGACAGATTTGGAGTCAACGCTAGTTAGCGTGCGCTAAGGATATTGCGATAGCATGCGCTAAATAACGTACGTACAGAAATGTTATAAAAGGGACAGCAACCGATTTTACTTGGTTTACATTTCCTTCACTTGTCCTTCGTTCTTGAGAGACCAGAGAGCCTTATATCCTCCTTAAACACACTTAGACCACCTCTACTTGATCAATAAAGATTGGATGTCACTTGTGATTGATCATTGAAGTGCAGAAGCACCTTGGATTGGCATACAAACAACGGAGTTGGATTCTACCTTTTTGACTCGGTGTTTTCTTCATCTTAAGGTATGTTAATTCTATCTCCAACCTTAGATTCGTGTTCTTAAGAATAAGATGATCATGCTATCAAGATATTGAGTTCCATTGATAAATTATTCAAACAAACATGTTTAGAAGTTGGAATGATTATGCTTATGATATCGTCGTTGAAACATCGTAGTTGGAATCCTAGTACGTCAAATGATGAGAGGAATATTCTAAGATTGATTATCCGTATGAATAACGTTGCCACATTGATCGTGAACTTGGAGTTGATATCACTTTTGTTAAAAGGAGTTTAGAAAGAATTATCTTAGGTTGTACCCTTTCTTATAAGTTGGAATTGTTAGTTCACCTTTAAGATGAAGTCTGAATGTATTAATGACAATAGAATCTAGTGCATCAACCTGAGATCACCGAACTTCACATGAGAATGATAATCGAGTTGAATATAAGAATTGTGATGATATTCATTTCCTTGAATTCAAAGATGATTGAATCCGTAATATCATTCATAAGTTATGAACATGATATGTAGACGGGTAACGTACGTTAATCACTGAGGAGTTCGTAAGTTTCATCACCATTAGAACAGTCTGCTGCCCAGTAGTGAAACTGCCATGCACGCTTAGCGTATGCTAAGCTATGTAGATTAACGTATGCTATCGGGCATGTTTAGCGTACGCTACGTTTGGTACGTAACGTACTTTATGTCATCAGGCGAGTCAGTCGGCTGATCAGAGAGGACTGTCGATACATAGTTAGCGTATGCTAGACTTCTTTGTTTACGTGCGCTAACTAGCAGGCTTAACACACGCTACATAGAATACGTAGCATACACTAAGCAGTTCAGGCAGATTACGTTTTATGAACTTTCGGCCGTAAATTGGATTGTTAGACATTCGTACGACATGAGATGAATTCTATATTATTTCTTTTGTTAAGGTTCGAGCTTAGCAACGTGTTTAATCGAAGGGGATGACCTTCGAGCATTTTGATATTCGTGGAAGTCTTTCTTGTCATCAAATCGAGGCAAGTACTTTAACTAGAAAATTATCCGTAATATGTCGGTTATGTTATAATTGTACTGTGTACATGTGTTATGATTAATTGTCCACCATGCGTTGATCCGACGGGAATCATCATGGAAAATCTATAGCTGTGTGCGCTGGATCGTTGGACAGGTAGTTCCACCATGCTTTGGTCCGACGGGATCATCATGGGAATCTATAGCTGTGTGCGCTGGATCATTGGAATATCATGAGTATGTTGAAACTATTATGATGTGATATGTATTGCTGTTATTTCCCGCTGGAGAAACTCGTTATGACTATTGTTGATTAAATCATTGTTGAATGATTATTGTACTTGTACTAGCATCGTTGTGCTAACCCCTTCGGGGGTTAACATTTGTGTATGTTCAGGATCCAGGAGAGCAGGGAAACAACCACTAGAGCTGCATGACGACGAGGGTGCAGAGTGATGTTCCGGCCGGGTTTCATTGTCAGTTGTTATATTATTTTTAATAAGTACTCGAGTATGACGTCGTTTCTGATGATTGGTTTTTGGTGATGTATTAATATTTTTCCTTTGGATAATTGTGTTTTCGGTATGTTTTGTCCTGAACTATTGTATTCATTCCAAGTTACTTTTATATGTTAGTCTTTGTTGTTGTCTTTTCTTTTCTTCAACCTTGTAAATTCTTATGAAAAGGATTTACGGCGCTGTATCGGGGGTGTTATAGAATATGGTATCGAAGCTAAGATTATGGATATCTTAGACATTGGGTTAAAATAGGGGTCATATACGTCTTTTGGGATAACCGGCCACGAATAACATCACTGTACTGCCTACGTCTTCATGCGAGCGGTGGTTGTAAGTTCCTAATCTCTATCTCGTTCTTTACATGTTGTATCTCTTTATACTTGAACAGTAGAATGATATTGTTTCTTGTATATTGAGTATTTATGCTTACAGTATGTTGAGAGGTGGACGTGGACGTGGTCGCGGTCGCGGACGCGGGCGAAGAAATGATGAAAGAGAAGCGTCGCCTTCTAATCAGGCCAGCCACAGTTCAGGCGAGCCACAAAGATCTATTAATAATGAACCGGAAACTGCTGTACCCGAGATCCTTCGTCAGGTGGTTAACCAGATAACTCAGTTTGCTCTGGTCGTGGACCGAATGCAGGTGGTGGTGGGATTACAGCAGGGAGATAGGCAACAAGGAATCCCAGACATGGGAAATCGAGGCGACCGATGGCTGCAAGAGGTGGAGAAGATGCAACCACCTAAATTCGACGTCTTTTATGAGACACCAACCTAGGATCATTGGTTGAAAGAATTGGAGAAAATTTTTGCCGGGATTAACTGCTCAGATGACCGGAGAGCCTCTATCGCTCAATACTTTCTGATAGGGGAAGCGTCCAAGTGGTGGGAAGCCATCCGGTCCGTAGATCATGATGCTAACTGGACAGAATTTAAATTGATGATGGAAGCTCAGTACTGCCCTCATCCTGTGAGGGAAGCCAAAATTCGGGAATTTTTCTCCGCTCAGCCGTCAGACGAGCCAGTATCCCAGACAATTAAAACGTTTAATCAGCAGATGGCGTTTGTTCGACACTTGGTCAGAACAGACGCAGAAATGATGATCTATTTTGATATGAGAATGAAACCAGAAATCCAGAGGCACATGTCCGGTTTTGAATGTACCACTCTCCGCCAATACCAAGATAAGGCGTTGGCGTATGAAATCAAGGAAGCAGCAATGGAGAAGTTGGCAGAGTCCAAGAAGCAGAAAGTCTCCGGTAGTTTCATGGAGCACAAGAGTAGTGGCCCCCACAAGGCCCAGTCATTCTTTCATTCTTTCAAGAAACCTCCACACCCATCCAAAAGTGGAAGGAACTCCGGAGCAGTATCAGTCACTACGGATACAGCTAGGAAGTGCTTTAACTGTGGTCGCCCAGGCCACCTTTGGCGTGATCGTTTTCATACTCCAGTTACATGTTTTGATTGCGGATAGGAAGGGCACCGTACGATGTTTTGCAAGGATGCGACAAAGTTTAATGGAACCCGTACATCACAGCCAGCTCAGAGAGAAGCAAGTAATCAGCAGACGCAGCAGAGTGTTCAGCTGCCCCAAAGTTTCGGTCGAGGTCGAGGCAGAGGACAATTTGACCATAAGGGAGTCTCGAGTGTCGGATCCACTCCCCCACGTCTGTACGAGATGAGGAGGACAGACGATCAGGATGCTGTTGTCGCATCAGGTACTGTTCAGATCCTTTCCCAACTAGTTAGCGTTTTATTCGATATAGGAGCTACGCATTCATTTATATCCTTGTCTTGTGTAAATCGTTTGAATATTTCTGGTTTTCATTATTTTGAGCCTTATGTTGTGGGTTTACCGAGTGGAGAGAGGATTGTTGGAAATTTAGAAACTAGAGATTTCCCTGTATCATTTGGAGGCAGAGAGTGGCCCTCAAATTTGATTGTGATAGAAATGCAAGGAGACGACCTGATACTCGGAGATGATTGGCTTAATCGATATGGAGCTATTGTAAACTACCGACAGAGAAATATCTCGCTGATCGCTGACGATGGTTCGAAAATACTGTTTGAAGGATGGAAACCTGGAATCTCAGGAAAGATGATTAAAACGATGAAAGCTGTCAAATTGTTGAAATAGGGTTGTACCGGATACTGGTGCTATGCAATGAAGAAAGAAGACGGAAAAGTGGAACTCTCATCCATTCCAGTTGTGAACGAATTCCCGGATGTATTTCCTGATGAATTACCTGGACTACCTCCACGACGGGATGTAGAATTCACCATCGAGCTAGAACCAGGAGCTACACCAATTTCTAAGGCGCCGTATCGTATGGCACCTACCGAGATGTATGAATTGAAGAAACAACTGGAAGAGTTACTGGACAAGGGCTATATTCAGCCAAGCGTTTCGCCCTGGGGTGCACTAGTTCTTTTCGTTCGGAAGAAGGATGGATCACTCCGATTGTGCATTGACTACCGAGAACTGAACAAGATGACGATTAAGAACAAGTATCCGTTATCACGGATTGATGATTTGTTTGACCAGTTACAAGGAGCAACAGTGTTTTCTAAAATCGATATGAGATCAGGATATCATTAGCTGAGGATTAAGGAATCTGATGTTCCGAAATCAGCATTCAGAACTTGCTACGGACACTATGAATTTGTAGTGATGTCGTTTGGTCTCATTAATGCACCTGCCGTGTTTATGCAATTGATTAAACGAGTGTTCATCGAATATTTGGATAAATTTGTGGTTGTGTTCATTGATGACATTCTGGTGTGTTCTAAGAGCCCGGAAGAGCATGCACAGCATTTACGGATTGTGTTAGACCTGTTGAGAAATGAACAATTATACGCCAAACTTTATAAGTGTGAATTCTGGCTAAAGGAAGTAATGTTCCTCGGCCATGTAGTATCAGCTGAAGGAGTCCGAGTAGATCCTCAGAAAATCGAAGCAGTTATGGATTGGAAGCCTCCTAAAAATGTGAAAGAAGTCCGGAGTTTCTTAGGACTTGTCGGGTATTATCGTCGGTTCGTGGAAGGGTTTTCCAAACTTACCCGCCCACTTACTCGACTACTGCAGAAAACTCAAAAGTTTGAGTGGAATGCGATGTGCCAGAATAGCTTTGATGAATTGAAGAAGAGATTGACGACGACACCGATTTTAGCACTCCCACAGGGAACTGGAGGATTTATAGTTTACATTGATGCTTCGAGCCAAGGACTCGGATGCGTATTGATGCAGAATGATAAGGTGATCGCTTATGCATCACGACAGCTGAAACCTTATGATGTGAATTACCCAACGCATGATTTGGAGCTGGCAGCAGTAGTTTTTGCTTTGAAAATCTGGAGACATTACCTATACGGGACTCACTGTCAGATCTTTACGGATCACAAGAGTCTCAAATACATCTTCAGTCAGAAAGTGTTGAACATGTGGCAAAGAAGATGGCTGGGACTTATTAAGGACTATGACTTGGAGATTCCCAGCCCAGCATTCGACGGGAATTGATTCGCGAAGGAATTGAAGTATGGTTTCAGAGAGTCCAAGCACAACTGTGCGTGATGGAAATAACTTAATCGTTAACCGAAGAAATCAAATCTAAGCAATTGGATGATCCACTGATGATTCGGTTGTATGATGAAGTAAACAGAGGAAAAGCCCCAGGATTTATAATTCATGATGATGGAGTCTTGAGATTTCAGAACCGACTTTGCGTTCCTGATGTCGGTGCTCTGAAGCAGACAATTATGAAGGAAGCTCACAGCATGCCCTATTCTATCCACCCGGGCACCAGTAAGATGTATAAATACTTGAAACAGAACTTCTGGTGGGGCAAAATGAAGAAAGATGTAGCAGATTATGTTTCGAAATGTTTGACTTGTCAGCAGGTTATGATCGAACATCAACGACCTGCCGGGATGCTAAAGCCACACCCAATTCCTGAATGGAAGTGGGAGGACATATCGATGGACTTTATCACCAATATGCCGAGAACCAAGACAGGAATGAATATGATTTGGGTGATAGTTGATCGTCTAACCAAATCGGCTTATTTTCTAAGCATTAAGGATACGTGGGGACCCGAAAAGTTGGCACGAGTATTTATTTCAGAGATAGTTCGACTGCATGGTACGCCGAAGACCATTATTTCTGACAGGGACGGTCATTTTGTGTCTCATTTTTTGAAAGCAGTTCATAAAGCCTTGGGGACCGAATTGAACTTTAGCACAGCTTATCACCCGCAGACAGATGGACAATCCGAGAGGACTATTCAAACAGTGGAAGATATGTTAAGGGCTTGTGCCTTAGACTGGTCAACTGATTGGGAAGTTCATCTACCGTTGATTGAATTCACCTGCAACAATAGTTGGCATGCTTCCATTAAGATGGCACCGTTTGAGGCATTATACAGGAGGAGATGCAGATCGCCCCTATGTTGAGATGATTCGTCAGACTTAATTGGGACGGAACCAGAACTGATCGTGCAGACACGAGAAAAGATAGCCTTGATTCGCGAAAGGCTGTTGACTACCCAGAGTCGATAGAAATCTTACACAGACGTACGCCGTCATCCATTGGAGTTCAGTACTGGAGATCACGTACTTATAAAGGTTTCTCCTACTCGGGGAATCTTTCATTTCGGAAGAAAGGGGAAGTTGAGTCCAAGATATATCGGACCGTTCGAAATTCTTGAGAGAGTTGGGGAATTGGCATACATATTGGCATTACTGCCGTCATTGAGCCATGTTCATAACGTGTTCCACGTAACCCAGCTACGGAAGTATATACCAGACCCTAGTCATGTCATTGATTTCGACGAGATCGAAGTCGCTCAAGATGGCACATTTGAAGAGAGACCGATCAGGATACTCGAGAGTCGAGTTAAGAAATTAAGGAATAAACTGATCGCTTTGGTCAAAGTTCAGTGGTCACGCCACGGAGTGGAAGAAGCCACTTGGGAAACGGAAGATAGCATGAAGTCCAGATATCCAGAGTTATTTTCGTCTTGAGTTTCGGGACGAAACTCCTTTTTTAGTAGGCGAGTATGTAATATACGGATTTATTATTGTGTATTTCATATGTTGTTGAACCCTGTATTATTCGGAATTGTGATCTCGATAATTAGAGTATGATATTCTCGTATTTGAACCCTTATACATGAGTATGGCAACATGTAAATTTTCCCATGCAAATACGTGATAACGTACGCTAACGAGGATAGCTTAACGTACGTTATCTGTCAGAATTAGCGTACACTACGAATGTAGCGTAGCGTGCGTTAACCAGTCAATTATTGAGCTGGGCGGCTAGCACATGCGCCAGGTCCGGATAAGATTCCCGCGGGCGAACCTGGGCAGATTTGGAGTCAACGCTAGTTAGCGTGCGCTAAGGATATTGTGATAGCGTGCGCTAAATAATGTACGTACAGAAATGTTATAAAAAGGACAACAACACATTATACTTGGTTTACATTTCCTTCACTTGTCCTTCGTTATTGAGAGACCAGAGCACCTTATATCCTCCTTAAACACACTTACACCATCTCTACTTGATCATTAAAGATTGGATGTCACTTGTGATTGATCATTGAAGTGGAGAAGCACCTTGGATTGGCATACAAACAACCGGAGTTAGATTCTACCTTTTTCACTCGGTGTTTTCTTCATCTTAAGGTATGTTAATTCTATCTCCAGCCTTAGATTCGTGTTCTTAAGAATAAGATGATCATGCTATCAAGATATTGAGTTCCATTGATAAATTATTCAAACAAACATGTTTAGAAGTCGGAATGATTATGCTTATGATATCATCGTTGAAACATCGTAGTTGGAATCCTAGTATGTCAAATGGTGAGAGGAATATTCTGAGATTGATTATCCGTATGAATAACGTTGCCATATTGATCGTGAACTTGGAGTTGATATCACTTTTTTTAAAAGGACTTTAGAAAGAATCATCTTAGGTTGTACCCTTTCTTATAAGTTGGAATTGTTAGTTCACCTTTAAGATGAAGTCTGAATGTATTAATGACAATGGAATTTAGTGCATCAACCTCAGATCACCGAACTTCACATGAGAATGATAATCGAGTTGAATATAAGAATTGTGATGATATTCATTTCCTTGAATTCAAAGATGATTGAATCCATAAGATCATTCATAAGTTATGAACATGATATGTAGACGGGTAATGTACGTTAATCACTGAGGAGTTCGTAAGTTTCATCACCGTTAGAACAGTCTGCTGCCCAGTAGTGAAACTGCCATGCACGCTTAGCGTACGCTAGGCTATGTAGATTAACGTATGCTATCGGGCATGTTTAGCGTACGCTACGTTTGGTACGTAACGTACGTTATGTCATCAGGCGAGTGAGTTGGCTGATCAGAGAGGACTGTCGATACATAGTTAGCATACGCTAGACTTTGTTGTTTACATGCGCTAACGAGCAGGCTTAACGCACGCTACATAGAATACGTAGCGTACGCGAAGCAGTTCAGGAAAATTACGTTTTATGAATTTTCGGCCGTAAATTGGATTGTTAGACATTCGTACGACGTGAGATGAATTCTATATTATTTCTTTTGTTAAGGTTCGAGCTTAGCAACGTGTTTAATCGAAGGAGACGACCTTCGAGCATTTTGATATTCGTGGAAGTCTTTCTTGTCATGAAATCGAGGCAAGTACTTTAACTAGAAAATTATCCGTAATACGTCGGTTATGTTATAATTGTACTGTGTACATGTGTTATGATTAATTGTCCACCATGCGTTGATTCGATGGGAATCATCATGGGAAATCTATAGCTATGTGCGCTGGATCGTTGGACAAGTAGTTCCACCATGCTTTGGTCCGATGGGATCATCATGGGAATCTATAGTTGTGTGCGCTGGATCATTGGAATATCATGAGTATGTTGAAACTGTTATGATGTGATATGTATTGCTGTTATTTCTCGTTGGAGAAACTCGTTATGACTATTGTTGATTAAATCATTGTTGAATGATTATTGTACTTGTACTAGCATCGTTGTGCTAACCCCTTCGGGGGTGAACATTTGTGTATGTTCAGGATCCAGGAGAGCAGGGAAACAACCACTAGAGCTGTATGACGACGAGGGTGCAGAGTGATATTCCGGCCGGGTTTTATTTTCTGTTGTTATATTATTTTTAGTAAGTACTCGAGTACGACGTCGCTTCTGATGATTGTTTTTTGGTGATGTATTAATATTTTTCCTTTGGATAATTGTGTTTTCGGTATGTTTTGTCCAGAACTGTTCTATTCATTCCAAGTTACTTTCATATGTTAGTCCTTGTTGTTCTCTTTTCTTTTCTTCAGCCTTGTAAATTCTTATGAAAATGATTTACGGCGTTGTAATATTCCTGAATATATCGGGGGTGTTACAGGTGAAAAATCTTTCAAGGCAATAGGTAGCAATCGTTGCATAAAAACATGGCAATCATGGCTCTTCATACGATTTATTCTATTAGTATCGAGATTCACATAGTTTGATATATTCGAAACATGCCCGTCTGGAAATTTTAACTCTTTAAGCCACGCGCATATTGCATGTTTCTGTTCTGTGGTGAGCATATATGTTTCTTTCCGCTTTCTATTTGTTGCCTCGGGTACAAACAACCCATCTCTTGTTGTGTACAATGGCAAGTCGTGTCTCACCTTCATGTTGCCCTTAGTTTTTTGGGGAATGTCCATGACTGTGTTAAGTATATTATCAAAGAAATTCTTTTCACATTGCATGACGTCGAAATTATGACGAATCAGTAAGGTAGACCAGTAATGGAGCTCCCAAAATATGCTCCTCTTTGTCCAATTATGCTTTTCTCCAAACCCTTCAATACTTTCATAATTCACACCAAAGGTCACATCAGGAATACGATCAACAATAATTTTCATTTTTGCTGGCCCTCGACGTTCCAGAAAAAATAAGCTTTCTTCATGACCTTTAAAAATCACGTTTATTTTTTCTGTAAGTGTGCCTAAGTGGGAGAAAACATCTGTGACAGTCGAACTATGATGGTTTCCCTATGTTGTTTAAATGAAAAGCAGAAGTACTTTCCATGTGTGCTCCATCCCGACAACATACCATATGCTGGAAAGTCATTAATCGTCCACATCAGAGCCGCACGCATCGAGAATTTTTCCTGCCTTACACAGTCCCAGGTTGTAGCTCCATCTGTCCACAAAATTTTTAGCTCATCGATCAAGGGTCGGAGCATCACATCTATGTTCATCCTTGGCCCTTTACGGCCAGATATAATAAGACTTAAGAAAATAAACTCCTGACGCATGCATAAAGTTGGTGGTAAATTATACGGAGTTACGAAGATCGGACAACAAGAGTATTGGGCACCTGTTCCTCGAAATGGATTAAAACCATCAGTACAAAGACCGAGCCTGACATTTCGAGGATCTGCATTGAACGAAGGATGCGTACGATCGAAGTGTCGCCAAGCTTCAGCACCGGCAGGATGAATTACTCTTTCTGACTCATCATGGCACTTTGTGTGCCATGTCATGTGTTCAGCAGTTTTGTACGACATATACAGCCGCTTCAACCTATCAGTGATTGGAAAATACCACAATTTCTTTTGTGCACTCGATTTCCCTTCCTCGTACCGTGGCGCTGCACAACTAGGACAAAATTTCAAACTCTCACCTTCCCCATAGTACAGAAAACAATTGTTGCAACAAACATCATACTTGATCACTCGGAGACCAAGTTTCGACATGATATTTTTTACTTCGGAATAATTATCGGGGATTTGGCTCTGATATTGCTCCGGTGCCATGCCCTTGTTGCTTTTGATGAAATAATCCATTGCTTTTTGTGAGGCATTATACGTCGTCTTGAAATTCATTACCTCCGTAACCCACTGCAACGACTTATTATGCAACTCATACAACGGCCGATCAACATACTCTAACAGATCATAAAATAATTTTGCTTCACGATTTGGCTCTGCCGGCTTATTATCAGTGTAATTGCGAAATTGAGGAAAATTATCCATCACCATATCTCTTTGTGATGTAAAATAATTTTCTACAGGTGTAGGATGATCCTCCTATATTGTAATCATTGATCCCGCAATTTTGATAATCTTCACCATGGCATACCAAAACACGATAATCCGGTGCAAATCCACACTAATATAAATGTTGCATGACTGTATTGCGATCACGTTCACGCTAATTCTTACACTTTTTGCATGGACATAATATCTTACTACCAACTACTAGACGAGCGAATCCAAAATCCAGAAACATATTAACACTATCAATAAATTATCTAGTAATCATATCGTCGGGACCACGACATTTTTCGTACATCCATTCTCTAAAAGTTGATATTATTTCAGTGCATACAAAATAAATAACTACAAAATATAAAAATGTTTTCATTGCATTCCAAATAATCTATTATCAACTAAAACATAAATAATATTTTCGGATTTAATATAACATTTATAATCAACAAGAAAATGAGTATAATCAACTAACATTTATAATATTTTGAATTATGAATATAAAATCAACTAACTTTCATCAAACTAAATTTTAATTTAATATAACTACTGTAACACCCCATGCTAGGCGGATATTACAGTGCCGTGGACCCCCGATTGGGACCCACCAGGCGAGTGAAAATGAATGAAATACACAGGGTAAATGTAGTACCGAACCACATTACATCATTAATTACTCCGATGAGGAGTTTTATTACAACACACCCAAGGAAATGACCGAATACAAGTATATTTTATATGGAGATAAAATATACAACACTGAATGAACTCAAAATCCAAACGGAAATCTGTAGCGGAAATGAAATAAGGAAACACGGTGAATGAAAGGACTGGGGCCCCCTACTAGTATCACTGGGACTCCTCGCCGTCAACATGCTATTCCCGTGCTTTTGCCTTGCCATGACCTGAAAAAAAAATCCCCAAACGGCGTCACTTACACAGAACAACAACCCTCAAGAGTTGAATAAACACAATCATATATATATATGTTGTATAAACCACAAGTTCGATCAAAAATGAATCGGTTAGATTATAACCCAATCGGTTAGATCCTCCTATATTGTAATCATTGATCCCGCAATTTTGATAATCTTCACCATGGCATACCAAAACACGATAATCCGGTACAAATCCACACTGATATAAATGTTGCATGACTGTATTGCGATCACGTTCACGCTAATTCTTACACTTTTTGCACGGACATAATATCTTACTACCAACTACTAGACGAGCGAATCCAAAATCCAGAAACATATTAACACTATCAATAAATTATCTAGTAATCATATCGTCGGGACCACGACATTTTTCGTACATCCATTCTCTAAAAGTTGATATTATTTCAGTGCATACAAAATAAATAACTACAAAATATAAAAATGTTTTCATTGCATTCCAAATAATCTATTATCAACTAAAACATAAATAATATTTTCGGATTTAATATAACATTTATAATCAACAAGAAAATGAGTATAATCAACTAACATTTATAATATTTTGAATTATGAATATAAAATCAACTAACTTTCATCAAACTAAATTTTAATTTAATATAACTACTGTAACACCCCATGCTAGGCGGATATTACAGTGCCGTGGACCCCCGACTGGGACCCACCAGGCGAGTGAAAATGAATGAAATACACAGGGTAAATGTAGTACCGAACCACATTACATCATTAATTACTCCGATGAGGAGTTTTATTACAACACACCCAAGGAAATGACCGAATACAAGTATATTTTATATGGAGATAAAATATACAACACTGAATGAACTCAAAATCCAAACGGAAATCTGTAGCGGAAATGAAATAAGGAAACACGGTGAATGAAAGGACTTGGGGCCCCTACTAGTATCACTGGGACTCCTCGCCGTCAACATGCTATTCCCGTGCTTTTGCCTTGCCATGACCTGAAAAAAAATCCCCAAACGGCGTCACTTACACAGAACAACAACCCTCAAGAGTTGAATAAACACAATCATATATATATGTTGTATAAACCACAAGTTCGATCAAAAATGAATCGGTTAGATTATAACCCAATCTTGTTGAAAACATACGCAATCAAACATGCTGTATGAATCAACTAACAGTACGGCTCAAAGGGTGGCGCCACACTACGCCCGGGATGAAAATGTATCCGTAAACAAGCCACCAACGAGTATCGATCGAATACACGTGTGGTCTTGTACCTAATCAGTCTCACGAAGCAATCGACTTGTGTGCACAGTCCAATGTGAGGCCAACAACCAACACACGATTTAAATGTGCCCGACATGAAAATCCTACACATACCAACCGGCACGCCAGTATGACCCGGAATGCCACGAGATAACAAAGTGACATCGAAATCAATAATGACTCACCGAGATGAAATGATAGTGAAATGAATGACAGGTCAATGAAATGATTGGAACCGTCGTTCCTTGTGACTGAAGTGATTAATTGACAATGACAAGTATTGATACGGTTAATACAATGATGAATGAGTTATGATTATGAATGAACAACAACAAAAGGAATGAATATCCTTTTAACCGAGTAAGAATTAACTTACACAACACCAGTGACAATTATCCTTCCACGAACAACGTCCTAATTGAGATATCGGTCGCTCGAACAACCTTGAATAACACAATTACCAATAATCCGTTCAACATACGAATCAAACACGAATATAATGAACTCAAAACGTCGATACGACTAAACCAAGTTCATTGGGGCATTAAATCGAACACTTTGTGGCCAAACTTCGATTGTTTACAATCAAACTTCAATAATACCAACATCAAATCCCCAAGAAGTGTTTCAAACCAACAAAACATCTTCAATACGATCAATAATCCAATATGAATATTCAAATTCGTGATTACAACAACGATTAATCGAAAATCCCCAAATCCAACTCAATATTCAAAGTGTTTTTGAATAATCCTTCAATAATCCAATGAATAATCAAACATATCCATAATCATGCGTATATCACTTCATACAACATGATCTTATCATCCAAAACATCATATCTCAATACAAAATCGAAATCCAAGATGTTGAAGAAATTACCTCTTGAAGATCCAAGCACTTTGATCCGAAGAACACGCGTTAGATCGACTATCCGGGCTTCACGATCGAAAGGAGATGAAGAAAAACCAAGTATTCAAGTGATAGATGAAGGAAAGTATCCCCCTCAAGCCCTCTCTCTCGGATATAGGTGGAAGAATGGAAAAAATGGGTTGATTCTCACAAAAACCCGCAATTATAGTGCAGACTGCACTGTGTGCCGCGGACCGGCCGAAGTGTGCCACGGCACAGGGCCAAAATCGCCTCGTTGATCGGCAGCGGCCGCAGCCGATTTAATGTGCCGCGGCAGCGATTCTCAAAGGTACCGCGGCCCTGTCGGCATGAGCCGCGGCCCCCGGTACAGATGGGTTGGCCGATAATTGCAACATGAGTGTGCTGCGGCCCGGACGAGTGTGCCGCGGCAGTGACTCGACAGTGTGGCGCGGCCCTGCCGGCATGATCCGTGGCCCTCGGTACAGTCGGGTCGGCCAAATAAGCAGCATGTGTGTGCCGCGGCGCACATCCCTTGTGCTGCGGCCCACACCCCCCTTGGGTCTTAAAATGATGAAAAATGACCCGGGAAGAGAATAAAAGCAATAGGAATCAATATTTGGGAAATAATTACACGAAATGGAAGTGCGGAAACCCCAAAACGGTGGTTCCAAGCAAAGATTACAAGGGTTCGCCCAACAAAACACAATTTGAACAATGAGGTGATTTGAAATGACATGAACTCCAACGTCAACATCGACTAATGAATCAATTACAACAATCAAGATAATACTCTTGTCTCGTTTCCCGAGTAAGGTTGAAACAATGAACAATATAGATACACAACTCGAAGTTATTCCGAACGGTGAACATGGGTGAATGATTATTAACAAGTGAAAAATTACATAGTGACAATTACCGAATGAAATTATTGAATGATAATGATTGAATTACAACCGGGTATTACATACACCCCCCCCCCCTTAAAAGAGTTTCGTCCTCGAAACTAAGGGTCAAACAACTCGGGATAACTCTCCCGCATACTATCCTCGATTTCCCAAGTAGCCTCTTTGACTCCGTGTCTAGACCACTGAATTTTAACCAAAGGAATCGTCTTATTCCTCAACTGTTTGATTCGCCGCTCTAAAACTCGTATAGGACGCTCCTCATATGAATGATCATCTGCGATCTCGATTTCGTCGAACTGAAGTATGTGACTCGGGTCGGCAACATACTTCCGCAACTGAGAGATGTGAAACATATTATGAATTCGGCTCAACGCCGGAGGTAAGGCCAATCGATAAGCTAGCTCGCCTACTCGATCCAAAATCCCAAACGGTCCAATGAATCTCGGACTCAATTTCCCCCTCTTCCCAAAATGGAAGATACCACGACTCGGGGATACCTTGACCAAAACATGGTCACCCGACTCGAACTCTAATGGTCGATGATGATTATCTACATATGATTTCTGTCGACTCTGAGCGGTCAACAAACGATTCCTGATCAAAGATACCTTCTCACGGGCGGCTATAAGCATATCGGGCTCGGTGCCGATTAATTCTGATAATTCATCCCAACACAAAGGAGATCGACAACGACGACCGTACAAGGCCTCGTAAGGTGCCATCTTAATCGAAGAATGCCAACTATTATTGTACGTGAACTCGATCAACGGTAGTTGGGCTTCCCAATCATCTTTCCAATCGAGGACAAATGCCCTCAACATGTCCTCTAAAGTCTGAATAGTCCTCTCTGATTGTCCGTCGGACTGAGGATGAAAAGTTGTACTGAGATTAAGCTGAGTTCCCATAGCACGATGAACTGATTTCCAAAAATGAGACACGAATCGTCCATCACGATCGGAAACGATACTTTTAAGAGTACCGTGCAATCTTACTCTCTCTTTGATGAACAACTGGGTAAGTTTCTCGGGACCCCAGGTATCCTTAATCTCAAGGAAAGCGAGCTGACTAAGTTAGATGATCCACAATCACCCAGACTGTATTCATGCCACGACGACTAGTCGGCAAACTCGTGATGAAGTCCATTGAAATATCCTCCTATTTCCACTCCGGAATAGGGAGCGGTTTCAGCATACCTGCTGGTCGCTGATGTTTTATCTTGACTTGCTGACAGGTTAAGCATCTCGAAAAAAATTCTGCGACTTCTCGCTTCATATTACTCCACCAATAATTTTGTTTTAAGTCTTTATACATCTTGCTAGACCCCGGGTGAATGGAATAAGGGGTAGCATGAGCTTCTCTCAAAATTGAGTTTTTCAACTCGTCAAAAGCCGGTACACATAACCGATTCTTAAATCGCAAAAGTCCATCCTCGTGGATCACAAATCCAGGGCTTTCCCTTGAGCCACATCCTCACGGATGCGCAACAAAAATAGGTCCGAACCCTGATTCACCCTGATCATCTCCTCGAGTGGCGATGAAATCTCTAACATACAAAGTTGCCCTTATACTCGCTGTAACCAGACCTCGATCTCGGGTCTCAGAAATTCCTGTTGAATTTCCTTCTGAACTGTTAATCGACCAAGCATCTGCTTCTGAACGGACTTACGACTCAAGGCGTCGGCGACAATGTTCGCCTTGCTCGGGTGGTAAAGTATCTCGATATCATAATCTTTGATCAGTTCCAACTACCGTCTCTGCCGCATATTTAACTCCTTCTGAGTAAATATATACTTTAAACTCTTATGATCGGTGAATATCTGACAGGTAACGCCATAAAGATAATGACGCCAAATTTTCAATGCAAACACCACGGCTGCTAACTCCAGGTCGTGGGTCGGATAATTAACCTCATAAGGTCTCAATTGTCGTGAAGCATAAGCAATAATTTTCCCGTTCTGCATGAGTGCACATCTGAGACCCTGTCCGGACACATCACTATAAACCACAAATTCTTCCATCCCTTGCGGTAAAGAAATGACATGTGCTGAAATTAACCGGCTCTTAAGTTCCTCAAAACTCTACTGACATGCGTCAGACCACGTATATTTCTTATCCTTCCTTAAAAGGTTCATCATGGGTTGAGCGATTTTAGAAAATCCTTCCACAAACCGCCGATAATAACCGGCTAATCCGAGAAAGCTTCGGATTTCCTTAACATTCTTCGGAGATAACTAATCTTGGATAGCCTCCGTCTTCTGAGGATCAACACGCACTCCATCTGATGAAATTACATGCCCGAGAAAAGTCACTTCGGACGTCCAAGACTCACATTTGGAAAACTTTCCATAAAGTTGCTCTCATCTTAACACGTCGAGAACCTGATGAAGATGAACCTCGTGTTCCTTTCGGTCATGAGAATAAATAAAAATGTCATCGATGAAGACAACAACAAACTGATCCAAAAAGTCGATGAAAACCCGATTCATTAACTCCATGAATACCGTAGGAGCATTAGTTAGCCCGAACGGCATTACTACGAACTCATAATGACCATAGCGTGTACGAAACGCTGTCCTCGTGATATCCGACTCTCGAATTTGCAACTGATGATATCCATATCTTAGGTCGATCTTGGAAAATACTAAAGCTCCCTGCAGTTGATCTAAGAGATCATCAATACGGGGTAGAGGATACTTATTCTTGATTTTCACCCTGTTCAACTCCCAATAATCAATACACAAACGAAATGAGAGAGAATGATAGAGAGAATGATTGTCCCCTGTGCTCCCCACGGGGATGAACTCGGTCGGATATAACCTTCTCGGTCAAATCCTCTAATTGATTCTCTAATTCCTGCATTTCGGTTGGGGCCATCTGATACGGTGCCTTCGATAATGGGGATATACCAGGCTCCAACTCTATCGTGAATTCCATATCCCTCAGTGGAGGTAAAATAGGTAGCTCGTCTGGGAGTTCATCGTCAAGCGATAACGATGATAACACGAATGGTTGAACACCTCGATTGCCTGAGAATGGCCAATCGATGACAACGATACGATGAATGGTTGGACACCTCGATTGCCTTAGAACGGCCAATCGATGACAATGATATAAGGAATGATCGAATACCTTGATTGCCTAAGAACGGCTAATCGGTGACAATGATATAATGAATGATTGAATATCTCGATTACCTATGAACGGCCAATCGATGACAATGATATAATGAATGATTGAATACCTCGATTACCTATGAACGGCCAATCGATGACAATGATATAAGGAATGATTGAATACCTCGATTGCCTAAGAACGGCTAATCGGTGACAATGATATAATGAATGATTGAATAAGTCTGATTGAGTAATTTTACTGCTTCCATCATATCAATGATTCTTTCGGAACAACGGGGATCACCTCCCTGAAGCACACATTTGACCCCAACGACGGAAATGATAGTGACCAAACATTTACGAACATCGAGGGGGTATCATGATGATCTATCCCACTAATACCCGATATACATCGTCCTTAAGTAAATCCACCACGATTTGGTCCATCAACCAATCGCGGTCATTTAAACTTAATTCAGTCAGTTCTTAACCTCATGATTTCCGGAAATTCTTCCATCATCAGGTAGATCGATGGTATGAGGTCCACAAGCAATAGGACTATCTAAATTAAGTCTATTCAAACATGATTCGAGAATGAATGAATGCGGTGCAC
This sequence comes from Orobanche coerulescens, assembly GCA_033398695.1. Classification (NCBI taxonomy): domain Eukaryota; kingdom Viridiplantae; phylum Streptophyta; class Magnoliopsida; order Lamiales; family Orobanchaceae; genus Orobanche; species Orobanche coerulescens. Next base: position 142,062,746 of record CM065805.1, on the reverse strand, counting down.
CAGTATCAAAAGGTACACACAGGTTGAGATAAAATTACGAGTATAGCTGAGATCATTCGGGCCACCGGATCGTCGATTCTTTTCATCACATGAATCCGAGACTTGCCGGGCCCCGAACCGGACGCTCCCGTCTGAAAAATATGAGCTCCGCCTTTATTTGCTTCTATTGTCTTAAACGACGCTAACAGAGTAGTCTGATTCTGAATCGCTGATTGCTTCGGGGCCTGAGATGCCGCCGGAGCCGACTTGGAGTCCTTTCGGCAAAAACGGGCCTTATGCCCAAAAATCGCACAATTATGGCACGTGATAGACGGTTTCAGACACTTAGTGCTGTAATGACCCGGCGCTCCACAGTTGAAACAAGTGATGGCCGAACTGGCCGCTCGGGACTGAGATCCCGCACGATTATGTGCCGTAGGAGGTCGCTCAGAAACGATAGGGCCCGCACGAGGCTTCTTTTAAGGTTGACTGACCGCCTTCGGATTGATTACGCTTCGTTGATTTCTTGCTGACAGATGAAGGTTGTTGCTCAGCAATTTCCTTAGCAGCAGGCTCATACGGGAGAGTTCTCTCGATTAATTTGGCTAGAGTGGCGCAATGATGATTGAGCAATTGCATATGGGTCATCATGACCTGCATAAAAGTGAGTGGATCAACCCGAACATCTTCTGATTGAGCCAAGTCCTGGGTATGATTTCCCGATAGCGAGTGATTATTTCCCGGGTTTCGGCCCGCACCGCGGCCTCTCCCCGTGCATCCCCTGACAGCTCTGTCCATACTGAAGTAGGAAGGTCGCATGATAATCATAGATCTCGTATGAGTACCGCATTATGATTTACGTCATGAAATGATGAAAATGAGCATATGCGCTCTAACACAGTGATTACATGAATGATTAGCTGAGGTGACATGATTATCTGATGATATTCTTGAAATGATTATCTTGAACAAGTTAGCAAGATTAATGATATGATCATCAAGATCAACAACTGAGTAATAAAATGAATTGAGTGATTAATGAGTTAACATGATCAACATGATTGAAATGAAAATAATGTTTGATGATTGTTAACTAGTGAATTATGAATGGATGATTATTGCCAGAAATTATACCATGGTGTTAGAAGTCTTACAGTTCTTTCGGTCTGATTGGCTCGGCATCTGCGCAGGTCACACATGACGCGAAAGTCCAATGATACTAGTCCGATGACGATGATTTCAAATGAGACATGACTCGGAAGGTAGTATTCAAAACCATGCTCCGATACCAACTCTGTAACACCCCAAACTAGGCGGATATTACAGTGTCGTGGACCCCCGACTGGGACCCACCAGGCGAGTGAAAATGAATGAAATACACAGGGTAAATATAGTACCGAACCACATTACATCATTAATTACTCCGATGAGGAGTTTTATTACAACACACCCAAGGAAATGACCGAATACAAGTATATTTTATATGGAGATAAAATATACAACACTGAATGAACTCAAAATCCAAACGGAAATCTGCAGCGGAAATGAAATAAGGAAACACGGTGAATGAAAGGACTCGGGCCCCCCTACTAGTATCAATGGGACTCCTCGCCGTCAACATGTTATTCCCGTGCTTTTGCCTTGCCATGACCTGAAAATAAAATCCCCAAACGGGGTCAGTTACACAGAACAACAACCCTCAAGAGTTGAATAAACACAATCATATATATATGCTATATAAACCACAAGTTCGATCAAAAATGAATCGTTTAGATTATAACCCAATCTTGTTGAAAACATACGCAATCAAACATGCTGTATGAATCAACTAACGGTACGGCTCAAAGGGTGGCGCCACACTACGCCCGGGATAGAAATGTAATACCCGTAATTTTGATCCCCGGAAATTTTCTATTTTTGGCGGAAGTCTATTTTGACGACTTGCTTGGGACCGTTTCGTCATCCGAGAATGATTAATTCTACACTTTTTGTCATCCGAGTTCGTTTCGGTATCGTTCTGTTGAATTCCGTGTCCTTAATCGACTTTTTCACGTGGGAGTTCGACTTTGTTAGATCACCATTAATTTTTGGTAACTCCAAAAATTCTAAATCTTTGCAACATTATAGAACATCGAGTTAGCTTTCCAATGGTTCAAACGGTGAGTCAATCGGAGTCCGGACGAGAGAGTTATGGTCGTTTTAGCTCACCCGCTCGTTATTGCCGATCGTCGGCGGACCGACCGTGTCGTCCGACACGGCCCGTGCCGTACTCGTCCGGAAATGCCTGAAGCTTCGTCTCAGACCCGACCGTGTCGTCCGACACGGCCCGTGCCGAACTCTTCCGGATAAGGCCGAATCGATCGCCGACACGCCCGACCGTGTTCCAGACACGGCCGAGCCATGCCGAGTCGGCCGTCGGACGGGTCACTATCGGAAGGCCCCTCCGCGCCGCGACCGTGTCTAGCAGACACGGTCGAGTCCCTTTCGCCAAATGCGCGCCACGACCGTGTCGTCGGCCGACACGGCCGAGTCTGTCAGCTATTTAAGGCCCAAGCATGCTTTTTCGCCATTTTTTCTCCTTCTTCCACTTCTCTTCAAATGTGGGTGTGTGAATCATCTATAGATGTTGTTTATGAACATATCCATGGAGTTCCTTGGGTTATATCATCAATCATTCGTCCGATAACATCCTTTGATCGAGCGAATCGTAAGATTTTCCGTAAATCTAATTTTGGGGATTTTGGGTATTTTGTTCGATTTCATCCGTTTAATCCGATTTAACTTAGGATTGTGAAGGATTGATGATTATTTAGATGTATTGTATCATTTCCCTTGTTATTCCATGGTTGGATCGTATCGATTCGTTGTTTTGATCGAGTTCTTGACCGACGCCTTGAAGGTGTCCAGAAATGTCATAGAGGGGTTTTCGGGCGTTCTACGATTATTCTTCCCCGTAGGATCGATGATTTATTGAATTTATGTTGTTAGGGTCAAATTCTTGTGAAGAACTCGAGTCGAAACCCTTCCGTTCGTTGTCTTCTTCGTGGTTCAAGCTTCCCGGTCGAACCGTGTTCTTCGGGATCTTCGGTAACGTTTATTAAGGCAAGTATACATTTATGATTGTACGTTCTCGACTTTGAAAGTATGAAATATTGATGATATGATTATTTCTAGCCACTCCGGGACGGGCCTATGGTCCTCTGAGGGTTTCGTAGCCTCTGGTGCGATTCCATGGTTGATATGAACGAACCGTTTCTACGGCATTCATATGAAATAATATTGGCATGTAATGAACGAACCGTTTTGACGGCATTCCTACATGTAACGGCGTATGATATGAACGAACCGTTTTTACGGCATTCACATACGTCTTGAGATTTTAGTTATTCCGGAATACTAGTCTTAAATTGATGAATTGACGGAAATTGATGAATTGACGGATATTGATGAATTGACGGATATTGATGAATTGACGGATTACATTTACTTTATTGTCGAGAAGTATTATGTTTCATACTGTTATACTTGCACTAGCTATTCGACGGCTAACCCCTTTATGGGAAATACGTTTCATGTATTTCGTGTTCCAGGAGAGCGACAGATGATGGGTACCGGTCGGCATGAAGATGATGGGCAAGTGTGATACCGTGTCTTGTCTCGGTTATTTTCTTGGATTCCTCCATTCGGTGTTGTTGTACTGGAATGGATTTTTAAATACTCGAGTATTGTATTTCGCTTCCTTGATGTTCCTACTGTGTTGCCGAGGTATTGATTTGTGAAGTGATGTATATGTTTTTGTTGGTTATGGTTTTGAATACCATTTGTATCGTCTTCCTTACTTTTCTATGTAGACCTTATAGGACAACTATATAGTTCCCCGAAAGATTAGCCTAGTGGGACCCACGGCGGGCTCACGGCGCCGTAATATACCCCGAATAACTTGGGGTGTTACGAATATGGTATCGGAGCTTAGGTTTATGGATACCTAGGTCCGCCGGTCTTTTGGGTCGATTGAGTCGGCATTTGCCCACAGTATCACTACTCTGCCATCATCACCGTGCGACCGGTACTTGTAAGTCCTCTCACTCTTCTTGTATTTTTTCTTAATCGTTTCGTTTATAGCTTGGTATTCTTGGGATTTGGTCACTTCGAGAATGTGCGATTCGGATTATACTTACGCACGTGTGTGCCCTTCAGAATGTTGGCTGAAAGTAGGAAGAATCGTGGCTGTGATCACGGACGTGAACCCTTCCTTGAGATTTTGTTAAACTGCTAATTGCGATATTGGTGTGTAACGGTATTATGTTGAGACTTTGTTTAGGAGTCGCATGCTAGTATCACGGGAGATCTTCGACTTCACTGACCTGTAAGTATGTTGTTCGGATTATTCGATAATTCTTGGTTATCTTGGTGATTTTGGATTTTCCGTTGAAATGTTGTTTGTACGAGTGATTGTAAGTTTCGAGGACGAAACTTATTTTTAAGGGGGGTAGAGTGTAATACCCCGATTTTTCGGATATATTTTTTTTTCGTTTATATGTTGGATGTCGTTGATGGATAATTGTTCTTGAGGATGATATGAACGTATGACAATGTTATTGAATGTGTTTATGTATTCATTGTGCCGTATGATCGTTTGGTATGTCGAGATGTTGGTCGAGAATAGCGAAAAATGGCTAAGTACAGCTACGTTAGCGCACGCTACAATGTATGCCTAGCGCGCGCTAAGATATATACTTAGCGTACGCTACGGTGCATACTTAGCGCACGCTAAGAGGTTCGGTTACGTACGCTAAGGAGGACCCCTAACGTACGTAACGACTTGCTGGGTTAGTTCGGAAGGCGGCCAAGTGTAGGCCTGTGTTGATTTTTATATTCGCTAGCGCACGCTAACGCATGTTGGTTAGCGCACGCTAACACCGGATCGCTATTAATGGAACCTTAACTTTCGGCGGAGGATGTTGACAGTGAGTCAACGTCGTGTTACGACGTTATACAAGACGTGTTATGTACGTGACACAACCATTGTATCAGTAGCAAGTTAATCGGTATATTACGACGTTGTATGGTATGGGTTACGACGTAATGGATCGCAGGATTGAGACAGGTGAGTTGGTTACGTATGTTATGGATTTTGGATTACGACGTTAAAGTTGTTACGTCGTTAAGAAAGGACACCTACGTACGTAATGAGAGTGCAATTTATATATCAAGTGTTGCCTTTCATTTCTCTCACGATCCTTTGAGATATTTCTCTCCAAAACTCGTCCCTCTTCACTTTTAAGAGTGTTCTAAGCACTTTTAACATGATTGTGAGCTTGGAATCATGGAATTAGAGCTTGGTTATGGAACTATTGTTGATTCTTGAAGTGATTTCTTGTGTTATCCATATTCTATGAGGTTTATGTTGAAGGAAGATAATGATATGCTTTGAATATGTTGATTATGATTATGGAATCATAGAGATCTTGATGTTCTTGAGGCCATATGATGACTATGATGATTTAATGATTCTTGGAATGGAGTTCAATTATTCTTTCTTCGTGGTTCGTCCATACAAGGTAATCCTCGTATCCCTTTGATAGTGGCTCATTTTTTTTCTTTTTGGATTACTACTTGGGAGGGAGTACATTGGGAATCGTGTATTTTGATGTTCGTCTTATTTCAATGAAAATGCATAAATTGGACTGTACTTTTATCCGCTGCGTGAGTATTTTTGAAATGGATTTTTGGTATTTTTCCAACTGAAATTTTATTTTGTAAAACCGATTCCCTAAACTGAGTTTTTGGCATTTTAACCTTGATCGTTTTGACGGTATTTGGAAAAATGATTTTTTTAGTATTTGAAAAATATTACCGTCATCGGTCTTTTGGCATTTTTGAAATGACGTGGAAAATTGTGCTTAGCCTGGTAAATCCTTGTGAGAAGGGTTTACGGCGTGTAATATTCCCAGGAGGATCTGGGGTGTTACAATTATGGTATCATGTGATAATGTTATACGAGATTTATTGGAATTGTAATAAGAGATTTCGGATGTTGATATGATTATTGAGATCTTCTTCATATGGTGATAAGGGTTTTGTTGCGATTCTGGAGATTGTATGGATGACATGACGAAGAAAATGGTAACATGGAGATATATACCTCAGATATGTTGTTCTGAACGTGATTTCGGATATTTCATGTTCTTGAAGAACTCTTGAATTATACGAGGTGATGAAAATTTTTCTTTTAGAAGTGTTGATGTTTTGAAAATGAATATGGAAAATTCATATCTAGAGCTAAACTATGTGTTGGAAATAATATTCGTATAGGAAATACGAATGTGATTATGAGCTTGATGAGACCATTATTCATCTCTGAATTTGGAAGCCCATACGTATGGAACAAATATTCAAATCGAATGATTGAATTGTTTGATAACCTTTTTAATATGATTATCTATTGTTTTGAACCAGTCGGATGATTCGAATTGATGACGGTTATAAGTAAATTTTAACGATGGATTTACGAGAAGGGAACCTTATCAATTCGTATTTAAGAATTGAGTTTGGAACATTTAGACCCTTATTATTGGTCCGAATTGGTTGCTGATATGATCATCATATTTCGACTCGTATTGTGGACAGGATTTGTAAGTGTCTGAGTTGGATTGTTCAGACTGTGTTTAGTCGAGATATGGTGAAACGATTGAGTTCGTGGTTTGGTGGTATTGATATTGGTCGTCATCGAACCGGTTAATTATCAATCCTTCGTTTTACAATAAGATATGATGTTTGATCATAGATTATGATGGTTGTGTTGCGGTTAAGGTTGAAGGGTTCGTAGATTAACTTGGTCGAGACTGAGGAAATTCGTAAGACGAAATCAACTGAATTGGTAACAGTACTTTGTATTGATATCGAGACAAGTTTTATACTCGTACTAATCAATGAGACTAATTTTATCGTGTAGGCGTACGATTGTGTGTATCATTTTGGGACATGGTCTCTTTATGATTGTATTGATATCAGGGGATTGGTTGACACGACGCCGTCGGCAAATTATGCCAAATGTTACTGTTGTTTGTAAATGGCCGGTTCAAGGCATTATGATACTTGTTGGTAAAGTTGCTATCGATAGCCGGTTCACGGTATCGATGTATCGATTATTATTGTTCGCGATTAATGTCGTTCTGAGACATCGTTGAATCTTTGTCATCGAATCGATCTGCTATGATGTTGCGTTAACCGATTGGGGACGTTTGATATATCTTTTTGTCATCTCCGTTTCGGTGGTCGGTTTAAGACACCGGGACATCTATTCTATCGTATCATTGATTATCGATTGACCGTTCTAGGGTAATCGAGGTATTGAATTGGGATTATCAAAGATAATTCCCATCCGTTGTATAATTATTATCGATTGTCCGCTCTAACGGTAATCGATATATTGAATTGGGATTATCAAATATAATTTCCAACCGTTGTCAAAAAGATAATTCCCATCCGTTGTATAATTGTTATCGATTGTCCATTCTACGGTAATCGAAGTATTGAATTGGGATTATCAACAATAATTCCCATCCGTTGAATTATTTTTGTCGTGTTGACCGATTCAAGGCGGACACTATTATTCTTGTGAACTCGGTAATTTTGTGATCTTTGAAGGTTGAAGATTTTCCCGAACTGTTGTGTTGTGATCGTTGTTCGTGTTAATCGGTCCTTAGGGATTTTGATCCCAGAATGGTTGTCTTGAATATTGTTGGTCGTGTCGATCTTTCATTATTCGTGTCATCGTTCACTTGGTGAGTCGTATGATTTGTTTTGGATGTCTTATCCTTTGAGTTTCGTTGTCATGTTGTATCGTGACATATCCGGAATCATGTCTGCGTGCCGATTGGTTATGTGTAAGATTTTTAGCCAGGCACCCGATGGTCATGCGTGGATATTTCCGCATTGGACTGTGCACACGAGATGTAGTTCTTGAGGCTAATTAGGTACATTGTCACACGTATATTCTGGATTCCGTATACGGGGTGGACATGTGCACGAACACATTTCCGGATCGGGCGTACTGTGATGTCCCTCTTGAGCTTTATTGATTGATCGTTCGTAGTCCATGTTGTATTGGATATGTCCGACGATTTGCGACTGGTTGTTCATACGCCGAGGGTATGTCCGATACCAGTTTGCTTCTTTGAGATCTCAGATTGTGATGATTACGCTTTAATGATCGGCTTTCATGCCATTGTGATGTATCGGTATTTCCGTTGGAGCCTTCGGGCATTGTGAATTCGTATCTTTTTCGGCATTGGTTTGGTTTGCCTTCGGGTAATGTATTGTGGTGTTCTATATTGGTGATTCGCCGTTTGGGCGTAAGTTTCGGTTCTTGTGCATCTCGTTGAGTTTTTCCTGGTGAAATATTTCTTCTCCCTACCTGTTTTAAGTTTCGGGACGAAACTTCTTTTAAGGAGGGTAGAATGTAATACCCGTAATTTTGATCCCCGGAAATTTTCTATTTTTGGCGGAAGTCTATTTTGACGACTTGCTTGGGACCGTTTCGTCATCCGAGAATGATTAATTCTACACTTTTTGTCATCCGAGTTCGTTTCGGTATCGTTCTGTTGAATTCCGTGTCCTTAATCGACTTTTTCACGTGGGAGTTCGACTTTGTTAGATCACCATTAATTTTTGGTAACTCCAAAAATTCTAAATCTTTGCAACATTATAGAACATCGAGTTAGCTTTCCAATGGTTCAAACGGTGAGTCAATCGGAGTCCGGACGAGAGAGTTATGGTCGTTTTAGCTCACCCGCTCGTTATTGGCGATCGCCGGGCCGGATCGACCGTGTCGTCCGACACGGCCCGTGCCGTACTCGTCCGGAAATGCCGGAAGCTTCGTCTCAGACCCGACCGTGTCGTCCGACACGGCCCGTGCCGAACTCTTCCGGATAAGGCCGAATCGATCGCTGACACGCCCGACCGTGTTCCAGACACGGCCGAGCCATGCCGAGTCGCTGTCGGACGGGTCACTATCGGAAGGCCCCTCCGCGCCGCGACCGTGTCTAGCAGACACGGTCGAGTCCCTTCCGGCCAAATGCGCGCCACGACCGTGTCAGCCGACACGGTCGAGTCTGTCAGCTATTTAAGGCCCAGCAATGCTTTTTCGCCATTTTTTATCCTTATTACACTTCTCTTCAGCGGCTGTGGGTGTGTGTATAATCTATAGATGGTGTTTATGAACATATCCATGGTGTTCGTTGGGGTATATCATCAATAATTAGTGCGATAACATCCTTTGTTCGAGCGAATCGGGTAAGATTTTCCGTAAATCTAATTTTGGGGATTTTGGGTATTTTGTTCGATTTCGTCCGTTTAATCCGATTTAACTTAGGATTGTGAAGGATTGATGATTATTTAGATGTATTGTATCATTTCCCTTGTTATTCCATGGTTGGATCGTATCGATTCGTTGTTTTGATCGAGTTCTTGACCGACGCCTTGAAGGTGTCCGTAAAATGTCATAGAGGGGTTTTCGGGCGTTCTACGATTATTCTTCCCGTAGGATCGATGATTTATTGAATTTATGTTGTTAGGGTCAAATTCTTGTGAAGAACTCGAGTCGAAACCCTTCCGCTCGTCTTCTTCGTGGTTCAAGCTTCCTACGAACCGTGTTCTTCGATCTTCGTAACGCTTATTAAGGCAAGTATACATTTATGATTGTACGTTCTCGACTTTGAAAGTATGAAATATTGATGATATGATTATTTCTAGCCACTCCGGGACGGGCCTATGGTCCTCTGAGGGTTTCGTAGCCTCTGGTGCGATTCCATGGTTGATATGAACGAACCGTTTCTACGGCATTCATATGAAATAATATTGGCATGTAATGAACGAACCGTTTTGACGGCATTCCTACATGTAACGGCGTATGATATGAACGAACCGTTTTTACGGCATTCACATACGTCTTGAGATTTTAGTTATTCCGGAATACTAGTCTTAAATTGATGAATTGACGGAAATTGATGAATTGACGGATATTGATGAATTGACGGATATTGATGAATTGACGGATTACATTTACTTTATTGTCGAGAAGTATTATGTTTCATACTGTTATACTTGCACTAGCTATTCGACGGCTAACCCCTTTATGGGGGAAATACGTTTCATGTATTTCAGGTTCCAGGAGAGCGGACAGATGGGTACCGGGTCGGCATGAAGATGATGGGCAAGTGTGATACTGTGTCTTGTCTCCGGTTATTTTCTTGGATTCCTCCATTCAGTGTTGTTGTACTGGAATGGATTTTTAAATACTCGAGTATTGTATTTCAGTTTCCTTGATGTTCCGGCCTGTGTTGCCGAGGTATTGATTTGTGAAGTGATGTATATGTTTTTGTTGGTTATGGTTTTGAATACCATTTGTATCGTCTTCCTTTCTTTTGTATGTAGACCTTATCGGTCAAGTTTATAGTTCCGCGTATGATTAGCCTTGTGGGTCCCACGGCGGGGCTCACGGCGCTGTAATATACCCTGAATAACTTGGGGGTGTTACAAGAAATGTGTCCGTGCACAAGCCACCAACGAGTATCGATCGAATACACGTGTGGTCTTGTACCTAATCAGTCTCACGAAGCAATCGACTTGTGTGCACAGTCCAATGTGAGGCCAACAACCAATACACGACTTAAATGTGCCCGATATGAAAATCCTACACATACCAACCGGCACGCCAGTATGACCCGGAATGCCACGAGATAACAAAGTGACATCGAAATCAATAATGACTCACCGAGATGAAATGATAGTGAAATGAATGACAGCTCAATGAAATGATTGGAACCGTCGTTCCTTGTGACTGAAGTGATTAATTGACAATGACAAGTATTGATACGGTTAATACAATGATGAATGAGTTATGATTATGAATGAACAACAACAAAAGGACTAAATATCGTTTTAACCGAGTAAGAATTAACTTACACAACACCGGTGACAATTATCCTTCCACGAACAACGTCCTAATTGAGATATCGGTCGCTCGAACAACCTTGAATAACACAATTACCAACAATCCGTTCAACATATGAATCAAACACGAATATAACGAACTCAAAACGTCGATATGACTAAACCAAGTTCATTGGGGCATTAAATCGAACACTTTGTGGCCAAACTTCGATTGTTTACAATCAAACTTCAATAATACCAACATCAAATCCCCAAGAAGTGTTTCAAACCAACAAAACATCTTCAATACGATCAATAATCCAATATGAATATTCAAATTCGTGATTACAACAACGATTAATCGAAAACCCCCAAATCCAACTCAATATTCAAAGTGTTCTTAAATAATCCTTCAATAATCCAATGAATAATCAAACATATCCATAATCATGCGTATATCACTTCATACAACATGATCTTAACATCCAAAACATCATATCTCAATACAAAATTGAAATCCAAGATGTTGAAGAAATTACCTCTTGAAGATCCAAGAACTTTGATCCGAAGAACACGCATTAGATCGACTATCCGGGCTTCACGATCGAAAGGAGATGAAGAAAAACTAAGTATTCAAGTGATAGATGAAGGAAAGTCTCCCCCTCAAGCCCTCTCTCTCGGATATAGGTGGAAGAATGGGAAAAATGGGTTGATTCTCACAAAAACCCGCAATTATAGTGCAGACTGCACTGTGTGCCGCGGCCTGGCCGAAGTGTGCCGCGGCACAGGGCCAAAACTTCCCCCAGTGATCGGCAGCGTGCCGCGGCCCGGACGAATGTGCCGCGGCAGTGACTCGGCAGTGTGTCGTGGCCCTGTCGGCATGAGCCGCGGCCCCCGGTACAGATGGGTTGGCCGATAATTGCAACATGAGTATGCCGCGGCCCGGTCGAGTGTGCCGCGGCAGTGACTCGACAGTGTGCTGCGGCCCTGCCGGCATGAGCCACGGCCCCCGGTACAGTCGGGTCGGCCAAATAAGCAGCATGTGTGTGCCGCGGCGCACATCCCTTGTGCCGCGGCCCACACCCCCCTTGGGTCTTAAAATGATGAAAAATGACCCGGGAAGAGAATAAAAGCAATAGGAATCAATATTTGGGAAATAATAACACGAAATGGAAGTGTGGAAACCCCAAAACGGTGGTTCCAAGCAATGATTACAAGGGTTCGCCCAACAAAACAAAATTTGAACAATGAGGAGATTTGAAATGACATGAACTCCAACGTCAACATCGACTAATGAATCAATTACAACAATCAAGATAATACTCTTGTCTCGTTTCCCGAGTAAGGTTGAAATAATAAACAATATCGATACACAACTCGAAGTTATTCCGAAAGGTGAACATGGGTGAATGATTATTAACAAGTGAAAAATTACATAGTGACAATTACCGAATGAAATTATTGAATAATAATGATTGAATTACAACCGGGTATTACAACTACAACTAAATTATCAACTAAAAAGATAATTCTATTTCGTATTAACAACAAGAAAAATAAGTATAATCATATTTGCATACAAAATTAATATACAAATTAAATTTCATTTGTTTCTACATACCTTATAATATCGACAAATATTGCATCAAAATGCTCAATATATCCTTGAATATACTTTATGGAGCTAATGTGGTGGTTGACAAGTTTTAGCTTCACATATGTGAAGCTAATGTGCAGGACAAAATTATCTTACTAAAGGCGTCACATATGTGACGCCAATACGAATATTTTAAAAAAAATGGCGGAAGATTGAAATTTTTGGCGTAGTCGCGGGGAAATTCAAATTTAGTGAAATACTTTAGCTTCACATATGTGAATCTATTGAGTTTCAAAATATATTATAAATACAACATCACTACGAACCTTCTTTCATTCCAAAATTCTAATCCACATTTCATCTCATTTCTTCAACTTTCATCTCTCAATCTTCAAGGTAATTTCTAAATTGTTTTCAATTTTGTTAATAATTTTACTTATATTATTTTTTGTTTCTACTAATTTATTAATATTTTTGTTTTTTTCTTTATTTTGCAGGATTTTTATTTATTTAAATATAATTGAATTACAATATTAATATTATTGAAACATAACAAAAATGATTATATTTATTTCAAATTAAATAAATATCTTTTTAGTATAATATAGTTATTTTTTAATAATAATTTGAAGTGTAGCTTGGCATATTTTCTAATTACAACAAAAAATATATTTACAAAATATTTATGATTAAATTTATATATATATATATATAAATTAGCCATAAATTCGTTCTGGCTATTTTTTTTTTAACGAAGATCTTTAGCCTCACGTATGTCACGCTAATATAATTGTACTTAAATTTACTGATACACTTTGGCGAAACATATATGACGCTAAAGATATATTATTTATAATTGATGGACTATCTTTGACGACACATATGTGACGCCAAAGATATAATAATTAAAATTGCTGGATTTTCTTTGGCGTTAATTGCTTGGCTATCTTTGGCATCACACATGTGACGCTAAAGATATAATATTTAAAATTGCTGGACTATCTTTGGCGTCAAACAGGTGACGGCAAAGCTTAAAAAATAATATTCCCCACGTTGGCTTTAACTTCACTCATGTGAAGCTAATGTAATTAGGTTAATTATTTTACATTCGCTTTAACTTCACAGTGTTGACGGTAAAGTTTAATTATATAGCTTCACCAGTCAAACATTGAAGCTAAAGATTCTTTAGCTTCACACATTGTCTTCAGATATGTGAAGCTAAAGAAGAAAAACTCCACGATCAACTCTATTGGCTTCACATTTTTGTGAAGCCAATACATACCTTTTTTAGTAGTGAATTTTCATGCGGAAATAGGACGAAAATTGAATAGATGAGATAGTTATTTGAGCAAAATTGAAAAATTAAAGTTTTGTGGACGAAAAGTGGATGCCAGGCAAGTTACTGGACAAAAAATAGCTTATTTGTTATATATACTTCCTCCGTTACTTTATTATTGCAACGTGTTGACCACTGTTCACATACTCTCTTTTGACCATCTTTTGTGATTTATACATATGAAAAAATATAGTCATGTGAGATCTTGTTAGATTCATCTCGAAATATATATACTTTCAAAATATCATCGTCTTATAATTTTTAAAAATAAAGAATTGAAGATATTAATAATCAAAGTTGTGCATTGGCAAGCGTGAAAGTCAATATGTTGCAGTTATAAAGAGCGGAGGTAGTATATATATATATATATATATATATATATATATATATACACACACACACAACGTGCACGTGCGCACACACAAACATTTGCCTGATTGATCTCGTTTCCATGTACCTCCATCTGGATTCAAGTCAGTCACGATCTAGGGTTAAGTTACAACATTTCATATCCGTTGGGAAATTAGTACGCTCAAACTATATATATATATATATATATATATATATATATATATATATATATATAAAGTACTATATAAGTTGTTCACATTAATATACTTGGATGTATGCCTATATTTACTTTCTTTTACAACTTTGGCACACCATAGGACCACACAGGAAAATGTTGACATGCGAACTTTATACGAAGGAAACTTATATTGTTGTATCCAGAAGGACATTCGATCGGCACTAATCATACATATTTCTGTACAAAAAGCATCATATAATTCATGTCTTGTGATAATCCAATTTAAGATCGGCTGTAGGGACCGAATTCTTGATCAACTTCAAGGACATTAATGCATGTAGAGCTAGCTAGCTAGGACTATCAAGACTTTTATTGACAAGCATAGCATTTGATTATCAAAACCTAGAAGTATTCTTGCTATTGAATCATTAACTCATATACGTACCTTGTACTCTCGCCACTTGTCTCTCTGTCCTTAGTCGCCGATCAAATGCCGTGTGTATGGATCCAGTGGGCGCATATATCAAATGTATTTAACTTAATTTATATAATTTTCAAATGAAGTATGTTATTAATTTCGAGAGGAAGTTATATATTTAACCCACTCATATGATCAACTAGGTTTTCTCACTTAACTCCTCAAACTATATATATATATATACATATATATATATATATATATATATAAGATTGCCCCTTAGCTTTCAATAAGTTGTAGAAGAAATTAAAGAGAGATAATGTAATTAAATTTTCTGAAATAGGAAAAGTATGAGAAGAAAAAGAAGAACAGCACAGCAAACAGAAGAAGAAGAAGAAGAAGAAGAAGAAGAAGAAGAAGAAGAAGAAGAAGAAGAAGAAGAAGAAGAAGAAGAAGAAGAAGAAGAAGAAGAAGAAGAAGAAGAAGAAGAAGAAGAAGAAGAAGAAGAAGAAGAAGAAGAAGAAGAAGAAGAAGAAGAAGAAGAAGAAGAAGAAGAAGAAGAAGAAGAAGAAGAAGAAGAAGAAGAAAGAGGAAGAATTGAAGAAGGTAAGCTGGGACTGATTATAAATGCAACTAATTATATATATATATATATATATACCTTTTAATTAATCTCCCAACAAACCAATCCATCTGGTTGTGTACCGGTCGGCGCCGGGTTGAAGCAGCAAGAAGATGATCACTTACATACATTTAACCTGCGGGCGCTAAATTAATAATGGGGGGGGGGGGGGGGGGTCTTAATTAAATGCGTCCCTCACAGTTAACTAATATTCCTAGCTGCTCATTCTAGAATTTAAATGAAGACAACAACGACAATAATAAGTTAATTAATCGAGCTAGGAAGACGATTGATTGTTGTTAGCTATATAGCCAGCAGAAAGAATAGTTCATTATTCGGAAATTATGAATCATAAAATAACGGAGTCTGAAAATAATAATGTGTACGTAGTCTATGATCCTCATCTATTTATGTAACAGACACTAATCTGCCATTGATTGTACAAAGAGTTCTTTGGCTACTCATAACTCCAAATAAAAAAGAAAAAAGAGCAATTAATAATCTCTTGTAAATAATGAACTACTAAAATTGTGGGTGATTCAATTAATTAGATATCCAAGTCCAAAGACATAGAGCCCTTGCCTTTATCATTGATATCATGATTAGACCTGAGCCGGGCGAGAGATGAAAAAGAAGAAGAAGTAGATGAAGAATAATCAAAAGCCAAATTATAAGGAGACGGCTCCGGCCGCGCCATTGATGGATATTGAATACGATGAGGCAACATGGTGGCGCCGGATATTGATGAGGATTGTAAAATATCACATTCGTCGTAGTTGATGTTATTATTATTATTATTATTATTATTATTATTAGTATTATTTTGATTATCATCATCCGACTCAGAAATGGGACAGTCCATGTTCACGCCGAACAGCCTAAGTCGCTTTGCTGCAGCCTTGCCTTGGACCACTGGAACCGACTCGAACACCATTTGTTGCTCGTGATGATGATGATGAGGATGATGATAATCAAATACCTCATCACCGCCGGGGCCCCTATTTTGCATTTGTGGGGCTCCGGGGGCCAGAACCCCTCCCCTTCCTCCGGCCCCCCCACCTAGCGTGGATCTCAGATACATTATGGAGCCTGGCGGGCAAGGGTTTCCGTTTACGATGCTACTATACGCCGCATACGGATGATGATGATGATGGTAGTAGTTAGATTGATATTGATGATTATGGTGATGATGTGCTGTTGCGGTGGCGGTGGGGTTATTGGCTTGTAAGAAGTTGGAATATAATAATTGATCGACTCTGGACGGTGGCGGCTGCTGCTGCTGCTGCTGAATAAAAAGTGGTGGGGCCCCCCATGGGTTGATAACAGACTGAGACGGCGGCCTGTTGAAAGAGAAGTGGTGGCCGGGAATCGAGAGCGTGCGTGGGAGGTCGGTAGGAGGCGCGTCGGGGCGGCGGCGCCAGTCGATGAAGAGGCGGTCTTTTCCGAGATCGCCGACTCCGCGCTGGAAGGAGACGATATCGCCGGCGTCGAGCTTCTTCTCCTTCACGAAGCGGCTCCAGCCTTTGGTCATGACGTAGCTCTGGCTGCTGTTCCAGTAGGAGTATCTGAACCGCCATGGCTTTCCATTTCTGTCCTCGAAGTTGAGCAGGAGACCCTTCTCGTTCGTCGAAGAGTCCAGGGGGAAGTATTTCTCGGCGTGCTGCTTGGGGATGACCAGCCGGTTCAGTTTCCCGACGTCGCTCGGGGTCACCACTTTGTCGAACATGTGCTCCCTCTGGATAGCCGCAGCCGGAACCGCCGTGCTGCTTCCCCCTCCGCCGGCGCATCTGCGGAATAGCATGTTGGGGTCGTCGGTTGAGTCGTCGGGGGTTTCTTCTTCTCCTCCGACGCCGGATTCCATTAATGGCGGCGGTGGTGGAGGTGGAGCAGCACCGCCGTAGATGTAAGGTGGAAGCAAGGCTCTGTGGTGGGAGGAGGAGATGGAAGAAGAGGAGGATCTGGAGGCAGTTACTTCTTCATAAAACCCTGCAGGCCTGTCTGGCATGAAATTCATGATTAATTTATATACCCACACCCGGCCAGATGAAACTTGTCAAGCTCAACTAATACTCTGACAGATCTACTCAACACCGCAGGGGATCTGGTGTGGAAATTATGGGAAGTTTTTGGTTAGCTAGGGTTAAGAAAAGATAGTATGTGTTAACAACATTTTAGAGAGAGAGAAAGAGAGAGAAAGAGAGAAAGAGAAATTCACATCAGGCCAGCAGTTTTGTGCTTTCCTCTTTGACCCCATATAGGATTAATTCCCATGGAAATAATAAATAATATATGCCATGGACGACGACAGAGAAATGCTTAGCTCACCTGTATTTTTCTCGTCTACTAGTTGTTGACCTTTCTCAAGGAGAGAGAGAATAGAGAAGAGACAATTGTAGAGTATATGTAATTGTGTAACTGTGTATCATGTTATGTATTTGTATTTGCAGCCGGTGCCTCTCCCCGAAGCTTCTCAAAATAACTAGCCGATTTTCGTTGTACTCTATATTAAATACGGATCAATTTTCCCCAATTTTTTAGGTTCGGGTTTTAAGAAATATTAGGTGAGTATGATGTGAGTGGAGTTTGGGTCCCATATTAAAAGTAACTTAATGTTAATTAAGTTGGTTAAATAATTTAATATGTAGGCCACTCTGGTAAAATGTGTAAATATATAAAAATTATAAAGATATTTTAGTAAATCGTATTTTGGGGTAGTATTTAAAAATAGAGAGGGAACATTTTTTGTGGACATACTAAAATGGCAAAAAAGGAACATTAATCGTGGACGGAGGAAGTACGTTTTTTTCCGAGGAATGCTACATCCACAAACATACTTCCACAAAAATACCCACAAAATGACGTGTCAGTGGGTGATTGGTAGGGGTGGCATTTCGGAACCGAAAATCGAAAACCGAACCGAAAAAACCCGAAAAAAAAACCGAAAAACCGAAACCGAAGAAGACCGAACCGAAAAGCAAAAAAACAGAACCGAACCGAACTAATTTGGTTCGGTTCTCGGTTCGGGGTCGGGCGGAACCGAACCGGACCGAAATGGACCGAAGTCAAATTTCAGCATACTAAAATGACCTTGTTTTTGTGATTTTGGTGTGTTTCGAATTTTAGTATAATTCGTTTTCCTTTTGTAAGACCCTCATGGGTCCAAGAAGGACTGATAATATGCTCATGAATTTGTGATTCAATTAATTTAGGTTGAGAGAATGAGCTACCGTGATTTACGATTGTTATATATTTTGAGATATTTGGAAATTGTCATGCAACTCTAGCTTTTATCTTGAACATATATATAACTCTTGTTGGCTTGTTGTTATATATAACTTATTCTGTTGCATATAATATTTGAATTTATATTGTGAAGAATCGAAAAAATATCAAACCAAATCGAAACCAAACCGAATATTTATAAAACCGAACTTAACCGAACCGAACTTCAAAAAGAACCGAACCAAACCAAAACCGAATATTTGGTTCGACTCTCGATTTCGGTCGAAAACCGAACCGAATGGAACCGAGTCCACCCCTAGTGATTGGTGTATTTTGTGGCAGTTTCTCTCTCCTCTATCTGATTACAACAATCACCCGCTGACACGTCATTTTGTGTGTGTTTTTGTGTAAGTTTGTTTGTGGGTGTAGCTTTCCCTTCTTTAGTGAAAAAAAGAGAGATTTAATTACTTAATAAAAAGATCTTACAACAATATTCAACATAAATTATGTATAATTTGGAGTTAGTATACTGGCAACATAATATCACCTAATTACACTGAAAATAACAAATAGTGTATCACTACTGATGTGTCATATAATTACATTAAAAATACAATATAATCACAACTGAATATACCATGCACGGTATATTATGTCGTAGAATTAGTTTTCCATAATTTGTGTATGTGCCAATCCATTTGTGCGGTGAAACTGAAATTACGAGACGAAACATTCATTTAAAATATAGGAGATCCCATCCAATAATATTTATGCCAAATTAAAACTACTTTATGAAAATTGATATATTCATGAATGTGTATGCGTAATGGCAGATCCAAAACTTTCTATTAAGATGAAAATATTTCTATTGTAATACTTTTTTATAAAAATTTCTCTAATAAACGAAATAAGGTACATCCTACATATCATTTTCTATCATAAAGAATACGGTATCTTCAGTCTCCAAACACAATAAAATATATTGAAAAACTACTCATTTAAACATCTGACCGGGGACACCCCAATTTTTTTATTTTTTTGGGATATAAAATGTTATCAGTTTACACATAGCAATAGAAGTTCATTAGTTTTTTACTAGAGGTTCGTTACTTTTTCTTCGCATGTTCATAGTTTTATTAAGAGTTCACTACTTTTTAGCGGAATCCTCATTCAATTGTTACTTGATATAATCAGTTTAATTTCTGATATAAATATTAGTGGATTATAGTGCATGTTTGGTATTGTTTAATTTTAAAAATAATCAGTTTTTTGATATTTTTTTAAATTTGATTGTATTTGATAGATAAAGAAAAATATATTTTTTTAATCTACGTTTTTTTTTTTAAATTTAAATCTACGGGTTACTGACAGCAGATTATGAGAGAAGGATTACAATTGCATTAACAAGTTGATGTCATAAAAATACTAAAATAGTACTTTACATTTTAAAAATACTTACAAAATAATATTAACCAAAGACAAATCTATTAAAATTCACAATTGATTAATTTCTTATCACAGCAATATTTTTTTTTTAAAATCACCACAATACCAAATGAGACTTGAATTACATAAATACCAAACTTGACTTGAATTACATAAAAGAATGGATATTTGACTGTCGCAAGGCACCGTAATATGCAGAACATGGCTTTTAATTAATACTTTCTCCGTTCCTTTATAATTGCAATGTATTAAATATTACAATGTTTACATATTTTTTTTGACTATCTTTTATAATTTATACATATGAAAAAATATAGTCATGTGATATCTTGTTAGATTTATCTCGAAATATACTTTAAAAATATCAATTTCTTGAAATTTTTAAAAATAAAGAATCGAAGATATTAATAATCAAAGTTGTGCATTGACAAGCGTGAAAATCGAAATATTGCAGTTATAAGAGAACAGATTTAGTATTATTTAATCTATGTCATTAGATATTATGTGTTTATTAAATAACGTTTGTTTACTAAAGTTTAATAATGTATTAATTAGTAATATAAAAATGTGTAACATATTCATATTCAAGTAATAAGGAAGCCAAAACATAATAAGAACTGGAAAATAATAGAAAAAAATATTATGATAATACAAATAATTTAAAATATAAACTAGTTAATAAATATAAACAATTATACTTCTATTTATTAATAACAAAATACAAAATAATAAAAAATGTTATAAGATAATTCATTATATAAAAAATCCGAGAACATAAAAAATTTGGATTATTTTAGAAAATTAGTTAAATTCAAAATAATTAGTTATTTTTAAATAATTTGAATAATTTGTTACGATTTTCAACTACATTAAATTTCATAAACAACTAACCATTAAATATCCTTATTTAATAAAGATTCAATATAAAATCTTGTACATCAATAAAGAAGTATCCTAAATTATAATAAACTTTGTAAAATAAAAGTGAAAATCCAAAATTTATAATAGACAAAAAATTTTAAAATATAAACCACTTAAATACAAATAAACCCTTATACGTATATTATAAATAATTATTTAATAAATTTTGAAACATCCTAATATAAAAAATTAGAATTATTACAAGTTAGCTAATTATATAAAGGTGGAGAATATACAAAAATAAATTAAATCTGTAATTTCTGTAAAATTAGTTAACTTGAATAAAAAATACTTCTTTAAATAAGTTTTATACAATTTGGAATAATTACCCGACTACAAAATTAATTAAATTTTAAAGGCAAAATAGTTCTACTAGGGACTGAAGTTTGTCATTTTTATCACTTAAGGGACTAAAGTTTTAAGTGTTTCAAACAAGAGACTAAAGTTTAATCCGTTTCACCCGTTAGGGACTCCGCTAGTTTGGTCCCGTTAAGTTTTGACGGATTGATGACATGGCTGTTAAGTGACACGTGTCAGCATTTTATTGGTCGGTAATAATAAAATAATAATAAAAAATTTCAGATTTTTGTAATAATAATAAATAATAACAAAAAATATAAAAGTCTAAAAAAATATAAAAAATTAAAAAATCTGTATTTTTTAGAAAAATTGAAACTTTATTTTTTTTAAAAACTGGAATATTAATATTAAAAATCTAATGCTTTTATTCAAAGTTAAAATAAAAATTAAAAATTAAAAATATTTGGATCCGATTTATAATTAACCTTTATTTTGTTTTTTTATATTTTTAGATTTTTTTTGTGAAATAATATTTATTTATGAAAAATAATATTTCAATTTTTAAAAAAAAAAAGTTTATAAATTAGATCCAAATTTTTTAAATTTTTTTTTATTTTCAAATTTTAAATAAAAATATCCGATTTTATGTGCTAATATTGGAGATTTTTTAACAAAATTTGAGAAAAAAATAAAGTTTTATTTTAAAAAAAATCCAGATTTTTTTATTTTTTATGTTTGTTTAGACTTTTATATTTTTATTATTATTATTACACTGAAATTTTTTATTATATTTTTAATTTTTATTTTTAACTTTAAATAAAAGCATTAGATTTTTAATATTAATGATCCAATTTTTTTTTAAAAAAATAAAATTTCAATTTTTCTAAAAAATACAGTTTTTTATTTTTTATATTTTTTAGACTTTTGTATTTTTGTTATTATTTTATTATTATTACAAAAATAAGAAAATTTTCATTATTATTTTAATATTACCGACCAATAAAATGCTGATATGTGGCACTTAACGGCCATGTCATCAATCCGTTAAAACTTAACGGGATCAAACTAACGGAGTCCCTAACGGGTGAAACGAATTAAACTTTAGTTCCTTGTTTGAAATACTTAAAACTTTAGTCCCTTAAGTGATAAAAATGGCAAACTTCAGTCCCTAGTAGAGCTATTTTGCCAATTTTAAAAAGTATCAAAGAACTTAAAGAGATAAATTAAGTCTATTTTTTTAGTGTAGAGTTTTACATAATTAATTAAATTTTGTTATAAATTAATTCAAAGATTATTTAACTATGTTTCAATAAAAACTTATTTAATAAATTCATATAAAAATAGTGCTAATATTAAAAGATGTCAATTGAGGTCTAAGATCTTCGTATTGGGATACTCTATGGTAGCCGCAAAGCACTAGATATCTTCCCAAATATTATTTGTATATAAGTTCCTCAATTCAGTTCGATTTTTTTCAGTTCGGTTCAGTAAATATTTGTACAATTCAGTTCAGCACACTTCAATTTATTTTAATTCAGTTCAGTTCACTTAATCATTAGAATCAAAATTATTAGTTATTATTATTATTGTTATTATTATTATTATTGTTATTATTATTATATTATCGGTAATATTATATCTAATAATTATTATAATAATAATATTATTATTATTTTGTTGTTGTAACATAAATAATAATAATTACTATTATTATATATTATTTTTTGATACTATTAATTAATAGTATCAATATTTTCAATAGTATGTAGTACTCTTCGTTATGTTATTATTATTTTCATTATTATTGATACCAATATTACAATTATATTACGAAATAGAAGGGTAATTTTGCCCGTACATAAATGAATTATCTTCATTTCAAATGCAGTAACTCAATTATTTCTTATCCATCTTTGATAAAGTAAAGAATATCATTTCATGATCTATCATTTAAGAAGGATATTGCATTCTAAATATATAAATTAAAAAAAATATTAATTTTATTTAAAAAGTACCAAAAAAATACCAAAACCGCTGAGTCAGAAAATTAAGATTTTGATTGTAGGCATTACATATAATACATAATAACATGCATGATAACATTACATATAATATATAATATCTACTATTTTGAATTGATTATTTTAAAGAGAAAATTATCAAATTGGTCCGTATGTGGGACCAATTGGCCAAAAAGCCCCATTTGTCTCTGGCGGACCAAAAACCCACACATCTCCCTCCTGTTTTCGTCAATTTAGTACGTCGCTGGCCGGAGTATTTTTCGACAATCGGAGCTGACGTGGACGACAATTGGCTGACATGTGGCAAAAATAGCGGATCCGCCTGAGACAGATGGGACTTTTTGGCCAAATGGTTCCATATACGGGACCAATTTGATAATTTTCTCATTATACATATATGAAATTATTTTTCAATAAATGTAATAAATATAATAGATATTAATGGCACATGATATAAAGAACTATAATTTAATTGAGTTTAAATTATTTGTGGTAAAAAAATTCTATCAAATGAAAAATTAAAAAGCGATAAAATTTTTATTTTCCGAGGGTAGAATTATTTATCAAATAAAGATTGGTAGAAGTTTATTGCTTGCAAAAAAGATTTATGGTTTGTTTGTATTTTTATGTCAGATTTTTAGTTTTCTGATATAATTGATTTGTAAAATATTTTCTAAATCAATTAAATCTACTTAAAATATATTCAATTTCTCTCCTAAATTGATTGAATAATACTATTGTTTTTATTATATAAAAAAATCAACTAAGTAAACTTTTTAACATAAATGCAAAGTATGTTAAATAAAGAAATCAATTGTTGGATATTAAAATTATTTCTTTTATTGCAAGAATGTATTCTTTTGTTGGATAATACAAAGAGAATATACTCTTAAAACAGTAATAAAAGTGTTATAATTTTATTATGGAGGATATATTATATAAAGTAAATCGATTCTTAAAGTAGTAATCAGGATATCTTTCCATCAAAGTATAGTTATAAATTTTATCGCTAATCAACTTTTCATTTGATAGAATGTTTTTGTCACAAATATTATAAACTTAATTAAATTATAGTTCTTTATACATGTGCCATTGATATTTATTGTATTTACTATATTTATTGAAAAATAAATGTATATATATAATGAGAAAATTATCAAATTGGTCCTGTATGTGGGACCTACTATTTTTGCCACGTGTCGTCCACGTCAGCTCCGATGGCCAGAAAATACTCCGGCCGGTGAAGGAGGATTAAATTGGCGAAAGCAGGGGGAGATGTGGAGTTTTTTGGTCCGCCGGAGACAGGCGGGGCTTTTTGGTCAATTGGTCCCACATACGGGACCAATTTGATAATTTTCTCTTATTTTAAATAACATGTATTAGTCTGACATTCTTCATACAAAGCATCATAACTCTTCCCACAGTTAATATTTCTTTGTGATTTTTTATCGAAAATTAGACTCTTTTGCCTTTCCAATAGTATACGGCATGACTCCTGATTCATAGTCAATTTAAGCGGTTTATTTATTGAAGTTGATGGTTTTAGCAAGAACTTTCGGTCTCAGTCCTCAGTCAAAGTGTCATAACTTTCTCCACTTAATATTTGTTTTAGTACCATTTTTTATAGGAAGCTAGGCTCCTTTATATTTCCAATGTTATAGCGTACGACTCCTAACTCATAGCCAGGTTGATGGATTTAGCAGGAATTTTTGTCAACTTTGAAGCAGAAGCAGTACTTGCATACTATGAAGCCGTGCATTTATACAGTATAAAATATTGCATTTGTATATTGAAGTATTGTAATTATAAGCCAAGAACCAGTATGTTATGAGTCAAAGAAACAGTATTTGGTACATCAAAAACAGCACATTACACATTAAAATGCAGTTCTATATAAGTAAGTTAAAGAAGAAGTAGAGTATATATTTTAACGCCTGGAACATAAGAGATAGTGTACTTGCAAAGAAGAAGTATAATCATTATTAGGGGTGTTCATAACTGGGTACCCGGTTTTTCGGGTACCCGAATTTACGGGTACCCGGTTTTTCGGGTAATGAAAAATTCGGCCCGTGACCCGACCCGAAAAGTCGGACTGCAAAGCGAGTATTCTATTTTTTCGGGTCATAAATCTTACCAAAATTTAATACCACTAATTTTAAATTTTTATAAATAATTTGTAATTTTAATATAAATTTATTTTAAAATTTATTATATAAATTAATTCCCCGAGTACTAAATACATTATAAATATTTTCCGTACAATAAGTAAATTTCAAAACTAACTAAATTTTTATATATACCATTTTTTTATTATATAATTATGCTTAATTCAATATTTAATTATATATATGAGAGAATATATTATTTTTTATTTAAAGATTTTATAAATTTCCAAACTAGTGAGAATAAATACCATGAGTGAAAATACATTAACATGGATTCTCATATTAAATATATTTCATATTAGTTGAAAGATAAAATTTCATATCATTACAAATTAAATAATTAAATTTATAAAAAAAAACTAATTATTAAAAAATAATCGGGTTTTCGGGTACCCGAATTTATGCAACAAGTCGGCCCATGACCCGGCCCGATTATAGGACTTTTTTCCGGGTCGGGTACCCGGCCCGAAAAAAATTTAAAAATTTTAAAAATACCCGGAATATTTAGTTCGGGTCATCGGGTAGTTGGGCCGGGTAGTTCGGGTCGGGTATTTTTGAACACCCCTAATCATTATATTGAATGTATAAAAGCAATGAATAGTATGAGTTTCAACAAACTGCTACTTTGAACTTACTACACTACTATAATTATGTATTCAACATACTTCTACTTTGAATTTATTGTACTGCTACTTTGTGTTCAGCATACCACTACTTCGAATCTATTGCATCGCTCATATGTTTCGTATCCTGATACTTTAAACTTTTTGTTGGAAATTGGTTTTAGAAAAAATGAGTTTTAACTCAATTTAAACCAATTTAATAATGATTAAATATTTAATTCTTGAGAATAAATAATAAATTGTGAATCTACGTTTTGAGAATATGAATGTAGGATTTTATTTTTCTCAAAACCGATTTCTGGTGAGTGAGAAATAAATGATTAAAATTAGCCATGTAATTGAAAAGGTGAAGAGTTAACCAGATTGAAAACTCATCTGATATTTGGGGTTGAAAATCCATATGTTATTTTGGGGCTGAAAACCTATCTGATATTTTGAGGTTGAAAACCCATCTGATATTTGAAGTTGAAAACTCATCTGATATTTGGGGTTGAAAACCTATCTGATATTTGGGGGCTAAACCCATCTGATATTTGAGGTTGAAAATCCATCTGATATTTGGGGTTGAAAACCCATCTGATATTTGGGGGCTAAAAACCCACCTGATATTTTGGGCTGAAAACCTATCTTATTTGATATTTGGGCTGAAGCCTATCTGATCTGATATTTGGGCTGAAAACTATCTGATCTGGTATTTGTGCTGAAAATATATCTGATCTGATATTTGGGGCTGAATGTAATATCCGGAATTTCTACTACTGTTGTTTGATATTATTTTATTCGAGTTATATTGTACAAAGTGGAATTTGTACAGTAGGAATAAAATAAATAAAGGACTGAGATGTCAGTATCGGTATAATTGTCGTATCTGGTCGACAGTTACATTTGAGGATATCGTGTATCAGGTTATCGTACTTCTGATATAGAGTATATCGTATAAGAATATTATTGGATTCAGTATATGTATTCAGTAAGTGTATATGTGTTTTCGGTATGTCGAGACAGGCGGTAACAGTTGGAAATGGCTAAGTGTAACATTATTAGCGCACGCTAATAATCATGAGTAGCGCACGCTATCGTGCAGGATTAGCGCACGCTACGGATATAAGATAACGCACGCTAATACAGTCCGATCGGAAGGAATCTACGCGTGGACCCAGCCACTTTCAGCGCACGTTCGATAAGTCAACGGATGTTGTAATGTAGTGTTAGCGCACGCTAATGCATGTTGATTAGCGCACGCTAACTATATATCGGTCAACAGGAATCTTGGCTTTATTGGTTGATTTCGGTGGTGGGGTCACGAGCATCTTCGTGGTAGGTGTAGTAGCAAGTCAATCGTATTAGCGCACGCTAAGGTAAATGACTTGCGTACGCTAGGCAAGATGTTTTACGTGCGTTAATGCATGGGCATTACGTCGTAAGCTAGTTCTGAAGCAAGGCGGTAGCCTGCAGGCCCGATAGCGCACGCTAACAAAGTCAGTTAGCGCACGCTAAGGCGGTAGCGCACGCTAAACATGAGATGTTAGCGCACGCTAATAATGAATATTATAAAAAGGGACAGAAGGGTGTTATGAAGCATTTCGTCCATTCCTTCCTTGCAACCGAGAGAGAGAGTTTTTAGAAAGAGGTTTGAGGTCTCAAACACTAAGAGATGGCGATCTTTAACAAGATTAAGATGGAGAGCATGGATTCAAGCCTTGTCCTTCAAGTTGTTCATGATTCTTTGGATGGAGTTCTAATGTTCTTCTTTTTGGTTCATCTAAACCAGGTAATCTTTGTATTCCTTCGTTAGTGGTTCATTTTTCTTGGATGATTTCATGCAAGGAGCATGTTGGATAATCATATGATGATGTTATATGAGATCCAATGGAATTTTGATAAGAGTTTCGGATGTTAGTTAAGATTCTTCATACCATAAGGATGTTGATTCATTTAACCCGATCTAAGAAGGATTTCTGAATCTTGGTAATTATATTGGTCGATTTAGATGAGATGAATCATGATACTAGGTTGAATTCCAGATTTAGCATGATATGATCCTTGTTATCGAGTCGGTTTGATTATTGAGGTTGTTATTGATATATGGACATTGGCATGATCATTGTGATAATTATGGGGTCGTTTATCTTCAAGAGATATGGGGATTTATGTCTCCCTTCATTCGGATTCGTAGTCGCAAGATGTGAGTCGATGTTTGGAATGCATGCCATCAGATAGATTAGCGCACGCTAAGCTTACTAGCTAGCGCACGCTAACGGGACAACTTAGCGCACGCTACGTTATGCGTTTAACGTGCGCTAAGTAGGCGATAAAGGCGATATTTTTGTGTTTTGATTATAAATTCGTGATGGTTTGATTTGGTTTGTTCATTGCGTTTATTCGAGGTTGTGTTGAACCGTTGAGTTCGATTGGTTAGTTTTGTCGGTTGTTGATTGTTATCGGATATGTGTTATTTGATTTCTTCGATAGGTTGAGATTATTGATCGGTGATTATAACCGGATATTGCGGTTGTGTTCGAGTATGTCCATTGTATTGCTTTTGATCGGGATGAGGAGCTCGTAGACAAAGGCGGTGTGTTGGCAGCGGCTTCGCGGTATCGGTATCGAGGCAAGTTATTACTTGCGTAGTTATAATATTTAATGAATGGTTTCAGTTTCATTTCGTTTATAATGCATATAGCGATGATTATTATTGTGAACTCTGGGTATTCGGATCGCATATCGTTCTTTCGATTCTGGGAGGTAAATCATAATGTATATGCTTTATCTCAGTTATTGGTATGTTCGAGTATCGGGGTTACATTATGGTAAAGACAAGGATATGAGTATCTATAGTTCATTGTACGTTTGGAACGCCGAGCATTGAGGATAATCGTCGGTGATGATTGGACATCGAGGTTGCTCCCGAAGGACTCGGGGCAAGTGTTCCATATTGATTATGGTTTAATGTTATTTATTTTGGTCTCGTACACTTTCTTTCATGTTGTTGAACATGAAGTCGTCCGAGTAAATTTTCATGTTGTCGTGCATGTTATGTTGTTCATGTTGATGAACGTGTTGATTTGCATATGTGTATGCATATCAGGTTGTTTATGTTGTGTAAATAATCCGATGGGATTATGAGGATCTATCTTGAGGCGCCGGATCGAATGTCCATCATGCGTTGGTTCGACGGGATCATCATGAGGATCTATCTTTGAGGCGCCGGATCGTTGGACGGAGTTTTCCACCATGCGTTGGTTCGACGGATCATCATGGGGATCTATCTTTGAGGCGCTGGATCGTTGGATTACGTATTGTGTTGATGGAATCTTGTGAATTCGCATCATTGATTGTATCATATGTTGTTGTTCATATGTGTATTGTTAGTTATCCACCTTATGTTGATCGATAGGATCAACAAAGGGATCTATCTTTGAGGCGCTGGATCGTCGGATTTCCATTGAGTATACATGATTGATATTCTTTGTGATCATATTGACGTGGTCATATGAGTATGCATTTGTAGGTCTTGTGTTAGGACCGTGTCCGTATTGCATTGATCGATCTCGGATTAGTGATATGATTGTCGTGGCACTTCATATCTCGAGGTATGTTCCGTATTTCCTTGGTATTTGTCTTTGATGGAAAATCGGTTATCGTCTTGGGATTTGATGATGTTATTCGATGGATCGTATTGGTCGGTAATGGTATATTTCCGTATCGTGAGTTGGTGATGACACTTTGAGAATCTTGAGTATTGTTTGAGGTACAATACAGATATTATGTTCGAGTTTATTGGTTAATCGAGTACGGGATGTGAAATGTGATAATGGTTATTCGATGAGAATTTCTTGAGTAAGCAAAGTCATGGCGGTAAGATTACGTTGGTCGTATTCTTATGTTGTATTCTCATTGGTATGTTATTATTAATGTGATGTGACAGATTATCATTGTTGGATATTATGGTGACCCGTCGTGGGATTTCTTTTTAGGTTCTCGGAGTATCGAGCTTGTAGCGGTCGTGAAGAGATGAGCTTCCGAGGATCTTGGCTAGGACATGTTGTGTGCATTGAGTTTCTTGATTGGTTCTTGTATTCATTGCTAGAGTATCTTTATGGTTGGTCTTTTCCATGTGTGAGTATTTTGAAATGCTCTTTTGGTATCTAGTAATCGAGGTTACTTTGGAAATCGTTTTCTAAACTTTTGAGGGTCACTGTTTGGCCTTGCGATTTCAAAAGAGTTTTTACGACGTTTTTGATAAATGGATTTTATATGTCTTTGTGAATTTTTAAAGATAGTACCGTCGTTGGCCTCTTGGGCATTTGTAAATGTTTGCGAAAATTTCTTTTAGCCTTGTGGGTTCCATCTCGGGCCCACGGCTATAATATTTCCGGTTAAATGCGGGGTGTTACGAATATGGTATCGGAGCCTTAGGTTGAGAAAACCTAGGCATTTGGGTCGAGTTGGGTCGTGTTTTCGTTGCCTCATTCGAGTTGTCAATTGACAAATATTGGAGCCGTGAGTTTTGTTGTTCACTCGGGCTTATGGGTTATGCGATTTGCAGTGTAGTATTGGGGTTGTTATAAACTTTTCCAAACGGTGTTAAACGAGATTCTGGAATGAGATGTATTGTGTTCTTGAGTCGAATCGACTTGGCAAAACGTGTGTTTTGAAAATATCCGTGTTGAGTATTTTCTAGAGTCGAGACATGTGCCGAGATCACGGGAATCGTCGGCTTCACGATCTGTAAGTATTTGGATTTTGAATTTCATTGAGATTTATTGCCGTTCTAAGTTGATACGTTTTGAGATTCAAGAGATATCATGCGTTACGGTATAAGGTAACAAAATTGGGACATGATTGATGAATGGAGAAACTATGATTTTGAAAATCGGTATGTCGATTAAATTTTGGAACGGAATTGTGCATTGGGAGAAATATTGTGGATTGTTCAGAGAACATGTAGTCATGTTAATTCATTTTATGATATATGAACCGCTTTTGAACATTTGAAAATGATACTCTTCAAAATGAATGTCTTACGGACGTTTTACGGAAAATGATTTTGGGCCGAGACCCAATCGATTTTGAAATGGTTTTATAACTCAGGACTTGGGGTCTGAAAAGAGTTTTCTACTTTTTAAACTTCTTGTAATGTGGAATGAGATACGGGCTGAGACCCTAACGTTTCAAAAGACCTTCCTGTTTTCTAAAACTCCCGAGATTTGTAAAATACTTTACCAATCGTTTACCTATGTTATTTCCGCCTTTCGAGGCTCTGGTTTACTCGTTCAAATAGAACCTCTCGGGAAGTCTTTCGCCGTGTTTGATTTGCTTGATTTGTTTCAACGTTTTGTCATATCATATTTGAGGTGATCCAGGATGGGTAAATGGTTGACGATACGAGTCATGTGTGGAAAAGGAGTTTTTATCAGAGTCTATATATTGAGGTTTTGGAACTCGATCGTGTGGTCTTCCCGATGGAATATCGGTGGATATTGGTGACAAGCTGAATTGATATACAGGAGTATGGATATGGACAAGCATTTGCATAAATTTCATTTTATTTAATCGTGTCTATTTGAAAAGAATTTTTATCGAGAACTTGGCACCAGCGAGCCGATTTAATTTTTAAAATTGATTTCGTGGTCTTACGAAAATTTATGTTTTGAGTTTTCAAACTCTTGAAAGAACTTTCGAAAATTGTCTTCGTGACAAGAATATATGATTTCAAACTGGTATTGAAAATGTGATTGATGTACATACGCATTTAGTGCATCGGGCATATCATATCGATGGTACAAGGAAAAGAGATTCGAAGTTTAGTATGGTAGATTGGTTATGCAAGGATGATCGGTTGATTGATCAGATAAGAGAAATATACTGCGCGTTGTAGATTCATGTGCAGGATGTAATTTTGGAACTTTGGACTTTGTAAAACCGGGACATATGTGCTATGTGAGTCCATTGGTGCGGTAGTTGCGCAATCTTACCATAGTGATCTTTGAATGATTTCTTTGTAAGTGTAAATTTGGGGATGGTGACCCCATACTGGTGGTTTTGGATATTGAGTGGTCGTTCCCACTCCATGTATAATTAGGTATGTTCATCGATTTGTGATTGGTTGTTCGTGTGCCGAGGAATATGTTCGCCAGTTGGGTATGTTTATTGAGATCTACTGTACGTGATTGATTTGTCGTTTTGAGAATTTTATTATTTCGTATATCTGTTTATGTGGTTCTGTGTTGATCGTGTTGGAGTTTATCGTGTAAAGGTATTCTCGATTTTCGTTGATCATTCGTTGGTAATATTGGAGTTTATCACGTTGATGATATTCTCGATTGTGTTTTGACCTCTGGTTGGTCATATTGGAATTTATCATGTCGATGATAAATTCGGTTGATTGTTGATCATTATTGGTGATCATCTGAGCGTTCGGATTTTTGTTGATGTTTCGGGATTCGTGTCGTTGTTTTGGGCAGTTGTTTCGTAGATGTATTGTATATTATTCGTCTTATCGGAATTGGGACTTGATTATCTAATCAGGCAGACAGGATTTGATTCGGGCAGATTGTTTCATCCGAAGATGATATATTTTGTTGAGACTCAGGGAATTGTGATCGTAAGCGTATTGAGACTGTACAGTGAGACCGCTTGCTAGTATTTCAGGAGATCGTCGACCTGCGTACTTGTAAGTATGCTCTTTTGGTTATTCAGTGATGACGATAATTGATCGTTGTCGTGATAGTTTTGGGGATATTTTGGGTTGGAAGGTATGTTTGTTTGTTTTATGACGGATTGCAAGTTTCGAGGACGAAACTTATTTTAAGTGGTGTAGAATGTAATATCCGGAATTTCTACTACTGTTGTTTGATATTATTTTATTCGAGTTATATTGTACAAAGTGGAATTTGTACAGTAGGAATAAAATAAATAAAGGACTGAGATGTCAGTATCGGTATAATTGTCGTATCTGGTCGACAGTTACATTTGAGGATATCGTGTATCAGGTTATCGTACTTCTGATATAGAGTATATCGTATAAGAATATTATTGGATTCAGATATGTATTCGGTAAGTGTATATGTGTTTTCGTATGTCGAGACAAAGCAGATTGGAAATGGCTAAGTGTAACATTATTAGCGCACGCTAATAATCATGAGTAGCGCACGCTATCGCGAGATTAGCGCACGCTACGGATATAAGATAACGCACGCTAATACAAACCGATCGGAAGGAATCTACGCGTGGACCGTGCCACTTTCGCGCACGTTCGATAAGTCAACGGATGTTGTAATGTAGTGTTAGCGCACGCTAATGCATGTTGATTAGCGCACGCTAACTATATATCGGTCAACAGGAATCTTGGCTTTATTGGTTGATTTCGGTGGTGGGTCACGAGCATCTTCGTGGTAGGTGTAGATCGTAGCAAGTCAATCGTATTAGCGCACGCTAAGGTAAATGACTTGCGTACGCTAGGCAGATGTTTTACGTGCGTTAATGCATGGGCATTATGTACGTAAGCTAGTTTACTGAAGCAAGGCGGTAGCCTCTGGGCCGATAGCGCACGCTAACAAAGTCGATTAGCGCACGCTAAGGCGGTAGCGCACGCTAAACATGAGATGTTAGCGCACGCTAATAATGAATATTATAAAAAGGGACGTAAGGGTGTTATGAAGCATTTTGTCCATTCCTTCCTTGCAACCGAGAGAGAGAGTTTTTAGAAAGAGGTTTGAGGTCTCAAACACGAGAGATGGTGATCTTTAACAAGATTAAGATGGAGAGCATGGATTCAAGCCTTGTCCTTCAAGTTGTTCATGATTCTTTGGATGGAGTTCTAATGTTCTTCTTTTTGGTTCATCTAAACCAGTAATCTTCGTATTCCTTCGTTAGTGGTTCATTTTTCTTGGATGATTTCATGCAAGGAGCATGTTGGATAATCATATGATGATGTTATATGAGATTCAATGGAATTTTGATAAGAGTTTCGGATGTTAGTTAAGATTCTTCATACCATAAGGATGTTGATTCATTTAACCCGATCTAAGAAGGATTTCAATCTTGGTAATTATATTGGTCGATTTAGATGAGATGAATCATGATACTAGGTTGAATTCCAGATTTAGCATGATATGATCCTTGTTATCGAGTCGGTTTGATTATTGAGGTTGTTATTGATATATGGACATTGACATGATCATTGTGATAATTATGGGGTCGTTTATCTTCAAGAGATATGGGGATTTATGTCTCCCTTCATTCGGATTCGTAGTCGCAAGATGTGAGTCGATGTTTGGAATGCATGCCATCAGTACGGCATTAGCGCACGCTAAGCTTACTAGCTAGCGCACGCTAACGGACAACTTAGCGCACGCTACGTTATGCGTTTAACGTCGCTAAGTAGGCGACAGTCTGATATTTTGTGTTTTGATTATAAATTCGTGATGGTTTGATTTGGTTTGTTCATTGCGTTTATTCGAGGTTGTGTTGAACCGTTCAGATCGATTGGTTAGTATTGTCGGAGGTTGATTGTTCTCGGATAAGTGAAATTTGATTACATCGATAGGTTGAGATTATAGATCGGTGATTATAACCAGATATTGCGGTTGTGATCGAGTATGTCCATACTATTGCTTTTGATCGGGATGAGGAGCTCGTAGACAAAGGCGGTGTGTTGGCAAGACTTCGCGGTATCGGTATCGAGGCAAGTTATTACTTGCGTAGTTATAATATTTAATGAATGGTTTCAGTTTCATTTCGTTTATAATGCATATAGCGATGATTATTATTGTGAACTCTGGGTATTCGGATCGCATATCGTTCTTTCGATTCTGGGAGGTAAATCATAATGTATATGCTTTATCTCAGTTATTGTTATGTTCGAGTATCGGGGTTACATTATGGTAAAGACGAGGATATGAGTATCTATAGTTCATTGTACGTTTGGAACGCCGAGCATTGAGGATAATCGTCGGTGATGATTGGACATCGAGGTTGCTCCCGAAGGACTCGGGGCAAGTATTCCATATTGATTATGGTTTAATGTTATTTATTTTGGTCTCGTACACTTTCTTTCATGTTGTTGAACATGAAGTCGTCCGAGTAAATTTTCATGTTGTCGTGCATGTTATGTTGTTCATGTTGATGAACGTGTTGATTTGCATATGTGTATGCATATTGTGTTGTTTATGTTGTGTAAATAATCCGATGGGATTATGAGGATCTATGCTGAGGGCGCTGGATCGAATGTCCATCATGCGTTGGTTCGACGGGATCATCATGAGGATCTATCTTGAGGCGCCGGATCGTTGGGACGGAGTTTTCCACCATGCGTTGGTTCGACGGGATCATCATGGGGATCTATCTTTGAGGCGCCGGATCGTTGGATTACCGGATTGTGTTGATGGAATCTTGTGAATTCGCATCATTGATTGTATCATATGTTGTTGTTCATATGTGTATTGTTAGTTATCCACCTTATGTTGATCGATAGGATCAACAAAGGGATCTATCTTTGAGGCGCTTGGATCGTCGGATTTCCATTGAGTATACATGATTGATATTCTTGTGATCATATTGACGTGGTCATATGAGTATGCATTTGTAGGTCTTGTGTTAGGACCGTGTCCGTATTGCATTGATCGATCTCGGATTAGGCGATATGATTGTCGTGGCACTTCATATCTCGAGGTATGTTCCGTATTTCCTTGGTATTTGTCTTTGATGGAAAATCGGTTATCGTCTTGGGATTTGATGATGTTATTCGATGGATCGTATTGGTCGGTAATGGTATATTTCCGTATCGTGAGTTGGTGATGACAGTTTGAGAATCTTGAGTATTGTTTGAGGTACAATACGGATATTATGTTCGATTTTATTGGTTAATCGAGTACGGGATGTGAAATGTGATAATGGTTATTCGATGAGAATTTCTTGAGTAAGCAAAGTCATGGCGGTAAGATTACGTTGGTCGTATTCTTATGTTGTATTCTCATTGGTATGTTATTATTAATGTGATGTGACATTATCATTGTTGGATATTATGGTGACCCGTCGTGGGATTTCTTTTTAGGTTCTCGGAGTATCGAGCTTGTAGCGGTCGTGAAGAGATGAGCTTCCGGAGGATACTTGGCTAGGACATGTTGTGTGCATTGAGTTTCTTGATTGGTTCTTGTATTCCACCGCTAGAGTATCTTTATGGTTGGTCTTTTTCCATTGCGTGAGTATTTTGAAATGCTCTTTTGGTATCTAGTAACCGAGGTTACTTTGGAAATCGTTTTCTAAACTTTTGAGTGTCAATTTGTTTGGCCTTGCGATTTCAAAAGAGTTTTTACGACGGTTTTTGATAAATGGATTTTATATGTCTTTGTGAATTTTTAAAGATAGTACCGTCGTTGGCCTCTTGGGCATTTGTAAATGTTTGCGAAAATTTCTTTTAGCCTTGTGGGTTCCATCTCGGGGCCCACGGCGCTGTAATATTTCCGGTTAAATCTGGGGGTGTTACACTGAAAACCCATCTGATCTGATATTTGGGTTGAAAACCCATCTGATCTAATATTTGGGACTGAAAACCCAGCTGATCTGATATTTGGGCTGAAAACCTATCTGATCTGATATTTGGGGCTGAAAATCCATCTGATCTGATATTTGGGCTGAAAACCTATCTGATCTATTATTTGGGCTGAAAACCTATCTGATCTAATATTTGGGGCTGAAAACACATCTGATCGGATATTTGGACTGAGAACCTATCTGATTTGATATTTGGGTGCTGAAAACTCAGCTGATATTTGGTCTCGACTGAAATGAAGCAGATTGAGAACTTAGCTTCTGGAATAGGACTCTTCAAACTCCATAATGTAACGTCCGAATTAAATGAGACTATTTATAAAGGTAACTCTTGAGCTGAAGGATTAAAGAGAATTAATGGCTCTTTAATTTGTAGTAACTCCCCACCTGATGGAGTGGAATTGGACCCTATAAAAGGGGGTCTTATGCATTTCATTTCATAACACACAACAGAACGAATACAACATACCACATATTGCAGCATATTTCTTTCTTGTTTTTCATGCCCAGTTTCCAGCACTTAACGTTCACCGGAGCTGAATTTTGAAGAGCACCTAACTCAGAAACGTGTAACAGTTGTATCTTGGGGACATATTGCCTGAGCCGTCTGCTCTTATACGGGGGCAAAATTATCTTACGGAAAGAGTTCTACTCGCATCTGCTAAAGTTGTAATTTTCAATTCAACTTTTAATTTATTAAGATTGTATTAGGTTGTCTTTCTTTGTAATTTTTATTGTAATTACATTGTTGTTCACAGAACCAACACTTTTTATGCTGCTATTATATATTTAAACAACTTTTATTTTTACACTGCTTTTATTATTATTATTATACACTGTTTTTTTCTACATTTTTAGGTATGCATATGCTCTTAATTGTAGATCAATTTAATATACTTTTTATTTAAAAGGAGTAATAAATAAATTATTATATGGGATTAATATACTCGTGAATTGACAAAATTAGTCTCCTTCTTAATTAATGCAATTCACAAGTTATTTACAGTGATGACGTGATAAAATCTGAAATCTTCTTTATTTCTTAATTTAATGGTTCAAATTGATTCTTAATTCACAAATATTTGGGATTGTTCTCCCTGAAACCAATATACATATTAACTTTTCATATAATTATATGTACTCGCGGATGAAGCATTACGATTCACAAAACAATACAACTACCGTGATGCGTCAAATATGTTTATCTGACTTAATTACAACAATTTGATCCACGCGTTTATTGTTGGGGTATAAGGGGGGAGGGAGTGGGGCTCGGTAAGGGAATCGGGTACCCTTACCCGAGCGGTAACACCGCCGCCGAGGCCTCGGGTAAGGCGGGCGGTGTTCTCATTTGGCTTCTGAAGCCGATCGGTGGGGTTTTTTTTTTTTTTTAACAAATGTTGCCCGGAATTGTTATTTTTGAAGCCAAAAATAACAAATGTTTTTTTTTTCTTCTGAAGCCAAAAATAACAAATCTTTTTTTTTTTAAGTTGTAGTTTCAATTTTTAAGTTGTAGTTTTTTTTAAGTATTATGTAATGTTTTTATTTTTAATGAAATAGTATGTTTTTATTTTAATATTGTATGTGATTTTATGTATGAAAAAAAAATCGGGTATGTTTTTATGTAATGTTTTTTTAAGTATTATGTAATGTTTTTATTTTTAATGAAATGGTATGTTTTTATTTTAATATTGTATGTGATTTTATGTATGAACAAAAAAAAATCGGGTAGTATAGGTGACCACTCCCTCCACTTAGGGTAATGTTAGGGTAGAATTGGGTAGTTTTGAGTTGGATGGTTTTTATTGGATAGAGGTGATGTGGCACCTAGGGTATTAGGTGACCACTCCCTCCCCCTTAAGGGTTTTTATGGAGATCCGGATTTTCCAATGGATCGTGTAGACACTTTCCGAACTGATATTTTTACCCTATGCCCGGGTTACAAGAAATTCAGCCTAGGATAATCCAATGGAACACTTACGAATCCAGGCACAGAAACGTAAGCCAAATTGCTAGAGAAATTTTGTGTTTATCAGAAAGATAGAGAGCTCAGAAAAAGGGTGTATGCCAGACTCATGAGGAGAGCCTATTTATACATGTCGGATTAGGGTTACAAGTAGGTCGATTTTAGGGTTTTGAGAGCGGCGCCGTCATTAGTGGTACGAAATTAGGGTTGACGGGTGGCTTAACAAAATTGACGAAATTAATCAATTTTACCACAGGGGGCTCTGCCCCCGGACCCCCGACATAATCGTACCGACTTATAATTCGATCTTATATATGTGTGCACTCCGCACATACCCGAACATATATTAGAATACGAATTATAAACCCCTTAACTCACATATTAGTTCCAATTACACAAAATGAATAGTGACACTAAAATCACCAACATTTGTGCCTAAACATCGACAATATAAACAATAATTACAGAAATGTACTCAAACTGGAAGTTGAATAGAGAGTAAATTAAAGTTTATTGTAAAACTCATATTCTGACAGAAAAAAAAAGAAAAAAAAAAGAACACCCTACCATCCGGCATCAAGCTTCCAACGACTTCGATGGAACTTGGATGAAGTTAAAACTGAAAACCAAACCGTTCAAAATTAACTTAAATTCAACTAAAAGTTACGAGGACTTTGTAGTTTGAGTTTGCACACTATCCCTTTATAGAGAGTTAGAGAAGATGGAGGTGTAGGGGTCCATCAATTATATGGCTGGGTTCATGTGACCCTCGTCCTTGTCATATACGTTGGTGGTACTTGATATTATACTGCAAGTCTTTTGAGAGATTTTCTACTTCATACAAAATGAATATAATATTTCTAAAAAGATAGTTGTATACGAGACATTTATCTATTGTGTTATAACATAAAATGAGATATACCAGCATATAAGAGAGTACAATTGATACTACAAGTCATCCGTTATTTGGTACATCCGGATATGGGTATTTGTAATACACGCTCTATCTGGTTGTAACATCAGGTGAGAAAAAATAATTTCTGCTCACCATTTAATTGCATACATTCTAAAAATGTCTATCATTTTTGTGGTAAAAATAAATTAATTTTGTGTGGTAATAGTCCATAAATATTCTCATTTTTATAAATTTCTATTACTGTGTGACTGCTAATAAAACATAGCCATATTGTCTTCACAAAAAAGTGAAGCCAATGAAGTTTTTGTGCTTTATCTTCACATATTTGAAGCCAATAGATGAAGCTAAAGAAGTTGAAGTTAAAGAAACTTTAACTTCAAGGTTTGACCACGTGAAGTTAAAAGAATGTAACACTAGCTTCAATTATGTGAAGGTAAAGAAAAATCGTGAACAAATGAAATAATTACTTTACCTTCACATGGGTGACGCTAAAGTACTTTCGTTTTGAAAAAAAAAACTGAAGCTAGGCAAAAAGATTTGTTGGTTAATTTCAGGGGTATATATATATATATATATATATATATATATATATATATATAATATAATTAAAAAATAAATGTCAAAAGTTACAATTTTATTTATTATTAAAAAAACTACATTATACTAAAAAATACTTATTTTAATTAGAAAATAAATATCATTATTTTTAAAAATTGATTTTAAAAAGAGATAAATCACATTATGTTATATTCAAATGATATTAAAAAATATATTTCACTTATATTAAAATAAATAAAAATCCTGCAAAATTAAAAAAAATATTAATAAGTTAGTATAAATAAAAAATAATGTAAGTAAAATTATTAAACAAGATTGAAAATAATTTAGAAGTTACCTTGAAGATTGAGATGAAAGTTGATGAGAATGAGATGAAACGAGGATTGGAATGAATGAAGGTTTGTAGTGGGTTATTTATAATATATTCTGGATGCAAATAGCTTCACATATGTGAAGCCAAAGTATTTCAGTAAATTCAAATTTCCCCCTCATTTACGCCAAGAATTTCAAACTTCCGCTAATTTTTTTAAAAAAATTCATATTAATTAGCGTCACACATGTGACACCTTTAGGCTTTGCCTTTTTTCTTTGACTCTGACTTCACATACGTGAAGCTAAGGTAATACTCGGCTGTAAATTCATTCATTATCATTCAGTATAATGTCACTCAGTAATTTTTCACTCATTAATAATCATTCATCATTCATATTCATTCATTGTATTCACCGTTCGGAGTAATTTTGTATCGTGTATCAGTTATTATTCATCATTCAACCCGGTTGGAGAATCGGGCCGTGCATATCATCATTGTCATCATTGTAGTGGGCTGTGTGTGAGGAGTAATGCACGCTACGTACTCTCTTTAGCACGCGCTAATTGAGTACGGGTAGCGCACGCTACTCTAAGCATTAGCGCACGCTAATGTGGTCCAGGCAGACAGTCCAGAAGGCACTGGACTGAATTTGAGTTGTAGTAGCGCACGCTACGAATGGTAAGTAGCGTACGCTAGTTGTGTGGATAGCGCACGCTAAGCAATCAGTGTAGCGCGCGCTAAGGTCCGAGCAGGCAGAGTCCAGTAGGTACTGGACTGGAATGGAATAATTCTTAGCGCACGCTATAATTCGATATTAGCCTACGCTAATGGTGTAGTAGCGCACGCTAAGTAATTGGTGTAGCGCACACCATCGCGAGCAAGGCAAGAGGACAGTAGGTTCTGGACTCTGGTATTCTGGACATCAGTAATCAAGTAGCGCGTGCTGACACAAGGTTAACGCACGCTAATAAGAGGCGTTAGCGCACGCTAACGATGCAGGCAGTGGGTACTGGACTACCCAGTGCACCCGTTAGCGTATGCTAAGCACAGAAGCTAGCGCGCGCTAAACTGGGTTTACTATATATTGGACAGTTTAGCCCCATTTCGTCATTTTTTCATTTCTCCTCCTCCTCTCGACATTTTTGGGCGATTTTGGGCTTTTTGAGAAGTGTTCTTCGAGCTGCAATCATCTATCAACATTTTCAAGCTTATAAGTCGGATTAATAATCATTTCATCCTCTCCAATACATCAAATCAAGGTAAACATTTCTTGGATCTAGAATTTTGGATTTTGAATGTTTTCCTCCCGATCTCTTCGTGCAAGCTTGCTATTATGTTGGAATCTGTTAGATATGGATTATATACCTTGAATACATGTATTCACACGAATTTATTGGTGTATATTTTGGATTTGATGAATATTTGGGGAATTATTCTAGAATCCTTGATGTTTGACTTTGGTTATTTTGGGGGTTTCCGATTGATATTGTCGTAACCTTGAGTTGTGGTTTCCTATTGGATATTTGATGTCATTAATGAAGTTTTGTTGGGTTGAATCATTCCTTGGAGGTTTGGTATCGATATTATTGGGGTTGGTTGTAACCAAAGGGGAGAATGTTTACAACGTGTTCGTTAGAATGCCCCTATGAGTTTGATTATTGTTGTATTGTTCGCTATATTTTTAAACAGAGACTAATTATTCTTATTGTATTAAGTACTAGATTATAGTGTTTCCGATTTTATCTAGACGGTCGAAAGGTAAAATGGATGGTTAATGAAATAAAATAAAATGATCACAATAAACTAAAACAATTGAAAATATCCGAATTAAAGCGAATTGCAAGAGTTTACAAAGGTAGATTACAAGGCTAGGTTTCCGTTGATTACTAAATTTAGTCGGGATTGGTTCCAAAAAGTTCTAAGTGCGTCTCCAAAACGATGATCACAACAATATTATAAAGTCTCTCTCGAGATGCATTAAAACGTAGATTAAACAACCTATAACAACGTCTCCGTCTATTATAAATTATCTAACTCCAAAATGTTCATAATATTAAACATCATCATAGTTCATCACCGATTTCTCAATCTCATAATTTACTACGTCAAATACTCGAAACCTATTAATGCCCTCTTCTCTCGAATTATGAGCAATTAAGTTAAACATGTAAAAACATTGATCAAGTGTCTAAACATGAATCAAAACCAAGTATTTGATAAAGAAATCACACTAGATATATATAATCATCAATACCTCAAAACCAGAGCAAATCAACGTACTCCCATGCCCGGAATCTAACGAGTTTATCCGGACATGGTAATGAAAGAAAGATTAATAATCATCATGTTCATGCTAAATAAAACAACAAAATGAATAAAAGATAGGAAGAAGATAAAACTCATAAGGTGTCTTCATTGATCCCGGTTGAAGCCTTCAAATGTTCTTGAAGTGTTCTTCAAGAATTTCCTTCAAATCTCCTTCTTTTTTGAGTAAAAGCCCTCAATCTTGTGTTTCTCTCTCTCTAATCTCTCCAATTCAGCATATCTCTAAGTCTTGCCCCAAGATCCTTTTTTATAAGGCTAAAAATATCACTTTTCATGCTCAAATCTTGCAAAAATGTCAAAAGGTGATTTTTCCACCGAAAAGTGACACGGCCCGTGTCATAGTGCTCTAGAAAAGCTAATGTTCGCTGGCTAAGAAACTCGACCATGTCAATATGGCACGACCGAGCAAGTGACACGACCGTGTCGAATGACACGGCCCGTGTCATACTCCTCCAAAAAGGGCACAATTGACTGGATGTGAAACCCGACCGTGTCAATGTGGCACGGCCGAGCTAATGACACGACCCGTGTCAAATGACACGGCCGAGCTCGTGTTGGCCCGTTTTGACACTGTTTTGACTCCTTTTTAGGCTCGATCTCTCGTTTACGCATTGCTTGATATGTATTGGGGTTTGAGACTTCGTTCTTACTTGATTTATGCCCATAAAGTACCTATAAAATCAATAAAACGTACCCAAGCGTGATCGAGTCCAATAAACACAATACGAGCATAAAAGACACAGTTCTACACATTTTAGGATCTTAAAACCCGGAAAATCGGTGCAAAAATATGTGTAAAAATGAGTGTTATCAAAATCCCCCAAACTTGAACGTTGATCGTCCCGAGCAATGCACTTTAAAATAACCACTCTTAAGGAAACTCATCCCTCAACATACCTCAAAGGATCATTTTGAAAGTACATCAATACGCCTCAAGAATTAAATAAGTCGAGTTCTGTAAAGTATGCAAATATCTGGGGTGCTTCCTTAACCTCATAACTAATACTTGAATAATACGAACCTCGACGGTCAAGTGTATTTCCTCACTCTCAAAGTGTATAATGGGATAAGTGACGCTCAAAACTCATTCAATGAAATAAGAATCCCATAGGCTTGCCAATCGTCTACATCTCTACCACTGGTTGTGCATGTAAATTTGGTGAATCAAAAAGGACTTTATCGGTTGTAATGTAGGCTTTTTGGTCGGGGTAGGAT
Source organism: Orobanche coerulescens (assembly GCA_033398695.1). Taxonomy (NCBI): domain Eukaryota; kingdom Viridiplantae; phylum Streptophyta; class Magnoliopsida; order Lamiales; family Orobanchaceae; genus Orobanche; species Orobanche coerulescens. The sequence goes on along the minus strand of CM065805.1, from coordinate 142,018,785 downwards.
AAGTATGGCTTAAAGTGACTTGACTTGAGCAAATTAGAACATCATCTCAATAATCACTTCGCTCAATTAGAAGCTCAAAATTTTGTTTTCCTTGGAATTTGCTTCCTTTAACCCCTTGATTTTAATATAATCGCACTAAGCGCTTTTAAAAGTGAGAATCACAACCTTATTCCTCCTTATTGCTCCATTTATTTTATTTCCTTCTTATTGCTCCATTTATTTTATTTCCTCCTTTTTTTCTTCTTCTTTTTCTTTGTGCCCACTCTTTTTTTTTCATGTGGTGGACAACATCATCATTATAATCACACCATTCTTCCTTCAAATTTATTTTGATGAATCATTGCAATTGAACCAACAATCTTTCCAATTGCCTCCACACATCTTTTCATTCTTTTGCCAATTTGTTCTAATAAGCTCAAGTATAGTGACAAAAGTTTATAATGGAATGGAAAGCTCATAATATAGCTAACAAGAAATAGGCTTTAAGCTCAATCGGGCTAACTTGGGAAATAAATTTTCGGGTTGGCCAAAAGGTTTGAAGGGTTGCCAATAAAAATCGCCTAAAATCACTTTCACAAATTTGCACACACACGTAGTTTCGAATAAGATACCAGGGCAAGTTCTAGAGTCTTAAAACATGAATGGTACACTCGACAATGAAACTTGCATATTTAATGATGCACGAAGGCTCAAAAGCTCACAAGCTAGATTTTGTTCATATTTCCAAGGTATTAAACTATTTATTTAATTTCACACCCTTTTGATTATTCTACAATTTTTTCCCTTCAAATTATCCTCGATTTGCATATCAAAATAACAAAATAAATCCCGAGGCATCCAAGACAAGAGTTCATTCGTTCGAGTTTCATCTAAGTTCATCATACTCAAAACACACCAAGTTCAAAATAAAAACACACCAAAATAAAACAAAAAAAATTCACACCAAAAACGTAAATCAAAATCACACCAAAATCCAAACCAAAATTCAAAAGTCAAAATAAAAAGCAAACAAACAATGTAAGTATTTCTTGACCCAATATCTCCGCCCAAACTTGAATTAAAGAGTATACACACGAAGGGGGTATAGTATTTAAACAATAAAAACTTTGGGTCAAGAAATACTTACAACCGGTCCTACTGATTTGGCGGAGGAAAGTGGCCTTGTTGGACATGCCAATCGTGCATTCGTCGTAAAAGGGTCAGCATCTCGTCTTGTCTCTATCGGGTCTCCTCTCGGAAAGCCTCGAACTCTTCTCTAAGCGTGGAACGAGATGTGGTATGTCTTGATTCGGCCTATCTCGATGACTCGGGCCGTTCTCTCTCTCTCTTTCTTCTTCCTCCTCCATTTCTCTTTCATCTTGGGCCTCTCTCATAGGCGAATTCCTCCTCCATTCTTTCCGCTCTATCTTCTTCCCGCATCCTCTCGGCTCTATCCTCATTTTCCATATGCCTAGGACGGACATTCCAAGCAACGTATCTTTCAGTAGGAGAGATTAATCCAACTGCTTCCCGGGCCAATTTATGCGCCTCCGTGGCCATTTGTAGATTTCCTAAATCCCGAATACTGTCAATAGTTGTCAAAGTTGTATTCGGGAGTAGAAAATGATCTCCGTCATTCTGGAGGAAAATAACACGAGAGTCGTAGTCGAGAATATTCATCAACTTCATGACTTGGACAGATAGGAGCATATTTTCCGGAAGGGGAGTTCGGTTTTCTAGTGGTACATCAAGACGAAGTGCGATATGGGTAATTAAACCCCCTATCCAAATCTCCCCTCTCGGTTTTGTAACACCCCGAGATATTCGGAATAATTACAGCGCCGTAAACCCTTTAAGTAAGGATTTACAAGGCTAATTAAAAAGGGAAGTAAATATAAGACATCAATACTGCGAAAATTCAAGTTTATGAAAACGTACAACTGGTTCAACGGGTAATTAATACAACCATATCGAATTAATATCAAAAGGACACGCGTACTCGAGTACAGACACCAAACCAAGACAACAAATCTCCAATAACAATAAACATCACTGAACCCCTTCGTCGTCACGTCGGTACTGTGGCTGTTTCCCTGCTCCTTGGCTACCTGAACATCAAAACAAATGTCCACCCCCGAAGGGGTTAGCAAAACGATGCTAGTACAAGTATCATATTAAACAATTCGAATATGCATCAACAATACATAACAAGATACATCACACGGACTTCCGCTACCGGAATCCGACAATGCGAATCTACAAGATTCCATTACACAACATGGGTATTCCAACGATCCAGCGCCCTCAGCATAGATCCCAAGATGATCCCGTCGGACCAACACGAGGTGGAAATAACCCGTCCAATGATCCAGCGCCCTCAGCCTAGATCCCAAGATGATCCCGTCGGACCAACACGAGGTGGACATCCGATCCAGCGCCCTCAGCATAGATCGTACAACGTATACAAACACAACTCATGCATACACATATGCCAAATCATTATGTTCATCAACATGAATATATAAACACTATATAACGAATATCATGACAAATCAACGAAGTAAATATCATGTTCAACAACATGCATAATCATACGCATACTCCAAAAATACTGATTTTAATATATCACGATACTTGCCTCGAAGATGGCAAGAACGATATACTTCAATGCTCTCGACGCACTCGAAGGCCGCCTCCTCCGATCAACGTAACAAGCTCGAACCTTAACAAAAGGAACGATATACAAATCATCTCAAGTCGAACAATGGCCTAACAAATTGCCTACGGCCAAAAGCTCAAACTAAACAAGGCTGGATTGCTTAGCGCGCTACGTACTCTACGTAACGCGGCGCTAAGCTGATCTTAGCGTGCGCTATCGTATAAGACTAGCGTCGCTAGCCACGCAGGCGATCGACTCGGCCGCCTCATAACGTCGCTACGTACGTTTTGTGCGAAAACCGAACCTCGATAGCGCACGTTAACTCACACATGTTAGCGTGCGCTAATCTTGCATGGCAGAATACTGCAAACCGAAAACTGGGTTGAATGATGAAGAACTCATGAATCCTATGGTGATATTACAAGCTCTCCTCGGGCATATCATGCTAATAAGGTTTCTGGAAGATTTATGATTATGAAATACCAATATACGGATAGTTATCTCGATATCACAATTCCTCTACGATCTTCAAGAAATAATCTAAGTTCCATCGTCTTACGTTCCAAAACACATGATTCCAACGTATACAACGTATCAACTGGGTAATATCCGATTACTTGATCATAAATCGATTTAAACATGCTTAGGAGTCCTTATAATAAGATGGTTCAAAGGTTCAATCGACATCTAGTACCGATACGTTAAAAGTATCCTTCTAACATGTGATGACCGATAAAAACGAAATACTTGCTATCCAAACATGATTCAAACTTCCTTAGGAACCTTACTAATCATTGGTGAAGAATCACCTACCTCAAAGTAGTGAAGAACATGGATGAAATGAAGCAATCCAACACCGAAGGCTTGAACACCAATCTCCAATGATGTATGATCTTCAATCTCGAACTAGGAGGCTGATACGGAGTGTTTAGGACGAAAGTAGTTATGTTCTAAGTGTCAAAGTTCGGGTTGTGGGAGGAGAAGGAACTGAAATCACGAATAGGATGCTGTCCTATTTATAATAAATGGCTATTAGCGCGCTAGACTGTTCGTAGCGTGCGCTAACGGCTCACGCCTAAATCAGTACTGCACTTAGCGTGCGCTACGCATCAACTCAGTAGCGTGCGCTTAAGGCGTTGACTCGCTTTTCCAAAGCCGCCCAAGTACATCCGACACGATCCGACAGGGTCCCCGGCCGATCTCACCTACCGCACGCCTCAATCAATCGACCACGCATAGCGTGCGCTAATTACACTCGGTAGCGTGCGCTATGAAACCATGTTAGCGTCACGCTAGCCTCGTAGCGTGCGCTACATGCACAGAATTTCAAAATCTATATCACATATACGAAATTATACGCTCGACAACAACGGATAATGAAATACAGAAAAAAGTACTCATACAAAAGTACAATCATTACAATATCACAAGTTCCAAATACATAACAAATCTCGGTATTACATCCTTCCTCCTAAAAAGAAGTTTCGTCCCGAAACTTAGGATGAAAACAACTCCGGATATTTAGCTTTCATACCGTCCTCCGTTTCCCAAGTGGCCTCTTCGACTCCATGTCGTGACCATTGTACTTTAACCAAATGTATTGGTTTATTCCTCAATTGTTTGATCCGGCTCTCAAGTATCTTGATTGGTCTCTCTTGAAGGTGCCATCATTAGCTATCTCGATCTCGTCGAAATCAATGACGTGATCGGGTCCGGTACATACTTCCGCATTGGGATACGTGAAACACATTGTGAACATGACTCCGATGGCGGTAAGGCCAACTCGTACGCTAAATCCCCAACTCTCTCTAGGATCTCAAATGGTCCGATATATCTCGGACTAAGCTTACCTCTTCTCCCAAAACGGAAAATCCCTCGTAGGAGACACCTTCAACAAGACGTGGTCCCCAGTCGAACTCTAGAGGGCGACGACGTACATCCGCATAAGACTTCGCCGACTGGGCCAACAGCCTCTCTCGAATCACGGCTATCTTCTCTTGAGTCCGAATAATCAATTCAGTTCCGTCCCGATCAAATCCAAGAATCATCCCAACACAGGGGTGATCGGCATCTCCTCCCGTACAAAGCTTCAAATGGTGCCATTCTAATAGAAGCATGCCAACTATTATTGTAAGTGAATTCGATCAAGGGCAAGTGAACTTCCCAATCAGTTGACCAATCCAACGCACAAGCTCGAAGCATGTCTTCTACAGTTTGAATAGTCCTTTCGGACTGACCGTCTGTTTGGGGATGATAAGCTGTGCTAAAGTTGAGCTCAGTCCCCAAAGCCTTGTGAATCGCTTTCGTAAGTGCGACACGAAACGACCATCTCGATCCGAAATAATGGTCTTCGGCGTCCCATGCAATCTGACTATCTCCGCAATAAATACTCGCGCCAATCTCTCGGGTCCCCATGTATCTTTGATTCCTAGGAAATGAGCCGACTTGGTTAGTCGATCAACTACGACCCAAATCATGTTCATTCCTGCTCTAGTCCTTGACATACTGGTGATGAAATCCATCGAAATGTCCTCCCACTTCCATTCAGGGATCGGAAGCGGCTTTAACATCCCGGCAGGTCGCTGATGCTCAATCTTGACCTACTGACAAGTCAAACACTTCGAAACGTACTCTGCTACGTCCTTCTTCATATTCCCCCACCAGAAGTTTTGTTTAAGATCCTTATACATCTTATCACGCCTGGGTGAATAGAATAGGGCGCGCTATGAGCTTCTTTCGTAATAGTCCGTCTCAAATCATCATCGTCGGGAACGCAAAGTCGACTCAAATCTCGTAACTCCATCATCTTGTATCACGAATCTCGGGCTTTTCCTTTCTTTACTTCATCACATAATCGAAGGATCGAGAATCGTCCAACCGCTTGGACTTGATCTTCTCGACTAGTGATGAAGTCGGGCCCATCACATAAAGTCGCCTGGATTCCTGGTGCCCATACTTCAATCCCTTCGCGGATCGCTCGTTGAATGCCGGGTCCAGGCGTAAGAGCTTCCAACACTCGAAGAGAAACAGGTTTACGGCTCAATGCATCGGCTACTACATTTGCTTTCCCCGGATGATAGAGAATCTCTAAGTCGTAGTCCTTGATCAATTCCAGCCACCTTCTCTGCCTCATGTTTAATTCCTTCTGACTGAAAATGTATTTGAGGCTCTTATGATCCGTAAAGATCTGACAATGAGTGCCGTACAAATAATGTCGCCAAATTTTCAAGGCAAAGACCACAGCTGCTAGCTCCAGATCATGAGTCGGATAATTAACTTCGTACGATTTTAATTGCCGAGAAGCATAAGCAATCACTTTATCCTTCTGCATCAACACACAACCCAAACCCTGATTTGAAGCGTCGCTGTATACCATGAATCCATCAGTTCCATCTGGCAATGCTAAAATAGGTGCTGTCGTCAGCCTCTTCTTAAGTTCATCAAAACCAGCCTGGCATTTCTCATTCCACGTGAACTTTTGAGTTTTCTATAACAGCTGAGTGAGCGGACGAGCAATTTTGGAAAATCCCTCTACAAAGCGGCGATAATATCCAGCTAGTCCTAAGAAGCTTCGGACTTCCTTCACGTTTATAGGGGCTTCCCATTCCAAGATTGCTTCGACTTTCTTCGGGTCCACCTGAACTCCGTCGGATGATATCACATGCCCAAGGAAGGTTACTTCCTTAAGCCAGAATTCGCATTTAGAAAATTTTGCATATAGCTGTTCCTTTCTCAAGATGCTCAAAACCACACGTAAATGATCAGCATGTTCCTTTGCGTCCCTCGAATATATCAAAATGTCTTCAATGAAAACGACCACAAATTTATCCAAGTATTCCAAGAATACCCGATTCATCAATTGCATGAATACCGCAGGAGCATTGGTAAGTCCGAATGGCATCACTACAAATTCATAATGCCTGCATCGGATCTCGAAAGCAGATTTCGGTATATCCGATTCCTTAATTCTCAACTGGTGGTATCCTGATCGCAAGTCAATCTTCGAGAATACCCTCGCCCCTTGCAGTTGATCAAACAAGTCGTCGATCCGAGGTATATGATACTTATTCTTGATCGTCATCTTGTTAAGCTCCCTGTAATCAATACACAGTCGGAGGGATCCGTCTTTCTTCCGGACAAAGAGAACGGGCGCTCCCCAAGGAGAAACGCTAGGTTGAATATAGCCCTTCTGTAACAATTCCTCCAGTTGCTTCTTGAGTTCATACATCTCGGTTGGCGCCATGCGGTATGGTGCCCTGGAAATAGGAGCTGCTCCAGGCTCTAGTTCGATAGTGAATTCCACTCCCCTTTGCGGAGGTAACCCTGGTAGCTCGTCAGGAAATACATCTGAGAACTCATTCACAACTGAAATAGACGAGAGCTCTCCTTCTTCCTCTTTCCTCATGGCATAGCACCAAAGTCCGTGACATCCCTGTTTCAGTAATTTCACGACTTTCATTGCCTTGATCAATTTCCCCGAGCTTCCCGGTCTCCATCCTCGGAATAAGTGTTCAGATCCGTCATCAGCAATGATGGAAATGACTCTCTCTCGGTAATTCAGCACAGCTCCATAACGGTTGAGCCAATCATCTCCGAGAATTAAATCGTCACCGCAGATGTCAACTACAATAAGATTCGATGGCCAATCTCTTCCTTATATAGATACTGGGAAATCCCTAGCTTCTAGTGTTCCCACAATTTTCTCTCCGCTCGGTAATCCCACAACATAAGGTTCACAATTATACAAGCACGAGATGTTCAAACGTTTAACACAGTTCAAAGATATAAAAGAATGCGTAGCTCCCGAATCGAACAAGACACTAATCGGTTGCAAAAGGATCTCAATCGCACTGATGCAACAACGGTGTTCGCCGTCTGATCTCCTCATTTCGTAAATGCGCGGAGGAACGGACCCAAGATCGATGTCTCTCTTCCCTGCTTCGCCGAAATCCACTCTGCGTATGCGGTTCACACTTATCTCCTTAGGAACTGGTGCTGGAGTGCGGGTACCAAAAGATCTAGTAGCGGCTCCACAGAAGGCCGCACGGTGCCCTTCTTGCCCACAATCGTAACAAGTCACAGAAGATGCGGGGCAATCACGTCGAACATGCCCTGCTCGACCACAATTGTAGCATTTCTTTGATGCGTCCGAAACTGTTGATGCTGTCCGGAACTTCTTTCCGCCTCTAGAAGGATGTGGAGGTTTCCTAGCCGAATAAAAGGAAGACTGGCCCTTGCAGGCCCCACCACTCTTGTTTTCTGTAAAGCTGCCGGTCACCTTCTGCTTCTTTGCCTCTACTGATTTCTCTACCGCCGCCTCTTTCATGTCGTAGGCCAGCGCTTTGTCTTGATACTGTCGCAACGTAGTACACTCGAATCCGGACATGTATCTTTGAATCTCCGCTTCATCCGCATATCAAAATGAAAAATCTTTTCGCCTCCGTTCGACCAAGTGTCGCACACAAGTCACCGATGATTGAAAGTTTTAATTACATCCACACGTATGCCTCCGAACTCTGTGGTGAGAAAAACTCTCGGATCTTCGCCTCTCTAACTGGACGAGGACAATACTGTGCTTCCATCATTTGTTTGAATTCCGTCCAATCCGCATTATGATTCTCGGGTCGAATAGCCTCCCACCAATCAAAGGCCTCCCCAGTCAGAAAATACTGGGCAATAGGAACCTTCCGGTCCTCGGGACAGTTAAGACCCGCGAATATCTTTTCCAACTCCTTGAGCCAGTGATCCCAAGTAAGTGTCTCAGCAGATCCGTCAAATTTTGGCGGGTGCAATTTAACCACTTCAGCGAGCCATCTGTCTCCCCGGTTATCCTCATGGTGCTGCTGTCCCATCGCCGTCTGCATGCGATCAACGACTTGAGCGAACTGGTTTATCTGCGCCACCACCTGTTGAAGCACTCCTGGCATGTTAGGATTTGCGTCATCATTCGCTGATCCTTGCTGCCCTCCAGAATGGGAATCGGTTCGACTAGCCGATATTTCTGGGGTAGTTGCGGAATCCTCATGTCTCATGTTACCACGTCCGCGTCCACGACCGCGTCCTCCTCTCAACATACTGTAAATGCAATTTCTCAATATCCAGAACAAAATTTCTGAAATAAAGTCCGTCAATACTCACAAAGCAGTAATTAAACAAAACGGTAGTATAAGAGATTAAGAGACTTACAACCACGGTCCACATGACGACTTCGGCTGAACAGTGATGTTACAACCGACCCGTAAATCGAATAACGTAAACAGACCCAAATAAAACCCGACTGCCAAGATATCCATGAATCTTAGCTCCGATACCATATTCTGTAACACCCCGAGATATTTGGAATAATTACAGCGCCGTAAACCCTTTAAGTAAGGATTTACAAGGCTAATTAAAAAGGGAAGTAAATATAAGACATCAATACTGCGAAAATTCAAGTTTATGAAAACGTACAACTGGTTCAACGGGTAATTAATACAACCATATCGAATTAATATCAAAAGGACACGCGTACTCGAGTACAGACACCAAACCAAGACAACAAATCTCCAATAACAATAAACATCATCAACCCTTCGTCGTCACGCTTGCATCGTGGTCGCTTTCCCTGCTCCTTGGCTACCTGAACATCAAAACAAATGTCCACCCCCGAAGGGGTTAGCAAAACGATGCTAGTACAAGTATCATATTAAACAATTCGAATATGCATCAACAATACATAACAAGATACATCACACGGACTTCCGCTACCGGAATCCGACAATGCGAATCTACAAGATTGCATTACACAGCATGGGTATTCCAACGATCCAGCGCCCTCAGCATAGATCCCAAGATGATCCCGTCGGACCAACACGAGGTGGAAATAACCCGTCCAATGATCCAGCGCCCTCAGCCTAGATCCCAAGATGATCCCGTCGGACCAACACGAGGTGGACATCCGATCCAGCGCCCTCAGCATAGATCGTACAACGTATACAAACACAACTCATGCATACACATATGCCAAATCATTATGTTCATCAACATGAACATATAAACACTATATAACGAATATCATGACAAATCAACGAAGTAAATATCATGTTCAACAACATGCATAATCATACGCATACTCCAAAAATACCGATTTTAATATATCACGATACTTGCCTCGAAGATGGCAAGAACGATATACTTCAATGCTCTCGACGCACTCGAAGGCCGCCTCCTCCGATCAACGTAACAAGCTCGAACCTTAACAAAAGGAACGATATACAAATCATCTCAAGTCGAACAATGGCCTAACAATTCGGCCTACGGCCGAAAAGCTCAAACTAAACAAGCTGCCTGGATTGCTTAGCGCGCTACGTACTCTACGTAACGTGCGCTAAGCCGGCTATTAGCGTCGCTATCGTATAAGACTAGCGTCGCTAGCCACGAAGCTGTCGATCGACTCGGCCTCATAACGTACGCTACGTACGTTTTGTGCGAAAACCGAACCTCGATAGCGCACGTTAACTCACATATGTTAGCGTGCGCTAATCTTGCATGGCAGAATACTGCAAACCGAAAACTGGGTTGAATGATGAAGAACTCATGAATCCTATGGTGATATTACAAGCTCTCCTCGGGCATATCATGCTAATAAGGTTTCTGGAAGATTTATGATTATGAAATACCAATATACGGATAGTTATCTCGATATCACAATTCCTCTACGATCTTCAAGAAATAATCTAAGTTCCATCGTCTTACGTTCCAAAACACATGATTCCAACGTATACAACGTATCAACTGGGTAATATCCGATTACTTGATCATAAATCGATTTAAACATGCTTAGGAGTCCTTATAATAAGATGGTTCAAAGGTTCAATCGACATCTAGTACCGATACGTCAAAAGTATCCTTCTAACATGTGATGACCGATAAAAACGAAATACTTGCTATCCAAACATGATTCAAACTTCCTTAGGAACCTTACTAATCATTGGTGAAGAATCACCTACCTCAAAGTAGTGAAGAACACGGATGAAATGAAGCAATCCAACACCGAAGGCTTGAACACCAATCTCCAATGATGTATGATCTTCAATCTCGAACTAGGAGGTTGATACGGAGTGTTTAGGACGAAAGTAGTTATGTTCTAAGTGTCAAAGTTCGGGTTGTGGGAGGAGAAGGAACTGAAATCACGAATAGGATGCTGTCCTATTTATAATAAATGGCTATTAGCGCACGCTAGACCCTGTTCGTAGCGTGCGCTAACGGCTCACAGTCTAAACTGTACTCGGCACTTAGCGTGCGCTACGCATCAACCTGTAGCGTGCGCTAAGGCATTGACTCGGCTTTTCCCGAAAGCCGTCCAGGTACATCCGACACGATCCGACAGGGGTCCCCCGGCCAGATCTCACCTACCGCACGTCTCAATCAATCTGACCACGCATAGCGTGCGCTAATTACACTCGGTAGCGTGCGCTATGAAACCATGTTAGCGTACGCTACCCGTAGCCTGTAGCGTGCACTACATGCACAGAATTTCAATCTCTATATCACATATACGAAATTATACGCTCGACAACATCGGATAATGAAATACAGAAAATAGTACTCATACAAAAGTACAATCATTACAATATCACAAGTTCCAAATACATAACAGAAATCTTGGGTATTACAGGTTTAGTGGCAACATCCTCAAAATGATCCATGATAATAGCTCCGGTTGCTGGATCTTATGTAGATAGTGGAGGATAGGATTGCGAAGTGAGGATCTTTTTGCCGACTTTGGGATGTAGGGACGTGCATCGCTCCCCGGATACTCAACCATTGCCTGCCAATAAGTCTCACACTCGAACCGATTGATTCGGTATTCTCTGTACTTTCGAGTGTCGTATATAGCATCCAATTCACCGGGAGATAGTTTTTCATTTTTGTTGTTTAGCCGGAATTCCAAAGCGGTCGGCTCATGTGAAATCGGGTCTCTTTTAACATTGAGTGTGCTAAGGAATTCCAACGTGAGACAGAGGTAGGTGGGCCAATGTTGGGTCATTAACGTTGTCCAACTTATTCTTTCAAGCAGCCTCATGACATCGTCTCTTATTCCCATCGCCGTCATGCATTCTTCGTCCGACCATCGAGTGGGAGCATTTTTTTCTGCCCCAATATCTCCCATCGTGCTAAGCGACTTGGCGGAAGTTCAATTCCATATGTCTCGGGCGTCTCGACAGCCCCTTGAGTCGGTATTCTCGCCAGTTGCTCAATTTCTGTTGTGGGTCTTCCTCGTCCTCGTTGAGCTGCACCCCATCCCTGTTGGGCATTTCCTCGTTCTCGTCCCCTGGCCATTTTTCTGCAAGAGATTCATCGATTATCATGTGTTTCACAAAAGCTCAAAATCACTATTTATCGATAATATACGCTCCCTCAAACTTCTTACAAATTACACATTTTCCCCAAAATAAGCGTTTTTTTTTCAAAAATACCACAACCGTAAATTCCAACGCCAATCGTCATTGTATGTAGTATTCCAATAATTTCAAACATGTAATAACATCTCTCAATCATATACGTCCAACATGTAATTTACGAAAATCACCAACAAAATTTCAACGTATTTTTACTCATGACAAATTTCACCAAAAATCCATTTAAGAACCCTAAATTGCTCAATAAATCATATTTCACATTATCTAAATGCAATGAAGAATTAAACCATCCATAATCGTGAATCATACCTTGAATTCGGAGTGAAAATTGAAGAAAATTTTAGAAAAAATGGCGACCCAAAAACCCGGATGAATTCGTCCGATTCGTACCCTTTGAATCTCCAGGATTGTGGAATAATGATGAACACCTTGTTATTATGTAAGATTTAACACGATTCTTGCTTGATTTTGATGGATTTTAGGGGATTCGGGGCTAGGGTTTCGGATTTGGGGAAGAAGGAAATTTGGGGAAGAAGGAAATGAAGGAGTCGGCCGTGTTTCAGCTTTTTATACCGCCCGACTTACACGGCCCGTGTCAAATGACACGGCCGTGTCATACTTGTCTCCATTTTTAAAAACGGTGTCTGTCCACCTAACCCGGCCGTGTCAATTGACACGGCCCGTGCTCAACTACCCCAGAAAGTAAAATTTCCACTGAATACCTGACTCGACCGTGTCGAATGACACGGCCCGTGTCGTACTAGCTTGGAATGTCAAAATCGACTGGTCCTCAGACCCGACCGTGTCATACCTGCACAGAAAATGATATATGAACTGCCTGCACGACCCGACCGTGTCAAATGACACGGCCCGTATCGTACAGGCCTGGAAAATGCATTTTTGTTTTCGGGTCTTTTTCCTGCGAATTGAACACCAAAAATTGAACCGGTTAGTTTTACAACAAGTAAAAATACAAAAAAAAAAGTGCGAAAAAGATCAAAACATGAAAATAAAAACTATTGGGTTGCCTCCCAATTAGCGCCAAGTTTAATGTCTTCAGCCAGACGTCTTCAACTGGAAGTTTTATAGCTCGATTAAAGTTATTACGGATACGGCTTCCTTTTGATTGGGATGATAGTAGTGTTTGACTCGTTGTCTGTTAACTTTAAATAGCTCTCTGTATCTGCTCATGAGCTCGACTATTCCGGGTGGAAGTACTTTCTTGATCACGAATGGACCTGACCATCTTGATTTTAATTTTTCGGGGAACAATTTTAGTCCTGAATTATAGAGAAGTACTTGTTGCCCTGGCATAAATTCACGTTTAACGATCATCTTATCGTGCCATCTTTTAGACCTCTCTTTGTAGATTCGAGAGTTTTCGTAGCATTCATCCCGGAATTCTTCCAACTCATTTAGCTCTAGCAATCTTTTCTTTCCGGCGGCCTCAAAATCCAAATTTAATCTTTTTACTGCCCACATCGCTTTATGCTCCAATTCCAAGGGTAGGTGACATGATTTACCAAATATGAGTTGATAGGGAGATGTTCCCAAAGGGGTTTTATAGGCCGTATGATAAGCCCAAAGTGCATCGTTGAGCTTGGATGACCAATCTTTCCGAGATGTACCCACCGTCTTTTCCAGGATTAACTTAATCTCTTTGTTGGCCGCTTCGGCTTGTCCATTTGCTTGTGGATGATAGGCCAATGATTTCTTTGATCGGACCCCATATTTCTGAAGGAGTTTATCCATGATTTTGTTGACAAAATGCGATCCCCGATCACTGATTAACACTCTTGGGGTCCGAATCGGCAAAATATGTTCTTCTTTAAAAATTTCATTACTACTTGAGCATCATTTGTTGGGGAAGAAATTGCCTCGACCCATAGAGATACGTACTCGACCGCTAGTAGAATGTACTTATTCCCGAATGATGAGGAAAATCGACCCATGAAGTCGATATCCCATACATCAAATAGTTCAACCTCAATTACGTTGGTCAGGGGCATCTCATGACGTCTTGAAATATTTCCCACTCGTTGGCATCTATCGCATTGTTGAATGAAGAGATGGCAATCTTTGTATAACGTAGGCCAATAAAATCCGCTTTGCAACACCTTTGCAGCAGTCCGTGTTGCTCCAAAATGTCCTCCGGTTGGTGACGAATGACATTGTTGAAGAATTTCATCCCATTCCTCTTGCGGTACACATCTTCTCACTATCATGTCGGCACATCTCTTAAAAAGTAGTGGATCATCCCACATATAGAACTTGATATCATGTAGGAATTTCTTCTTTTGATAATGAGATAAATCCGGGGGTAGCACATCTGCGACCAAAAAATTAAGAATGTCAGCAAACCACAGAAATTTAGCTTCTACCATAAAAAGCCGCTCGTCCGGAAACTCTTCTTTAATCCCTTCGATCTCGGGCTCCTCCTCCTTTTTGTACTCGAGGTGAGATAAGTGGTCGGCTACCACATTTTCACAACCTTTTTTGTCTCGAACTTCCACGTCAAACTCTTGTAAAAGAAGAATCCATCGAATTAGGCGAGGTTTAGAATCTTTCTTTTCAAACAAGTATTTGATAGCTGCGTGGTCCGTGTGTACTATCGTCTTTGTACCAATTAAGTATGATCGGAACTTATCAAAAGCAAATACCACGGCAAGTATTTCTTTCTCCATTGTTGTGTAATTTTGTTGGGCTCCGTCTAATGTTTTGCTTGCATAATAAATAGCCCGAAAGAGTTTCTCACGACGTTGTCCCAACACAGCTCCGACCGCATAATCACTTGCATCACACATGATTTCAAAAGGTTGAGACCAATCCGGTACCACGAGGATAGGAGCACTCACTAATGCCTTCTTTAAAGTCTCAAATGCCTGCAAATATTCGTTAGAAAGAATGGAAGTGGTATCTTTTTCTAACAATTTACTCAAAGGTTTAGTGGTTTTTGAAAAGTCTTTTATGAATCTTCTATAAAAACCCGCGTGCCCAAGAAAACTTCTAATTGATTTTTCATTCTTCGGTGGGGGAAGTTTCTCAATGGCGACAATTTTCGCCCTATCAACCTCCAAATCGGCAGCGGACACTCTATGGCCTAGGGCAATTCCTTCTTACACCATAAAGTGGCATTTCTTCTAATTCAGCACGAGACTAGTGTCTTCACATCACTGCAAAACTAAAGTAAGATTATGCAAGCAATGATCAAATGAATTTCCAAATACCGAAAAATCATCCATGAAAACTTCCATTATATTTTCGATCAAATCGTGATAGATAGCCATCATGCAATGTTGAAACGTGGCTGGGGCATTACATAAACCAAGCAGCATTCTACGATAAGCATAAATTCCATAAGGACATGTAAAAGCCATTTTTTCTTGATCTTCCGGTGTTATGTAGATTTGATTATACCCTGAATATCCATCAAGAAAATAGAAAAATTCATGCCCCGCCAATCTATCAAGCATTTGATCAATGAAGGGAAGGGGAAAACGGTCTTTGCGAGTAGCCGCATTTAAAGCCCTATAGTCTATACACACTCACCATCCCGTAACTACTCTCATAGCAATTAATTCATCTTTCTCGTCTTTGGTTACGGTCATCCCTTCCTTTTTGATACAACTTGCGTAGGACTCACCCACTCACTATCGAAATTGGATATATCATTCCGGCATCTAAAAGTTTTAGAACTTCCTTTTTCACCACTTCTTTCATTATGGGATTAAGTCTTTGTTGATTTTGCACTTTAGGTTTAAAATTTTCTTCAAGCAAAATCCTATGCATGCATATGGATGGGCTAATTCCCTTCAAATCTGAGATAGACTATCCTATAGCCGACTTATGTGCTCTCAATACACGAAGCAATTTATCTAATTGAGTGGATGAAAGTGAAGAGGATACAATTACCGGATTGGTATTGTTATCATCTAGAAATGCATACTTGAGGTGTTCCGGGAGGGCTTTAAGGTCCAAGCTTGGTTGAGATAAATCCGTTTGAGATGAAACGGACCTAAAATTTTGCACCATGTCATTGGACACGTTCGAGTCGTCCGTCAGCTTGATTTCCGCAACTACTTCATGCTCCTCTTTATCAAAATCATCGGATTTATTGATTTGCCTTTTTTCCTATAGAGAATTTAATTCAGAAACATAATCAAACAAGTCAGAATCGTCAAACTCCAAAGTTGAATCACTATAAAAACATGAGTTCGTAAGAGCAAACTCTAACGGATCCGAAGACAATGAGTGTAAGATTTTTTTCTTTCCATACGAGCTTATATGGTCAATAACATTGCAATATTCCGTATCATCATGAAATTTCATAGCTTTAAATATAGAAAATAGAACATGCTCATCGTTAACACGTAGTGTTAATTCTCCCCTTTCAACATCAATAAGAGCCTTTCCCGTTGCTAAAAATGGACGTCCAAGGATAAGTGGTAGATCTTCGTCTTCTTCCATATCAAGGACAACAAAATCCGCTGGAAATATAAATTTGTCGACTTTTACAAGCACACCTTCAACAATCCCCTTGGGATGTGTTATGGATCGATCCGCCAATTATAGCATAACCGTTGTGGCTTTCATTTCTCCGACACCTAATTTCCTGAAAATAGATAAAGGCATGAGGTTAATCGAAGCACCTAAATCACACAAAGCTTTATCGAATGAGACGTTTCCAATGGTGCATGGAACGGTAAAGCTTCCGGGATCCTTAAGCTTTTGAGGTAATTTGCATTGGATAATAGCGCTACATTCTTCGGTTAGTTTAACCGTCTCATGATCTTCCATCTTACTTTTTCTTTACATCACATCCTTCAAGAATTTTTCGTAGTTAGGCATTTGTTCCAAAGCATCTGCAAAAGGAATATTGATATTAATTTTCTTGAAGATATCTAAAAACTTTGCGAATTGTGCATCTAACTTTTTCTTTTTGAAACATTGAGGAAAAGGGAGGAACGTTAGGAGTAGAGTTAGGAGATATTTTAGGCTTCTCAGCCCCATTGGATGATTCATGCTTCCCTTTTTCCTTTTTAATTTCGATTTGATCCTCCTTGACTTCCTCTTTTTGTTGGACCCTTGGCATCTTTGGCCCTTCATAATTCGTTCCACTTCTTAAGGTGATCGCTTGACAAGACTCTTTTGGATTCACTTCGGTATTGCTCGAAAATTGTCCCCGTTGATGTTGACTCCCGACAACTTTAGCTAATTGTCCAATTTGAGTTTCGAGATTTTTCATTTGAGCTCCCATGGTGGTAGCTAATTGAGTGACATGGCCTTCGATTTTGTTTAATTTCTCCTCATCTCGACTAAATCGGCTTTTCATCTCCATCATGAAGGCAACTAGAATATTCTCGAGATTTGACGTCGGCTTTGCTTCTTCAATTATCTCACCATTCGACACCTTGAATCCGGACGGTGGTTGCAAATCATTCGTTGGATTAGCACAACTAAAATTTTCATGATTTCGATTGGAGGGATGGTAGAAGCACAGTGGTGGATTATTCCGGAAATTGTTGTAACTCCGATTATTAATGTAATGTGCCTCCTCCAATGGATCGGACGGTAGTGAACTTGAACTTCCTTGAGAAGCTCCCTTCCAATCACCTCCTTTTGTTAGAGCCCCCAATTGAGTATTTAACATCGTCATTTGCGCGGTTAGTGCCTTTATAGGATCCAAATCGGATATCTCAGCCACCCTTCTAATATTTGCTCTTTCCATCGGCCATTGATAGCTATTCATAGCTATTTCTTCGATCAATCCATATGCTTCTTCAGCGCTCCTTGCTAGCAATGCCCCTCCCGCGGAAGCATCAATAAAATTTCTTATTTCTCCCATAAGACCATTGTAAAAGAAACACATTTGTTGGTCTTCGGGGAAACCATGTCGAGGGCATTGCCTTAGTAGATCTTTGAAACGTTCCCAAGCTTCATATAACGGTTCGTAGTCCAATTGATGAAATTGAGTAATCTCACTTTTTAGCTTCATTGTCTTGTTTGGTGGGAAAAATTTGAACAAAAATTTTTCACTCAATTCTTCCCATGTGTTTATACTTCCGGGAGCTAAAGTTCCAAGCCAATTTCTTGCTTTCTCCCTCAAAGAGAATGGAAACAATCGTAAGCGTATTGCATCATCTGAGACGCCATTCATTTTGATAGTATCACATATTTGCATGAAATGAGTGAGATGGGCATGTGGATTTTCGACAACAAATCCTCCAAATTGATTTTGTTGAACCATTGAAATTAATGCGGGCTTCAACTCGAAATTTAGGCCGTTGATTAGAACATGAGTGATTCCTCCAAAGTTTCGGTCTAGTTTTGGTCGGAATCCATCCCGAATTGATTGCACCCTAGTTGTTGGATTTTCAATCCTTCCGCCCTCGTTGTCTTGGATTATTGCATTCTCGTTCGTGTTGTCCCTTCCCACGTTATCTCCCGATCTCTCCATGTCTTCAAAAAGATCCATTCTTACTTTCCTTGAGGTAGAACTTATTCTTCGGGCAAATGCTTCTACTTCCGGGATGAAAGTTTCTAAAGGCACTCGAGATGAACGAGTGTTCATGCACTCCCTGAGTAGAAATTGTATAACATGAGTTAAGTAACAAATAAGAAAATGTCTAAAGTAAGACTAGAAACACTTATCGTAATATCAACACTAATAAAATTAATTTAGTCCCTGGCAACGGCGCCAAAAACTTGTTCGCTATATTTTTAAACAATCCGCAAGTGTACGGAGAATATGTAGAAAGCGGAGAGCAAGGTCGTATTGCACAGAGACTAATTATTCTTATTGTATTAAGTACTAGATTATAGTGTTTCTGGTTTTATCTAGACGATCGAAAGGTAAAATGGATGGTTAATGAAATAAAATAAAATGATCACAATAAATTAAAACAATTGAAAATATCCAAATTAAAGCGAATTGCAAGAGTTTAGAAAGGTATATTTCAAGGCTGGGTTTCCGTTGATTACTAAATTTAGTCGGGAATGGTTCCAAAAAGTTCTAAGTGCGTCTCCAAAACGATGATCACAACAATAATCTAAAGTCTCTCTCGAGATGCATTAAAACGTAGATTAAACAACCTATAACAACGTATCCATCTATTATAAATTATCTAACTCCAAAATGTTCATAAGATTAAACATCATCATAGTTCATCACCGATTTCTCAATCTCGTAATGTACTACGTCAAATACTCGAAACCTATTAATGCCCCCTTCTCTTGAATTATGAGCAATTAAGTTAAACATGTAAAAACATTGATCAAGTGTCTAAACATGAATCAAAACCAAGTATTTGATAAAGAAATCACACTAGATATATATAATCATCAATCCCTCAAAACCATAGCAAATCAATGTACTCCCATGCCCAGAATCTAACGAGTTTAGCCGGACATGGTAATGAAAGAAAGATTAATAATCATCATGTTCATCATGTTCATGCTAAATAAAACAACAAAATGAATGAAAGATAGGAAGAAGATAAAACTCGTAAGGTGTCTTGATTGATCTCGGTTGAAGCCTTCAAATGTTCTTGAAGTGTTCTTCAAGAATTTCCTTCAAATCTCCTTCTTTTTGGAGTAAAAGCCCTCAATCTTGTATTTTTCTCTCTCTAATTTATCCAATATTCAGCATATCTCTAAGTCTTGCCCCAAGATCCTTTTTTATAAGGCCAAAAATATCACTTTTCATGCTCAAATCTTGCAAAAATGTCAAAAGGTGATTTTTCCACCGAAAAGTGACACGGCTCGTGTCATAGTGCTCTAGAAAAGCTAATGTTCGTTGGCTAGGAAACTCGGCCATGTCAATATGGCACGGCCGAGCAAGTGACACGACCGTGTCGAATGACACGACCCGTGCCACACTCCTCCAAAAAGGGCACAATTGCCTGGATGTGAAACCCGACTGTGTCAATGTGGCACGGCCGAGCTAATGACACGACCCGTGTCAAATGACACGGCCGAGCTCGTGTTGGCCCGTTTTGACACCGTTTTGACTCCTTTTTAGGCTTGATCTCTCGTTTCCACATTGCTTGATATGTATTGGGGTTTGAGATTTCATTCTTCCTTGATTTATGTCCATAAAGTACCTATAAAATAAATAAAACGTACCCAAGCGTGATCGAGTCCAATAAACACAATATGAGCGTAAACGACACAATTCTACACATTTTAGGATCATAAAACCTGGAAAATCGGTGCAAAAATATGTGTAAAAATGAGTGTTATCATGTATCGACGTTTGAGTTGGTTATAATTGTGCTTGATACGTATATTGAGCGTTTGTTGGTAATCATGTTATTCAAAGTTGTTCGAACGACCGGTATTTTCCTTAGGACGTTTGTTCGAGAGAGGACATTTCTTCACCAGTATTGAGGTAAGTTAATTCTTACTCGGTTAAAAGGATACTCATTCCTTTTGTTGTTGTTCATTCATATTCATAATTCATTCATAACGTGTTAATCGTATTGAGACTTGTAATTGTCAGCTAATCATTCAATTAACGAGGAACGACGGTTCCAATCATTTCAATGAGTTATCATTCATTTCATTATTATTTCATCTCGGTGAGTCACTCTTGACCCTTGTCGGATTGTTATTCATTAATACTCATCATGGTCATTTTTGTTCATGTGACCTTCTGGGATCATATTGCGTGTGCGGGTAGTTATGTGTGGAATTTTTAGTCGGACACAAGATAGTCATGTGTACGGGTTCACCGACTCAACGGACTGTGCACACGGTAACGTGCCTCCGTGAGACTAATTAGGTACAAGTTCGGGTGTGTCCGGACACTCGTCTTGTGCACTAGCACGTCCCATTACGGGCGTA
The DNA here is from genome assembly GCA_033398695.1 of Orobanche coerulescens. Lineage (NCBI taxonomy): Eukaryota > Viridiplantae > Streptophyta > Magnoliopsida > Lamiales > Orobanchaceae > Orobanche > Orobanche coerulescens. The sequence goes on along the minus strand of CM065805.1, from coordinate 141,997,902 downwards.
CTATGATGCCTCTCTTCAGCTTAATTTCATAACTAAGAGATATATCATGTTTGTGCTTGTTCAACTCTTGAGGATTGTTGTTCTGTATAACTGACCCTGTTGGGGCATGTTGTTTTCAGGTCATAGGAAGGCAAAAGCACGGGAAGAGAACGTTGACGGCGAGGAGTCCCAGTGATACTAGTAGGGGCCTCCAGTCCTTTTCAGTCATTCAATGTTCTTCATTTTTATTTCCGCTGCAGATTTCCGTTTGGATATTCATTTTTATTGAGTGTTGTATATTTTATCTTCATATAAAATATACATGTATTCTGTATTACCTGGTTGTGTTGTACTTGAAACTCCTCGTCGGAGTAATTAATGATATAATATGGTTCGGTACTACAATTATATTATTTAATTCATTAATTTTTATTTGCTTGGTGGGTCCTAGTTCGGGGTCCACGACACTGTAATATCCGCATAATTTGGGGTGTTACAGCTAAAAATTATCAACTACCATATCCGCGTGGGCCACCTACCGCATGTGTAATCATTCTCAACCTTCTTCTTTAACTTCGCGTATGTGAAGCCAATATTTGAGTAAGATCTTATAAAACTCATATATCAGTCGATAGAGAGAGTTATCACGAAACTCTCTCATTTTTCTGGAGCATCATATTTTTTTCTGATTTTTTTTTTTGAAATATATATTCAAGGATCTATTGAACATTTTGAAGTAATATTCGTCAATATTATAAGTTATGTAGAAATAGTTGAAATTTAATTTGCACTTGAATATATTAATTTTGTATGCAAAATTGATTATACTTATTTTCTTGTTGTTAACACGAAATAGAATTATCGTTTTAGTTGATAATTTAATTGTAGTTTTATATCAATATGAAATTTAATTTGATGAAAGTTAGTTAATTTTCTATTTATAATTCGAAATAAATTATTATACTTTTACAAGGTACAGATATGAATTTTCTCTTCAAGTTAAAGTTAGTGGATTATACTTATTTTCTTGTTGATTAGAAATATTATATTAAATTCGAAAATATTATTTATATTTTAGTTGATAAAATTTTATTTTTGAATGTAATGAAAACATTTTTTATATGTTGTAATCATTTATTTTGTACGCAGTGATAAAATAGGTCAACTTTTAGAGATTGAATGTGCAAAAAGGTCGGGGTCCCGACAATATTATTAAGAGAAAATTTATTGATGGTGTTAATATGTTTCTGGATTTTTGATTCGCTCGTGTAGTAGTTGGCAGTAAGATATTATGTCCGTGCAAAAAGTGCAAGAGTTGGCGTGAACATGACCAAAATACAATCATGCAACATTTATATCAGTATGTATTTGCACCGGATTATCGTGTTTGGGTATGCCTGTTAGGAATATGCCCTCTAATGTCACTCAGAAGATGAGAAAGTGAGAGCACTGTATACCCGTACATTTTGTAAATTTCCTGCTCTGGTGCTTCTGTAATTTTGACACTCGTTGTAAGTGTTTAGTGAGTTGATGTTGATCTTGGTATTCATATCACTTGGAATTTACCCTTTCTTATTCGGATCGTTGCTGTTTTGGATCCCTGATGAGATTATAACACCTACGTGTGAAGGGTAGCGCACGTTATGCACCCTTGATAGTGCACGCTAATTGAGTGCTGGTAGCGCACTCTATGGATCGGCATTAGCGCACGCTACCTGTGTATTTGAGGCAGACAGTCCAGTAGGTACTGGACTGAAATAGAGAATTCATAACGCACGCTATGTGTGATGGTAGCGCACGCTAGCTTTATTAGTAGCGCGCACTAAGATATCGGGGTAACGCGCGCTAAGGCGAAGCAGGGCAGAGGACAATAGGTTTTGGACTCCAATTACTAGGCACCAAATATCAGGTAGCGCACTCTAAGACCCGGTTAACGTACGCTAATGTTAAGGCGTTAGCGCACGCTACAATATACGTAGAGCATGCTAATGACGCAAGCAGAGTTCACTGGACTACCCGGTGAGTCCTAGAGAGCGCGCTATTCTTCATGTAACACCCTCGATATATTCAGGAATATTACTGTAATATCCGCATTTTTCTTCCCCTTGTATTTTTCTTTTTCGGCGTATTTCCCGATAGTAGTGACCCTCGTGTATCTTTCAGTGTATCTTTTCTATTATCTATGGATTTTATCCCCGTTATTGTTGAGCGGAACCGCCGTTTCGGGGTTACCGTGGGTCCATTCTATGTTATGATACCCGTTGAGATGTTCCGTTGGATGTTTCGTTCACCTTCCGGTGTTTTGAACCGTTCATATTTCATACCTAGCGTACGCTATTTTTTTTCTGCATAGCGCGCGCTAGGGGTCCCTTAGTAGCGCACGCTACGTTTGTTTCGTAGCAGCGCTGGCAGTAGCCCCGGGAGTGGCGATCTTGTTTTCCGGTATACGGACTAGCGTATTAGCGTACGCTACATATGCTAGCGCACGCTAATGTCGAGGGCTAGCGCATGCCGATGGTGCCCGGTAGCGTGCGCTAGCGTGAGTGTCCGGGAGATCGACAGTTTACTACTGAACCCGGTCAGGCGCCAGTTAGCGCACGCTACGCTTGTATGGTAGCGCACGCTAACGGATCAGTTAGCGCACGCTACGCTTGTATGGTAGCGCACGCTAACGGATCAGGTGGGTTCTGGGCAGACGCCACTGGAATCGACTGATGTCCGGGTAGCGCACGCTATTGGTCGATAGCGCGCGCTACCGAGAGGTTATTAGCGCACGCTACGTTTCGAGTAGCGCACGCTAACGGCCAAAAGTCTGGCCACTGGACTGGACGCTAACTATTTTGGCCTGTAATTTTTCCCCGTTAGCGCACGCTAACCTTGAGGATTAGCGCACGATAACACTCCCTGGATATATAAACCAGGGAGTTGACCGAGATAAACACAATTTCTCATTTCTCTCCTTCTTCCGCGGCCGAGCGACTCCAGAGGCGATTTGAGGCGATTTTCTTCTTCCAATCACTTCAGAGATTCTTTTGCTTGAGTTCTTGGTGTAGACTAACATCATCCACTTGTGTTTCTCATCCTAAATCCAATGTAATCTCTTAGAACCCTACTTTTGGATAATTTGGGGGTTTTGGGATTTTCTTCCGATCCGTTCCGTTTTGTTGATGGAATCATGATGAACATGATTAATCTTGTTGGTATTCTTAGTTTTCCTACGGATTCATGGTATATTTCGTGATTTTTACGGAATCGAGAGGGTTTGGTTGTGGTCCGCCCTCGTTGTTGTTTATATACGAATATACATGAATCGTAGGCGGGTTTTCGGGTGTATTCCAATTCCGTATTCATTTAGAAACGGTTGTGATTGTGTTCTTCGAATCGTTAGGTTCGGTTTCATTGGTTCCTAGCGTTCGTCGGTGACTTTCCTTTCCGTTCTTCGCGTCGTCAATAATTCAAGGCAAGTATTTTTGGAAACCTTTATGCTTAACGTGGAATGGTAATGTATTTTGTGTGTGATTTGCTCACCTCGTGTTGGTCCGACGGGATCAAGGAGGGAATCCAAAGGTTTGCGTCCCGGATTCATGAGTTTGTTTAGCTAGCCAGTGCGGGAGGGTCCTTAGAGGCCTCGTGCGGGAATTTATGATATGACTCTGTTCCCAAGGCGATGCATGTGCGTGTTTTGTTTTATAATATAGCCAGTGCGGGAGGGTCCTTAGAGGCCTCGTGCGGGAATTTATGATATGACTCTGTTCCCAAGGCAAATTGTTTGACTGTTTATCTCCGGAAAGGACATGTCTAGTTTTGGTTTTTGAAATGATATTGATGCATGTACTATGAAATGTGTAAGCGATTGGTTTGCCTTGATTACTTGTACTAGCGTAATTGCTAACCCCTTTGGGGACCCGTTTCGGGGAAATTCTTGTTATGGATTTCGTGTTACGATTATCCGGACAAGCGGGCACCAGGACAGTACGAGGATGTTGGCCAGGGTCGTTGACATGTGCATTTGGGTCTACTTATTTCCTTTGTCCATTTCGATATGGTTGTTCCCACAGTTTTAAACTTATAGATTGTACTCGCGAGTACTTAGGCTTTTCGTTCCAAATTCCGTATTGTATCGTTTTAAATTGTCACGTTGTTGGTTGATGCTTATTTTGTCGGTTGCTCCGGGCGTATCTTTTTATGTCATATTATTTAATTGTGTATCCTCGCTAACCAAGATGGTTAGTCGAGTGGAGTTTTCCTATTATAGCCTGGTGGGCCCCATGTAGGGGTCTACGACGCTGTAACATATTCCGAATATCTCGGGGTGTTACAGAAAATGGTATCAGAGCCCTAGGTTTATGGATACCTAGGCTTGTCGGTTATTTGGGTCTAGTCGTGTTTTGTTTCGCACATTGTCACACCGCTGCCGGCATCTCAATACTTCCAGTGCTCGTAAGTTTCCTTACCCGATTGTTTGCTTTCACATGCTGTATTTCGTTTCTTGAACCGTGGTTATTCTCCCTCTTTTGCTTATCATCGTAGTTTTCCTTACTCATCCTCGACATGCTCCTGTTATCTTTTAACACCAGTATGGATGCCGGAGGAAACCGTGGTCGTGGTCGTGGTCGTGGCTGTGGACGCGGACGAGGACGTGGGGCAGCCGGTGGGGCAGCCACGTCGCACTCTTCAGGAGCCGGCAGTACCGGCGACCGTCACAGTCATGCTTCTTCTCAGGAGCGCGCTGATCTTGGTATTGCGGCTGTCATGCAGCAAATGGTTAACCAGATGGCGGCTATAGCACAGGTGGTTCAAAACCCCGATCAGGCCCATGCTAATCGGGGCGGAGCGGATCGCTGGCTTCAAGATGTCATCAAGATGCATCCTCCTCAGTTTTCGGGAGCTTCGGACCCGATCGGCTGGGAAGGGTGGATCAAAGAGATATCCAAAGTCTTCACTGCTACTAACTGCCCCGAGGACCGTAAGGTCCCTATTGCTCAATAATTTCTCACGGGAGATGCTACAGATTGGTGGGAGGCCGTTGGTCCCAAAGATCACGTTGCTTCGTGGGCCGAATTCCAAGAATTGATGGAGACCGAATATTGTCCGTGGCCGGTCAGACAGGCTCGAGTGCATGCTTTCTACGATGCTCAACCTCGGGATATTCCAGTATCCCAAGCTATTGCTGATTTCAACAAAGAGTTGGGTTATGTGAAGACCCAAGTTGTCGCTGAGAGCGACAAAATTTTCCATTTTTCCAGGAGGATGAAACTGTCCATTCGGGACTATATGTCTGGGCTCGTATGTACTACCTTGAAGGATTATCAGAGTCGAGCTCTTGCTTATGATATGTCGGTGACGGCTAGCGATTTGGCTCGTGAGAGCAAGAAGCAGAAGTCGGTCGAAATTTTTCTCGTCCCAAGAGTGGAGGCCAAAGAAATCTCAAGCCGCAAATATTTCAACGGGCGGTTCGGCTCGTTTCTCTGGAGCTTTCGGGTGCCGGAACCTCCGCTCGTGAACCCACATGTTTTAACTGTGGTGTGCAGGGCCATAGGAACCGGCAGTGTCCTCGTCCGAAGTTTACTTGTCACACTTGTGGACAGCTGGGCCACAAGGCCCCTTTTTGTGAGCAGGTCAAACAGCTTCGCGGCGCCCGTTCTTCCCAACTAGTACCGGTGGAGCCGAGTGTGAACCAGGGCTCATTTGCTCCGCCGCCTCCACCGAGTGCCGGCCGAGGTAGGGGTCGGGGTCATCCTGCTAGGGGTGGAGCTTCCAGTGTCGGCTCTGCTCAGCCGCGTATCTATGAGATGAGGAGGGCCGATGATCCAGCAGCTACGGTGGCGACAGGTACCGTTCACATTCATTTCCATCCTGTCAGTGTGCTTTTCGATTCGGGTGCTACGCATTCATTCATTTCTCTAGAGTGTGTACGCCGTTTGAGTCTCGACTGTTTGTCACCTTGCGAGCCTTTCATCGTTAAACTTCCTAGCGGTGATAGAATCGTCGGTGATCGAGAGGTCCGAGACTGCTATGTGTTTATTTGTGAGAGAGCTTGGCTCTCTAATCTTATTGTCGTTAATATTGAGGGTGAGGATTTGATTCTCGGGGATGATTGGCTCGAGCGGCATGGTGCAATCATGAACTACCGCACGAGGATCATCACCATGTTAGCCGAGGATGGCACCGAACACTCCTTCGCGGGGCGAAGGAGGGGAAATCAGAAATTCGTCATTAATGCCTTGAAGGTGATGAGTCTCCTACGAAAGGGGTGTACTGGTTATTGGTGCTACGCCTTGAAGGCGGATAATGGTGGAGTCGAGCTTTCGTCGATTCCAGTCGTTAGTGAGTTTCCTGATGTATTTCCTGACGAGTTGTCGGGGCTGCCACCGGATCGTGAGGTTGAGTTTGTTATAGAATTAGAGCCGGGCGCGGCTCCGATTTCAAAGGCGCCGTATCGCATGGCACCTTCAGAAATGTCAGAGTTGAAGAAGCAGTTGAGTGAGCTTCTTGAGTCGGGGTATGTTCGACCGAGTGCCTCGCCTTGGGGCGCACCGGTCCTGTTTGTGCGGAAGAAGGATGGTTCACTACGTTTGTGTATCGACTATCGCGAACTAAACAAGGTAACCATCAAGAACAAGTATCCTTTGCCGAGGATTGATGACTTGTTCGATCAGTTACAGGGAGCTGCGGTATTCTCGAAGATTGATTTGAAATCGGGGTACTATCAGCTTCGGGTGAGAGAGTCCGACGTGCCGAAAACAGCTTTTCGGACGAGATACGGACATTATGAATTCGTAGTTATGCCTTTCAGGTTAACTAATGCGCCGGCGGTGTTCATGCAGTTGATGAACAAAGTCTTTATCGAGTATTTGGATAAGTGTGTCGTCGTCTTCATTGACGATATTCTTATCTATTCGAGGAATGAGGAAGAGCATGCCCATCATCTGCGGATAGTGTTAGACATTTTGAGGACCGAGCAACTCTATGCGAAGTTCTCAAAATGTGAGTTAACTAAAGGAAGTGATGTTTTTGGGTCACGTGATTTCAGTAGGGAGTCCGTGTGGATCCGCAGAAAATTGAGGCGGATTGGATTGGGCATCGCCCACAAATGTGAAGGAGGTCCGTAGTTTCTTGGGTTTGGTGGCTACTACCGTAGGTTCGTCGAGGGTTTCTCAAAACTAGCTCGGCCACTTACAGCTTGCTCCATAAATCCGAGAAGTTAAATGCGGACCGATGAGAGAGGCGTCGAGTTTCAAGAGTCAAGAAGCGTTTGACTTCAGCCCCGGTTTTGGCGTTGCCATGTGGCAACGAGGGATTCGCCGTTTATAGCGATGCTTCGGGTCAGGGTCTTGGGTGCGTGTTGATGCAGCACGGTAAGACCATTGCCTATGCGTCGAGACAGTTGAGACCATATGAGCTTAACTACCCTACTCACGATTTAGAGTTAGCGGCGGTTGTCTTTGCACTCAAGATTTGGCGTCACTATCTTTTCGGCTCTGCATGTCAGATTTTCACCGATCATAAAAGTCTGAAATACATATTTACTCAGCGGGAGTTGAATATGAGGCAGAGGAGATGGTTAGAGCTGATTAAGGATTACGACCTCGAAATCCTTTATCATCCGGGCAAGGCAAACGTCGTGGCCGACGCCTTGAGTCGGAAACCGATTGCGTTGCGAACGCTTGAGGTCCTTACGCACCAGACTGAGCTTCGGCGGGCTCTGATCGAGTTAGATGTTGAAGTTTTGTTGCCTGGAGCTGTCGGGCAACTTTGTGCTCTAGAGATTTCGTCGTCTTTGATCGATGAAATTAAGCTGAAGCAATTAGAGGATCCGATGATTACTCAAATCCGAGAGAACGTTCTTAAGGGAAAATCTCCTGGGTTTGTGATTCACGAGGATGGTGTTTTGAGATTTCAGAGTCGGCTTTGTGTGCCGAACGATCCAGAGTTGCGGCAGAGTATTTTGCATGAGGCCCATTCCACACCCTATTCCGTTCATCCTGGTTCGAGTAAGATGTACAAGGACCTGAGGAGGAACTTCTGGTGGAATGATATGAAGGAGGAGGTCGCACGATTTGTGGCGAGATGTTTGACTTGCAAGCAGGTCAAAATCGAACACCAGCGACCGGCTGGGTTATTGCAGTCACTTCCCATTCCAGAATGGAAATGGGAAGATATATCGATGGATTTTGTTTCGAGTTTGCCGAGATCGAGGTCGGGCATGAATATGGTATGGGTGGTTGTTGATCGTCTGACCAAGTCAGCACATTTCCTGGGCATCAAGGACACTTGGGGCCCGGAGAAATTGGCTCGTGTGTTTATCGCGCAGATTGTGAGACTTCACGGTACTCCGAAGTCTATTGTTTCGGATCGTGATGGCCGTTTTGTATCGCACTTTTGGCAGGCGGTGCATAAGGCGTTAGGTACCCGTTTGCATTTGAGTACCTCTTTTCATCCCCAGTCAGATGGACAGTCGGAACGCACTATCCAAACATTCGAGGACATGTTGCGTGCTTGTGCCCTTGATTGGAGTAGCGACTGGGAGGAGCACTTGCCATTGATCGAATTCACATACAACAATAGTTGGCACGCGTCGATTCGGATGTCACCGTATGAGGCACTTTATGGGCGACGATGTCGATCGCCGATTTGTTGGAACGAGGCGTCCGATTTGGTCGGGACCGAACCGGATGTCATTTTAGAGATGAGACGGAAGATAGAATTAATTCGAGAACGGATGTTGACTGCCCAGAGTCGACATAAGTCATATGCCGATGTCCGTCGTCGACCTTTAGAATTCGAGGTGGGAGACCACGTTTTGCTGAAGGTGTCGCCGACGAGTGGAGTTTTCCGTTTCGGGAAGAAGGGGAAGTTGAGTCCGAGATTTATTGGACCCTTCGAGATTCTCGAGCGAGTCGGTGGGTTAGCATACCGTTTGGCGTTACCCTCGGCCCTGAGTCATGTTTATAACGTCTTTCATGTTTCTCAGCTGAGGAATTACGTCCCGGATCCTAGTCACATCATCGACTATGGGGAGATTGACGTTGTCGAGGATATTACTTTTGAGGAGCGTCCTTTGAAGATTTTAGAGCATCGGGAGAAACGACTGAGGCATAAGACCATCCCTTTGGTCAAGGTGCAGTGGTCGAGACACGGTGTCGAGGAGGCAACTTGGGAAACCGAGGAGAGCATGCGTGCTAGGTACCCTGAGTTATTTATTTCTTAAGTTTCGGGACGAAACTTGTTTTTAGAGGGGTAGAATGTAATATCCGCATTTTTCTTCCCCTTGTATTTTTCTTTTTCGGCGTATTTCCCGATAGTAGTGACCCTCGTGTATCTTTCAGTGTATCTTTTCTATTATCTATGGATTTTATCCCCGTTATTGTTGAGCGGAACCGCCGTTTCGGGGTTGCCGTGGGTCCATTCTATGTTATGATACCCGTTGAGATGTTCCGTTGGATGTTTCGTTCACCTTCCGGTGTTTTGAACCGTTCATATTTCATACCTAGCGTACGTTATTTTTTCTGCATAGCGCGCGCTAGGGGTCCCTTAGTAGCGCACGCTACGTTTGTTTCGTAGCGCGCTAGTGAGTAGCCCCGGGAGTGGCAATCTTTGTTTTCCGGTATACGGACTAGCGTATTAGCGTACGCTACATATGCTAGCGCACGCTAATGTCGAGGCTAGCGCATCTTGATGGTGCCGTAGCGTGCGCTAGCGTGAGTGTCGATCTTGGGCTTTACTCAACCCGGTCAGCGCCGGTTAGCGCACGCTACGTTTGTATGGTAGCGCACGCTAACGGATCAGTTAGCGCACGCTACGCTTGTATGGTAGCGCACGCTAACGTATCGTGGGTTACGGGCGGACGCCATGGACTCGGCGATGTCCGGTAGTGCACGCTATTGGTCGATAGCGCGCTCGAGAGGTTATTAGCGCACGCTACGTTTGAGTAGCGCCACGCTAACGGCCAAAAGTCAGCCCTTTGGATCGACGCTAACTATTTTGGCTCGTAATTTTTCCCGTTAGCGCACGCTAACCTTGAGGATTAGCGCACGCTAACACTCCCTGGCTATATAAACCAGGGAGTTGACCGAGATAAACACAATTTCTCATTTCTCTCCTTCTTCCGCGGCCGAGCGACTCCAGAGGCGATTTGAGGCGATTTTCTTCTTCCAATCACTTCAGAGATTCTTTTGCTTGAGTTCTTGGTGTAGACTAACATCATCCACATGTGTTTCTCATCCTAAATCCAAGGTAATCTCTTAGAACCCTACTTTTGGATAATTTGGGGGTTTTGGGATTTTCTTTCGATCCGTTCCGTTTTGTTGATGGATTCATGATGAATATGATTAATCTTGTTGGTATTCTTAGTTTCCCTACGGATTCATGGTATATTTCGTGATTTTTACGGAATCGAGAGGGTTTGGTTGTGGTCCGCCCTCGTTGTTGTTTATATACGAATATACATGAATCGTAGGCGGGTTTTCGGGTGTATTCCAATTCCGTATTCATTTAGAAACGGTTGTGATTGTGTTCTTCGAATCGTTAGGTTCGGTTTCATTGGTTCCTAGCGTTCGTCGGTGACTTTCCTTTCCGTTCTTCGCGTCGTCAATAATTCATGGCAAGTATTTTTGGAAACCTTTATGCTTAACGTGGAATGGTAATGTATTTTGTGTGTGATTTGCTCACCTCGTGTTGGTCCGACGGGATCAAGGAGGGAATCCAAAGGTTTGCGTCCCGGATTCATGAGTTTGTTTAGCTAGCGGATGCGGGAGGGTCCTTAGAGGCCTCGTGCGGGAATTTATGATAGGACTCTGCTCCCAGGCGATGCATGTGCGTGTTTTGTTTTATAATATAGCCGGTGCGGGAGGGTCCTTAGAGGCCTCGTGCGGGAATTTATGATATGACTCTGCTCCCAAGGCAAATTGTTTGGTGCTTATCTCGGAAAGGACATGTCTAGTTTTGGTTTTGAAATGATATTGATGCATGTACTATGAAATGTGTAAGCGATTGGTTTGCCTTGATTACTTGTACTAGAGTAATTGCTAACCCCTTTGGGGACCCGTTTGAAATTCTTGTTATGGATTTCGTGTTACGATTATCCGGACGGCGGGCACCGTGACGATGCGAGGATGTTGGCCAGGGTCGTTGACATGTGCATTTGGGTCTACTTATTTCCTTTGTCCATTTCGATATGGTTGTTCCCACAGTTTTAAACTTATAGATTGTACTCGCGAGTACTTAGGCTTTTCGTTCCAAATTCCGTATTGTATCGTTTTAAATTGTCACGTTGTTGGTTGATGCTTATTTTGCCGGTTGCTCCGGGCGTATCTTTATATGTCATATTATTTAATTGTGTATCCTCGCTAACCAAGATGGTTAGTCGAGTGGAGTTTTCCTATTATAGCCTGGTGGGCCCCATGTAGGGGTCTACATCGCTGTAACATATTCCGAATATCTCGGGGTGTTACAATTACAGCGCCGTAAATCCTTTACATAGGGATTTACAAGGCTGAAGAAATTAAAAGACAATAACAGATATCAACGTATGAAAGTAACTAAAATAAAATACAACAGTTCTGACCAATACTGAAAATACAAATGTCCAAAGGAAAAGTATTAATAGATCACCAAATCCAAATCATCACAAACGACGACGTACTCGAGTACTTATTAAAACGATACAAACAACAAACAAATAAACCCGGCCAGAACATCACTCTGCACCCTCGTCGTCATGCAACTCCAGTGGTTGTTTCCCCGCTCTCCTGGATCCTGAACATAAATAAATGTTCACCCCCGAAGGGGTTAGCACAACGATGCTAGTACAAGTACCACAACATATTATTCAACATCTCACGAAGAATAATAATAACATAAATGACAAAAAAACCAATGAGTCTTCTCGTGCGAGAAACTCAATAATAACATACACACATGATAATCACAACATGATATCACAACATACATATGGTAATTCCTATGATCCAGCGTTCACTTCCTAGACCCACCGATGATTCCGTCAATCCAACCCGAGGTGGAAAAAACCCGTCCGATAATCCAGCGCACGCTAGCATAGATCCCCCGATGATCCCGTCAGACCAACATGAGGTGGACATAAAACAACAACATACATGTACAACAATATGTATAACATCAATACATAAAATAATTAAGGTACTTGCCTCGATTCGAAGACAAGAATAATACTCCCACGAATAACAAAACATTCGAAGGTCGCTCTCTTCGATCAATCACGTTGCTGAGCTCAAACCTTAACAAAAGAAATAATATAGAATTCATCTCACGTCGTACGAATCTCTAACAATCCAAATTACGGTCTAAAGTTCATAAAACGTAATCTGCCTGACTTGCTTAACGTACGTTACGTACCTTTGGTAGCGTACGTTAAGCCTACTAGTTAGCGCACGTAAGCTACGAAGTCTTGCGTACGCTAACTATGCATTGTCAGTACTTCACTGATCAGTCGACTGACTCATCTGATGGTATAACGTACGTTATGTACCAAACGTAACGTACGTTAACTATGCCCGATAGCGTACGTTAACTACATAGCTTAGCGTACGCTAAGCATGCATGGCAGTTTTTCACAGGGCAGATGACTGTTCTAACTGTGATGAAGTTTACGAAATCCTTAGTGATTAATGTACGTTATCTCCATACATATCATGTTCATACGATTATGAATGATCTTACGGATTCACACATCTTTGAATTTAAGGAAATGAATATCATCACCACTACTACAAAACAGACATTTAACATCGGTTTTTTGGACATTTAACATCGGTTTTGGAACCGATGTTAAATGTCGCGATGTTAAAATTAACATCGGTTTCTAATAACCGATGTTAAACTTCAATTTTAACATCGGTTGTTATAACAACCGATGTTAATTTTAATATCGCGATATTTAACATCGGTTCTGGGACAACCGATGTTAAATTTCGCGATTTTAAAATTTTATCGGACCACGGCTAACCAAGCTAGCCCAACCCAGCCCCAACCCAGACACTCGCCCCCACCACCCGCACTACTTTGACAAAATCCCACCAACCTACAACAAATACCATTAAATTTCGTTGTTGGTGGGTTTCGAACTCACCACCTCTTGCTTGTGGAAGTGTGATATTACCACTCCGCCAGATGAACTTCTTGTATATTTTTTGCTATGTGATATATTTATATACTATATACATTTATAAATTTATATAAATATAAGATAATTTAATATATATATATATATATATATTAACAAATCAAAAATTTATTTTTTTAAAAAAATCTAGAATATTAATATTAAAAGTCGGATGTTTTTATTTAAAGCTCAAAAATAAAAAATAAAAAATTAAAAAATATGGATCTGATTTATAATTAATATTTAATCTGTTTTTTTATTTTTAGATTTTTTGTAAAAATATAAAATAGTTTTTATGAAAAGTAAAAATTACAAAAACAAAAACTAACAGGTATTTAAAAATATATATAATAATTCAGATTTTATTTATTTATGGAAAATAATATTCCACTTTTTTTTTCAAAACTTTATAAGAACATCCGATTTTTATTTTCTATTTTCGAACTTTAAATAAAAATATCCGATTTTTATTTTTTATTTTCGAACTAATGTTTATTTTTTATTTTCGATCTTTAAATAAAAACTTCCAATTTTTACCTTTTATTTTTGAACAATAAATATAAACATCCAATTTATAATATTAATATTCAGGATTTTTTTAAAAAATAAAGTTTCAATTTTTTAAAAAAGTTCCAGATTTTAAAAAAAATTTAACATCGGTTATACTAAAACCGATGTTAAATTACAAATTAACATCGGTTTTTCTAAACCGATGTGAAATGGATTAATTTAACATCGGTTTTTAAAAACCGATGTTAATTGTTAATTTAACATCAGTTTTTAGCAGAACCGATGTTAATTTGTTTTAAAATTTTCAATTATGCCACCGCGTCTTTTTTAACATCGGTTTTTACAAAACCGATGTTAAACGAGCTATGTTGAATGTCTTTTTTGTAGTAGTGCACGACACTTATTTTCAATCTCGATTATCATTCTCATGTGAAGTTCGGTGATCTCATGCTGATGCACTAGATTCCGTTATCATCATTACATTCAGACTACATCTAAAGAACTAATAAATCAACTTATAAGAAAGTATACAACCTTCGATGATTCTTTCTTAAGTCCGTTTAACAAAAGTGATATCAACTCCAAGTCTACGATTAATATGGAAACGTTAATCAATACGGATAATCAATCTCAGAATATTACTCTCATCATTGACGTGATAGGATTCCAACTATGGTGTTTCAACAACGATATCTTAACCATAATCATTCCAACTTCTAAACATGATGTTGTTTGAATAATTCATCAATGGAACTCAATATCTTGATAGCATACTCATCATATCCTTAAGAACACGAATTTAACGTTGGAGATAATATTAACATAACTTAAGATGAAGAAAACACTGAGACAATAGGTAGACTTGAACTCCGGTTGCTTGTGTGACAATCCAAGATGAGTCTCTACTTCAAGGATCAAGTATGAGTAATCTCCAATCTTCAGTGATCAAGTTGAGATGGTTTAAATATGTTTAAGAAGGAGGGGAGGCTCTCTGGACTTCCAAGAATCGAAGGACAAGTGAAGAAAATGTAAACAGAATAAAATGGGGTGATGTTCCTTTTATAATGTTTCTGTACGTTAGCTGTTTAGCGCACGCTACCACAATGTCCTTAGCGCATGCTAACGAGGGTTGACTCCAAAACTGTCCAGGTTCATCCGCGGGAATCTTATCCGGACCCATGTTCCTGCTAGCGCATGTGACAGCCGCCTAGCTCAATTATTGGCTGGTTAACGCACGCTACGCTACATTCGTAGCGTACGCTAACTCCGACAGATAACATACGTTAAGCTATCCTCTGCTACTTCAATCTCGTCGAAATCAATGACAAGACTAGGATCTGGTATATACCTCCGTAACTGGGATACGTGGAACACGTTATGAACATGGCTCAATGACGGCGGTAATGCCAATATGTATGCCAACTCTCCAACTCTTTCAAGAATATCGAACGGTCCGATATATCTCGGACTCAACTTCCCCTTTCTTCCGAAATGAAAGATTCCCCGAGTAGGAGAAACTTTTAAAAGCATGTGATCTCCAGTACTGAACTCCAATGGGCGACGATGTACGTCTGCGTAAGATTTCTGTCGACTCTGGGCGGCCAATAGCCTTTCTTGAATCAAGGCTATCTTCTCTCGTGTCTGCACGATCAATTCTGGTTCCGACCTGATCAAGTTTGATGAATCGTCCCAACATAGGGGCGATCTACACCTTCTCCCGTATAATGCCTCAAACGGTGCCATCTTAATAGAAGCATGCCAACTATTGTTGCAGGTAAATTCAATTAACGGTAGATGAACATCCCAGTCAGTTGACCAATCTAAGGCACAAGCCCTTAACATATCTTCCACTGTTTAAATAGTCCTCTCGGATTGTCTATCTGCCTGCAGGTGATAAGCTGTGCTGAAGTTCAATTCGGTCCCCAAGGCTTTATGAACTCCTTTCCAAAAATGCGATACAAAGAGACCGTCTCGGTCAGAAATAATAGTATTTGGCGTGCCATGCAATCGGACTATCTCTATAATAAACACTCGTGCCAATTTCTCGGGTCCCCACATATCCTTAATGCCTAGAAAATGAGCCGATTTGGTTAGACGATCAACTATCACCCAAATCATGTTCATTACTGTCTTGGTTCTCGGCATATTAGTGATAAAGTCCATCGATATGTCCTCCCACTTCCATTCAGGAATCTAGAGCGGCTTCAGCATTCCGGCAGGTCGTTGATGCTCGATCTTAACCTGCTGACAAGTCAAACATTTCGAAACATAATCCGCTACATCTTTCTTCATGTTTCCCCACCAAAAGTTCTGCTTCAAGTCCTTATACATCTTATTGGTACCTGGGTGGATAGAATATGACGTGTTTTGAGCTTCCTTCAGAATCGTCTGTTTCAAAACATCGACATCGGGAACACAAAGTCGGTTCTGAAATCTCAAAACTCCATCATCATGAATTATAAATCCTGGGGCTTTTCCTTTGTTTACTTCATCGTGCAACCGAATCATCAGAAAATCATCCAATTGCTTAGATTTGATTTTTTCAGTTAACGATGAAGTTATTTCCATCACGCACAGTTTTCCCTGGACTCTTTGCAACCATACTTCAATTCCCTCTTGAATCAATTCCCTCTGAATGCTGAGCTGGGAGGTCAGAGTCTCCATCATCTGAATAGAAACAGGCTTGCGTCTAAGTGCATCGGCCACCATATTTGCTTTGTCTGGATGATAAAGAATCTCCAAGTCATAGTCCTTAATAAGTTCCAGCCATCTTCTTTGCCGCATGTTCAACTCTTTCTGACTGAAGATGTATTTGAGACTCTTGTGATCCATAAAGATCTGACAGTGAGTCCCGTACAGGTAATGTCTCCAGATTTTCAAAGCAAAAACTACTGCTGCCAGCTCCAAATCATGCGTTGGGTAATTCACTTCATAAGGTTTCAGCTGTCGTGACGCATAAGCGATCACCTTATCATTCTGCATCAATACGCATCCGAGTCCTTGGTTCGAAGCATCATTGTAAACTATAAATCCTCCAATTCCCTGTGGGAGTGCTAAATCGGTGCCATCGTCAATCTCTTCTTCAATTCATCAAAGCTATTCTAGCACAACTCATTCCACTCAAACTTTTGAGTTTTCTGCAGTAGTCGAGTAAGTGGGCGGGTAACTTTGGAAAACCCTTCCACGAACCGATGATAATATCCAACAAGTCCTAAGAAACTCCGGACTTCTTTCACGTTCTATGGAGGCTTCCAATCCATAACTGCTTCGATCTTCTGAGGATCTACTCGGACTCCTTCAGCTGATACCACATGGCCGAGGAACATTACTTCCTTTAGCCAGAATTCACACTTAGAAAGTTTGGCGTACAATTATTCATTTCTCAACAGGTCTAACACAATCCGTAAATGCTGCGCATGCTCTTTTGGGCTCTTAGAATACACCAAAATGTCATCAATGAACACAACCACAAATTTATCCAAATACTCGATGAACACTCGGTTCATCAATTGCATGAATACATCAGGTGCGTTAGTGAGACCAAACGGCATCACTACAAACTCATAGTGTCTGTAGGGAGTTATGAACGCTGATTTCGGAACATCAGATTCGTTAATCCTCAGCTGATGATATCCTGATCTCAGATCGATTTTAGAAAACACTGTTGCTCCTTATAACTGGTCAAAAAAATCATCAATCCATGGCAACGGATACTTGTTCTTAATCGTCATCTTGTTCAGCTCTCGATAGTCAATACACAGTCGAAGCGATCCATCCTTCTTCCGGACAAAAAGAACTGGTGCTCCCCAGGGCGAAACGCTTGGCTGGATATAGCCTTTGTCCAGTAACTCCTCCAGTTGCTTTTTCAGTTCGTACATCTCAGTAGGTGCCATACGATACGGCGCCTTAGAAATTGGTGTAGCTCCGGGTTCCAGCTCGATGGTGAATTCTACATCCCGTTGTGGAGGTAGTCCAGGTAACTCATCAAGAAATACATCCGGAAATTCGTTCACAACAGGAATGGATGAAAGTTCCACAATTTCGTCATCTTTCTTCATTGCATAGCACCAGTATCCGGTACAGCCCTGTTTAAACAATTTGACAGCTTTCATCGCCTTGATCATCTTTCCTGAGCTTCCTGGTTTCCATCCTTCACACAGTATTTCGAAACCATCATCAGCGATCAGCGAGATATTCCTCTTTCGGTAGTTTACAATAGCTCCATATCGATTAAGCCAATCATCTCCGAGTATCAGGTCGTCTCCTTGCATTTCTATCACAATCAGATTTGAGAGCCACTCTCTGCCTCCAAATGATACAGGGAAATCTCTAGTTTCTAAGTTTTAAACAATCCTCTCCCTACTTGGTAAACCCACAACATAAGGCTCACAATTATGAAAACCATAAATATTGAAACGATTTACACAAGACAAGGATATAAATGAATGCGTAGCTCCTGTATCGAATAAAACACTAACTGATTGTGAAATAATCTTGACAGTACCTGATGCAATAGCAGTATCCTAGTCGTATGCTCTCCTCATCTCATACAGATGTGGGGGAATGGATCCAGCACTTGATGTCCCCTTTCGGTCCCACTGTCCTCTGCCTCGTCCGCGGCCAAAATTATGAGGCATCTGAACACTTTGCTGCGTTTGTTGGATACTGGCTTCCTTCTGAACTGGCTGTGGTGTACGGGCTCTAAAAGACTTTGCAGCCTCTTCACAGAGCACCGCACGATGTCCTTCTCGACCACAATCAAAACAAGTCAGGGCAGGTAGGGGGTAATTCCGTCGATAGTGCCCTGTCTGGGCACAGTTAAAGCATTTCCTGGTGACATCCGTCGTGGTTGATGCTGCTCCAAAGTTCTTTCCGCTCTTAGATGGGTATGGAGGTTTCTTGAATGAATGAAAGGATGACTGGGCCTTGCGGGGCCCACTACTCTTGTGCTCCGTGAAACTACCGGAGACTTTCTGATTCTTGGACTCTGCCAACTTCTCCATTGCTGCTTCCTGATTTCATACGCCAACGCTTTATCCTGGTATTGACGGAGAGTGGTACATTCAAAATCGGACATGTACCTATGGATTTCTGGTTTCATTCTCATATCAAAATGGATCATCATTTCTGCATCTGTTCTGAGCAGATGTTGAACAAATGACAGCTACTGGTTAAACGTCTTAATTGCCTGAGATACTGGCACATCTGAAGGCTGAGCGGAGAAAAACTCCTGAACCTTGGCTTCCCTCACAGGACTAGGGCAATACTGAGCTTCCATCATCAATTTGAATTCTGTCCAATCAGCATCATGGTCTACAGGCCGGATGGCTTCCCACCATTTGGACGCTTCTCCTATCAGAAAGTACTGAGCAATAGAGGCTCTCCGGTCGTCAGGGTAATTAATCCCGGCAAAAATTTTATTTAGTTCCTTCAACCAATGATCCCAGGTGGGAGTCTCAGAAATACCGTCGAACTTAGGTGGTTGCATCTTCGCCACCTCTTGCAGCCATCGGTCGACTCGATTTCCCATGTCTGGGATACCTTGCTGTCGATCTCCCTGCTGTAATCCCACCGCCACCTGCATCCGGTCCACAACCTGGGCAAATCGTGACACCGTGATCTCCTGTCACGTGTCTCCGTAGGTTGAACAACCCCGCACGGACTTAACCAATAACAACAATCACAACAATCAATCATGCTCATGACTCCATGATCGCTTGCCACGAGTCTCCGTAGGTTCAACAACCCACACGGATTGAGCCAACACAACAATCACAACAATCAATTATGCTCATGACTCCGTGATCGCTTGTCACGAGTCTCCATAGGTTCAACAACCCACACGGATTGAGCCAACACAACAATCACAACAACCAGTCCCGACCCCGTGAACCTGTGTCACGTGTCGCCGTAGGTTCCGTCGAACCCGCACGGTTGGACGTACTGTGTCCTGATTCAATGGACCTGTGCCATGAATCATCGTAGGCCTCGTCAGACCCGCACGATTGAACGTCAGCACCACACACTAAGTTCTGATCCCATGGACCTGTGCCATGAATCCTCGTAGGCCCCGTCGAACCCACACGAGTGAACTTAGCATTCCAGCACACCACATTCACATTCACATTACATACAACAATGAGCACAGTTAATCAATCACGTTGATCACCAAAAAATCGTACGTCACACGCACATAACATAATCTGAACACTCTCAACAACTATCATCAATCAACGACACACAACCAACATAACACACGTTCGGTATGCAATACATTGCGCACAGCTAACACGTATACCAAACTAATACTATTATCACAAAGCCTTCGAATTGCGGAATACACAACCAATTCAAACGGAACATATTTACGAAGGCAAGCAAAATCATTATAAATCTCATACGTGATTATTAGTCGCAAGATACAAGTCGTATAATAAGATACGTGCCTTACTAACCGCTACCGAATGCTCCGAAGAACACAGTTCGACCGGGAAGATCGGACCCCGAAGAAGACAACGAACGGAAGGGTTCCGACTTGAGTTCTTCACAAGAATTTCGTCCCTGATTCGCTCGATCAAAGGATGTTATAGGACTGACAATTGATGATATGAACTCCAATACTTCATGGATTTAACATCTGACAACATCTCTCTATGATTATCAAAGCTCCAGCCGCATAAGAGGATGAAACGAGTGAGAAAAATGGCTGAAGAAAACGTCTGTTGGCCTTAAATAGGCCGACTGCCGGCCACGTAACGTACGTAATCGGCCGGGCCTTACGTTCGTAACAGGCCATGGCCGAGACACTGCTGATCACTACCGGCCAAGGCTTACATACGTAACCGGCCAAGGCTTACATACGTAACCGGCCATGGCATCGTTACGTACGTAACCGGCCAAGGCTTACATACGTAACCGGCCTTACGTACGTAACTGCCGATCACTACCGGCCGTAACTCGGCCATTGCCGGCCTGGGCCCAGACTGCCCGGCCATGACTCGGCCGGGGCCAACTCCGATGGCCCGAACGACCCCGAAACCCGAACCTGAATACGAATCGAAGATACGGTTACGAAGTACTCGCAAAGACGAATCCGAGCACTAAGAGAACATACGATTCCGACCACCCGAAGGCTCGAAATTCGACAATGGAAAGTAATTACCTCAAACTTTGGGAAATTACGAAAATGGCCTAAAACGTCCGAAATACACGATACACGATCGAAACACCAAACCAAAGCTTACAACATGAACAATAACATTAAATGAACTTACGATAAACTCGAAACAATAGTTTCGGACGAGATTCGCAAGAATCGAACTCAAGTGCGGAAAAGTCGTTTAAGAACACGGAACTCAACAAAACGATACCGAAACGAACTCGGATGACAAAAAGTGCAGAATTAAATATTCTCATAATGACAAAACGGTCATAAGCGAGTCATCTAAACGGACCTCCGCCGAAAAATGAAAATTACCAGAAATCGAAATTGCGGATATTACAGGTCCCTCGCCGACTTACCAACTGGGATGCGTTTTTTTTGACATAATACACAAATCCCTTATAAAAGGTATCAGGTCTGTTTTAAATATGGAGTAAAATCTTTTTCGCGAGATTGGGGATTCGATCCCGGGTCAGTTCCATTTAGAGGTGCAACTTACCATCTCGGCTGGGACCAATTTTTGGTAGTTTTGATGTAGTCGAATTTAATAAGCGTGTTTTAATATAAAAGGAAATTGCAAATAATAGTTGCAAAATGTTGCAACTGCTACCGCCAGGTTTCGAACCCAGACGGACCCGTGCCCAGCGCGCGTTGACATCCATCTCGGCCATAGTCCATATTTGTTCATGTGATGACTCAAATTTTATTTATTGTCTGATTGTCAGACAGATTGATTATTTAGTATATTACATGCTTTATTAATTATTTGATAATTATTTATGTATGTGTATGGTGTATGGCATGACCATAAATTCACCAATGTGATTGGATAATTTATTTCCTTATGGGTTGGTTTTACGGCCTGCGTGTCGTTTAATTATAATTAGTTTTACGGCCTGCGAGTCGTCTAATTAAATTGTTTATTATTTTACGGCTTGCGTGTCGTTTGCACTTCTTGCAATTTAATATACTAGTGTAGTATTAAATTTCATTAATGTAATGAAGACGAGAAGGACGGACTCGAGGAGCAATTGATCCCATATGACGTTCCAAGGAGTTGGAAAAATCAATAAAGACCAATTGCAACCTTTTAGATTGACCCTTGTGATTTTCATGCTGGCTCAAGGAAATCACGTTATGAATTATGGTCATGCTATACACGGTCCTATGCTATTATTGTCATGTGATGCGATGTATGTTTAAATTTATGCATGTATGTGATGCTATGTATGTTAAATGTATGTTAGCAAACATAGACATTAACATAGGATAAAAATCCCTCGTTAAAATTTTAAAATGCCGTTCATTTGAAAAATACCTATCAAGACTTTTATCATCATGAGTGGGTCATGCCAAAGCTGGGCGCTCGGATTATCTTAGTAAGGTAGGATAGGTAATGGTGATATCTATATGTTTAATGAATTTGGAAATCAAAATAGTTTTGAACCTTAAAGCATAAGATGGGATTATAACATGCTTGGGCATACGATGCCAAATCCCATGATATAATCTAAGAGTTACATATGATGTAATCGATAAAGAGTTATCAACCTAAAGTAGCTCAATTCTAGGCGTCATGCCAAAGCTGAGTTTAGGATTGTGCGAAATGGGATCTTAGCCCACTAAAATTACAAATGTTGTAAATTGAGGGTACTTTATTTTAGTGGGAGTATTTTTCGAGAAATAAAATAATGTGACTAAATATTTTGCATATTGAATTTTGTAGATGTTACCCAAATTATTATATGTAATGGTTTGCTGGATATGGCTTTGGGTGAGTAACAAACAAAATGCGAGAGCACGTACGAAGAAATGTAAATAACACAAGATTTGTAGGGGTTGTTAGTCCCGGGCTTGAATGCTCTCGCGAGATATTATTAATACGGATGCTGCTTTAGAGTACCAATATTAATGTTAGAGTACAATTACAATGAGTGTAATGACCCTAGTTATCTAGCTCTTGAGTGTTGTTGATTGCCGGATGAACCAGTTAAAGCTCTGTGAGTTCTTGTTCCAAAGATGATGTGTTCTCTGTATTGTTTACTATGTGTAATCGTGTCTTTTCCAATGCTGGAGGTCTCCTATTTATAGAAGACGAGGTTGTTGGGATGTATCTGTCCCAAACGGGCGATCGCCGTTCCTGCATTAAGCGGGCGATTGTCCCAGCACGTGGGACTGTTTCCTTCAAGTCCGCAGCTTCTGCTGGCAGCTAGATGCGCGAACCAATGAGAAGGCGACATGTGCCTCACATCGCAGTCTTGGGAGGTCTACCTGGGACCTTTCGGCGGGTCTGTCGGTAGGTGAGGCCGTCCTTGTCACTGACAACTGCTGACGGGCTGGAGTCAAGCCTGTTCTTGCGGCGCCTTTTGCGGATCTGCACGTGGGCCTTCATCCTGAGATTCGGTCTTCGCAGACTTCGACGGATGTTGGTTTTACACTTGGCATAGGACGACCGTCCTCTGTCGGGTACTAGAGGTGATCGCCAGGTGCCAAGAAACGATCGCCCTGGACGTCGTCCGCTAGGCACTTGTCCATGATCTGGCATCTTCGGTTGGCACGTCTACCTTGGTCTATTTAATGTTGGCTTCGGTCGCTCGGCCCTTATGCCGATCGCCTTCGAGGCGTATAAATCGCCTCACAACAATTGCCCCCCAGCTCGCTCCGATGTTGAAGACGTGGGGTGAGGTAGCTCTACCAGCAATCGCTTGCATTAGACGAGCAACTCCTCCTTTTATGAAACAGACGATCGTCTCTCGAGCGGGCTGATTTCGAATTTGGACGACCCTCCCGATCGCTGAAAAGAGCGGGAAGTGGAAGCGGGCTTTGAAACGTCACTGGGGCACGTGTCGCGCTCCTATTGGGGGAGTCCGACGGTTTTGTCAGACTTGTCGTTTGGCGTGCCCTCGAAACAACGCACACGTGGGTTTCGAGGGCGGCATTAAATGCGACTTATCCGATGGTTGCACTTCAGCCCTCGAGATTCTGTTTATTTGCCCAAAAGTCCCCGCTCTTGCCTATAAAAGGGGCTAGGGTTTCTGGGGTTATATCCTTAAGTGTTTTCGTATGAGAAGAAGACATAGCTGAATTTCTTTGAAGCTTTATGTGACGATCTTCATTCGTCTCAGACTCTTTAGGTAAGAACAAAAGCTTTTCTCCCTCCTTTCTCTTTGAATATGTCCAGAGGAAGACCAATCGTGTATGAGGTGGGTAGCACTTCCGCCGCTGCGACTTCGACTGCTCGGGAAGAAACCTCTGCAGATTTTCATGTGGAGACGGCCGTCGAGGCCATCCGCGCCGGGATTGAACCCGCGGAGGTTGAAGAACTTTTGAATGAGGCCTATGCGGCCAGGTCGGCGGAGGCGGGGCGGAAGCGCTCGCTGGCCGAAGAGGAGGAGGCAATAAGAGTGTAGTAGGAGAAAAACAGTATATTCGGCAAAGCCTTTTTAGATTTTGCCGAGCATATGGAGAGATTAGTCGGCCCACGCCCTAAGTTCGACTTTCGCGCATACTCGGTCGCCCACCCCCATGAACCCGTAAGGCGGATGTTGTTTTGGGCCGCGTGCTGCTCCCCGGGGACCCTTGGTGAAATTAAGAGTTCGGCGACCAAGAAGGATTTGACTCGTTTGAGGGCGGAGTTTCATGTCCCCTACGACGTTTCACTTTATGTGCCCGTCGAGAATAAACATGCCGACCAACCTCCCGAGGGTATGGTCGCCGTTAATGAGTTGATCATGGGGGCCGGACTGCGGTTCCCACTGCCGATCGCCGTGTCTTACTTGTTGACCGCTTGGAATGTGGCGCCGCTCCAACTGACGCCGAACGCCTGGTTGCAGATCATCAGCACTTTTACTCTATTCGGCGGTCACCGGCTGTTCCGTCTTCCTTCTGCGCTGGAGATGAACTATCTCTTTAAGCTGACGGCGCAGAAGGGTTCCGTTGGCGGCTACCACATCCAGGGTCGCTCGGGTTGGGTGGTTCTTGGGGTATCGAACAAGGTGTGAGGCGACCTGACAAAGTGGTGTTGGGTCGGTAGTGCGTGGAAATCGGCCGCGAGCGACAAACCTGCCGATGAGTTGGATATCCCCACTGGCTTTCGGGAGAGGAATCCGAGTAAGGGTTTTGACTCTCCCTTTCGGATATATCCTGAACTGATCTAATTTGGTTTACTTTTTGCAGGCACCCTTGTTTCAGCTGTAGGCGACCTACCATTTGATTTTTCGATCTTATGGGAGCGAATCTGTAGTCTTCCAGACAGTTATATCGACGCTCGCCGAATCAACAACGAAGCTCATTGGTTGGATGCTCGGTTGTTTCGCTTTCCCCGCCACTTAAGGGTCCCAGGTACAAATATTTATGATCTTCTTTTGCTTGACGATCGCCTTTGATTGAAGAAGATGACTAACTTGGTTGATTGTCTTTTTTGCAGAGATCTACTTCCCCCGCTACTCCGAGCCATCGAGAGAAGTTGCCATGTCGAACCCTGGGGTCATGAGTCGTCTCCGCTAAGGGAAGAAGACGAGTTGTGCCACTACGGCGATGATCCATCCTGTCCCAAAGGCGAGACCTCTCGTGGGGCCGGTCATCAACGAGCCAGAACCTCGGGAGGAGGAATAGCTCCAGCTCAACCGCAAGAGGCGGAGGCCGGAGGAGCCTTCGCCCTCTGTTGCTTCTGAGGCGCCCACAGTGGTGCCGCCGGTCGCCGCGCCTCCACTTTCTGCAGTTCCAATGGCGGAGGGGTCTACGCCCTCATCGGCCATCCTACAGGCCATGGCGACCGTTGATGCCTAGACCCCGCGTGGCAGGCCGTTCTTCGGCCGCGACCCAAAGAAGGTCGAAAGGTAAGCTTGGTTGCTCTGCCGAGTTATGTCACTTGTGTAGGGGACATACTAACTCTTGTTCTTGGTGCAGGGTCCGTCTCGCCGACCCGAACTGCTCGCCTATGGTGTTGGACTTCCTCGTGAGCAGATCTCCCCACGAGCCTAGCGACATCCCTCACTACGTCTCTCGTGTTATCGCCGCCCTGCCGAAGGCTTGGACGACTGATCTGGATACGATCGCGCGCCGGCGGTCCGGAGACGCAATGCAAGCGACCCTTGCTTTGGCCCTTCAAACGGCGACGATGGCCACTCAGGTTGTGAAGGATTATGAGGGGCGGCCCTCCACCGCCCGTCTCCATGCGGACCTCGAGGCTGCTCGAAATCAGAATGCCGAGTTTGCCGACAGGATCGTGGCAATGGAAAAGGAGTCCGTGGAGGCAGCCAAGCGGGCGAGGCAGGATCTCGACTGGGCCCGGGCGATGACCGACCAGATGCGTGATCAAATGATGGAAGCCCGCCAGTTGTACGCGGCCTCGCAGAAGGAGGCGACTGAGCTGAAGGCGGTAGTGGACTGGTTGAATGGCGAACTGGAGTCTTCGAAGGGAGAGGTGGCCGCTAAGGTTTCCGAGCTCCAGGGCGCGGATCAAACGATCGCGGGGCTGAGGGAGAAGCTGAAGGCGACCGAGGCCGATCCCTTTCTCAACGTGGAGTACGTCAGCGAATTTGCCTATTACATGGCTTATGCTGACGCCATCCGCGCTGCCAAGAAAGGAGGGCTCGAGGTCGGCCCTCTGATTGATAATTTCAAAGCCTATGTGATTGAGCACCCTCTGTAGCCGGCTTTCTTTGTGCCGATCCTCGACCTCTCTGACCTCGAAATCGACCTGAGCTGATATCCGTCGCCAGACAACCTCGTTCACTCGGACACCAGCGAGGGGGCGCACGTCGATCCCAGCGACCGGTGGCGAAGGCCGGACCGATCCAGCGGCCGGTGGCGAAGGCCAGGCGGGGGCAGCCTGAGTTTGTCCGCTTTCATTTTTGTTTTTGCTTGTAATTTTTCAGCTTTGTTGTATTTTGCCTTCGGGCGCTTGTACATGTATTTCGGATGAAATGAAATAAATATTTGCTTCTGATTTCTTGCTTGTACGATCGTCTGTCTGAATCTTTGGCATTTGACTTCACACGTGTTTGAGGAGCGATCGTCGTATGTACAGCTCCAAATGGATTGATATGTTTAAATTCATACTGGTAAATTTCAGAACAAAACCGATCGTCATATGTGTATTTGAACAAAGCCGATCGTATGTATGGCTCCGTTCTCCTGATCGTATGTATGGCTCCGCTCTGCCCCTTGTTTTTGTTTACTTAGTGAAAGTAAAGGAACAAAAATAAATCATTTAGTGACCTATCTTTAGTTTGGTTCTTGCGATCTTCAATTTTTCCGATTCCTCGAGGAAGGCCAACCGTCCTGGCCTGGAAGGACCTTGCACGGTCGCGGGGTTCGATGGAACTGACCTCCACGACTATGTCTTGTGCGCGAGCGACATTCCGTCTGATGGTCAACTTCTCACGACTCACTTAATTGTGAGGGTCCTCCGTAGGCTACGTTTTTCCTCGCAATGTAGCGATGGGGCGGACGGTCTCTGCCTAGAGAAGTCCTTGCACGGGGCGCCGTCGGATTAATCGACTCCGCGACCGTGGCTTGTTAGCACTTTTCTACCTGGGTCCGACATGTTAGATGACGGACCTAAGAGGGCATACGTTGTGATGGGGGAAGGGACCCGTCGCATTGTCCAGGTCCACCATGTTAGATGATGGACCTGAGGCGGGCGAGCGTGTCCACAGATCTGTTTTGGAGGGTCCTTCGGCTACGCCTGCCTCGTATTTAAATGAAAGGGCCGGCGATCTCTGCCCAAATGAACCTTGCATGGACGGGCTGTCAGTTCCATCGACCTCCAGAACAATGGCTATACTATTCTACCTCGGATCGTCATGTTAGATGACGATCTTCGACGGTATATGTTGTACTGGGGGGGGGGGGGCGATCGCTTGCCTAGGTCCATCATGTTAGATGACGAACTCTCGGAGGGAGAGCAAGTCATCCTCTTTTTGGTTGTTTTGCCGAGGCGAATCACTTAGAGAGGATCGGAAAATCTCATTAAGCTCTTTGTACATTGAATAAATGAATACAGGGTGTTTTTATTGATAGTATTTCTTCAAATGAATGGCGTTCCAGGGATATTGGTCCGGAGTGCCGTCTAGGTGTTGGAGCTCGTAGGCTCCTTTGGTTAGCCACTTGGATATCCTAAACGGGCCCTCCCAATTCGGGCCAAATACTCTCATGTGGGTCTGGATCTTTTTGAGGACTAGGTCGCCCACTTGGAATCGCCTTTCCTTGACCTTCGAATTGAAGAATTTTTCGGATTTCCTTTTGTGGATCGTGTTCTTCATTTCCGAGGTTAGTCGTCGTTCCTCGAGCATATCTTAGTCGATCCGCTGAGCTACATCGTTATCCGTCGTCATCTGTTGTGCCGTTCGGTGGCTGAGGATGGCGATCTCCGATGGGATCACTGCTTCTGTTCCGAAGGCGAGGGCGAATGGGGTTTCACCGGTTGAATTTCGGGTCGTCGTTCGGTAGGACCACAAAACATCCGGGAGCTCGCTCGCCCATCATCCTTGCTTGGATTCAAGTATTGCTTTGATCGTGTTCTTGAGAATCTTGTTTACAGCCTCTACTTGCCCGTTTGTTTGAGGGTGGTAAGGGGCCGAGAACAGCTTTTTAATTCCCCATTTTTCGCAGAATTGCATAACTTCCAAACCGTCGAACTGCTTTACGTTGTCGGAGATGATAGCCTGAGGTAGACCGAATCGGCAGATGATGTTCTTACAAATGAACTTGATCACTTGTTCTTGTCCGATCTTGTTGAGTGGTTCGGCCTCTGCCCATTTCGTGAAATAATCGACCCCCATGATGGCGAATTTACATCCCCCTAGCGCCGTCGGCAAAGGACCTATGAGGTCGATGCCCCATTGGGAGAAAGGCCACGGACTGTAGATAGAGGTGAGCTGCTTGGGGGAAAGCTTGATGTTCGGGCCCATTATTTGACACCTGTGACAAGATCGGGCGTAGGCGATCGTGTCCTTTTACAGGGTAGGCCAGAAAAAGCCTTGTCTGGTTGTCTTGTGGATGAGGGCTCGCCCTCCAGCATTATTTCCACAGATCCCGTCATGGATTTTGGCTAAAACAAGTCGGCCTTCCTCCGGCGTAATGCATTTGATGAGAGAAAGGCTGAAAGCTCGCTTGTAAAGCCGGTCGTCCAATAGGGTGTATCTGGTTGCTCGGAGCTGAAGCTGGCGGGTCTTGATCTGATCTGCGGGGACCGTTCCGTCCTTCAAGTACTCAACGAACGGAGTCATCCAGTTCTCTTCGGCGATGGCAACTGTGGCGACCAGGCTTTTGTCGATCGCCGATCTTGCCGACTTAGTGATTTGGATGTTAGAGAAGTCTGCCTCCCCATCTGACGATGCGAGTTTGGATAGGGCATCGACCTGGGAGTTGTGCTATCTCGGGACTTGTTCGATCAGCACTTCTTCAAACTTTGTGCATATTTCGGAGACCAATTTTTGATATTTGATCACCTGTTCGCCGCGTGCCTCATATTTCCCCTAGACTTGGTTCACGACCAAGAGGGAGTCCATGAAGATGTGAAGGCGACGAACGTCCATGGCGAGTGTTAGATCGAGCCCGCCTACCAAGGCTTCGTACTCGGCTTCATTGTTAGTCGCTCGGAACTCGAAACGCACAACATTTGTAAAACTCTGGCCATCGGGGCTGATGAGGACAATCCCTGCCCCTGCTCGCGAGCTAGTCACCGAGCCATCTACCTACAGTTTCTAGGCGGGACGGCCGACCTGGGTCGGACTAGGCGGGAACGTTAATTCCACCACGAAATCCACCAGAGCTTGGCCTTTGATCGCCGTGCAAGGAGAATACGCGACACCGTATTGGGCGATCTCCAGTGACCGCTTGAGGAGTCACCCGTTGGTGTCTGGCCGGTGCAGAACTTACCTTAGAGGGAGAGTCGTCAGAACCTCCACTTGGTGTTCGAAGAAATAGGCTCTCACCTTGCGAACACTCATGACTAGTGCATAGGCGAGCTTCTCCAGAGGCGTGTAACGCGTTTCGCAACCTGCCATGCTATCGACCAAGTGGTCAATATGAGGTATTGGAAAGTGATCTTTCGGACATGCCGTGTTAAGGTTGGTGAAATCGATGCATAACCTCCAGGAGTTGCTTGTCTTTTTGACGAGCACCGCGTTGGCTACCCACTGTGGCTCGTCGGTAGCTACTCCGATCAGTTTGTTGTCGAGCATCTTTTTGAGTTCTGTGTCGAGAGCAGCATATTTCTCTGGACCGAATTTCCTACGTTTCTGGTGAACAGGCTTCCTCACCGGGTCGATCTTTAGATAGTGGCAAGCGTGTTCAGGACTGATGCCGACCATATCTTGATGCGACCAGGCAAATACTCCGATGTTTTTTCGTAGTAAACTGATCAGATCGTCTTTGAACTCGGGACTGACGCTTGAGCCGATCTGCACTTCCCGCTCCGGGTGAGCCGGATCAATTGTTATATTTTCCAACTCTTCGATGGGGACGGTCGCTTCTCGTTTGGAACGATCGCCGGACTCGATCCTTGGATCAACATCGAGGCTTAGCTCGAAGCCGATCCTAGGTTCGATGTCGTCCGACAATCGATGTGAGATGTCGTCCTCTGATTCGGGTTGGTATGAGGTGCTTGACTCGTCGATCTCCATCGGTTGATTGTCGATCGTCTCAATGTTTCAAACAGTACAAGAAACGTTTAAAGGAAAAGTTACGACATAGGAGTAATCCAAACATTTCTTTTCCATTAGCTGGTCTCCTTTTACAGTATCGACTGTCCCATCAGTAGTAGGGAACTTGATACAGTAAAAGAAAGAAGAGGCGACCGCCTCAAAGGTTTCTAGAAAGGGGCGACCTAGGAACCCATTATAGATGCTGGGCGTATCTATAATTACAAAATTGAGGTTCCTAGTGATCTTAACCTTGAGATCGTAACAGCAGACTAGCTCGACGGAGAGCTTGATCCTTCCATAGGCTTTGACTGTGTTGTCGCCTAACCCTTGAAGCACTGTATCGAATGGCTTGATGAACTTGGTCAGGTTGCCGAGCTGGTCCAGAGCAGATTTGAATATGATGTTGCAAAAGCTCCCATTGTCAACCAGCACGCGGTCGACCATTTTCCCAAGGATACATGCAGAGATCACCAATGCATCCTCTTTGGGGCAATGCACTCCCTCCCTATCCTTGTTGGAGAAGGAGATGAGTGCATCTCTGGAGATGGTTGGCTCTGGGGTCACCACGACATGGACTCCGGCGAACGCCCTCAGCTCGGCCTTCCGCTTTCTATTTGATATGGTGGAAACCGGGGAAAGACCTCTGAGGTTTCCACCTTCCGACTGAAGCATATTGATCCGGCCTCCGGGGTTGATCGGAGGGATCGACTCGTCTGAGTACTCCGGATCGTTTTGCTCGATCCTGGCGACCGGATTGGGAGGTTGACGGTCTCTGTTATGTCGACGATCGCGGCACCCGGTCCTTTCTGCCCGGGACTCTGGCTTGGTCACCAAATTGTCCAGCTTCCCTTCCTCGAACAATCTCCAGAGTTGTCTGAGGAGGTCGCGGCATTGGCTGGTGTTGTGACCGGGACTTTTGTGGTAGGCACAAAATTTACTGCGGTCCAGATGACCGTTGCCCCTCATCGGCTTCGGCTTGGTAAGCCATTCGCGCCCCTTGATGGCGTTGAAGATATGGGCCGGAGATAGATTGAGGTTGCGGAGGAGGTGAACTTCCACATCCTCGAAGGCCTTGAACTCACTGGGCGGCTTTGCGACTGCCTCTTTGGGCTTGGCGACCGCCTTCTTTGGGATAGGAGATGGCGCCTCCCTTTCTCTGGTTGCCCCCTCTCCTATGCGAAGGGTGAGCAACCTCTGCCTGGCCAGAAAGTCGGCGGCCTTGACGCGGAAGATCGCGTAGGTCGGGGGGATGTCCTTCGTGAGGTGCCTGAACATGGGTGAATGACCATAGAACCCCCCAGGACCGAGTAGAGGGCGAGCTCCTCACTAATGGGATCGCCGGTGAGGACTATTTCATCCACTCGGTTGATGTAATCTTCATCAGGCTCGTCTTTCCCCTGCCTGATCTTCATCATGCGGTAGGGACCTTCTGGACGAGCGACCTTGGCGGCGAAGTACGATGTGAAGTCGTTCGCCAGCTTATCAAAACAGTTGATTGAGCGCGGTGGCAATGAGATATACCACCTACGGGCAAGATCGCCCAATGTTAATGGGAACATTCGGCATTTCGTCACGTCCGATGACCCGCATCCGATCATATAGATCCGGAACTTGCTCAAGTGAGTCTCGGGGTCCGATCTCCCCTCATACAAAGGTGTTTGAGGAGGAGCGATTTTTGGTTGTACGGGGCAACCTCGATCTGGATCGCGAGCGGCTCACTTGGACCGGCGACCTTTCTCTTGGGGCCTACCCCAGTTTCTATGAGCGCCTTCATTTCGTCGAGCTGGCGCTGCATGGCGGCCATCGCTGTAGCCTGGATGCTCGCGGTCTGGCTCTTAGAGCGGTAGCCGAGGCGATCATGTACTGACCTCCTGGCTCTGTTGTAGGCGATGAGGTCTCTGCCGCCGAGCTCAATTCTATGGCGAGTGGGAGCCAGATGGCTGGCCTGTTTTCTGGGAGTTGGGTACGCCGAACTCCTGGTGACGGATTCGGACTCCGACGTCTCACGGCTGGGTCTAGAATGCCCAGGTCGCCATGAGGTATCACTCCCTAGGCGACTGAAGACGGAACCATCCCGCTTTGCGAGCGCCATTTCCTGCGACTTGGGTCTTTCTGACAATTTCTTGACATATAACCCCTTGAGCTTTCGCTTGCCCGCACGGCGGATGGCTGATGGAGTAATAGTGGGCGTGTCGCATGCTCTCCGTCGCTCCCTTAGGATGGTCATGGCCTCCTCGATCTGTTCCGCGGTTTGGAATTGATCGAGTGAGAGGTTGGGGCCATCCCTAGGGGACGGGAATGAGAGTCTAGCGTCACCGTGGCTGCCTTCCACCGCAGGTTGGGACTCGGTCTGGGCCGGAATAAGGCGTTCAGCGGACTATAGGGTCGCTCTCTTCGAGGTGGTGGCAGACGTCATTATCCTGGAGGTTTTTCTTTGAAGAACAGTGAGTGTTTCTTCAAATATATGTTCCGGAGAACAGTGAGTGTCTTCGAAACGGTCGGAATGAAAATGAGGGTTCACCCTTCCTCTAGTGCCAATTGTTGTTACCCAAATTATTATATGTAATGGTTTGCAGGATATGGCTTTGGGTGAGTAACAAACAACATGCGAGAGCACGTACGAAGGAATGTAAATAACACAAGATTTGCCGGGGTTATTAGTCCAGGGCTTGAATGCTCTCTCGAGATATTATTAATATGGATGCTGCTTTAGAGTACTAATATTAATGTTAGAGTACAATTACAATGAGTGTAATGACCCTAGTTATCTAGATCTTGAATGCTATTGATTGCCGGATGAACCAGAGTTAAAGCTCTGTGAGTTCTTGTTACAAAGATGAAGTGTTCTCTGTATTGTTTACTGTGTGTAATCGTGTCTTTTCCAATGCTGTAGGTCTCCTATTTATAGAAGATGAGGTTGTTGGGATGTCTCTGTCCCAAACGGCGATCGCCGTTCCTGCATTAAATTAAGCGGGCGATCGTCCCAGCATGTGGGACTGTTTCCTTAAAGTCCGCAGCTGCTGCTGGCATCCAGATGTGCGAACCAATGAGAAGGCGACATGTGCCTCACGTCGCAGTCTTGGGAGGTCCCACCTGGGACCTTTCGGCGGGTCTGTCGGTAGGTGAGGCCGTCCTTGTCACTGACAACTGCCGACGGGCTGGAGTCAAGCCTGTTCTTGCGGCACCTTTTGCGGATCTGCACATAGGCCTTCATCCTGAGATTCGGTCTTCGCAGACTTTGACGGATGTTGGTTTTACACGTGGCATAGGACGATCTTCCTCGGTCGGGTACTAGAGGTGATCGCCAGGTGCCAAGAAAAAATCGCCCTGGACGTCGTCCGCTAGGCACTTGGCCATGATCTGGCATCTTCGGTTGGCACGTCTGCCTTGGTCTATTTGATGTTGGCTTCGGTCGCTCAGCCCTTATGCTGATCACCTTCGAGGCATATAAATCGCTGCACAACATTAGAATGGCATCAAACAACACATCTACCATTTCACTGTGATCTGTCCTTGAGAAGGACAAGCTCAAAGAAAACGGCAGCAACTATCTGGATTGGATCCGGAGCTTGAGAATAGTTCTCAAGCAAGAAACAAAGCTGTATGTTCTTGAGGAATAAATTCCCGATGAGCCAGCTGACAATGCAAACAAAGCAACAAAAGACAAATGGAAGAAACATTGTGATGATTCCATTGATGTCAGTTGTCTTTTGTTGGCCACCATTTATCCAGAACTTCAGAAGAATCTGGAGGAAATGGAAGCTTATGAGCTAAATGCTCACCTCAAGGAAACTTTCTCGAAGCATGCTAGGTAAGAGAGGTATGAGACCTTTCAAGCCTTGTATGCTTGCAAGATGGTTGAGGGGACATCTGTCAGCGCTCATGTGCTCAAGATGAAAGGATATATTGATCATCTTGAAAGGCTTGGTTTTCCACTTTCTAAGGAGCACTCCAAGGATGTGATCCTAAACTCATTGCCCTAAAGTTTCGGTCAGTTCATTATGAACTATAATATGAATGAGATGGAGAAGTCCATTACTGAGCTGCATGGGATGCTTAAAACGGCTGAGCAGAATATTAAGAAGAAACCAAGCCATGTGATGATGGTCAGCAAAGGAAAGTCCTTTAAGAACAAACGCAAGGGCAAGGGTAAGGCAAAATTTGCCAAATCTAAAGCCTCTGCTAAGCCATCTTTCAAGGCTAAAGCTCCCAAAGATGGAAATTGCCATCATTGCAATAAATCGGGACACTGGAAAAGAAATTGCAAGAGTTACTTGGAAGAGCTAAAACGTACTAAGGGTAGTGAGACTGTCACAGGTATATTTGTTATAGAAGTTAACTTATCTACTTCTAACTCCTGGGTATTGGATACTGGATGTGGATCTCACATTTGTACAAATGTGCAGGGGTTGAGAAGCAGTAGAGAACTGAAGAAAGGGAAAGTGGGTCTAAGAGTCAGCAATGGAGCAAGAGTTGCTGCACTAGCCGTAGGAACTTATGATCTAGTTTTACCCAATGGGCTTTTGTTAGTTTTGAATAATTACTATTATGTTTCTGCTATGAATAGGAATATTATTTCAGTTTCTACATTAGATTGTGAAGGTTACAGTTTTCTTATTAAGAATAAGATTATTCGTATTTTCTTTGATGACTTGCTTTATGGTACTACAAAGTTATATTCTAGCCTTTACAATATTGATCTAGATGAGTCCGACACTTTGGAAGTCTATAACGTTGCATACAAGAAACCTAAGCTCAATGATTCTAATCCGACTTACTTATGGCATTGTCGACTTGGTCACATAAATGAGAAACGCATTTTTAAGCTCCATAATGATGGACTTTTAGACTCTTTTGACTATGAATCATATGGGACATGCGAATCTTGTTTATTAGGCAAGATGACGAAGAATCTTTTCACCGGTCATGGAGAAAGG
This sequence comes from Orobanche coerulescens, assembly GCA_033398695.1. Classification (NCBI taxonomy): domain Eukaryota; kingdom Viridiplantae; phylum Streptophyta; class Magnoliopsida; order Lamiales; family Orobanchaceae; genus Orobanche; species Orobanche coerulescens. Next base: position 141,962,520 of record CM065805.1, on the reverse strand, counting down.
GCTAGTGAACTATTAGGCCTAATACATACTGATGTATGCGGACCTCTTAGCACTCATGCTAGAGGCGGATACCAATACTTCATTACATTTACCGATGTTTATAGCCGATATGGATATGCTTATCTTATGAAGCATAAACATGAATCTTTTGAAATGTTCAAAATATTCTAGAATGAAGTACAGAATCAACTTGTCAATACAATTAAAGCCCTTCGATCGGATCGAGTTGGCGAATACTTGAGCCAAGAGTTCGATGATCATCTTAGGAGTTGTGGAATTGTTTCACAACTTACTCCTCCCGGGACACCTCAGCATAACGGAGTGTCCGAGAGGAGGAATTGAACTTTATTAGATATGGTTCGATCCATGATGAGTCGAACAGAGCTTCCATTATCATTTTAGGGCCACGCCTTAGAAACAACAACATTCACCCTTAACCGTGTTCCATCTAAAGCAGTTGAAAAGACACCATTTGAGAAATGGACTGGTAAGAGACCAAACTTGTCTTTCCTAATGATCTGGGGTTGCGAAGCATTCGTTAGGCGCCAAGTGTTTCAAAAACTGGCAGCCAGGTCTGAAAGATGTTTATTTGTGGGGTATCCTAAGGAAACTAAAGGATATTACTTTTATAAGCCCGTAGAGAACAAAGTGTTTGTTGCTCGAAATGCTGTATTCTTAGAAAGGGAATTTATTTCCAAAAGAGACAGTGGGAGAAGAGTAATTCTCGAGGAAACTCGAGAACCACAAGAAGACATCGCTTCACCGATGGAAACCGAACAAGCTCAACAATCAGTTGAAGAGCCCGTTCAAAGTACACAAGTCCCACGCAGATCTGATAGGATGCGACATGAACCTGAGAGATATGGTTATCTCGTAACATAGGATGATGACGCATCGCTCATAGATGATGAGCCTAGTACCTATACAGAAGCTGCTTCAGGACCAGAGTCTGAGGAATGTCTAGAAGCCATGAAGTCACAGATGCAGTCCATGTATGACAATCAAGTTTAGAACTTGATAGATCCACCTGAGGGTGTTAAAACCATTGGGTGCAAATGGGTCTATAAAAAGAAGAAAGACATGGATGATAATCTGCAAGCCTATAAAGATAGACTAGTGGTAAAAGGTTATAGACAGATTCATGGTGTTGACTATGATGAGACATTTTCACCAGTAGTCATGCTTAAATAAATTAGAATTTTATTTGCCATTGTCGCATACTATGATTATGAAATATGACAAATGGATGTCAAAACAGCATTCCTTAATGGAAACTTACGCGAGGATGTGTACATGACACAACCTGAAGGTTTTGTTCATCTTGAAAATTCTAAAAAGGTTTGCAAGCTTCAAAGATCCATTTATGGGTTGAAGCAGGCTTCTCGGAGCTGGAATCTTCATTTTGATGAAACTGTTAAAGAGTTTGGGTTCATTCAAAATGAAGATGAACCATGTGTGTACAAGAAGGTTAATGGGAGAATACCTAGGAGAAGCTGCTTACATTCTTGGGATAAAGATCTATAGAAATAGATCAAAGAGATTGATTGGTCTGAGTCAATGTACATACATTAATAAAATATTGAAGAGGTTCAATATGCAAGACTCCAAGAGAGGACTCTTGCCAATATCACATGGCATTCATCTGAGTGAGACTCAGAGTCCTACGACTCCTGATGAGCAAGCCCGCATGAGAAAAATACCATACGCTTTGGCTATTAGATCGATCATGTATGCCATGATTTTGTACTCGACCAGATGTATCGTTTGCCCTTAGCATAACAAGTCGATACCAATCGAATCCAGGTGAAAGTCACTGGACAGTAGTAAAAACCATCCTAAAGTACTTGACAAGAACTAAGGATGATTTCCTAGTTTATGGAGGGGTGGGAAACGAGCTGGCTGTAAATGGTTACGCCGATGCAAGTTTCGAAACCAACAGAGACGATTTTAAATCGCAAACTGGTTATGTGTTTGTATTGAATGGATGTGCTGTGGGTTGGAAGAGTTCCAAGCAAAGTACGGTTGCTGATTCTGTTACAGAAGCCGAGTACCTGGCAGCATCGGATGCAGCTAAGGAAGCCGTATGGATCAAGAAGTTCGTTACCGAACTAGGAGTGGTGCCGACCATCCAGGGTCCCATAAGCCTTTATTGTGACAATAATGGTGCTATTGCACAAGCTAAAGAGCCTAGGTCCCATCATAATTCCAAATATATACTCAGAAAATATCACCTAGTCAGAGAGATCGTCATACGAGGAGATATTACAATATGCAAAGTAGCAACGGAAGAGAATGTTTCAGATCCACTTATCAAGCCTCTCTCACAAGGAAAGCATGTTGAGCATGCTAGAGCGATAGGACTAAAAGTCATGAATGAATGGTCCTAGTGCAAGTGGGAGATTGTTGGGAATAGCGCCCTAGGACATTCGATGTGCCGAGATTTGTAATTGTCACATTTAAATAAAGTTATTTGATATCATTTATTTCTCGTTGATTATTATAATGTGTGCATGTTTTAATATTATAATAATCGAATAATGGTTATTCATGAATAATAAGATTGTTTAAATGTCCCTGGTACAATCATGTTGAGTAGAGACTCAAGTGATTAATATACTAGTATAAGTTTGATTGATAATTATCGGATGATTATGTGTATGGTACGGATCAATCTTATGGGTATTGGTTAGAGAACTAATACTGGACAGACCCGCATTGAGATCACTGCATGGAAATGTCATAAGTGAATCTCAATATAACAGTATGTTAATAAATCCTTGAACCTGAGATTATCATAGAGTCCAACATGATAACTGCTATGCCTTGACGTAATCCAACATCATCTGAAATATGGTGATCATAAAGGTTAGCGATCATGATTAGTGGGAGTCATGTAGAGGGCAATGAATAATCAAGATGTGGATTTGTCCCTCTCTTTAGTGAGAGAGATATCTGCTGGGCCCCTCGATAAGTTGGACTAAAGGAAATGCATGGCCATGCTCAAATGAAGAGTCATTTTGTTCAATCAGTCTACTTAAGATCGAGAAAGCATTTGAACATAAATAAGTATGAAAGACTCCATGACTTAGTTCAAATATGATATCGCGTGACAAATGGATTTGACACATTAAAAGGTTTAATGGACTATTAACTTATATTATTTGGGTAATCATAATGTCTTGCTAGAGGCCGCTTATGATTTATTATTTAATAAGGTATTAAATAATTGCCAACATAATATAAGCCTTTTGGGTCGCACGTACGACAATTATAGACAAGTAGGAATAAATATCAATTGGGAATAATAAATATAATATTGGATATTATATTTATAAGGAGATTAAATAATAAGTAATATATACTATTGGATATTATATATATTGCATTATTTAATAAGTTGAGGGGCAACTAAGCAAATACTAGAGTTTGACTCTAGGGTTTACTTAGTATAAATATAAGGTCTTGGATAAGGAGTTGTCATAAGACAAAAACCTAAAAAAATCGCCCCCCCCCCCCTCAAGAGAAAGAGAAAATCGGCCATCTACTTCCTACTGTAGGAGAACGAAGTCGGTCGTCTAATCCTCTTCCCTTAGTTGATCTATGATCAATGGTATAATCCTTCTAGTAAATAATTTGTGTTGTACTATTTATCAATATTATTCGTAAGGATCTAGCAATCCGGCTTGAGTGTGTGGATCACCAGAAGAGGAAGGAGATATTCATCTCCTTCTAGTCCGGATCTAGAATAGTTCAATCAGATTAAGGTAATTCGATTAACCCTTTAATCAAACAATTAAATTACTGCATGAGATCCTAAATTGGGTTTTCATATTTATTATTCCGCTGCGTTTTTACTCTGATTATTTTGTATTCGAAGCGTGGAAAACCCAACATCAACATCCTCTGAGTGACATTTGAGGGCATACTCCTAACAGTATCTACACAGTTTGGTCGTGATTGAGGTACCTTATAGCTGCCGTGGCATGCCTGCATGAGCTCATATCATGTGGGAACATCATACAACTGTATTTTTACTCTCTCAAGTCCACAACATAATTTTGCCGGTTATAGGTCACCTTGAACACCCCATCCTTAAGGAATTGAATGTCCATGTTAGATCCAACTCCAACTGCCTTCGTAAATGTCTTGTATGCATGATTCATTAGAGGTCCAGGACATTCGTTTGCATTTTGATGTCGATCAGATATCCATTCTTCTACCACAGTTCGACATACCTCTAGAAGTGCAGAAACGGGCAGCTTTCTAGCCCACAGAAGACGATTGTTCATGCTTTCCACGGTATTTGAATTCATCACGTCGAATCGCCAAGCTGGGCACTTCACACGAGCCCATCTATTTTCACCAACAGCTTTTCTCAAATGGGTAGCTGCAGCTGGACAGGCTATTTCTAAACTTTCCATATGCCTATTGTAGTCCTCAATACGATAGTTGTAAGCTGCAGTATTGAAAATTGCGACCACATGTTGACCAAGCTTAGCTAAATTTTTTTGAACATGGTAACAACAAAACCCGGGATGCGCGCAAGTGGGAATACCTCTCCTATAGCATTTGCTATGGATTTGTGCCCCTCTGAAACAATCAAGAGGTCCTTTGGACAACCGAAGGCTTCTTTCAATTTGTACATGAAATACTTCCATGACTCATCACATTCGACATCGCCAATCCCGAAAGCAAGTGGAAAAATCTGATTGTTACTATCTTTTGTAATAGAAACATATAATACTCCTCAATATGTACCCTCAAGATGTGTCCCATCAACAATAATAATTGGTCTAGCATAACAAAATCTAGATACTGAAGTCCCCGAAGCATAAAACATGTACTTAAATTTTCCAGTATTAACATCAACCACATAATCAGTTATGGTACCTGGATTCATCACCTCCAACATATGCAAGTACGAAGGGATCATTCTGAAAGAATTTTGATGGTCAACATATATCACCGAAATAGCATGGTTGCGAATGCTCAATGCCAAGCCATAACATATTATCAAACAATGCTCCTTCTTAAGTTGAGCCTGCACTAGCTTTGGAGTCATAATCTGCCCATCCAATAATAGTTTGTCGGACATGTATTCACTGAGCATCTTAGAAGGCAACTGCTTAGGTGCCTTGTGATTTGGGTCAAAATAGCAGGTATGCTCGTTCACTGTGTGCACTCTCCAAAATACACCCCTCTCGTAGGCGCTCAACAAAAAATTACAAACTTCATCTGTACAAGTGGTAGAATAATGCTTCTTATCGAATTTTACAGAACAATAATCAGATTTTTTCCCAAATGATACCGCCCAATAGCATTCTTCAATATATCTTTGGAGAGAAATACAGATCCTATTTGTAAAGGTATTGCATTTGCTGGATCAAATATCTCATCCATATCATCATGAACTCCAAAAGGTGACACATATGGAGCTCTGCCTGGAATTTTCCACCCAGGCCCAGATGGAGGGAGCTGGGGCACCTTTTTCATCTACTAACTGGTTGAAATCAAAGCGTCTCTATTCTGGTTCTGGTTCTGCCTCTTTTCCAAATATTTTATTGAACATGCCTTTTTCTCAACAATATTTGCAAAATTTTTCAAACCAATATTTCTGAACCTCGTCATATTCAAGATCGATATCATCGTTATTTATGTCTTCATTATCATCGTCATTGCTAGCATCATCAGCACTACCACCACCACCACATCACATACATTATTTGAAGGAGCGCATGTAATATCCGGATTTATTACGGTGTATTTCATCTGTATTCAAACCCTGTATTATTCGGATTTGAGGTTTTGATTATTGGAGTATGATATTTCTTGCATTGATATCATTATACATAAGTATAGAAACATGCAAAATTTCTCATGCAAACTCGTGATAGTGCACGCTAAGAATGTAGCTTAACGCGCGCTATCGGGCTACTACTAGCGCATGCTATGCATGTAGGATTTGCGTGCGCTAAGAACTCAATTATTGAACTGGACGGCTAGCACATGCGCCAGCCGGGACATGGGTCCGGATAAGATTCCCGCGGACGAACCTGGACAATTCTGAAGTCAACTCTTATTAGCGCGCGCTAAGGATAGCTTAGTAGCGTGCGCTAATCAGTTAAAATGCAGAATATTATAAATGGGACAACAACCCATTTTGGCTTACATTTCATTCGTCCATTCTTCATTCTTGAGAGGCCAGAGAGCTATAATAATCCTTCTACACACTTAGAACATATCTTGTTGGTCTTTGTATATTGGTTATCACTTGTGAGTGATCATTGAAGTGGAATAGCACCTTGGAGTGGCATACAACCAACCGGAGTCGGATTCTACCTTACGGTTCAGTGATTTTCATCATATTAAGGTATGTTCAACCTATCTCCAGACTTAGAGTTGGATTCTAAAGAATTGGATGATCATATTAACGAAATATTGATTTTCATTAGTGAATTATCCAAAGTACATCATGTTTGGAATATTGAGATGAATAAGCCTTAAGTACCTTGATTATGATCATCATGATTCGAATCTTATTTCATTAGACAAGTAAAGGAAGCTTCTATCATTGGTAATCCGAATCTAGTAGATGACTTCATAACAATCATGGACTCGACTTTAACATCATTATTGTTAGATGAATCTATGAGATTGATCATGGAAGGATTTATCTAGTATAGATGGAATGTTAAACAACTACAGCATGATAATTTCGATGGATATAAGGTGTTGATATCAACCGTTAAGCCTTTCGAATCGTCATATGAAGAATTGTAGTCGAAATGGAATATGGTTTTAATGGTATGCATATCCTTGAATCCCAAGTTGTTGTTATCCGTAAGATCATTCATAATCGTATGTACATGATATTCATGGAGGTAACATGAATTATCACGGAAGATTTCATTGTTTTGATCATGATGAGAACAGTTTACTGCCCAGCAGTAAACTGCCATGCACAGATAGTGCACGCTAAGCTATATAGATTAACGTGCGCTTTCGAGCACGAGTTAGCGTATGCTACGTTTGGTACGTAACGTACGCTAGACCATCAGACGAGTCAGTCGACTGATCAGTGAAGTACTGACCATGCATAGTTAGCGTACGCTAGGCTTTGCTGTTTGCGTCTTATCGAGCAGACTTAACGCACGCTACACAGAGTACTTAGCGTGCGCTAAGCAGTTCAGGCAGATTACATTTTATGAACTTTTGGCCGTAAATCGAATTGTTAAACATTCGTACGACGTGAGATAAATCCTATATCATTTCTTTTGTTAAGTCCTGTTACGTGATTAATTGAGGAGGACGACCTTCGAGTGTTCGTTTTCGTGGAAGTATTGTTCTTGTCTTCAAATCGAGGCAAGCACTTTAATTGTTTTATGTATTGATGTTATACATATTGTCGTGCATGTATGTCGTTGTTGTATGTCCACCTCGTGTTGGTCCGGCGGGATCATCGGGGGATCTATGCTAGCGTGCGCTGGATCATCGGACGGGTTTTTCCACCATAGGTTGGTCTGACGGGATCATCGTGGGTTCGAGGCAGTGAACGCTGGATCGACGGAATTACCATGTGTATGTTATGATGTCATGTTGTGATTATCAGTTGTGTATATTATGTTTGAGTTTCTCGTAGGAGAAGACTCGTTGGACATTTTATCATTTACGTTATTATTATTATTCTGCGTGTGACGTTGAAATAATATGTTGTGGTACTTGTACTAGCATCGTTGTGCTAACCCCTTCGGGGGTGAACATTTTGTTTATGTTCAAGATCCAGGAGAGCGGGAAAACAACCACCTGCATGGCATGACGAGGGTGCAGAGTGATGTTTCGGCCGGGTTTATTTGTCTGTTGTTTATTGGTTATTTCAATAAGTACTCGAGTACGAAGTTATTTATGCTGAATTTGAATTTGGTGATGTATTATTAAGTTCCTGTTGAACAACTGTACTTTCAGTATTTGGTCAGAACTGTTGTATCTTAATTCCGTTATTTCCATTCGTTAGTACCTTTTAATGTCTGTTCAATTCTTCAGCCTTGTAAATCCTTATGTAAAGGATTTACGGCGCTGTAATATTCCTGAATATATCGGGGGTGTTACAGCGCAACCATCAAATCGAAAACCATCAAATTACTGAGGGATTTGCATGCTTGAATCCATATAAGTCATACAATCCATACGATAAGAATTGTAAGGTACTGGAAAAGAGTTAGATCCAGGTAAGTCAAACTGTGGACCAAATGAGGGAGTTGTTGGAGGAATATTTTGGAACTGGGAAAAATTAAAACTAACCGTTGTATTTTTGAATTGGGTATTACTACAATTGATAGTCATATTCTGAAGGATAATAAAAATCACAAGCTCTGCACTGGATTGGAACAAGTATTTTATATCAGAATCGTTCTTAATCAATATTTTTCTTTTTTTCTCCATCATAATCAATTGAGAATAGAACATAAACATATTTTGTTCTATCAGCTTCAACAATACAATGAACGTTATCTACTAATATTGCATAGCTCACACCAATGGGCAAAGGTAACATTTGTTCTTCTCCACTGTTATAGTCTAAATCTTGCCACTTGCCATTAAAACGAATTGTAACCTTTTTCCAAAAACTCATCTGTCAAATCATTTGAAAATGTTAGATTATTAAATAAAACCAAAACTTATAATATTTAAACAGATTAATTAGTATTTGAATATTTTCTGATATTTCAATTACAAATATTATTTGAAATTAAGCTACAAATATACCTTTTATTTTTTGCAGTCGAAATAATCCTTGTTCTGCGAGTGAGAGAGAACTCCTGATGTGAGATAATTTATTAGAAAAAAGATAAAATATTGCTGAGAGATAGTTGAATGGATGTTGTGTCTTGCTCGAGCATGATATTTATGTAAATGGATGTTACTTTTGTTAGTCGGACTAGATTTCAACGTCGAGTTACCTGAGTCACAATTCGAATTACTCGAGTTCCTCGACCGTCATATACGAATTACTCGAGTCTCATTCGACTTACTCGAGTAAATATGACGAGTTAATCGATTTCATCATTCGAATTACCCGCCAAATTAACTCGAGTAACACGGATAACTATGTTGTGTTACTCGTTTACGTAATCGTGTTACTCGAAGGGGTATTCATGTTACTCGATTTGTAATTCGTACTACCCGGATGTCAACTTTCCTCAATATTGTGTATTTTTGCCGGTTGGCTCGAAATTTTGTTACCCAAAAGTACAATATATTACTCGAATTCATTCGAATAAAGGTCAATTCCGACAATTTGAGTATCAAAAAAGTTGGTGTTAATCTTAGGACAAAAAAAAAATACTATAATCTTAGTTTAATCCTTGTTTTAAACTACCAAAACATCACTCTTGACAATATTTGTGAAATTACATAATATATCTCATACGATCAAATCTCATTGAATGAACAAAGAAAAAAAGTTAACACTACAACAAAAAGAGGCATTGACAACGTTTTTGTTAACAACGTTTTTAAAAAAACGTTGTCATTTAGGTTTTCGACAACATTTATTTCAAAAACGTTGTAGTATTTCTCTTTTGACAATGTTTATAAAAGAAACGTTGTGGTAACGGGAATAGACAACGTTTAATGAAGAAACGTTGCAGTATAATACAACGTTTAATTGTTAAACGTTGTGAAAAATGATATAACAACGTTTTTTATAAACGTTGTATTATGGTTTCACTAAAATCTTAATACAATAAACTAGAAAAATGAAAAAAAGAAAAACAAAAAATGTACAAGGTGAACAGCTTCCCCCCAAATCCCAAAAGCACAGACGCAGTCACGCAAAGGAGTTCTTGGGCATCGGCAGCGATACTGGTCGGAGGCGGCGCTGCTCTTAACACTCTCCACAACAACAACACTGTATCATCTCTCTTTCTTCCCCATTCGTTTCCCCTATACCCTAGCCCTCATGATTTTGAGATTTTGAGCGGGCATTGATTCAGAGTCTGATTCTGAGGTAAATTTAGGGTTTGTAAATAATGACGATGATAATCACGATAATAAAAACTATCGTACTAGTGAAAACGAAAGAGAGGAGTTTGAATGGGAGGAGGTGAGTGAGAGAATTCATTTTGATGATAGAGATAACTTGAATCTGGTGATCAATGGAATAAAGGAAGTATCTGTTTCATTCGCTATTTCTTTAGATGAATTAGCAGAGGAACAGAGGAACTTAGAGTGGGAAGTTTTGTTGGCAGTGAATAATTCAGAGAGCACTTTTGAGTTTGAGTATACGGATGTTAATCGTGGGTGATGATTGGAGTATTCTTACTCGTGCCAATTTTATTAATTTAAGCTTCCAATTTGACGTGATTTGAATCTTTATTTGCTATTTCATTGCATAACATTGCTGTATTGGTTGAAACACAGTTATGGAACATTGTGTGGATCCATCATATACGCATGTATGTTTGATGTTTATGTTTTTTCAGTCTTATCTGGGTCAGATGACCCTGGTTTTCAATTTACTTTAGGTCGATTTAACAAAAAAATCGAATTTGAAGGTCATAGAAATAATAATCACAACAGACATCGTATGAACCATCAAACATACGGAGTTTAAATATTATTATCTCTGGTTTTAACATTTTTTTGTTAGCTTTGGGATAGCAGTTAAGGTACAATGAGATGTACTAAATTATTAATTTTTCAAACTGTGCTAATATTATTATCTCTTGTAGTGTTCTCGGTGTACTCATAATTCATATCGATGGATAAATCGTGGATGAATCTGCCCAGGTTTTCACTCTAAGCTTAAATAGTAGTTTCATAGCTGCTTGTTGTCTTATGCCAGCTATGTAATATGTATAATTTTGTTTGAAGGCCAACTGCTGCTTACAGGGAAGGAGTAAGAAATTTTGTAGCAGTAAGTTTAGAAAGTCTAGGAAATCCCTCTAAAATTAGATGTCCTTGTACTCGATGCAGAAATTTGGAATACCAGTCTAGTGATGATGTAGTCTCGCACTTGGTTATATATGGTATGGATAAGACATACGATGTTTGGATTTTTCATGGGGAAGAACGTCCTAGCAGTTCCTCCAATAGGACATTTGATCTTGATGATATATCAGATACATATAGGATGTTCATAGATGCACGTGTTAACGAGGAAACAATTCCAAATTATACTGAAGCAATGGGAGATGAGGGGTTTTCAAAATTATTAGAAGATGCAGAAACTCCCTTATATATGGGTTGTAGTGACTATACAAAGTTGACAGCGACAGTTGTGCTTCTCAAACATAAAGCCGTTAACGGCATTTCTGACAAAGCATTTACTGATCTTCTCAAAATTTTAGGTCACATGTTGCCACAGAAGAATGTACTTCCTAGTTCCACATATACTGCAAAAAAATTACTTAAGAACTTTGACTTGGGTTATGAAAAAATACATGCATGTGCTAATGATTTTTGTTCCTCCCATCTATTAGAAAGTGTACTTCATTATATACAAGATAATTTTTTTTCTTTGGTTGTTTGTTTTTAAAAGGTTATGATGCGGGAAATCAGATGGCTTAAAAAGCACTCTTAATATTTCATAACCTTTCTTTGTCTTCTTAAGTTAAAAGCCACATGAACTGTGTTCTGTTAATATGGTTGATATTCTCCTGAAGATAAAGATAATGGTGTATGATTAATGAAATCTAGTTATATTTTTGCTCTACAATGTCTACATTGATGACTAAAGATTGGTCTTGGTCCTCTTGACTTCTTAAAAAGGGAGAAAAGCCAAATGTAAAAGAACTAGAAATATTACTAAGCTTGTAATTTACTTTACTGGTCTACATCATACATCCCTGTCCTTGTCTCTTCCCTTGCAGCCGTTTTGGCATGTCGTAACGTTTGTCGACAGCAGAGGCAGAGGGGTTGTGGGTAAGAATTCTATATATTGCCGTCGCTTTTTATCTTTTGTCCAGATTGCATCAATATTATGCTAAATGACATACATGGCAGGTGTTTTAGAAGCAAATTTTATTGAGCCTACCCACAACAAACAGGAGTTTGAGAAAACTCCAGTTTTCCAAAAGCTTGAAACCCGCCTGAAAGAAATGACAGAAGAATACTGGTTAGTTATATATTTAAGGGTGAATAACAAAACTACTCCTGAGGTTTGGGATAATCACAAAGAAAAATCTAAAGAAGTTCTAAAATTAAAAAAAAATGACCCCTAAGGTTTGATCCTTTGTTAAATGTAAAGGGGCTAGATGTAATAATTTGACAAACGGTCGGGGGATGTTTGAGATACTTTTGCTTATGAAGGGATAAGTATAATAGAGAATCAAACTTCAAGGGTTTTTATAATTTTCCAAAACCTCTAATTATTTTTTCTAATTAAGGTAGTTTTTGTAGTTCACTCTTTATCCTGAAAACAGATGAAATATTACTTTCATCTTATCCATCTTGCTTGTAAACAGGCCAAAGCATGAGCCTTGTGACATTATCTGTTCTCATGCAAAGGATGTCAGGCATATAAATCATATATATATTGTTCATTCCATCTTATTTCTGGTTTATATGAAGTGGTCGCAGTAATTACTTAATTTAGTTTTATTTTCCTGCAGTATGGACAGAAATTCTATGGAGAAACTGGCTGAGGCGTCGGCTGCCGAAGCTGAGGTGGCCAACACTGTCTGGCAATCAGCCCAGGCCGCATCAACCACTTCCGAGGAGACAATTTTATCAGATGGCCATTCACAATCTGTAGAGACCATTTCCGAGGGTAGTGACATGGAGGCTGATGTTCGCCTTCACCCTAGAGCGGTATACTTTGTACCTTGGTTGGTTTTAATAGTACGGTTTCTGTGGAATCATGCAAGCGTTTTATTTTAATCATGCAACCAGAATTTTCAACATCACACACACACACACATAGAGAGAGAGAGAGAGAGAGACTATCTATTTCCAAGTTGCCACGAGATAGATAGATGGAAACTGATTATGGTGGTGTGAACAACAATACGAGTATATGGTCAAGTTATAACCAACTATTTACTGCAAAACAAGGAGTGTGCGAAGAAGATGCTTTCTCATTTCCTTCCCAACTGCCTTCTCTTGATTTCAGGTGCTGATATACTACTGATAATGTCTCAATCCTGTTTAATTTATCAACTTCGAGACATAATAATTATTATTAGTCCATAATAAAACTAAAATAAAAAATAAACTGTGTAACAACATTATAACTTGTGTTTGTATTGTATTTGGCAGGGTTGAAACAAATGGACTTTATGATTTGAGTTAGTGGGATTTCGACTGTGATCAATTTCTTAAGACGGAAAATAGTGTAGTCGATGCCGATCCTCTGGCGGAGATGTTTCTATATAATGATCCTTTTTGTTCATCTCTTGAACTTGGCCAAAACTATTCTTTAAGTCCATGTAAATGTGTATAATTGTTAGAGAAAACTACTTCAAAGGTTTTTTAGTCTAATTACCAAAAAAAAAAATCATCACCCAAAATTATATATTCGATTGCATTGGATGAATAACACAAGACGATTGTGATATCATCTTGTACACTTGTCATTCATCAACGGCAGTGGAATATGAATGTGGCGCCAAAGCGCGTCAAGTTGGCGCGTCACTTGGCCGATGCCATTATATGATCAAATATGTATCTTGAACAATAGTTCATAAAGTTTATTGGTTTCGTTTTGCAGAGATTTTGTTTTGCAATTCTTCAAAAGAATTTGAGGCTAAACAAGAAGAGCAGAATCAGTTATTTTTACTGGATAAGGAAATGCAAGTGGAGGAGGGGGAGAAGAAATTACTACTACTAGGTAAAAAAAGGCCAAGAGATGAAGATGTGATGAAAAGTAGTACTACTATGACGACGATGAGTTCGAAAAAGTTACTGTCGAGGGAAACAATATCTCAGTATTTTTACATGCGCCGATTGTTTTTTTCATGAATTTCTTCATGAAATGCTACTCTAGTGTTATGTTTTGGTCATGCATTGTTCGTTATAAAGATTAATTTGGTGAAATTTTGTCTCTGATTTCTCATTTCTGTGTTCATTATTTTTTTTGGTTCGTGTTAGGGTTTGAGAGCGCAGGAGTTTTAATTTGAGCTAAAGTGTACAAGTGTGAGATTTTTGGGTTTCGAGGTATGTCTACGGTTGGTGTTGCGGCTGAGGAGCCGAAATGCGATGCAATGCTCGTGGACAAACTCCCAGAAGAAATCAATGAGATGAAAATCAAGGATGAGAGAGTGAAGAAGGTTTAATCTTCGAAGATTTTCTCTATGGTGTTTGTAACTTTTACCTGCTGATATAATCATTTTTAGTGTTGATCTTGGTTGCAGGAAATGGAAGCAGCAGTAGTAGATGGTAATGGGACGGAGACGGGGCACATAATTGTGACAACTATAGGTGGCAAGAATGGTCAGCCTAAGCAGGTAGTATGGTTAGCTTTTAGGAAGTGGGAGTTATTTCATATGACTGGATGCTGTAGTGACTGGACTTTTAATTTAATTTTACATCTAGTTTTGTCTTGTTAGGACTTATGTTTATGTTTTCTGGAGCTCTATGAATGTTATTAGCGTGTTTAACAGCACATCCTAAAAATCAGTTCGCGATGGCAGCTAATGGTTTTCTTTTGAGTAGACTATAACAATCAGACAAGTTGGTTTCAATATAAACTGCCTCGAGGGTTGCGGCCATGACCTCGTCTACATCCTCGGCTGAAACGGGTTCCTTCTTCTCCGTCAATCTTATACATAAAGCATATGTTTTTAAACTGATTCTTTCGTAGCTATACTTTTTGCAGCTTAATACGACCGAATCTTCCGGTTTTATGAGTTTTCTTTTTGTTTATGATGTTCAATTGACATGCAGCTAGTTATGTCTTTTGAGCTTGAAAATTAAGTGAACCATTTTAATGCATTTTGTTACATCAATTTTTTTACTGGTGTTGGTAAACTAATTGTTACAATTTTGTTTTGCTTTGAAATCTAATGGTGAAGCAAATAGGAGAAAAATTAAAAAATTGTAGTAGGTGCAATAGGTAAATTTGGGGTGAATATTTTTTTAGAAAAATAACTTTATACAACGTTTTATATAAACGTTGTGAATACTCAAAGACAATATTTTTTAAAACGTTGTGGAACTTATTAACAACCTTTTCAGAACGTTGTCAATAAACAAGGACAACGTTTAAATAAACGTTGTTGAAGTTAGTAACAACGTTTACAAAACGTTGTTAAAGGTTTTTAACAAAAAATGGAATCGCTATTACAACAACGTTTCCGCAACGTTTAAAGAACGTTGTCATATAAATGGACCTAAGACAACATCGGATAATACAACATTTTAAGAAACGTTGTCAAACACCTATTACAACGTTTAAAAAACATTGTCAAAGACTTTTTTGTTGTAGTGTAAGTTCCATAACTTTTCCAAGTAGGAAAAGAAAAAGGTAGCCCTCCATCTGAAATAACAGAGAAGTACGTTGAAAAGGACCTTATATATATGTATATATGCTAACTAGCAAAATAGAAACTGATGTCCAAAAAAAGGTGTGGATATAATCAATTAAAAAATTGATTCACCAGTTTATTGTGGAGTGTGCAAAGGCCTGTTGTCCAGAGTACTGCCATATATCAACAAATCCCTCCATGCTTCCAGCTTCATTTGTTTTTAGGTATTAGTATAAACAATTAGATGGGTCCCCATCTGCCATCTGATAAATAAAAAAAAGATCTTTTTATTTATGATGCAGCTATATATATAGGTTTCGTCTAGACTAACAGTACTAGTAGCTTTCTTTTGCTCATCATTATTAATTATCAGCATTTTTTATGTAAGAAAAAAAAGGTTTTCAGGACATAGGCAGCTTTCATGTTTGTTTATAATGTGATATAATATATATATATAAGCAATATATCATGTGAAAATTGATTACCTTAAATCTAGAAACTTTTGTAGGTCATTGATATTAGTGATCTAACGGCTGTAGATAAGTATGATTATATGCATTTATGTATTTTTTTATTTAATTATTATTGCATATACTAACTGTAAGAATATTATTAATTCTAATAATTCTTCCTCATAAATATGGTCATTAGTAGGATAATAATTTTCATATTAAAAATACAAATTCATTACGAAAGTTACAAGTTGAAAATTAAGAACATCATCATTAGCCTTGATGGATGGTTAATATTATATTTTCATGATTTGATGATTTGGTCCTCTCTCTACCTATAAGTCACAACCTAATCCATCTAAAGGTTGTAAGTAAGAAGAAGCATATTATCATACAAACACATATACTCAAGTGGTTTATAGGCAAAGAGGGAGAAACTTCATCATCATACATTCGATCGGGTAGAATCTATTCGATCTGTTTACATTCTAATGGCTAGAGATATGTCAATCTAATTACATATTTGTGATAATCATGTCATTCAAGATCTTGGGATTATGTCATGTTTAAATTCATCTAACATGTGGTATCAGAGCTAAGGTTTTAGAATACATGATTATCTATATGAATATGATAATAATGATATGAAGTTTTGCTATTTCATTTAGCCCTTTGAAATGGAGTATTACACGTATCTCTTGCATAGCATACATACTGGACCACATCTATATATGCTTTATGAGTGAGTATGAGCTTACAATTTACCTTTGCATATATTTTACTCATACTCCAAGGCTTTATGTCACATGATGATTACCATTTGAATTGAGAAATTCACCGGATATATTGAAACTTCACTAAATTGAACTTGGGAATATGTCCAATGAAAAAAATATGATAGTTTATTTTGATGTATTGGATAAGAATCAATCAACGAATATATATATATATATATATATATATATATTCTACTTGGAGTTGATGTCCAACAATTGAGTTATTCATGTATTTTGGGAGTTTGATCAGTGGTCGATGTGGCCTTATTCTGAGAAGCGTTTAAATATTGCCTTTAATTAATTTGATTGTTATTCAATTGTATGTGGACAATCGATATTGTAATTGATGACTTTATTGACGTTAACATTCATTATGTAACACCCCAAACTAGGCGAATATTACAGTGCCGTAGATCCCCAACTAGGACCCACCAGGCAAATGAAAATGAATGAATTACACAAGATAAATGTAGTACTGAACTACATTACAACAATAATTACTCCGATGAGGAGTTTAGTTACAACACACCAGGACAATACCGAATACTAGTGTATTTTATATGAAGATAAAATACACAACACTGAATGAAACGGAGTGTTCAAATGAAAGTCTGCAGCGGAAAATAAAGGACAATAACATGAATAACTGAAAGATCGGGGTCCCCTACTAGTATCACTGGGACTCCTCGACGTCAGCGTGTTCTCCCCGTACTTTTGCCTTGCCAAGACCTGAAAAACAAAATCCCCAAACGGGGTCAGTTACAAAGAACAACAATCCTCAAGGGTTGAAAATACACAATCATGATTATATCTGAAGTTATGAAATATCCTGTCGAAACATACGCAATCAAACATGCTATATGAATCAACTAACAGTACGGCTCAAAGGGTGGCGCCACACTACGCCCGGGATGGAAATGTGTCCGTGCACAAGCCACCAACGAGTATCAATCGAATACACGCGTGGTCTTGTGCCTAATCAGTCTCACGAAGCAATCGACTCGTGTGCACAGTCCAATGTGAGGCCAACAACCAACACACGACATAATTGTGCCCGACATGAAAATCCTACACATACCAACCGGCACGCCAGTATGACCCGGAATGCCACGATATAACAAAAGTGACATCGGAAACGAATAATGACTCACCGAGATAAAATGATAGTGAAATGAATGATAGCTCAACGAAAAGATTGGAACTGTCGTTCCTTGTGACTGAAGTGATTAATTGACAATGACGAGTTTTAATATGGTTAACACAATGATGAATGAGTTACGATTATGAATGAACAACAACAAAAGGAAATCAATATCCTTTTAACCGAGTAAGAATCAACTTACACAATACCGGTGACAATTATCCTTCCACGAACAACGTCCTAATTGAGATATCGGTCGCTCGAACAACCTTGAATTATACAATATCCAACAACCCATTCAATATACGAATCAAACACGAATATAACGAACTCAAAACGTCGATACGATTAAACTAAGTTCATTGGGGCATTATATCGAATACGTTGTGGCCAAACTCCGATTGTTTACAATCAAATCTCAATGAGCCACTATCAAATCCCCCAAGAGGTGTTTCAAACCAACAAAACATCTTCCAAATGATCAATAATCCGAAATGAATATCCGAAAACGTGATTATAACGACAATTAATCGAAAACCCCCAATTTCAACTCGATAATCGAAGTGTTCTTGAATAATCCCTCAATAATACAATGAATCCTTATACAAACTCATAATCATATACATATCCCTTCATATAACATGATTATAACGTCCAAAACATCATATCTCAACATAGAATTGAAATCCAAGGTGTTGAAGAAATTACCTCTTGAAGATCCAACCACTTCGATCCGAAGAACACGAGTTTAATCGAGTATCCAAGCTTCCCAAAGGATTGAAGGTGAAGAAAAATACACACTCAAATGATAATTGATGAATAAATCTCTCCCTCAAGACCCTCTGTCGCGTATGAAGGTGAAAGAATGAAGAAATGAGCTGAAATGCTCAAAAAAACGAAATTATAGGGGTTAACTGTCTGTCGGACACGGCCCGTGCCGATCGGCACGGTCGCGCGCCAGCGGCGGCGAGGACTCGACCGTGTCCTGCTTGACACGGTCGCGGCGCGAAGGGGCCTTCCGATAGTGACCTGTCCGACAGCGACTCGGCATGACTCGACCGTGTCCTAGAACACGGTCGGGCGTCTGGGCAGTCGGTTCTGGCTTATCCGGAAGAGTTTGACTCGGCCGTGCCAGACGACACATTCGGGTCCTGTGGCAGAGACTTCGGCATTTCCGGACGAGTACAGCACGGGCCGTGTCGGACGACACGGCCGAGTTCGGTCGGCAGTGATCGGCCAATAACTGAAAAATGAGCGGGTGAGCTAAAACGACCATAACTCTCTCGTCCGGACTCCGATTGACTCACCGTTTAATGGTGATCTAACAAAGTCGAACTCATATGTGGAAAATTGAAACAATGAACAATAACGATACACAACTCGAAGTTTTTCCGAACGGTGAACACGGGTGAAAGAACATGATTGATGAATGATTATAAATGAGTGAAAATCCACTGAGTGACAATCACCGAATGAAATTACTGAATGATAATGACTGAATTACAACCGGGTATTACATACACCCCCCCTTAAAATAGTTTCGTCCCCGAAACTAAGGGTCAAACAACTCGGGATAACTTTCCCGCATACTATCCTCGGTTTCCCAAGTAGCCTCTTCGACTCCGTGTCTGGACCACTGAATCTTGACCAAAGGGATCGTCTTGTTCCTCAACTGTTTGATTCGCCGCTCCAACACTCGTCAGGGGCGCTCCTCGTACGAATGATCATCCGCGATCTCGATTTCGTCGAACTGAAGTATGTGACTCGGGTCGGCAACATACTTCCGCAACTGAGAGACGTGAAACACATTATGAATTCGGCTCAATGCCGGAGGCAACGCCAATCGATAAGCTAACTCGCCTACTCGATCCAAAATTTCAAACGGTCCAATGAATCTCGGACTCAACTTCCCCCGTTTTCCGAAACGAAAAATACCTCGACTCGGGAATACCTTGACCAAAACGTGGTCACCCGTCTCGAACTCTAGTGGTCGACGACGATTATCTGCATATGATTTCTGTCGACTCTGAGCTGTCAACATACGACTCTTGATCAAAGCTACCTTCTCTCGGGCGGCTATAAGCATATCGGGCTCGGTGCCGATTGATTCTGACAAGTCATCTCAACACAAAGGAGATCGACAACGACGACCGTACAAGGCCTCGTAAGGTGCCATCTTAATCGAAGCATGCCAACTATTATTATACGTGAATTCGATCAATGGTAGTTGGGCTTCCCAATCGTCTTTCCAATCGTGGACGCATGCCCTCAACATGTCCTCTAATGTCTGAATAGTTCTCTATGATTGTCCGTCGGACTGAGGATGAAAGGCAGTACTGAGATTAAGCTGGGTTCCCATAGCACGATGAACTGATTTCCAAAAATGGGATACAAATCGTCCGTCACGATCGGAAACGATACTTTTAGGAATACCGTGCAGTCTCACTATCTCTTTGATGAATAACTGGGCAAGTCTCTCAGGACCCCACGTATCCTTGATCTCAAGGAAATAAGCTGATTTAGTTAAGCGGTCCACAATCACCCAGATCGCATTCATGCCACGAGACTCGTCGGCAAACTCGTGATGAAATCCATAGAAATGTCTTCCCACTTCCACTCCGGAATAGGGAGAGGTTTCAGCATACCCGCCGGTCGCTGATGTTCAATCTTAACTTGTTGACAGGTTAAGCATCTCGAAAGAAATTCTGCGACTTCTCGCTTCATATTACTCCACCAGTAATTTTGTTTCAAGTCCTTGTACATCTTGCTGGACCCCGGATGAACAGAATAAGGGGTAGCATGAGCTTCTCTCAAAATAGAGTTTTTCAACTCGTCATTGCGATACGCACAACCGGTTCTTAAACCTCAAAAGTCCATCCTCGTGGACCACGAATCCAGGGGCTTTCCCCTGAGCCACATCTTCACGGATGCGCAACAATGAAGGGTCTGAACTCTGATTCTCTCTGATTACCTCCTTGAGTGATGATGAAATCTCTAACATACAAAGTTGTCCCTGAACTCGCTGAAGCCAGACCTCGATCTCGGGTCTAAGGAATTCCTGCTGAAGCTCCTTCTAAACTGTTAAACGAGCAAGCATCTGCTCCTGAACGGACTTACGACTCAAGGCGTCGGCGACAACGTTCGCCTTGCCCGGGTGGTAAAGGATCTCGATATCAAAATCTTTGATTAGTTCCAACCACCGCCTCTGTCGCATATTTAACTCCTTGTGAGTAAATATATACTTCAACTCTTGTGATTGGTGAAGATCGGCAGTGATGCCATAAAGGTAACGACGCCAAATTTCCAACGTGAAAACCACGGTTGCTAGCTCCGGCCGTGGGTTGGATAATTAACCAGCTAATCCGAGGAAACATTGGATTTACTTAATATCTTTCGGAGGTTTCCAATCTCAGATAGTCTCCGTCTTCTGAGGGTCGACACGAACTCTGTCAGATGAAATTACATGCCCGAGAAAGTCACTTCGGACCTCCAGAACTCACATTTGGAAAACTTTCCATAAAGTTGCTCTCGTCTCAACATGTCGAGAACCTGATGAAGATGAACCTCGTGTTCCTCTCAGCTACGAGAATAAATCAAAATGTCGTCGATGAAGACAACAACAAACTGATCCAAAAATTCGATGAAAACCCGATTCATTAATTCCATGAATACCGCAGGTGCAATAGTTAGCCCGAACGACATAACTACGAACTCATAATGACCATAGCGTGTACGAAACGCTGTCCTCGCGATATCCGACTCTCGAATCCGCAACTTGTGATATCCACATCTTAAGTCGATCTTGGAAAATACTGAAGCTCCCTGAAGTTGATCTAAAAGATCATCAATACGAGGTAAAGGATACTACTTTTGATCATCACCCTGTTCAACTCCTGGTAATTAATACACACACGAGACGAGCCATCCTTCTCCTTGACAGATCACACTGGTGCTCCTCACGGGGACGCAATCGGTCGGAGATAACCTTTCTCGAACTACTCCTCAAGTTGAATCTTCAACTCCTGCATTCTGGTCGGGGCCATCCGATACGGTGCCTTCGATAAAGGGGACGTACCGGCTCCAACTCACCCCTGAATTCCCCTACTCTATGTGAAGGCAACCAGATAACTCGTCTGGAAATACATCGTCAATCGATGACAATGATACCACGAATGATTGAACATTTCGATTGTCCTATAATGGTCAATCGATAAAAAGAGATACCAATAATGATTGAACAACTCGATTGCCTTAGAAAGGCCAATCGATGAAGATGATACAATGAATGTTTGAATAACTCGATTGCCTTTGAAAGGCCAATCGATGAAAATGATACAATGAATGATTGAATGACTCGATTGTCTTAGAAAGGCCAATCGATGGAAATGATGCAATGAATGATTGAATAACTCGATTGCCCTAGAAATGGCCAATCGATGAAAATGATACAATGAATGATTGAATAACTCGATTGCCTTAGAAAGGCCAATCGATGGAAATGATACAAGGAATGATTGAATAACTCGATTGCCTTAGAAAGGCCAATCGATGAAAATGATACAATGAATGATTAAATAGTTCGATTGCGGAATTTCTCTGCTTTTGTCATAATAATACTTCTTCTGGAACAACGGGGATTACTTCCCTGAAGCACACATTCGACAACCAACGACGGAAAGATAGCGACCAAACGCCAACAAACACTGAGGATAGTATCAAGACGATCAAACCAACTAATACCGAAAATTACATCGTCTTAAGATAATTTCACCACGATTAGATCCATCAACCAATCGCGGTCATTAAGCTTAATTCGGTATGATTACGAAAATTCTTCCATCGTTAGGTAGACCGATGGTATGAGGTCCACAAGCAATAGGACTATCCCGAAATAAGTCTATTCAAGCATGATTCGAAAATGAATGAATGCGGTGTACCAGCATCAAAAGGTACACACAAGTTGAAATAAAATTATGAGTATACCTGAAATCATTCGGACCACCGGATCGTCGATCCTCCTCATCATATGAATCTGGGACTTGCCGGTCCCCGAACCGGACGCTCTCGTCTGATAAATACGAGCTCCAACTCTATTTGCTTCCATTGTCTTAAACGACGATGACAAAGCAGTCTGATTCTGAAACGCTGGTTGCTTCGGGGCCCGAGACGCCGCCGGAGCCGACTTGGAGTCCTTTCGGCAAAAACGGGCCTTATGCCCAAAATTCCCACAATTATAGCACGTGATAGACGGTTTCAGACACTCAGTGCTGAAATGACCCGGCGTTCCACAATTGAAAGCAGTGATGGCGAATCGGCCACTCGGGAATGAGATCCCGCACGATTATGCGCCGTAGAGGTCGCTCGAAGCGATAGGACTCACGAGGCTTCTTGAAGGTTGGTGACCGCCTTCGGATTGATTACGCCGTTGATTTCTTGGCGACAAATGAAGGTTGTTGTTCAAGACTTTCCTTAGCAGTGGCTCATACGGGAGAGTTCTCTCGATTAATCCGGTCAGTGGCGCAATGATGATTGAGCAAGCGCACATGGGTCATCATGGCACATAAAAGTGAGTGGATCAACCCGAACATCTTCTGATCGAGCCGAGTCCTGCGCACGAAATCCCGGCAGCCAGTGATTATATCTAGGCTTTCGGACCGCACCGCCGCCACACCCCGTGCAACCCCTGACAGCACTCTCCATACCAAGTAGGAAGGTCGCATAATGATTATATTTCCCGCATGATTAGCACGTTATGATTATGTCATGAGATGTTGAAAATGAGTATACATGCTCTAACTTAGTGATTATATGAATGATTTACTGAAGTTACATGATTATCTGATGAAATTCTTGAAATGATTATCTTGAATAACTTAACAAGATTGATAATATGATCATCCAGATTGACAACTGAGTAATGAAATGAATTGAGTAATTAATGAGTTAACATGATCGTCCTGATTATTAACTGAGTAATGAAATGGATTAAGTGATTAATGAGTTAACATGATCGTCCTAATCACAATGAATGATGATGTTTGAGGATTGTTAATTTATGAATGATGAATGAATGACTATTGCCAGAAATTATACCATGGCGTTAGAAATCTTACAGTTCTTTCGGTCTGATTGGCTCGGCAATTGCACAGGTCACACGTGACGCGAAAGTCCAATGA
Source organism: Orobanche coerulescens (assembly GCA_033398695.1). Lineage (NCBI taxonomy): Eukaryota > Viridiplantae > Streptophyta > Magnoliopsida > Lamiales > Orobanchaceae > Orobanche > Orobanche coerulescens. The sequence goes on along the minus strand of CM065805.1, from coordinate 141,938,511 downwards.
TACTAGTCTGATGACGATGATTTCAAATGAGACATGACTCGGAAGGTAGTATTCAAAACCACGCTCCGATACCAACTCTGTAACACCCCAAACTAGGCGGATATTACAGTTCCGTAGATCCCCAACTAGGACCCACCAGGCAAATGAAAATGAATGAATTACACAAGATAAATGTAGTACCGAACTACATTACAACAATAATTACTCCGATGAGGAGTTTAGTTACAACACACCAGGACAATACCGAATACTAGTGTATTTTATATGAAGATAAAATACACAACACTGAATGAAACGGAGTGTTCAAATGAAAGTCTGCAGCGGAAAATAAAGGACAATAACATGAATAACTGAAAGATCGGGGTCCCCTACTAGTATCACTGGGACTCCTCGACGTCAGCGTGTTCTCCCCGTACTTTTGCCTTGCCAAGACCTGAAAAACAAAATCCCCAAACGGGGTCAGTTACAAAGAACAACAATCCTCAAGGGTTGAAAATACACAATCATGATTATATCTGAAGTTATGAAATATCCTGTCGAAACATACGCAATCAAACATGCTATATGAATCAACTAACAGTACGGCTCAAAGGGTGGCGCCACACTGTAATACCCGAGATTTCTGTTGTGTAATTGGAACTTGTGATATTGTAATGATTGTACTTTTGTCTGAGTACTATTCTCCGTACTTCATAATCCGATGTTGTCGAGCATATAATTTCGTGTTTGTGATTTAAAGATTGTAATTCTGCGCATGTAGTGCACGCTGTCGGCTATGTTTAGCGTGCGCTAACGTGGATTCATAGCGCACGCTACTGAGGGTCATTAGCGCACGCTATGCCTGGTCAATTTGATCGAGACGTGCGGTAGGTGAGAGCTGGCCGGGGGACCCCTATCGGATCGTGTCGGGATGTACCTGGACGGCTTTCGGGATAAGCCGAGTCAATGCCTTAGCGCACGCTACAGGTATATGCGTAGCGCACGCTAAGTGCTGAGTACAGTTAAGTCAGTGAGCCGTTAGCGCACGCTACGAGCAGGGTATAGCGCGCGCTAATAGCCATTTCTTATAAATAGGACAACATCCTATTCGTGATTTCAGTTCTTTCTTATCCCTTTACCCGAATTCTTACACTTAGAACATAACTTCCTTCATCCTAAACACTTCATATCAACATCCTAGTTCGTGATTGAAGATCGTATATCATTGGAGATTGGTGTTCAAGCTTTCGGTGTTGGATTGCTTCATTTTCCTCCGTGTTCTTCACTACCTTGAGGTAGGTGATTCTTCACCAATACTAGTAGTGTTCTAAAGGATGTTGATCATGTTCATCTAGTCAGTTAGATTCGTTATTAATCGTACATCTTGTGTTAGAAGGATATTTTCGACGTTTCGACACTTATTCATCGTATGATCCATTGAACCTTTTAGTATGTGGATTTCCTGAGCATGTTATGTATCTTCAAAACCAATCGACCAGTATATGAAGATTACCTAGTTCGTATGTTTTACGTAAGGAATCATATGTTTTGGGACTTGGAATAATCGGAACTTAGAATATTTCTTGAAGATCTTGGATGAGTTATGATGTTGAGATAATTATCCGTATATTTGTATCTCAAATCATAGAACTTCCACAAACCTTATTAGCATGATATGCCGAGGGTAATTTGTATTATCAGCATAAGAGTTCATGAAATTCACCACCTTTCAACCCAGTTTTTCCCGTTAGCAGTATTCTGCCATGCAAGATTAGCACACGCTAACATATGTGAGTTAACGTGCGCTATCGGGGTTCAGTTAACGCACAATACGTACATAGCGTGCGTTATGTATCATCCGGTTCAAACTGTCAGTTCGTGGCTAGCGCACGCTAGTCTTACACGATAGCGTACGCTAACAAGCCGGCTTAGCGCACGTTACGTAGAGTACGTAGCGCACGCTAAGCAGTCCAGGCAGATTGTTTATTTTGAGTTTTTCGGCCGTAGACCGAATTGTTAGGCCATCGTTCGACTTGAGATGATTTGTATATCATTCCTTTTGTTAAGGTTTGAGCTTGTTACGTTGATTGAAGGAGGCGGCCTTCGAGTGTGTCGAGATCATTGAAGTGTTTTGTCCTTGCCATTTTCGAGGCAAGTATCATATGTCGAGTTCGATTTATCATGCTTGTGGTTTTGTTCATATTGTTGAATATGAGATGTATTTCTGAAAATTCTCGTGATATTCGTTGTTATTTGTTCGTATTGATGAACATATTGAAATGCATATGTGTATGCATAGTTGATTGATTTATGGTATAAATGATCCGAGGGGATCATGAGGATCTATGCTGAGGGCGCTGGATCGTTGGACGGGTTTTCCACCATGCGTTGGTCCGACGGGATCATCATGGGGATCTATACCAAGGGCGCTGGATCGCTGGATTACCCTGTATTGTGTTGATGGAATCGTGAGGATTCGCATCGTTGGATTCCGGTGGCGGAAGTCCGTTTTGCATGTTTTATGATGCATTGATGATTTATTGTATGATGATACTTGTACTAGCATTGTTTTGCTAACCCCTTCGGGGGTGGACATTGTTTTGATGTTCAGGTAGCCGAGGAGCGGGGAGGACCATATATGGCTTTCAACAACATTTTTTTTGATGTTACAAGCAAAAGTGTAGCCTTAGATGCCTTAAAATTGGTCAAGTTTGATTTAAGGCTACACATTTTTCTAGCGTTGTTATTGATATAAATTAGTGTTGCCATAGACTAAATTGAATATCTACGCTAACACAAAATTTGGTGTAGTCATTGCTATTTAAAAAAGTGTAACTAAACACTAAGGGCTTGTTTGCTACGTGTGATTAAGGTGTATAATATATCTAATACACCTTTATATCTTGTTTGGTATAAAGTATATGACCCTTGATAAAATTCTGGACCGTATAAATAATACTGATTTTTAGTATTACGTATCCCAGCTAAGATGTGGTATTAGGTGATATTAAACAATACTAAAACTAATAGATTCAATAAACTACCATGATATCTATATTTTGCAGCGAATTTAATACATCGTACCAAATATGATATTAATTTCTTATATTGTATAAGAAATCCTAGTCAATCTTATTAAGCTTTATCCCATACAACTTAGCAAACGAGCCCTAAAGAAATAGGCGGGTCTGCGGTCCAGATAAACTATTTTCAATTTTCACCCCTCTCTTCACCTCGCTCCTCACGTTCTATCTCAACATTCAACTCTCTACCTCCAAACCTCCTCCCATTCTCCCTCCCTCTGTTCAATTCTCTCTGCAAATTCTCCTTTCTTTTTATCTCTTGTTCTCTCTTTGTTTAAAACCCTCACCCAGACACACCAACAAGAATAATATGATCCCATCTCCTTCACTGTCTCCAAATATCGAATGAATTTAGATTAGAAGCGACGGGTGGTGGTTCGAAGGGCACACGACTGTGATGTAGACTAGGGTTACGTGTTTGGAGGTATCGCATCCCACTTCTCAGTGGTCTCACAGCAGGATGACGTTGGTTAATGAGGTGAGTTGGGTTTGCTGACTTTAGATCTAGGTTTGGTTTAGGGCTGAGAAACGGCCGTATTAGCCTGATTAGTAATGGTCTTGGGTGAAAGCTTAGTTTTTTATATTGGCAATGATTAGATGGAAATCAACGGGGTAATGTCAAGTAAATTAGCTTTCATTATAGTGGTCAGTGTTTGTGGAAATTTATTTTTCTGATTTGAATATGTTTGGGTTCGCCGTTGGAACCGGTTGAGGTTAGGTTATGTAAAGCTTGTTCAGGGGCTGTAGTATGTGGTCAAATGATTTTGGTTTTGCACCTATGTCATGGTTTATCATTAGATATTGAGATGAATCATGTCAAGGTTGGATTTGCAGAGCCTAGCAGGTATGACTTCCAAACATCCGGTATCACCCTTAAGTAGGTATGTCAAGGTTTAGCATAATGCTAGATGTTAGTTTGTATATGTTGTATGTAAAATGTAGATAGCATAATACTTAATTGATGATTATATATTGGAATATTGTTAAACTTGGATAGACTCGGCTACTTTTGTTATTAATGTGCTGATTTTGTTGAATATTGCAACTATAATGGTAGCTTGTTTTATAACTATGTGATGTGCTTGTGTTGGCAGCAGGGTGAATTTGTTATATGTTTAGATTTGATGGCTTTGTACTGTTTTGTTTGTGTAGATATGTTGGCTTTGTGAATCTACATTGTTATGAATAAGTTGTTATGTACAGAAAGTTGCTATATAGTTTGATCATATTTGATAAGGATTAGGTGCAGCAGTTTAGGTTTATGTTTACCTTTTGTTTTCATAGAGAAAAGCAACTCCTTCAGAAGATGATTTTCTCATCAAGAACTTGAATTGATGATCAGATTTATATAAAACCCTCCCCGTTTGTGCGAACATATATTGCCAATAAGTGTATCTTGTGGATTGTATTAATTGTGATTTTCGTTTTTTAGGATTAAGAGTTTGGGTTAGAAGTACTTGGATTTCCCTTTACACACTTAGTTATTTGAATTTGATCAGCCATGCTCCTGAAGAGGAATTCTCAAAGATTTCCCCGTTTCGCATATTAAGCTTTGACATTCAGTGTTCCGGGAGAAAAGGCCTTTTTCCTGAGTCCACGTATTTATTTTTCACGTCTCTGTTCCTGATCCTCAAAATTTTGTTTTTAGTCAGGGAATCTTCCGAATCAGCTCATAATTATCTAGCATTGGGTTTAGATATCTTTTAATGAGTCTATCCTAATGTTCTATTATATGAGTAAAATCGATCGAGATTTTTCTATTGTACCACCTCTGATTGATTGAACAATTGAGCTCACCATCCATTGTTGACTTGAACATATAACTCAGTTAGATGTTAAGAAATTTAAAGATCAAAGACGTTTTTATTCGTCTGTATAATTCTTGATGAAAAAGCATTCTTTACCATATGCCTTTGCATTTACTTTCCCCATATTCATCATGTAATTCCTTTATCACACTTTCTTCCCCGTTTGAGTACATATTATGCAAGATGTTCTTGACGTTGCCACATTTGATCGGCTATGTAATACCGGTTTGATGAATTTCCATATTCTGATATTTCAGCGGAAGCAGGTCTGAAGGATTTTCTTCACATTAATGATTTCGACAAGAACACCCTTTTAAAGATTTTAGATCGAGCTAAGGAGGTCAAGACACTAATAAAATCAGGAGAGAATACATATCTCCAATTTAAAGGCAAAACTATGGCTATGATATTTGCCAAGCCATCTATGAGGACAAGAGTTTCATTTGAAACTGGGTTTTATTTGCTGGGAGGGCATGCCCTGTATCTGGGACCTGATGATATTCAAATAGGTAAGCGGGAGGAAACTTGTGATGTTGCTCGTGTTCTTTCTCGCTATAATGATATCACTATGGCACAAGTTTTTGCTCATCAGGTATGCTGGTGAGTTCTCAATTAATGGCATCATAACTTTTGAATGCACTGAACTTTTAACTGCAACCTGACAGCAATATTCTTCCTTTTATCTCCTTTTCTTTGTCTTTTTCAAATTTTCAGGACATTTTAAATCTTGCTAAGTATGCCACTGTCCTCGTGATCAATGGCTTGACTGACTTTAATCACCCTTGTCAAATTATGGCTGATGCACTCATAATAATTGAACACATTGGTCAGCTGGAGGGAACAAGGGTAACCCTATTTGCAGCATCTATGTTGATAAAACTCTACCATCCATTATTGCCAGATTTTCAAGTTATCTGATATTTTGAGGTTCTATGTTGGGAAATGTTCAAGTCGTATACGTTGGGGACGGGAACAATATAGTGCATTCCTGGATGTTGTTGGCATCTGTCATTCCTTTCCACTTCGTTTGTGCTTGCCCGAGAGGTTTTGAACCTGATGCAAGGACAGCTAAAAGGGCAATAAAGGCTGGAGTCGGCAAAATAGAAATAACCAATGATCCAAAAGAAGCTGTAAAGGGAGCTGATGTTGTTTATTCAGTGGTTCCCTTGTTTCCCATTCGTTTGAGTTGGAATCCAAAGTAAATACAGTTTACTATGGGGCACCTGCTTTGGTCACTTACCGAATTCCCACAAAGTCGAAGATTCAGGTTTGTTCTCTCTTCAAAAGCTAAATTTCTAGTAACTATTAAATTACCGTATCAAATCTTCTGATTATCATTGCAGGAAGCATATTCAACCCCGATTCTGCCGTTGGAACTTCTGTCAAACCCAGTTTTTGAGAAAAAATCCGAAATTGTAATATTCTTGTTCTATTATTATGACTATGAATGAAGTAATTAATATTTCGAAACCCCCTTGACAATTTTTGTAATCTTGACTTTCTTCTTTCGTTTTCTTTGCTCCCCCTTCCCTCTGCTTTTGTGTGGATGCAATTATCTTGTGGTGTATAAACAACTCAGGCAAAGGTAATGACCTTTTATGTTTGATTTAGTAACTATGGACTTCTTCATGTTGGTTACACTGAAATTTGGACAAATGAGTCAGACATATATTCAGATTTTTTTGTGTAAGCAGTTTAAGCTATTTGATATCTATCTTTGTGGACCTTGGTTGCCCCCTCAGTAGAAGGCTTATTTGACTTTTCAAAACAAAAACACATCAGGAAAGGGTGTTTGTAATAAAAAATGTGTATGTCATTATCATAATCAACTACACCGTTATCCCATTTGTGTTGGTGTGAGGATTATAGTGTCAATTAATGGTCTAAAAAGTAGTTGTTATTAGGAGCTTCAAAAGTAGGATTAAGCGAGACCATTACTATCCTTATCATATAGATGAGGAGCGATTGGTAAAAAAGGGCCGAAGATGTTTGGTGTTGGTATATATTGTTTTACAATTTTACTGAAATTCTAGATGTGCCGCATATTGTTATTTTGTTAATAGGGTAGTTGACTTATGAAGCAGAAATTAAGATAATTTTCCATTATTGTTATTGTTTGTATTTTCTGTTTCTGTTAATTATTTGAGGGAAATACTTTGACACTTTTATTCATATGATGATGTTAAGAAAGCTCTTGAAACTGAAGCTGTTGAGGCTGCTAATAAATTGATTCATGATGGCAAAAAACACCGACCATCTTATTGGGAGACTTATTCAGAAAAAGGAACCAAAATTGAAGTCTTCAGCATCACCATCCGTTCAAGTTGCTGATGAGTACGTGGCGGACCTAACTGCTAGGATCATGTAACACCCCCAAATCCGCTCAGGGATATTACACGCCGTAGACCCTCTCCTCGAGGATCTACCAGGCTGATAACTAAAATCAAACATCTAAACCTCGCCTTTAAGGCTAAAATGACTCAGTAGACCGATTTGGTCTTTCAACAAATACATACAACTCAATTCCAAACACATACCCACGCAGGGGTCAAAATACAATAAACTCCCGTACAACGGGGAAAAGATACTGCAGCGGAAAAGAAAATACAACTAGACCAAAGCAGCGTCACGGATCCTCGTGTGATTAGTATCGTTCATCTTTCATCATCCTTCGTGCGACCACTGTGTTATGCTCCAAAACCCGAATGCAAAATAGACATCCACCCCCGAATACTGGGGTTAGCAAACTCCACCTTTGTTTTGCTAGTGCAAGTACAAGTGCAAAAATACGAGCCATACAATACAAGTTCCAAGAACAATGATAATCAGAATCCTCAAAGATCCAAACGTAAAGAAAAGTACTTCCCGAGGCAAGAGTTTGGGTAAACATTTCCAAAACCGAAAGATCGCAAATAAGGGAAACAATTTACAAAAACAGTTTAAAATGCCATCGAGAGTTTTAATAGAAAACAATTTAGGATTATAAAATCCTTCTCTTTCCAAAATCAATAGGTCACACCCAAAGGTTTTGTTTTCGCAAATAGGAAATCACCAACAATTTACGAGTCGAGCCCAACATCACGTGTCCTCAACGGACGTAAAATCAACGAAACATAATCACGCACGCGCATCGCCTAGGACCGGACGATACCACCGACATCCCACTCGAGGCCTCGAAGGACCCTCCCAGTGGCTAGCGAAACAAATCACACACATCTCACGGTTGGATCAATCGCTTGTTGCATCCTGGCCACATGATCACATGCCATGTGCCACCGTAGATTATCTCAGGCTCTCACGGTTGGATCAATCACTTGTTGCATCCTGGCCACATGATCACATGCCATGTGCCACCATAGACCTTCAACCATATCCACACATTCACACAAATAACATATCACATCAAGGATATTCAAACAATTCGCCCAGAGGCATCAAACACTTACCAAAACACCACGTCAATTCACAACGCACCGAAATGAAATAATATACGCCCACACACAATACCAAGTGCAACATGAACACCAAGCATATACATAGAATTCACATAGTTATTCACGAACCACACCAATCACAAAACACACACGGTTTTGAAAGGGGCCTTTAACGAGGCTAACCAAATCTTTTGAAAACTCATTTCAAACAAACAAACAAACCAAGACGATCACCAATCATCATATCCATGAAACAAGAAATGTATGGACAAGGTACTTGCCTCGAATAAGAACAACGCGGAGAATCGACCGAAGTAGGTTGGCCCGAACCGACTACGAACCCGCCGACTCCACCGAACACCAACTCACGTTCATAAACTACAAAGGACAAATAATAACAATGAAATGAATTCCATAACACGACTCAAAGCCGTTGAATTCAAAGAACGAATGACGAAAGTTCACGGATTTCCCCCAAAACGGCCAAGAACACGATTCGTTCCGTCAAAACCCGAAAACGGAATTCCAAGTTGAAATATGGATATACAATCCATAGAATATGTTTAACAACATCATTTAACCATAATCGATCCATCGAAAACGGATGAAAAACGAGATCGGGGACAAATCCCCCGAAAAGTCAATTCGAAGGAAATCAAGAAATATACTTCGATTCGACGAAGAACAATGGATTAAATGATGTTAAACACAAGAATACTATCAAGATTAATCATACCCATCATGAATTAATCAACAACACGGAACGAATCGGACGAAAATGCAAAAATCCCCAAATTCACGAAATTAGGGTTCTAAGGAAGATTACCTTGATTCGCTGAATCAAAGGTTGATAACGGACGATCGATTGATGTTATGAGCTCAAGGACTTCATGGATTTATTTTTAAACAACATGGCTTCATCGCCCATGAATCGCCACTCGCGGATGGAGAAGGAAGGAAATGAAAAACGAAGTGAAATGTGACTGCTCAGCCATATTTATACTGGGCCAGCCTAGCGTGCGCTAGCCTTCCCGGACTAGCGTGCGCTATCGGCCGGTATCGGCCGAGCACCCTCGGCCAGGGCCCTCACGACCCGGCATCACCGACCAACCCTGCCGACCGAACCTGTCGACCCAACTCCCGCTAGCGTGCGCTACGGCCGGATACTGCCGCGGCCCAGCGGCTATCGATAGCCACTGGATGACCGCCCGGCAGTAACGTCGCTGGCGGCCGGCGGCGTGCGCTTCGCCTGCCGACTAGCGCGCGCTACGCTCAGCGTAGCGTGCGCTACCTGCCGATCTGGCCGAGTCCAGAACCTCGAAACCCCACCGCCCGGGCCCGATAGCGTCGCTAGGCCACCCGGCGGCGTCGCTACACCTGCCGGTTAGCGCGCGGCCTTTCCGGAAATAGCGTGCGCTCGCCGGTTCTGCCGCACCGTCGGCCGGTGCCGCAATCGTCCGGCGATCCATAACCGTCGGCGATCCATAACCGCCGAGCTCGGCGACCCGATTCGAAAAGCGTCACGGGCGAACACGACGAAAAGTTCGCGGACAACATAAACGACTCGAAATGAAAGCGTAATACCATAATTAGTAATACGCGACCAAGAAACGGGTCGAGACAACAATTACAGATACGGATACCCGTAACTTTCAAGAAATTACAAAATGGCCCAAAACGCCCGGAAATCACGATACGTGATCGAATAACCAAACTGAAGTTCACAACACGTCTAACAAAGTTAAACGGACTTGCGGGAAACTCGAAACAACAGTTTCGGACGAGATTCGCAAGAATCGAACTCAAGTGTGGAAAAGTCGCTAAAAAGCACAGAACTCAACGAAACGACACCGAAACGAACTCGGATGTCAAAAAGTGTAGAATTAATCATTCTCAGAATGACGAAACGGACATGAGCGAGTCGTCAAAACAGACTTCCGCCGAAAAAAAAGAAATTACCGGAAATCGAAAATTGCGGATATTACAGATCAGGGCTCAACTTCAACAAGAGATTGATGAAAAACTTGACCAAAAAGTTCGAGAAATGATGAGAATGTTGGCCGAGAAGAATCTAGATTTGAACTTAAAGACTGATGACTCTCAGAAATCAGTCGAAGAGTCCTATGACGGTGACAATGTCACTCCTTGACTGATCTCATCATTTTATATTATGCTAGCTAAGTGACTCGAGTAGTTTTGTTATATTTATGGATTGCGATCGTAACTTGTTCTTAGCTATTATGGATTGAATATTAGCAGTCATGTATTTTGGATGTTGTTATGGTTAACAGTGTTTTAATGGTATTGACTATTTTATGGTAGTATTTATTTTCCAATATAACATTTTGCTTTTTACCATGAAAAATGTTTGTAAAAACCTGCAAAAATGTAGCCATAGACTATAATTTATAATTCTTTATGTTGGCAAAATATAAAAATTGTGTTGGCAAAGGTTAAAAGTGTGTTGGCAAAAGTTAGAACTGTTCATATATAAGTGTAGCCATAGTGTTAAAGTTGTTGGTAAAGATGCCAAAGCGTTTCACAATTTAATGTTACATTAGTCCTCATGAGTGTTAGCATAGGTCTACGGCTACACAAATATTTGTGTCGCTAAATATATAAAAGTGTGGCCTTAAGTCTACAGCAACACAAAACCTAGTGTAGGCACAGACAATAAAAGTGTTGGCGTAGGGGTCTATTGCTACACTTTTTTCACATGTTACCAAAAACAAGAAAAGTGTTACCTTAGACCCCTATGGTTGCGGCCGTTTTTGTAACACCTTCGAATTTGGTCAAAGTGTAGCCATAGCTTGTTTTTCTGCCTTCAGCAACACTTTTTGGACTTTTGAACACAGTTTTTAAGGTGTTGCTGAAACCCATATATGGTGTAGTGCAACCACAGTACCGACCGGACGATGAGATGGCTCAGTGATGTGGTTGATGTTATTGTTATCGTAATCTGTCTTCTTGGATCGTTTAGTACTCGAGTACGTTTGTATTTTCAAAGGTCATTTCGATATGGTTGTACAAGTTAACTCATTTGATCGGTTGAATCAAATCTGTATTTGAACTTCAGTTGTTCGATTGGATTATTTTTACACTTCTTTTAAATTTAGCCTTGTAAATCCTTATCTAAAGGGTTTACGGCGCTGTAATTATTCCGAATATCTCGGGGTGTTACATAATATGGTATCAGAGCTAAGATTCATGGATATCTTGGCAGTCGGGTTAGTTGGGTCTGTTTACGTTATTTGATTATTGGTCGTTCGTAACATCACTGCTGAGCCAGCATCGTCGTGTGGACTGTGGTTGTAAGTTTCCTAATCTCGAATACTACCGTTTTTATTTAATTCATGTCTTGTAAACATTGATGGATGTACTTTGAGAAAGTTTGTCCTGGATATTGAGTATTTATGTTTACAGTATGTTGAGAGGAGGTCGTGGACGCGGGCCTTGGCCGTGGGCGCGGACGTGGAAATGCGAGGCAAGAAGAGTCGGTATCTACCCCGAGAGATAACCGCTAGTCGAACGGATTCCCATTACGGGGACAGCGAGGATCGGCAAATAATAATGCGAGATCCTAACGTGCGGGAGTGCTTGGCGGTGGTTGCCCAGATAAACCGGTTTGCTCAAGTTGTGGATCGCATGCGACGGCGATGGGACAAAGCATAACGTGGAAAATCGAGGAGATAGATGGCTTACAAGTGATTAAATTGCACCCTCCGAAATTTGACGGCTCTGCCGAGACGCTTTCTTGGGATCACCGGTGAAAGAATTAGAGAAGATTTTTGCGGGGATTAAGCGTCCCAACGATAGAAAGGTTCAGTCGCCTGAATCTTTTGGCCAGGAGGCTTTCGAATGGTGGGAGGCCATTCGACAGGAGGAGCACAATGTTATTGGGACGGAATTCAAATTGATGATGGAGCGCGATGTTGTCCTCGCCTTGATTAGAGAAGCCCGAGTTCGGGAGTTTTTCTCACCACAAAATTCGGAAGTATCTGTGACGGACGTGATTAAGACTTTTAATCACCAGCTGACTTATGTGCGCCACTTGGTCAGGACCAAGGCGGAGAAGATTTTTCATTTTGACATGCGAATGAAGCCGGAAAATCAGCAGTATATGTCCGGATTTGAATGTACCACCTTGCGACAGTATCAGGACAAGGCGTTGGCATATGATATGAAGGAGGCAGCAGTAGAGAAAGCGACGGAAGCAAAGAAACAGAAGGTGTCTGGCAACTTCACGGAGGATAAGAGTAGCGGACCTCGCAGGGGTCAGTCCTCTTTTCATTCATCCAGGAGACCTCCGCATCCTTCTCGAGGTGGAAAGAAGTTCCGGGCAGCACCAACTGTTTCAGACGCAGGGAAGAAGTGTTACAACTGTGGCAAAGCGGGACATGTTCGACGTGATTGTTTCGCGCCTGCTGTGACCTGTTTCGAGTGTGGACAGGAAGGACATCGCGCAACATTTTGTGGGAATGCGACCCGATCTTTTGGTACTCGCACTCCAGCTCCAGTTCCGAAGGAGACGAGTGTGAACCAGACGCAGCAGAGTGGATTTCAGCAGCAGAACGTTGGAAAGAGAGAGACATCCAGTGCTGGGTCCGTTCCTCCGCGTATTTACGAGATGAAGAAGGATGATCAGAACATAGTTGTTGCATCAGGTACGATTCAGATCCTTTTGCAACCAGTTAGTGTCTTGTTCGATTCGGGAGCTACGCATTCTTTTATATCTTTAAACTGTGTTAATCGTTTGAAAATCTCGTGCTTGTGTAATTGTGAACCTTATGTTATGGGATTACCGAGCGGAGAGAAAATTGTGGGAACCCTAGAAGCTAAGGATTTCCCAGTATCTATAGAAGGAAGAGAGTGGCCATCGAATCTCATTGTAGTTGACATCTAGGGTGACGATTTAATTCTCGGAGATGACTGGCTCAACCGTTATGGAGATGTTCTGAATTACCGAGAGAGAGTCATTTCCATCATTGCTGATGACGGATCTGAGCACTTATTCCGAGGATGGAGACCGGGAAGCTCGGGAAAATTGATCAAAGCAATGAAAGCCGTGAAATTACTGAAGCAGGGATGTCACGGACTTTGGTGCTATGCCATGAGGAAAGAGGAAGGAGTAGAGCTCTCGTCTATTTCAGTTGTGAATGAGTTCTCAGATGTATTTCCTGACGAACTACCTGGGTTACCTCCGCAGAGGGGAGTGGAATTCACTATCGAATTAGAGCCTGGAGCAGCTCCTATTTCCAGAGCACCATACCGCATGGCGCCAACCGAGATGTATGAACTCAAGAAGCAACTGGAGGAATTGTTACAGAAGGGCTATATCCAACCTAGTGTTTCTCCTTGGGGAGCGCCCGTTCTCTTTGTCCGGAAGAAAGACGGATCCCTCCGACTGTGTATTGATTACAGGGAGCTCAACAAGATGACGATCAAGAATAAGTATCCTATACCTCGGATCGACGACTTGTTTGATCAACTGCAAGGGGCAAGGGTATTCTCGAAGATTGACTTGCGATCGGGATACCACCAGTTGAGAATTAAGGAGTCGGATATACCGAAATCTGCTTTCAGATCCCGGTACGGGCATTATGAATTTGTAGTAATGCCGTTTGGACTTACCAATGCTCCTGCGGTATTCATGCAATTGATGAATCGGGTATTCTTGGAATACTTGGATAAATTTGTGGTCGTCTTCATTGACGACATCCTGATATATTCGAGGGACGCAGAGGAACATGCTGAACATTTACGTATGGTTTTGAGCACCTTGAGGAAAGGCATTTGTATGCATAAATTTCAAAATGCGAGTACTGGCTTAATGAAGTAAACTTCATTTGGAATGTGATATCAGACGACGGAGTTCTGGTGGACAAGAAGAAAGTCGAAGCAATATTGGATTGGGAAGATCCTAAAACGTGAAAGAAGTCAAGCTTCTTAGGACTTGCTGGATATTATCGCCGCTTTGTAGAGGATTTTCCAAAATTGCTCGTCCGCTCACCCAATTATTCTGAGAAAACTCAAAAGTTCACGTGGAATGAGAAGTGCAGTGGTTTGTGAACTTAAGAGGAGATTGACAACAACACCTATATTAGCGCTGCCAGAGGGAACTGATGGATTCATGGTATACAACGACGCTTCAAATCAGGGTTTGGGTTGTGTGTTGATGCAGAAGGATAAAGTGATTGCTTATGCTTCTCGGCAATTGAAACCGTACGAGATTAATTACCCTACTCATGATCTGGAGCTAGCAGCTGTGGTCTTTGCCTTGAAAATTTGGCGACATTATTTGTACGGCACTCATTGTCAGATCTTTACAGATCATAAGAGCCTCAAGTACATCTTCAGTCAGAGAGAATTAAACATGAGGCAGAGAAGGTGGCTGGAATTGATCAAGGACTACGACTTGGAGATTCTCTATCATCAGGGAAAGCAAACGTAGTAGCCGATGCTTTGAGCCGAAAACCATTTCTCTTCGAGTGTTGGAAGCACTTACGTTCCAAACCAATATTCAACGGAACCGATCCATGAAGGGATTGAAGTATGGGCACCACGAATCCAAGGGCAACTTTATGTGATGGGCCGACTTCATCACTAGTCGAGAGATCAAGTCTAAACAATTGAGCGATTCTCTGATCCTTCGATTATGTGATGAAGTAAAGAAGGGAAAAGCCCCAGGATTCGTGATACAAGACGATGGAGTTATGAGATTTCAGAGACGACTTTGCGTTCCCGAGGATGATGATTTGAGACGGACAATTTTAAAGGAAGCTCATAGCACGCCCTATTCTATTCACCCAGGCAGCAGTAAGATGTATAAGGATTTAAAGCAGAACTTACGGTGGGGAATATGAAGAAAGACGTGTGATACGTTTGAAGTGTTTGACTTGTCGTGAGGTTAAGATTGAACATCAACGACCTGCCGGGATGTTAAAACCGCTTCCGATCCCTGAGTGGAAGTGGGAGGATATCTCGATGGACTTCATCACTAGTATGCCAAGGACTAGAACGGGAATGAACATGATTTGGGTTGTAGTTGATCGACTAACCAAGTCGGCTCAATTCCTGGGAATTAAAGATACATGGGGACCCGAGAGATTGGCACGAGTATTTATTGCGGAGATAGTCAGATTGCATGGGACGCCGAGGACCATTATTTCGGACCGAGATGGTCGCTTCGTGTCACACTTCTGGAAAGCAGTTCACAGGGCTCTGGGGATTGAGCTCAATTTTAGCACAGCTTATCATCTCCAAACGGACGGTCAGTCCGAAAGGACTATTCAAACTGTAGAAGACATGCTTAGAGCCTGTGCTTTGGCTTGGTCAACTGATTGGGAAGTTCATTTGCCATTAG
This sequence comes from Orobanche coerulescens, assembly GCA_033398695.1. Lineage (NCBI taxonomy): Eukaryota > Viridiplantae > Streptophyta > Magnoliopsida > Lamiales > Orobanchaceae > Orobanche > Orobanche coerulescens. The sequence continues at coordinate 141,922,844 of CM065805.1, read as the reverse complement.
CTGAATTCACCTACAATAATAGTTGGCATGCTTCAATTAAGATGGCACCATTTGAAGCTTTGTACGGGAGAAGATGCCGATCACCCCTATGTTGGGATGATTCTTCGGATTTGATCGGGACGGAACCGGAATTGATTATTCAGACTCAAGAGAAGATAGCCTTGATTCGAGAGAGGCTGATCGCCCAGTCGACAGAAGTCTTATGCAGATGTACGTCGTCGCCCTCTAGAGTTCGACGCTGGAGACCATGTACTATTGAAGGTGTCTCCTACACGAGGGATTTTCCGTTTTGGGAGGAGAGGCAAGCTTAGTCTGAGATATATCGGACCATTTGAGATCCTCGAGAGAGTTGGAGATTTAGCATACAGGTTGGCCTTACCGCCATCTCTGAGTCACGTTCACAATGTGTTTCACGTATCCCAACTGCGGAAGTATGTACCGGACCCCAGTCACATCATTGATTTCGACGAGATCGAGATAGCTAATGATGGCACCTTCGAAGAGAGACCAATCAAGATACTTGAGAGCCGGATCAAACAATTGAGGAATAAACCAATACACTTGGTTAAAGTACAATGGTCACGACATGGAGTCGAAGAGGCCACTTGGGAAACGGAGGACAGTATGAAGACTAGATATCCGGAGTTGTTTTCATCTTAAGTTTCGGGACGAAACTTCTTTTTAGGGAGGAAGGATGTAATACCCGAGATTTCTGTTGTGTAATTGGAACTTGTGATATTGTAATGATTGTACTTTTGTCTGAGTACTATTCTCCGTATTTCATAATCCGATGATGTCGAGCGTATAATTTCGTGTTTGTGATTTAAAGATTGTAATTCTGCGCATGTAGCGCACGCTATCGGCTATGTTTAGCGTGCGCTAACGTGGATTCATAGCGCACGCTACTGAGGGTCATTAGCGCACGCTATGCGTGGTCAATTTGATCGAGACGTGCGGTAGGTGAGAGCTGGCCGGGGGACCCCTGTCGGATCGTGTCGGGATGTACCTGGACGGCTTTCGGGATAAGACGAGTCAACGCCTTAGCGCACGCTACAGGTATATGCGTAGCGCACGCTAAGTGCTGAGTCTGATTAAGTCGGTGAGCCGTTAGCGCACGCTACTGGCGAGTCTAGCGCGCGCTAATAGCCATTTCTTATAAATAGGACAGCATCCTATTCGTGATTTCAGTTCTTTCTTCTCCCTTTTCCCGAATTCTTACACTTAGAACATAACTTCCTTCATCCTAAACACTTCATATCAACATCCTAGTTCGTGATTGAAGATCGTATATCATTGGAGATTGGTGTTCAAGCTTTCGGTGTTGGATTGCTTCATTTTCCTCCGTGTTCTTCACTACCTTGAGGTAGGTGATTCTTCACCAATACTAGTAGTGTTCTAAAGGATGTTGATCATGTTCATCTAGTCAGTTAGATTCGTTATTAATCGTACATCTTGTGTTAGAAGGATATTTTCGACGTTTCGACACTTATTCATCGTATGATCCATTGAACCTTTTAGTATGTGGATTTCCTGAGCATGTTATGTATCTTCAAAACCAATCGACCAGTATATGAAGATTACCTAGTTCGTATGTTTTACGTAAGGAATCATATGTTTTGGGACTTGGAATAATCGGAACTTAGAATATTTCTTGAAGATCTTGGATGAGTTATGATGTTGAGATAATTATCCGTATATTTGTATCTCAAATCATAGAACTTCCACAAATCTTATTAGCATGATATGCCGAGGGTAATTTGTATTATCAGCATAAGAGTTCATGAAATTCACCACCTTTCAACCCAGTTTTTCCCGTTAGCAGTATTCTGCCATGCAAGATTAGCGCACGCTAACATATGTGAGTTAACGTGCGCTATCGGGGTTCAGTTAACGCACAATACGTACGTAGCGTGCGTTATGTATCATCCGGTTCAAACTGTCAGTTCGTGGCTAGCGCACGCTAGTCTTACACGATAGCGTACGCTAACAAGCCGGCTTAGCGCACGTTACGTAGAGTACGTAGCGCACGCTAAGCAGTCCAGGCAGATTGCTTATTTTGAGTTTTTCGGCCGTAGACCGAATTGTTAGGCCATCGTTCGACTTGAGATGATTTGTATATCATTCCTTTTGTTAAGGTTTGAGCTTGTTACGTTGATCGAATGAGGCGGCCTTCGAGTGTGTCGAGATCATTGAAGTGTTTCGTCCTTGCCATTTTCGAGGCAAGTATCATATGTCGAGTTCGATTTATCATGCTTGTGGTTTTGTTCATATTGTTGAAAATGAGATGTATTTCTGAAAATTCTCATGATATTCGTTGTTATTTGTTCGTATTGATGAACATATTGAAATGCATATGTGTATGCATAGTTGATTGATTTATGGTATAAATGATCCGAGGGGATCATGAGGATCTATGCTGAGGGCGCTGGAACGAATGTCCACCATGCGTTGGTCCGACGGGATGATCATGGGGATCTATGCTGAGGGCGCTGGATCGTTGGACGGGTTTTCCACCATGCGTTGGTCCGACAGGATCATCATGGGGATCTATACCAAGGGCGCTGGATCGCTGGATTACCCTGTATTGTGTTGATGGAATCGTGAGGATTCACATCGTTGGATTCCGATGGCGGAAGTCCGTTTTGCATGTTTTATGATGCATTGATGATTTATTGTATGATGATACATGTACTAGCATTGTTTTGCTAACCCCTTCGGGGGTGGACATTGTTTTGATGTTCAGGTAGCCGAGGAGCGGGGAGGCAACCACAGTACCGACCGAACGATGAGATGGCTCAGTGATGTGGTTGATGTTATTGTTATCGTAATCGGTCTTCTTGGTTCGTTTAGTACTCGAGTACGTTTGTATTTTATAAGGTCATTTCGATATGGTTGTATAAGTTAACTCATTTGATCGGTTGAATCAAATCTGTATTTGAACTTCAGTTGTTCGATTGGATTATTTTTACACTTCTTAAATTTAGCCTTGTAAATCCTTATCTAAAGGGTTTACGGCGCTGTAATTATTCCGAATATCTCGGGGTGTTAGACACACTACGCCTGGGATGGAAATGTGTCCGTGCACAAGCCACCAACGAGTACCAATCGAATACACGCGTGGTCTTGTGCCTAATCAGTCTCACGAAGCAATCGACTCGTGTGCACAGTCCAATGTGAGGCCAACAACCAACACACGATATAATTGTGCCCGACATGAAAATCCTACACATACCAACCGGCACGCCAGTATGACCCGGAATGCCACGATATAACAAAAGTGACACCGGAAACGAATAATGACTCACCGAGATAAAATGATAGTGAAATGAATGATAGCTCAACGAAAAGATTGGAACCATCGTTCCTTGTGACTGAAGTGATTAATTGACAATGACGAGTTTTAATATGGTTAACACAATGATGAATGAGTTACGATTATGAATGAACAACAACAAAAGGAAATGAATATCCTTTTAACCGAGTAAGAATCAACTTACACAATACCGGTGACAATTATCCTTCCACGAACAACGTCCTAATTGAGATATCGGTCGCTCGAACAACCTTGAATTATACAATATCCAACAACCCATTCAATATACGAATCAAACACGAATATAACGAACTCAAAACGTCGATACGATTAAACTAAGTTCGTTGGGGCATTATATCGAATACGTTGTGGCCAAACTCCGATTGTTTACAATCAAATCTCAATGAGCCACTATCAAATCCCCCAAGAGGTGTTTCAAACCAATAAACATCTTCCAAATGATCAATAATCCGAAATGAATATCCGAAAACGTGATTATAACGACAATTAATCGAAAACCCCCAATTTCAACTCGATAATCGAAGTGTTCTTGAATAATCCCTCAATAATCCAATGAATCCTTATACAAACTCATAATCATATACATATACCTTCATATAACATGATTATAACGTCCAAAACATCATATCTCAACATAGAATCGAAATCCAAGGTGTTGAAGAAATTACCTCTTGAAGATCCAACCACTTCGATCCGAAGAACACGAGTTTAATCGAGTATCCAAGCTTCCCAAAGGATTGAAGGTGAAGAAAAATACACACTCAAATGATAATTGATGAAGAAATCTCTCCCTCAAGACCCTCTCTCGCGTATGAAGGTGAAAGAATGAAGAAATGGTGAAATGCTAAAAAAGCGAAATTATAGGGTTGGTATGCAGCCGGACACGGCCGTGCCGATCGGCACGGTCGCGGCGTCTGTGGCGGCGGGGACTCGGCCGTGTCTGCTTGACACGGTCGCGGCGCGAAGGCCTTCCGATAGTGACTGTCAAGCGGCGGACTTCGGCATGACTCGGCCGTGTCACGGAACACGGTCGGGCGTCTGGCGATCGGTTACGGCTTATCGAGAAGAGTTTGACTCGGCCGTGCAGGCAAGCGGTCGGGTCTGTGGCGAGACTTGGCATTTCGGACGAGTGCACGGGCCGTGTCGGATGACACGGCGAGTTGTCGGCGTGATCGGCAATAAGCGAAAAATGAGCGGGTGAGCTAAAACGACCATAACTCTCTCGTCTGGACTCCGATTGACTCACCGTTTGAACCATTGGAAAGCTAACTCGATGCTCTATAACATTGCAAAGATTCAGAATTTTTGGAGTTACCAAAAGTTAATGGTGATCTAACAAAGTCGAACTCATATGTGGAAAGTTGAAACAATGAACAATAACGATACACAACTCGAAGTTTTTCCGAACGGTGAACACGGGTGAAAGAACATGATTGATGAATGATTATAAATGAGTGAAAATCCACTGAGTGACAATCACCGAATGAAATTACTGAATGATAATGACTGAATTACAACCGGGTATTACACATTAGCAATACTCTGAAAATGGTTTACATGCTTATAACAGGACTGGTATATGCATATTATTTGAAGTTAAAATCTTAGATAGTTTCTATCATGGTATCTCACATATTGAATAAAAATTTATGGTTAAGACCAACTTGAAGATTAAATTATTATAATCTTCGCCTTTGTCAAATACATAATGTTCATATTTATCTATTTTGCATTGAATTATTGGGGATACATATTAGTACCAGAATGAAATGGCTGAAAACATATGGCTTATCTTTGTACTAATATGTTATATGTATCATACATCAATAATATTATTATAAATACATTATGACAATATGCAATTTATTACTTTTCATTATTTTCGAAAACATATATTTTACAATTGCAAATTTATGGTTAAACCGCACTACAGTGGATTTATAGTTTTGCATATTGTCTTAAACTGTTTTATTACATATTATGTAAATAATTCACATTGATCAAATGATTGAATTAATATTGTCCACAGACAAATAATTCATCTATTTGAATAACAATTAAGGAATTTATTCAATTTATGTTTTTGCTATAATTTTGGTATATATAGTGACTTTAAACAATATCATATATAATTTTGGTGACTGCCCACAGGAGTTCATAAAATTATGTTGTTTATATACTATATTATTATATGTATTATTTTAAGTCTAAATTCTTGTACCCATAAATTAGAGTTAATTTACCTCCAACCTTCACGTCCATGGCTACGTCCATTATGAAACTCAATGGAACCAACTTCTCATAATGCAAAGAGCAAGTTGAATTTTGTTTGGGGCTACTAGCATTGGACACGACTCTCCATTAAGAGCTTCATACTCCACTTACTGAAGAAAGTTCATATGAGTATAACAAATTTCATTTTAATTGGGATTGCTCTAATAGGCTAACCATTATGTTTATACGTCAACCTTAAAGCCTCATAATTGAAGGACAGAAGACATGGTAATCAAGTTTAACAAATCAATTTATGGGCTAAAATAAGCATCTCGACAATGGTATCTAAAAATTTCATGAAATTATTACTGCTTTCGATTTTCATGAAGTATAATTGACCCTTGTATATACCTTAAGATCAGTGGGAGCAAGTTTGTATTTTGGTTTTGTATATTGATGACATTTTATTGGCTAGTAGCGATCTCGGTTTATTACGTGAAACTCATGATTATCTCTCAAATAATTTTTAAATGAAGGATATGGGTGAGTCTTCCTATGTGATAGGGATATAAATATTCCATGACAAATCACAAGGTGACAAGTAATTATATGCTCACATTGAATATCAAGTCACCCACATGTGACTGGTTATTAAGATTAAACATGATAGGATAACGAAAGGTTCAAAACACATGGACCTAAAATTCCTATTACTCAAGCAAGATGTTAATTTGAAGAAAATTATTGTTTAATTACTCATGAATAACAATTATTGAGCTCTTACTAAATTTTAACATCTATCATTTATGTTTCCTAATTGGTATACCTTATGTTTAAGAATGATAACAAAAACGTCTTAACTTCAAGACATTACGTGACCATTATGTTGCTCTCATTTACGGTCTAGCTATGAAAGTTTTCAATATTATAGTACATGGAAGTAAGCATGTTGCGAAATAATTTGTGCACGCCATGACTCTCATTGGCGACTCGATTAGTCAAGACACTTATGGTAACGAAATAAATGAGTGATTTGCATATCACGCGCGTCTTATGTTCTTATTACAAAAATTATAATAGATCTTCCTATAGACCAAGTGGGAGAATGTAAGAATATTATTAATTCTAATAATTCTTCCTCATAAATATAGTTATTAGTAGGATAATAATTTTCATATTAAAAATGCAAATTCATTACAAACGTTACAAGTTGAGAATTAAGAACATCATCATTAGCCTTGATCGGTGGTTAATATTATATTTTCATGACTTGATGATTTGGTCCTCTCTCTACCTATAAGTAACAACCTAATCCATCTAAAGGTTGTAAGTAAGAAGACGCATATTATCATACAAACACATATACTCAAGTGGCTTATAGGCAAAGAGGGAAAAACATCATCATCATACATTCGATCGGGTAGAATCTATTCAATCTGTTTATATCATAATGGCTAGAGATATGTCAATCTAGTTACATATTTATGATAATCATGTCATTCAAGATCTTGGGATTATGTCATGTTTAAATTCATCTAACACTAGCGACCAGTTTGATGCAACAAATAATAACAAATATGCAATGAAATTGCTTAATAATGCAACATGTATAGATTGGTTTCTATATTTCATCATTAAGGGGGTTTCCACCATAATCAATATATATATATATATATATATATATATATATATGTGTGTGTGTGTGTGTGTGTGTGTGTGTTTTCTGCGTGTATATTTATCATATGTGGCTGCAACTGAGAATGTAAGAATATTATTAATTCTAATAATTCTTCCTCATAAATATGGTCATTAGTAGGATAATAATTTTCATATTAAAAATGCAAATTCATTACAAACGTTACAAGTTGAGAATTAAGAACATCATCATTAGCCTTGATGGATGGTTAATATTATATTTTCATGATTTGATGATTTGGTCCTCTCTCTACCTATAAGTAACAACCTAATTCATCTAAAGGTTGTAAGTAAGAAGAAGCATATTATCATACAAACACATATACTCAAGTGGCTTGTAGGCAAAGAGGGAGAAACCTCATCATCATACATTCGATCGGGTAGAATCTATTCAATCTGTTTACATCCTAATGGCTATAGGTATGTCAATCTAGTTACATATTTGTGATAATCATGTCATTCAAGATCTTGGGATTATGTCATGTTTAAATTCATCTAACACTAGCGATCAGTTTGATGCAACAAATAATAACAAATATGCAATGAAATTGCTTAATAATGCAACATGTATAGATTGGTTTCTATATTTCATCATTTAAGGGTTTCCATCATAATCAATATATATATATATATATATATATATATATATATATATATATATATATATATATAGGGGAGGGTTATAATAGAAACCACTCCCTATGTGTTAACTAGGAACCAACCTACACTCTTGATCGAATTTATTTAGACGCCTCAGATTGATTTCATTTTATTTAGTTATGAATATTGAATTGCTCAGTATCTCTAATTAGTCAACTATGAAGGGTAGTTATGGATTTGGCTTATAACTCTCTAATTATCTCATGCAATGATTATGGAAAATAATTATGACATTAATCATCTTCCTATATATATCCATAATCAAGCATATATTTTATTAGGTGCTTAAATTATTATGATATCAAGAATTTATCTAAATTCGTATTTATAAGGTTCTTAATTCGTATTATTAATCTTGTTATTATAATTTTAATCAAACAAGGAATATTAGTTGCTTACCTTATACATAATTTAAGCTTACATACGACTACTACAATGCTTATAATTTTATTATGGCACTGAAGATTTAATTATATTGGTACATATAAAGGTTCTTGTAATTGTTTATTAAGCAAGAGGTATTCTTATTTATACAAAATCAAATATTTAGTTTTGATTGTATAGCTTGCTATTTTTTAAAGTGATACAGTTTGCTATTTAATGGCTTATCGACTGCTTATTTATAATCAAATTGATGCTTAAATCATATAAATACAAAAGTTTTATTGTTGGTTAATTTACCTACATGTTGCGCTTTGAAGCAAAAGCTTTTACGAAATTAATGTCTATCTATTTATTTAATTTAAATTTATAAATTGAATTTATATTATTTTAATGTAAATTTACCTGTAATTTACATGGAGATTGTAGTGTTGGTTGTATATGGAGGTTGTTTACAAATTTACATTTAAATGTGGTTTATTTTGTTTGTGTGAATTGCTTAGATAAAGAATTGCTTATTAATAATGAGAAATATATGTTTACTTTGAATTGCTTAATTATATAATTTTTATTGGTTAAGATAATTGGATTGCTTATTTATAGTTATTTGCTTACATTGCTTATTTACAATAAGAATCAGGCTTAAAATTTGCTTACACATTGTTTACCGATAATCTTGAAAGTGTTGAGTTAGTCGAATAGATAAAAGTTTATTTTCAGTTAATAATATCGAAATGGGTGAACGACAAAATAAGGAGAAAAGAAATATTGATTTTTTTTATTAAAACAACACAATAATCTGTAAAATATCCACCAAAATGAGAGATGAGAGTAATGGAATAGAAAATTTATGATTGAGAATAGATTAATGAACCTACCAACTAATGATTCTAAGGTTACCATTAAGCTTAAGTTACTATAATGCCATTTTGTATAATAAAATGAATGAAACAAAAATGAAAGAAACAATAAATATCATCCGTTGATTTAAAAATTTGAATGAATTAGATTAGTTCCTAGTTAACACATAACAAAAAGTTTCTATTTGAACTCTCATATCTCTCTCTCTCTATATATATATATATATATATATATATATATATGTGTGTTTTCTGCGTGTATATTTATCATATGTGGCTGCAACTGAGCAGACAATTTTAACGGAAACCATTTTACTTAAAATCTCTCTCTCACACACACAGACAGCTTTTCGTCTAGTTTGCCGACTGCTAATGCTATTGCTTTTTATTTATTTTTTCCTTTGTGGTCAATCACATTATCCACTATGAGCCTGCTAACAATTCATATATATCATGCCTTGCCCATTTTGCTATTAATTATACTCTGTGGAGAAACAATGTAATTTATACTTTATATAGGGTAGAGCTAACTAGCTAGCTGTTGCTGCTTTTCTCCTTTATGCATACGTTTTTGAATTGATGTACCAGTTTGGTATTATTACTTAAGTATATATGAATCATGTCAAATGTATATTTAAGGAAACTTTTATACATGGCCACTATGTTTATAAAGTGATAAAAATAGGGTTGTAAATTACAATGAACGCAGTATATAACTTCTTTAAATGATATGACACAAAAAAATTTAATATCATAAACCCCAATTCATGATATAATATATAGAAACAATATACAAAGTATGAATAGATGTAAGAACCACGATTTCATGTGTGTTACTCATTTCTATAATATTAAATTTAATAATAAAACATATATTAAATTTAATAATATATAGCTTTAATTAGGTCTGTTTCCACACATATATATATATATATATATATATATATATATATATATATATATATATATATATATATATATATATATATATATATATATATATATGTGTGTGCGCGCGCGATTGGGTATTGGTGCACCATGCTCATTCTCTTTTCTATGTGTATTTTTCTATTTTGAAGTTCTTATTTATGAAAAATCTTATATTTGACAATAGTTTCAATGACAATCTATTGATTGAAGAACTAAATAAATACTTGAAATCAATATTTTTTTACCACCCACAATTTTTTTACCAACTTAATTTGGTCATTTACTGACTTGGCAAAAAAATTATTTTATTTATATTGAGCAATATAATCTCGCCACTTATTAAGTAGGTCAAATAAATAACTATTTTTATTGAATAATATGATTTGGCCAAATAAATAGTTTGAACTTTATTTTTGTTGGGAATTTAATTTGATCAATTTATTAAGTCTATTAATATGAATAATTTGGCCAAATAAATAATTTTTTAATATTTATTTTATATCGTTTGTAATATTATATTAATTTTATAAGAGGGGTGATAGGGCAACACCAGGCAATACATACATCTGTATTTCCGTCTTTATGGGTGTTATCTGCATGTTTCTGAGATAAAATATTCATAATAATATTATAATAAGATTAATATTAAAGCACGTAGTACAAGACCCATAAAACACGAGTGTGTTTAGGGGTATGGTTAAGGGTGTTGCCCTATCATTTCTCATTTTATAAATATAAGTTAATTTATACGCCTACATGTCATTTCATGGAGTTATTCTAATCACAGTCTTATAAAATTAGGAATCTCACACCGATTTTGCGAGATTTGGCAAACGGGAGGTCTAAATACAGTAAAACCTCGATAAATAAATATGATCGAGACCGAAGAAAAATATTTATTTAGTAAAATTATTCATTTATCGAAAGAAAATTTGAACATGTTATAAAGAGTTGGGACTGAAGAGAAATATTCATTTGGCGAGGTTATTTATTTATCGAACATTCATTTATCGAGAATAATACTTACGTAGAATCTCCCCAACTATAATTCACATTCAATTCATGGTGCCGCTTATAGTGATATTTATACTTCATCACCAATTTATTTGGTCAAATAAATAGTTTCAAAAAATAACTTTTCTATTTCTTCTTCAATTTAATTTGACTAAATGAATAGTGTTAGCCAAACAAATAGTTCTTTTCACGACTGTTTAGTTTATAGTATTTGCATTATGAAATTAATTTTATAAATACAAAATTATATTTATGAACAATATGATTAAGTAAAAATGTAAAAAAAGTGCTACTTATTAAGTAAAAATTAAACATCATGAACTAAAAAAATATTATATTTCCATATTAAATTTTCAGAGCAGTTAAGAGTGATACTATTTGTACTGTACGCTCTTTTATTTAGCTAAATAAATATTTTTTTTTACATTTTTTTCGTCAATTTAATTTGGTCAAATAAATATATCAGGCAAACATTTGGCTTCTTTTCCATGATTATTTAATTAGTAATATTCTTAATAATATTAACTTTAAAGATATAACAGAATATTTATGAATTATTAATGAAATAGAAACATAAAATGCTAATTATTATTCTAGAAATAATTATCATACTAATCGACATGGTTATATTGGATTTGCGATAGGTAAGTATACAAAGCCTAAACCGGATAAATAGATCCTACAAATTCTAAACATATACTTGAAATTTTAATTTTAGTCTGTTATCATTTATACTATTTACTACTAATATTTACTTTGTGATGATCATGTTTTTACTAAGATAAATAATTAATTGTTCTAATAACTTAGATTTTAGTACTTAAGTTTTATAAATTAGAACAGATGTGCACTGGCAGATCCACCTTGGGGCAAAAGGGGTCAACTGACCCCTTGAAGACAAGTGTGTATATATATATTGGCGCGTTCTATGCAGTACCAATATTAGATGCAGTACTTTACAATACTAATTTATGCATGAGTTTTGTACTAATTATGCATGAAATATATGAATTTCGTGCATCAAAATTTCAATTAATTAAAATATGCAATATATGCATCAAAATATCGATCCATTAAAATATTAGATTATATGCATCAAATATATTGCATATCTTAATGCATTGAAATTTTGATGCACGAAATGTATATATTTCATGCATAATTAGTACAAAACTCATGCATAAATTAGTACTGTAATGTACTGCATCTAATATTGGTACTGCATAGAACGCGCCCCGGAAAAAAATTAAGACAAGTCATGCTAAAAACAATTGATATTATTATTTCTTCCGGTTAGTCCACTACCTACTTTCGTTTCATACACAAAGAAATAATTTTACCAAGACAGTCTTGTTTTCTTTAAAGGAACTTCTCCTAGAAACTTCGCATAAATTTTAAGCACCGTATCAAATCCAACTTGAAAGTACAAAAAATATTCAATTTCATCTTTGAATAGTTGAGCTTGAAAAAATAAACAAAAATATACAATACATATCAAACCAAGCAACTATATTGGAGAGCGAATGAATTATTAAAAAGTTATTTCACTCGTGGTCGAACGATAGCTTGAATATGTGGCAAGTGACTTTTATTATTGATTTTGTTACTGTTTATGAATAAAACTACGGTATTTTTTATCTCTATAATATTTTTACTTTATAAATTTTTTCAAACTTTTGTACTTTGCCCCCATGGCCTCATAATTCTGGATCCGCCATTGCAGATGTGAGTGATCTAATACTATGCTAGTTTGGGACGAAACTGGTATTACTCAGATTTAGAACATGTATAGGTATATAAATTTTAAATGGGATTCTTAGATTGTATAATTTCTAAATTTGATGGTTGAAATTTAATTTTGTTTATTAGTATTTACTTTGTAATGTTCGGATTTTTATTGAGAGGGATAACAATTATTTTGCAACTTATATATGGTTATTTGTGTTTCAGGAGAGTGTAAGAATGCAGTAAAGATAAATCAATCAATTGTATTCATAACACAGATAGATGGGCATTTATATAGGCATTACAATGAGAGTCCTTCCATACATAGGATTCTTTGTTAAGGTAAGACACCTAATGGGATCCTACTACTTTTAGAAGGATATAGAACATTCCATCTATGTATCTTGCTACAACTAGTATTAGACAAGACACATATAAGGGAAGGATATCCCGGAACACTCTTCCTATGTCGAGCACTAATACAATCATGGTGCATAAGATGTTGCTTCGGTAAAAAATCTTTCCAAGTCAAACGAAACCCCATGGAAAAAAAAAACAAAGACTTGGTGAGGAAAAAGAGCACAATGCATCAACTACAAATGTTTATCATGTAAAGTATACTCCATCTGACGTATACACGACAGCTCACCCCAATGGGCTATCACTTGATGAGCTCGTACAATCGACGCATGCCGATGCTCCTCACATGTTTCTCAAATGTAGATTTTAGCAGGGACTTAGTGAACAAGTCTGCGTTATTCTCATCGAAAATCACTTGTTTCATATCGATATTCAGCAATTTCTGCTGTTGCTGATGGTAGAAAAACTTCGGCAAGATATGCTTAATATTCTCACCCTTAATGAAACCTAAGTTCGTATTCTCAATGCATGCTGATTTGTCCTCAAAGATGTAAGTAGGGGTCGCTTTAGTGGACTTTAATCCACAAGTTCCTCGTATATGATCTATGACTGACCGAAGCCAAATGCACTCCCTTAAGGATTCGTGCAGTGTAATTATCTCTATATGGATCGAGAAAGTAGCAACCAAGGTCGGGTTGGTAGATCTCCAAGATATCTGTAACACCCCCGATATATTCGGGAATATTACAGCGCCGTAAATCCTTTACATAAGAATTTACAAGGCTGAATAAATGAAATGACAATAACAGATACCAACTTATGAAATCACTGAAATAAAATACAACCTTCTGGTTCTATACCGAGAATACAAATATCCAATAAAGAGTTATTAATACATCAATAAAATCCAAACATCATAAACTGACGACGTACTCGAGTACTTATTGAAATCACCAACAAACAACAGACAATAAAACCCGTCCGGAACATCACTCTGCACCCTCGTCATCATGCATCTCCAGTGGTTATTTCCCCGCTCTCCTGGATCCTGAATATACACAAATGTTCACCCCCGAAGGGGTTAGCACAACGATGCTAGTACAAGTACAATAATCATACAACAGTGATATAATCAACAATTATATCATAACACGTTTCTCCAACGAGAAATATCCACAACACATATCATATCATAACAGTTTCAACATACTGATGGTATTTCAACGATCCAGCGCACACAGCTATAGATTCCCATGATGATCCCGTCGGACCAACACATGGTGGAACTACCTGTCCAATGATCCAGCGCACACAGCTATAGATTCCCATGATGATTCCCGTCGGATCAGCGCATCGTGGACATATAATCACAACACATTTACACAATACAATCACATCATAACAGTCATAATATAAACAATTCTAGTTAGAGTACTTGCCTCGATTCGTTGACAAGAATAAAACTTCCACGAATATCAAAATACTCGAAGGTCATCCCCTTCGACCAATCACGTGTTAAGCTCGAACCTTAACAAAAGAAATAGCATAGAATTCATCTCATGCCGTACGAACGTCTAACAATTCAAAAATTACGGTAGGAAGTTCTTAATATGCAATCTGTCTAGATCGCTTAACGCATGCTACGAATCCTATGTAGCGTACATTAATGCTACTCGTTAGCGCACGCAGGACACACAGTCTAGCGTACGCTAACTAGGCATGGTCAGTGCCTCACTGATCAGCCGACTGAATCGCCTGATGACTTAACGCACGCTAAGTTCCAAACGTGGCGTACGTTAAACGTACTCGATAGTGCACGCTAATTCACGTAGCTTAGCGCACGCTAAGCGTGCATGGCTGTTCACTAGAGGGCAGCAGATCATACAAATGGTGATGAAGTAAGCGAATTCCTCATTGATTAATGTTTGTTATCTGACTTCATGTTATGTTCATAACCTTTATGAATGATCTCATGGATAATAACAACTTCGAGGTGCAAGTATATGTATAATCATCATAACACCATAATCCGTCCTGATTACAATTCTCATGCGAAGTTTGGTGATCTCCGGTTGATGTATCAGATTCTACTATCATTATACACATTCAGGCTTCATCTTGAGGTGAACTAACAATTTCAACTTATACGAAAGAATATTTCCTAAGATGATTCTTCCTTTAAGTTCTTATAACCAAAAATAATATCACCTCCAATTCATGATCACAAAGATAACATAAATCATACGGATTGCTAACTTCAGAATGTTTCTCTCATCATTTGAAGTACTAGGATTCCAACTTCAAGGTTCCAACAATAATATCGTAATCGTAGACATTCCAATCTTCTAAACATGATGTTGTTGAATAATTCACTAATGAAATTCAATATCTCATTAACATGATCATTTAATTCCTTAGGATCCAAATCTAAGGTTGGATATGGATTGAACATACCTCAATTTGCCGAAATTACTGAACTGTAAGGTAAGATCTGACTCCGGTTGGTTATATGCCACTCCAAGGTGTTACTTCTCTTCAATGATCACTCACAAGTAATAACCAATTTTCAAGGATCAAGAAGATGTGTTCTAAGTGTGTTAGAAGGATAATTATTGCTCTCTGGCCTCTCAAGAATGAAGAATGGATGAAGGAAATGTAAGCCAAAACGGGTTATTGTCTCATTTATAATATTCTGCACTTTAGCTAATTAGCGCACGCTACAATATATAATTAGCACACGCTAATAAGCATTGACTCCAAATCTGTCCAGGTTCGTCCGCGGAAATCTTATCCGGACCCATGTGCCGGCTGGCGCATGTGCTAGCCGCCCAGCTCAATAATTCAGTGTCTAGCGCATGCAACTCCTACATACGTAGCGTGCGCTAGTAGTAGCCGATAGCGCGCGTTAAGCTACATTCTTAGCGTGCGCTATCACGAGTTTGCATGAGAAAATTTGCATGTTGCTATACTTATGTACAAAGATGCCATTGCAAGAAATGTGATACTCCAATAATCAAGACTACAAATCTGAATAATACAGGGTTCGAATACAGATGAAATACACAGTAATAAATCCGGATATTACATACTCTCATACTAAAAAGGAGTTTCGTCCCGAAACTCAAGACGAAAATAATTCAGGATATCTGGACTTCATGCCATCTTCCGTTTCCCATGTGGCTTCTTCCACTCCGTGATGTGACCATTGAACTTTGACCAAAACGATTGGTTTGTTCCTCAACTGCTTAACTCGACTCTCGAGTATCTTGACTGGTCTTTCTTCAAATGTCCCATCATGAGCGACTTCGATCTCACCGAAATCAATGACATGACTAGGATCTGGTATATATTTCTGTAACTAGGATACGTGGAACACGTTATGAACATGGCACAATGACGGTGGCAATGCCAATCTGTATGCCAACTCTCCAACTCTCTCAAGGATCTCGAACGGTCCGATATATCTCGGACTCAGCTTTCCCCTTCTTCCAAAATGGAAGATTCCCCGAGTAGGAGAAACCTTTAAAAGTATGTGGTCTCCAGTATTGAACTCCAATGGGCGACGACATACGTCTGCATAAGATTTCTGGCGACTCTGGGCGGTCAACAACCTTTCACGAATCAAGGCTATCTTTGCTCGAGTCTGTATGATCAACTCTGGTTCTGTCCCGATCAAGTCTGATGAATCGTCCCAACATAGGGGTGATCTATATCTCCTCCCGTATAATGCCTCAAACGGTGCCATCACAATGGAAGCATGCCAACTATTGTTGTAGGTAAATTCAATCAACGGTAGATGAACTTCCCAATCAGTTGACCAATCTAAGGCACAAGCCCTCAGCATATCTTCCACCGTTTAAATAGTCCTCTCGGATTGTCCATCAGTCTGCGGGTGATAAGCTGTGCTGAAGTTCAATTCGGTTCCCAAGGCCTTGTGAACTACTTTCCAAAAGTGAGACACAAAATGGCTGTCTCGATCAGAAACAATGGTCTTCGGCATACCATGCAATCGAACTATCTCCGAAATAAATACTCGTGCCAACCTCTCTGGTCCCCACGTGTCCTTAATGCCTCGAAAGTGAGCTGATTTGGTTAAACGATCAACTATCACCCAAATCATGTTCATTCCTGTCTTGGTTCTTGGCATACTAGTGATAAAGTCCATCGATATGTCCTCCTACTTCCATTCAGGAATCGGGAGCGGCTTCAACATTCCGGCAGGCCGTTGATGCTTGATCTTAACCTGCTGACAAGTCAAGCATTTCGATACATAGCCCGCTACATCTTTCTTCATGTTGCCCCACCAGAAATTCTGCTTCAAGTCCTTATACATCTTACTGGTGCCCGAGTGGATAGAATAGGGCGAATTGTGAGCTTCCTTCATAATTGTCTGTTTCAGAACATCGATATCGGGAATTATGAATCCGGGGGCCTTCCCCTTGATCACTTCATCACGTAATCGAATCATCAGAGGATCATCTGCCTGTCTAGATTTGATTTCTTCGGTTAATGATGAAGTTATTTCTATCACGCACAGTTGTCCTTGGACTCTTTGTAACCACACTTCAATTCCTTCTCGAATCATCTCTCGTTGAAGGCTAAGTTGGGAGTTCAGCGTCTCCAGCATCTGAATAGAAACAGGCTTGCGGCTGAGTAGATCGGCCACTACATTCACTTTGCCTGGATGATACAAAATCTCCAAGTCATAGTCCTTAATCAGTTCTAACCATCTTCTTTGCCGCATGTTCAACTCTTTCTGACTGAAGATGTATTTGAGACTCTTGTGATCCGTAAAGATCTGACAGTGAGTCCCGTACAGGTAACGCCTCCAGATCTTCAAAGCAAAAATAACTGCTGCCAGCTCTAAATCACGTGTTGGGTAATTCATTTCATAAGGTTTCAGCTATCGTGAAGCATAAGCGATCACCTTATCATTCTGCATCAATACGCATCCGAGTCCTTGGTTCGAAGCATCACTGTAAATTATGAATCCTCCAGTCCCCTGTGGAAGTGATAAAATTTGTGCTGTCGTCAATCTCTTCTTCAATTCATCAAAACTAGTCTGACACGACTCGTTCCACTCAAACTTTTGAGTTTTCTGCAGGAGTCGAGTAAGTGGGCGGGAGATTTTGGAAAACCCTTCCACGAACCGACGATAATACCCAGCAAGTCCTAAGAAACTCCGGACTTCTTTCACGTTCTTTGGAGGCTTCCAATTGTAATATCCTAGAATTTCACTATGAATTTTTCGCATTATTTTATCTGGGATGTACTGTACAGAGTGGGACCGACACGATATGAGTGGATAATTTTGTAAACCGTGACAGTCGTGCCAGTATGTCCATCAAGGTTATTTTGATTCTAAGATATTACATGCTTGGTGTGTTTTTCGATGTCGGATATACCGTATGAGTATTTGTATGATTGCCGTACTTGGTCGACGGTTGTAATTGAGGATATCGTGCATCAGATGTATCGTATGGAAATGATATCGGAACGAGTATATGTATTCGGTGTGTCGCGTGTGCGTATTCAGTATATTGAGATGTCAGACAGGGGCAGAAATGGCTAAGTATGAAAGCCATTACGTACGCTATGTAAGGAGACTTACGTACGTAAGCAAGCAAGATTAACGTACGTTAAGGAATGTACATTACGCACGTTAAGAAGAGATTCAGACAGGATCGAGCCGTGGTCGGCAGGTGGGACCCGGTGTTGGCTGCTTTCGGCGCAGGATGTGGACAAAGTAGTCAACCCGGCATTACGTCGCTATGCATGGCATATTACGTGCGTAATATGGGTTGATCTTGTAGCAAGTCAATCGCTACATTAAATGCGCTATGGTGATGGTATTACGTGCGTAACGCAAGGTGCAAAATAGTCTGATTCACCACGGATGACGATTACGTGCGCTATATAGGACATATAGCGTCGTTAGAGGCCTTACGTGCGTTAAGGATGGGACTTAACGTACGTAACGAGATGCACAGTTTATAAAATAAGGACGGGACTTTCATTTCCTCATGTAAGAAAACACATTTCCTCCTCCCCTAATCGTCCCTCTTCACTCTCAAACCCATTTCAGACCCTCATATCCTTGTTAAGACTTTGATAAGGATGATTGGATGCTTGAAACTTGGAGTTCTTGGAGTTTTGGAAATGTTTGATTGTGTTATTCATCTTCAAAAGGTATGTTGATGAACTCTACTCCTTGAATTCGGATTTTGATGTTAGTGTTGATGTTCTTCTTCGTATGAAGATGATTATGGTATTGTTGTTACGATTCTTGAGGATATATGAACTATATGTTGAAGGAAGATGATGATATGTTGGTTTTGTATTGAATACGTTGACTATGATTATAGAATCATGTTGTTCTTGGTGGTCTTGGTACTATTGCTTCGATTCTTGATGTTAGGAGGATCGTATGTTGGAGAATATGATGATACATGCCTTGGAGTATGGATTAGATGATGGTTAGATGTTAGAACACATTGAACTACGTCGTTTTGTTGGCTTCAAACATGATTATGGATTAATTCATGTTCTTGAAGAATTCTTGAATGATATATGTCCGTAAATTGGAAGGATTATGATTAATTTTGGTATATTATTATTCATAATGATATCCGTAATTGTATTCCTATGAATTTGCAAGAATGAGCCGTGTAAATCCGAATTTAAGATTTAAGTCGGAACCAAGAATGTTGTAGATGTTGATAGAACTATTGATTATCGAAATTCGGCTTGTATCCGTATTGATAAGAGTTGATATGGTTTGATTTCGTATGATCGAGATACCGTTGAGTTTGATTGATTGATTATACCGGTTGTTGATTGTTATCAAACGTATCGTTAATTGATTATTGCATTAGGTTGCGTTTAGTGATCGTTGAAGTTAACCGTTGTGCTGCGGTGAGTCGGGGCTGCGGAGCTTGTAGATGAAGACGACGGGACTAGTAACAACTTCATCGAATTGGTATCGAGGCAAGTTATGCTTGCTCAGTTCATAATGTTAATAAATGATTTCGTTTTCATTTCATTTACGATTCATATAGCAATGGTATTATGGAATATATGAATTGTCGGAATGGTGGTATGTAAGATAAATCATAATGTATATGATTTTAAGGATGTCTAGTGGAAATGGGAACATGAACTATAATTTGGTCTATTGCATGACAAGTTGGATATCAAGGTTAGTTATCGTGTCGATGTTGAACTCGGGACGGTGGTTTGGTATTAGTTATGGACTGTACATCATTTTGGATTGTCGGATAAACCGTGTATTCGTTCAGGGCGGTTGGTCGTGGAAAGGTTAGCGTCTCCAGCTTGAGGTAAATTAATATTGTTAGAATATGATAATCATCATGTTGCATTTTTGCATGTGTGTGTTTCATACGGTGAATGTGCACCATTGTTTGTTACGTTTTTTGAAGTGCTCTTTCTTGAGCCGTAATCTGTGGGGCCGATGTGTTGGGGGTAAAACCTGTATGGTACCCGAATGGAAATGTGTTAGGGGATAAGACCTAAATGGCACCTATGTCCGGAGTATTCCTGAGTAGATGCTTCCGTGACCCTCATTTCTTTGCCTTGGGAGTTTATATGATATTGTCAGGAGTATTCTGAGTAGATGCTTCCGTGACCCTTGCTACCTTGGGAGTTTATATGCTATTATTATATGCATTCTTGAGCATCTTTGTGGACTACTGTCTGACGGAATACGACATTGTGGTCGTGTCGGTCTTTCATGATCGAGTTATTGTTGCCCTCTTGGAAAATCTTCTGATCCTTGTTGGATATGCGTTTCTTCGAGATCTGTTGCCATGTTGTATTGTGGCATATCTGGAGTCAGATACGTTCTGATCGTTCATGTGTAGGATTTTCGGGACGGGCACGTGTAGCATGTGTTGGTTTCGACCTCATATTGAACCGTGCACACGAGACGTACTTCGTGAGGCTGATTAGGTACGAGACCAGGCGTGTATTGATCAATACCCGTGGTTGGCTTGTACACGGACACATGTCCGGATCGAGCGTATCGTGACGTCCATCTTGAGTCTTATTGATTGGTCATTCACAGTCCATGTATAATTTGGTCTGTTTGATATTCGGATTGTCTTTGAAAGCCCGTACATATGATTTGTGTATGGTTGACGATTTTATTCTCTCGTGTATCCGTCACCATTGAACCCTTATTAATCTCGTTCGGAGTTACCATATCGATGGTCAACTCATTGATATCGATCCTTTATAAATCTCGTTTGGAGTTCACCCTGTCATTGGTAATCTCATTCATTATTGATCCTTACCGTGTCGTCGGTATTCTCGGTTGTCGACCTTTTATTGATCTTGTTGGGATTTGCCGTATTGTCGGTATTCTCGGTTATGGATTCTTCCTTGATCTTGTTGGAGTTACCATACCATGGCATTCTCGTTCGTGGTTGATCCTTTGTTGATCTTGTGTGGAAATATCATGTCATTGATATTTCCGTTGTGATGCATTAATTGTTTATCATTATTGGTGTGTCAACATTCGCGTTGCATTGATATTCGGGACTTGCTATTGTCTCGGAGCAGGTTGGATTACTGGGCGTGCCATGTGATATCGGTTCTATCGGGATTGGGATTCGATTGTGCGGCCAGTAGCGAGTTAGTCTTGGCGGATCATTCTATAATTGCGATATGATAAGTTTGGGAATTTTGTATCGTTTGGTTATAGTACATTGGTTACTTTTGAGTTCGTTCATTACTTAAGGACACGAGGCGTGGGGTAAGGTAAGAATTGATTGTTATGGTTGTGACAGTTGGTAAGGTTATTTCGGTAAGATTACATGGGGAATGTTCTTACTTTGTCGACTACATTGATATGTATTGTTTTTGTGATGTGATCGTTATCATTGTTGAGTATTATGGTGACCCGTCGTGGGCTTTATCTTTTAGGTACTCGGAGTTCGAGCTAGTAGCGGTCGTGAAGGGATGAGCTTTCCGGTGATACTGGCTATGGCGTGATTGTTGGGATTATGTATTCTTTTCTAGTTTTTCTAATTCCGCTGCAAATGTAATTAATTGTGTTTTTATCCATTGCGTGTGTATATTTAAAATGGCTTTGGTATTCTTTGAACCGTGTTTTTATCCATGCGTGTGTGTACTTTCAAAGGGCTTTTGACATTTTTAAACATTTGCGAAAATGATTTTAGCCTTGTGGGTTCCAATATGGGGCCACTAGCTGTAATATTCCCGGTCGGTTTTGGGGGTGTTACAGAAAATGGTATCGGAGCTTGGCTTTCGTAAAACCCGGGCGTGTGTGTTATGTGGCTCTACCGATGCGGTAGTAGCGTGACTTTTGAAAATGATTTTCTGACTTTTGAGTCAAATCGATTTTGGAGGTTTCAAAATTTTTGAAATATTTTCAAATTGCTGTATTTGCGATGCCAGTGTGTTGTTAGTGTGTTGAGACTTTGTATGGGAGTCGTATCTTTGGTATCACGGAAGATCATCGACTTCACGGACCTGTAAGTATGTTCTTTCAGTTATTTCAGTTTTGATGATGACTATTTGAGTATGGTGTCGTGATTTTGAGATATATCGGGATTGAGATACTGATTATGACAGGTGTTGAGTTTCGAGGACGAAACTTATTTAAGTGGGTGTATATGTAATATCCTAGAATTTCACTATGAATTTTTCGCATTATTTTATCAGGATGTCTTGTATGCAGTGGGACCGACACGATATGAGTGGATAATTTTGTAAACCGTGACAGTCGTGCCAGTATGTCCATCAAGGTTATTTTGATTCTAGGATATTACATGCTTGGTGTGTTTTTCGATGTCGGATATACCGTATGAGTATTTGTATGATTGCCGTACTTGGTCGACGGTTGTAATTGAGGATATCGTGCATCAGATGTATCGTATGGAAATGATATCGGAACGAGTATATGTATTCGGTGTGTCGCGTGTACGTATTCAGTATATTGAGATGTCAGACAGGGGCAGAAATGGCTAAGTATGAAAGCCATTACGTACGCTATGTAAGGAGACTTACGTACGTAAGCAAGCAAGATTAACGTACGTTAAGGAATGTACATTACGCACGTTAAGAAGAGATTCAGACAGGATCGAGCCGTGGTCGGCAGGTGGGACCCGGTGTTGGCTGCTTTCGGCGCAGGATGTGGACAGGCGAGTCAACTTCGGCATTACGTACGCTATGCATGGCATATTACGTACGTAATATGGGTTGATACTGTAGCAAGTCAACTGCTACATTACGTACGCTATGGTGATGGTATTACGTACGTAACGCAAGGTGCAAAATAGTACAGTTCACCCTGGATGACGATTACGTACGCTATATAGGACATATAGCGTACGTTAGAGGCCTTACGTACGTTAAGGATGGGACTTAACGTACGTAACGAGATGCACAGTTTATAAAATAAGGACGGGACTTTCATTTCCTCATGTAAGAAAACACATTTCCTCCTCCCCTAATCGTCCCTCTTCACTCTCAAACCCATTTCAGACCCTCATATCCTTGTTAAGACTTTGATAAGGATGATTGGATGCTTGAAACTTGGAGTTCTTGGAGTTTTGGAAATGTTTGATTGTGTTATTCATCTTCAAAAGGTATGTTGATGAACTCTACTCCTTGAATTCGGATTTTGATGTTAGTGTTGATGTTCTTCTTCGTATGAAGATGATTATGGTATTGTTGTTACGATTCTTGAGGATATATGAACTATATGTTGAAGGAAGATGATGATATGTTGGTTTTGTATTGAATACGTTGACTATGATTATAGAATCATGTTGTTCTTGGTGGTCTTGGTACTATTGCTTCGATTCTTGATGTTAGGAGGATCGTATGTTGGAGAATATGATGATACATGCCTTGGAGTATGGATTAGATGATGGTTAGATGTTAGAACACATTGAACTACGTCGTTTTGTTGGCTTCAAACATGATTATGGATTAATTCATGTTCTTGAAGAATTCTTGAATGATATATGTCCGTAAATTGGAAGGATTATGATTAATTTTGGTATATGATTATTCATAATGATATCCGTAATTGTATTCCTATGAATTTGCAAGAATGAGCCGTGTAAATCCGAATTTAAGATTTAAGTCGGAACCAAGAATGTTGTAGATGTTGATAGAACTATTGATTATCGAAATTCGGCTTGTATCCGTATTGATAAGAGTTGATATGGTTTGATTTCGTATGATCGAGATACCGTTGAGTTTGATTGATTGATTATCTTGGTTGTTGATTGTTATCGCGTATCGTTAATTGATTATTGCATTAGGTTGCGTTTAGTGATCGTTGAAGTTAACCGTTGTCTTTGCGGTGAGTCGAGTGCGGAGCTTGTAGATGAAGACGACGGGACTAGTAACAACTTCATCGAATTGGTATCGAGGCAAGTTATGCTTGCTCAGTTCATAATGTTAATAAATGATTTCGTTTTCATTTCATTTACGATTCATATAGCAATGGTATTATGGAATATATGAATTGTCGGAATGGTGGTATGTAAGATAAATCATAATGTATATGATTTTAAGGATGTCTAGTGGAAATGGGAACATGAACTATAATTTGGTCTATTGCATGACAAGTTGGATATCAAGGTTAGTTATCGTGTCGATGTTGAACTCGGGACGGTGGTTTGGTATTAGTTATGGACTGTACATCATTTTGGATTGTCGGATAAACCGTGTATTCGTTCAGGGCGGTTGGTCGTGGAAAGGTTAGCGTCTCCAGATTGAGGTAAATTAATATTGTTAGAATATGATAATCATCATGTTGCATTTTTGCATGTGTGTGTTTCATACGGTGAATGTGCACCATTGTTTGTTACGTTTTGTGAAGTGCTCTTTCTTGAGCCGTAATCTGTGATGTGTTGGGGGTAAAACCTGTATGGTACCCGAATGGAAATGTGTTAGGGGATAAGACCTAAATGGCACATATGTCCGGAGTATTCCTGAGTAGATGCTTCCGTGACCCTCGGCTGCTGCCTTGGGAGTTTATGTGATATTGTCCGGAGTATTCCTGAGTAGATGCTTCCGTTGTAATACCCGGTTGTAATTCAGTCATTATCATTCAGTAATTTCATTCGGTGATTGTCACTCAGTGGATTTTCACTCATTTATAATCATTCATCAATCATATTCATTCACCTTGTTCACCGTTCGGAAAAACTTCGAGTTGTGTATCGTTATTGTTCATTGTTTCAACTTTCCTCATATGAGTTCGACTTTGTTAGATCACCATTAATTTTTGGTAACTCCAAAAATTCTAAATCTTTGCAATATTATAGAGCATCGAGTTAGCTTTCCAATGGTTCAAACGGTGAGTAAATCGGAGTCCGGACGAGAGAGTTATGGTCGTTTTAGCTCAACCGCTCATTTTTCAGTATTGGCCGATCACTGCCGAACGAACTCGGCCGTGCCGTCCGACACGGCCCGTGCCGTACTCGTCCGGAAGATGCCGAAGTGTACGCCTCAGGACCCGACCGTGTCGTCTGGCACGGCTGAGTCGAACCCTTCCGGATAAGCCAGAATCGACTGCCGAGAGGCCCGACCGTGTTCCGGGACACGGTCGAGTCAATGCCGAGCGCCGCGGACGGGTCACTATCGGTAGGCCCCTTCGCGCCGCGACCGTGTCATGTAGGACACGGTCGAGTCCCTGCCGGCCAGCTGCGCGCCGCGACCGTGTCAGGCGGACACGGTCGAGTCTGGCTGCCGAGTCAACCCCTATAAATTGGTTTTTTGAGCATTTCAGCTCATTTTTTCCATCTTCTTCACCTGCAACCGAGAGAGAATAGCTTGAGGGAGAGATTTCTTCATCAATTATCATTTGAGTGTGTATTTTTCATCACCTTCAATCATTTGGGAAGCTCGGATAGTCGTTTTTACGCGTGTTCTTCGGATTAAAACACTTGGATCTTCAAGAGGTAATTCCTTCAACACTTTGGACTTCGATTTTGTGTTGAGATATGATGTTTTGGACGTTATAATCATGTTATATGAAGGGATATGTATATGATTATGAGTTTGTATAAGGATTCATTGGATTATTGAGGGATTATTCAAGAACACTTTGAATATCGAGTTGGAATTGGGAATTTTCGACTAATTGTTGTTATAATCACATTTTTGGATATTCATATCGGATTATTGATCGTATTGGAAGTGTTTTGTTGGTTTGAAACACTTCTTGGGGATTTGATATTGGCATATTGAAGTTTGATTGTAAACAATCGGAGTTTGGACGCAACATGTTTGTTTTAATGCCTCAATGGACTTAGTTTTATCGTATCGACGTTTTGAGTTCGTTATATTCGTGTTTGATTCGTATATTGAACGGATTGTTGGATATTGTATTATTTAAGGTTGTTCGAGCGACCGATATCTCAATTAGGACGTTGTTCGTGGAAGGATAATTGTCGCCGGTGTTGAGTAAGTTAATTCTTACTCGGTTAAAAGGATATTCATACCTTTTGTTGTTGATCATTCATAATCATAACTCATTCATCATTGTATTAATCATATTCAGACTTGTAATTGTTGAACAATCACTTCATTAACGGGAACGACAGTTCCAACCATTCCATTAAAACTATCCATCACTTCATTATTACTCTCATCTCGGTGAGTCATTCTTAACTTTGTCAGATTATTATTTATTCTTTGATATTCATTACGGTCATTCTCGTTCATATGACCTTCTGGGTGCATATTGCGTGGCCGGGTGCGGATGTGTGGAATTTTTAGTCGGGCACGTTATGGCCATGTATTGGGAGTGATACATTGGGTGTGCACACGGTAGCATTACCTCCGTGAGACTAATTAGGTACAAAGACGGGTGTGTCCGGACATTCGTCTTGTACACTTGCCTGAGAACACTATGGGCGTACTATGATACTCTTCTTGGCGTAATTCATAACTAAGGATATTTCATAACTTCGGTTAAATCATGTTTGTGTATTTTCAACCCT
Source organism: Orobanche coerulescens (assembly GCA_033398695.1). Lineage (NCBI taxonomy): Eukaryota > Viridiplantae > Streptophyta > Magnoliopsida > Lamiales > Orobanchaceae > Orobanche > Orobanche coerulescens. Next base: position 141,895,665 of record CM065805.1, on the reverse strand, counting down.
TGAGGATTGTTGTTACATTTAAGCGACCCATTTGATTTTGTTTTTCGTGTCATGGCAAGGCAACGCAGGAATAGCATGTTGATGTCGAGGAGTCCTAGTGATACTAGTAGGGGGCCCCGATCTTTCAGTTATTCATGTTATTGTCCTTTATTTTCCGTTGCAGACTTTCATTTGAATACTCCGTTTCATTCAGTGTTGTGTATTTTATCTTCATATAAAATGCACTAGTATTCGGTATTGTCCTGGTGTTGTAATTAAACTCCTCATCAGAGTAATTATGGTTGTAATGTAGTTCGGTACTACATTTATCTTGTGTAATTCATTCATTTTCATTTGCCTGGTGGGTCCCAGTTGGGGATCTATGGCACTGTAATATCCGCCTAGTTTGGGGTGTTACAGAGTTGGTATCGGAGAGTGGTTTTGAATACTACCTTCCGAGTCATGTCTTATTTGAAATCATCGTCATCAGACTAGTATCATTGGACTTTCGCGTCACGTGTGACCTGTGCAAATGCCGAGCCAATCAGACCGGAAGAACTGTAAGATTTCTAACGCCATGGTATAATTTCTGGCAATAGTCATTCATTCATCATTCATCATTTAACAATCCTCAAACATCATCATTCATTATGATCAGGACGATCATATTAACTCATTAATCACTTAATTCATTTCAATACTTAGTTTATGATCAGGACGATCATATTAACTCATTAATCACCTAATTCATTTCAATACTTAGTTAATGATCAGGACGATCATATTAACTCATTAATCACTTAATTCATTTCAATACTCAGTTAATGATCAGGACGATCATATTAACTCATTAATCACTTAATTCATTTCAATACTCAGTTAATGATCAGGACGATCATATTAACTCATTAATCACTTAATTCATTCCAATACTCAGTTAATGATCAGGACGATCATGTTAACTCATTAATTACTCAATTCATTTCATTACTAAGTTGTCAATCTGGATGATCATATTATCAATCTTGTTAAGTTATTCAAGATAATCATTTTAAGAATTTTATCAGATAATCATGTAACTTCAGTAAATCATTCATATAATCACTAAGTTAGAGCATGTATACTCATTTTCATCATCCCATGACATAATCATAACGTGCTAATCATGCGGAAATATAATCATTTTGCGACCTTCCTACTTCGGTATGGAGAGAGAGGCATCGAGATACACGGGGAGAGGCCGCGGTGCGAACCGAAACCCGAGAAATAATCACTCGCTGCCGAGAAATCGTGCCCAGGACTCGGCTCGATCAGAAGATGTTCGGGTTGATCCACTCACTTTTATGCAGGCCATGATGACCCATGTGCAGTTGCTCAATCATCATTGCGCCACTCTGACCGGATTAATCGAGAGAACTCTCCCGTATGAGCCAGCTACTAAGGAAAGTCTTGAACAACAACCTTCATTTGTCAGCAAGAATTCAACGAAGCGTAATCAATCCGATGGCGGTCAGTCAACCTTCAAGAAGCCTCGTGGGAGCCCTATCGTTTCTGAGCGACCTTCTACGGCGAATAATCGTGCGGGATCTCATTCCCGAGCGGCCTTCGCCATCACCTGTTTCAATTGTGGAACGCCGGGTCATTTCAGCGAGTGTACGAAACCGTCTATCACGTGCTATAATTGTGGGAATTTTGGGCATAAGGCCCGTTTTTGCGAAAGGACTCCAAGTCGGCTCGTGGCATCTCGTGCCAAGCAACCAAAGATTTGAATCAGGCGCTTTGTCATCGTCGTTTAAGACAATGGAAGCAAATAGAGTTGGAGCTCGTATTTATCAGACGGGAGCGTCCGGTTCGGGGACCGGCAAGTCCCAGATTCATATGATGAGGAGGATCGACGATCCGGTGGTTCGAATGATTTCAGGTATACTCGTAATTTTATTTCAACTTGTGTGTACCTTTTGATGCTGGTACACCGCATTCATTCATTTTCGAATCATGCTTGAATAGACTTATTTCGGGATAGTCCTATTGCTTGTGGACCTCATACCATCGGTCTACCTGACGATGGAAGAATTTTCGGAATCATACCTAAGTAAGCTTAGTAACCGCGATGGTTGGTGGACCTAATCGTGGTGAATTTATCTTAGGACGATGTAATTTCGGTATTAGTTGGTTTAACCGTCTTAATACTATCCTCAGTATTTGTTAGCGTTTGGTCGCTATCTTTCCGTCGTTGGTTGTCGAATGTGTGTCTCAGGGAAGTAACCCCCATTGTTCCAGAAGTATTATTATGACGAAAGCGGAGAAATTCCGCATTCGAACTATTCAATCATTCATTGTATCATTTCCATCGATTGGCTTTTCTAAGACAATCGAGTCATTCAATCATTCATTGTATTATTTTCATCGATTGTCCTTTCAAAGGCAATCGAGTTATTCAAACATTCATTGTATCATCTTCATCGATTGGCCTTTCTAAGGCAATCGAGTTGTTCAATCATTATTGGTATCTCTTTTTATCGATTGACCATTCTAGGGCAATCGAAATGTTCAATCATTCGTGGTATCATTGTCATCGATTGACGATGTATTTCCGCAGAGTTATCTGGTTGCCTTCACATAGTGTAGGGAATTCGGGAGTGAGTTGGGCAGTCGTCCCCTTTATCGAAGGCACCGTATCGGATGGCCCCGACTGAATGCGAGTTGAAGAATCAACTTGAGGAATTGTTCGAGAAAGGTTATATTCAACCGAGTACGTCCCCGTGGGGAGCACCAGATCTTTGTTGTCAAGAAGAATGATAGTTCTTTTCGCTTGTGTATCGATTACGGGAGTTGAACAGGTGATGATCAAGAGTAGTATCCTTTACCCGTATTGATGATCTTTTAGATCAACTTCAGGAGCCTCGGTATTTTCCGGGATCGACTTAAGATCTGGATATCACCAGCTGAGGATTCGAGAGTCGGATATCGCGAGGACGGCGTTTCATACACGCTATGGTCATTATGAGTTCGTAGTTATGCCGTTCGGGCTAACTATTACACCTGTGGTATTCATGGGGGTAATGAATCGGGTTTTCATCGATTTTTTTTGGGATCAGGTTGTTGTTGTCTTCATCGAAGACATTTTGATTTATTCTCGTGGCGAGAGGAATACGAGGTTCATCTTCATCGGGTTCTCGACGTGTTGAGGCAGAGCAACTTTATGGAAAGTTTTCCAAATATGAGTTACGGAGGTCCGAGTGACTTTCTCGGACATGTAATTTCATCTGACAGAGTTCGTGTCGACCCTCAGAAGTCGGAGACTATCCGAGATTGGCAACCTCCGAAAGATATTAATTAAATCCGATGTTTCCTCGGATTAGCTGGTTAATTATCCAACCCACGGACGGAACTAGCAACCGTGGTTTTCGCGTTGGAAATTTGGCGTCGTTACCTTTATGGCATCACCTGTCAGATCTTCACCAATCACAAGAGTTGAAGTATATATTTACTCACAAGGAGTTAAATATGCGACAGAGACGGTGGTTGGAACTACTCAAAGATTATGATATCGAAATCCTTTACCACCCGGGCAAGGCGAGCATTGTCGCCGACGCCTTGAGTCGTAAGTCCGTTCAGGAGCAGATGCTTGCTCGTTTCACAATTCAGAAGGAGCTCCAACAGGAATTCCTTAGACCCGAGATCGAGGTCTGGCTTCAGCGAATTCAGGGACAGCTTTGTATGTTAGAGATTTCATCATCTCTTGAGGATGCAATCAAGAAGAATCAGGGTTCAGACCCAGCATTATTACGCATTCTTGAGGATGTGGCTCCGGGGAAAGCCCCTGGATTCGTGATCCACGAGGATGGACTTTTGAGATTTAAGAATCGGATGTGTGTACCGGCGAATGACGAGTTGAAAAACTCTATTTTGAGAGAAGATCATGCTACCCCTTATTCTGTTCATCTGGGGTCCAGCAAGATGTACAAGGACTTGAAACAAAATTACTGGTGGAGTAATATGAAGCGAGAAGTCGCGGAATTTGTTTCGAGATGCTTAACTTGCCAACAAGTCAAGATTGAACATCAGCGACCGGCGGGTATGCTGAAACCTCTCCCTATTCCAGAGTGGAAGTGGGAAGACATTTCCATGGATTTCATTACGAGTTTGCCGACGAGTCGTCGTGGCATGAATACGATCTGGGTGATTGTGGACCGCTTAACTAAATCAGCTCATTTCCTTGAAATCAAGGATATGTGGAGTCCCAAGAGACTGGCCCAGTTGTTCATCAAGGAGATAGTGAGACTTCACGGTGCCCCTAAGAGTATCATTTCTGATCGTGATGGTCGATTTGTGTCTCATTTTTGGAAATCAGTTCATCGTGCTATGGGAACTCAGCTTAATCTCAGTACTGCCTTTCACCCTCAGTCCGACGGACAATCAGAGAGAACTATTCAGACATTAGAGGACATGTTGAGGGCTTGCGTCCTCGATTGGAAGGACGATTGAGAAGCCCAACTACCACTGATCGAGTTCACGTATAATAATAGTTGTCATGTCTCCATTAAGATGGCACCTTACGAGGCCTTGTACGGTCGTCGTTGTCGATCTCCTTTGTGTTGGGATGACTTGTCAGAATCAATCGGCACCGAGCCCGATATGCTTATAGCCGCCCGGGAGAAGGTAGCTTTGATCAAGAGTCGTATGTTGACAGCTCAGAGCCGATAGAAATCATATGTAGATAATTGTCGTCGACCACTAGAGTTCGAGACGGGTGACCATGTTTTGGTCAAGGTATCCCCGAGTCGAGGTATTTTCCGTTTCGGAAAACGGGGGAAGTTGAGTCCGAGATTCATTGGACCGTTTGAAATTTTGGATCGAGTAGGCGAGTTAGCTTATCGATTGGCGTTACCTCCGGCGTTGAGCAGAATTCATAATGTGTTTCATGTCTCTCAGTTGCGGAAGTTTGTTGCCGACCCGAGTCACATACTTCAGTTCGACGAAATCGAGATCGCGGATGAGCATTCGTACGAGGAGCGTCCTGTACGAGTGTTGGAGCGGCGAATCAAACAGTTGAAGAAATAGACGATCCCTTTGGTCAAGATTCAGTGGTCTAGACACGGAGTCGAAGAGGCCACTTGGGAAACCGAGAAGAATATGCGGGAGAGTTATCCCGAGTTGTTTGACCCTTAGTTTTGAGGACGAAACTCTTTTAAGGGGGGGTGTATGTAATACCCGGTTGTAATTCAGTCATTATCATTCAGTAATTTCATTCGGTGATTGTCACTCAGTGGATTTTCACTCATTTATAATCATTCATCAATCATATTCATTCACCTTGTTCACCGTTCGGAAAAACTTCGAGTTGTGTATCGTTATTGTTCATTGTTTCAACTTTCCTCATATGAGTTCGACTTTGTTAGATCACCATTAATTTTTGGTAACTCCAAAAATTCTTAATCTTTGCAATATTATAGAGCATCTAGTTAGCTTTCCAATGGTTCAAACGGTGAGTCAATCGGAGTCCGGACGAGAGAGTTATGGTCGTTTTAGCTCAACCGCTCATTTTTCAGTATTGGCCGATCACTGCCGAACGAACTCGGCCGTGCCGTCCGACACGGCCCGTGCCGTACTCGTCCGGAAGATGCCGAAGTGTTCGCCTCGAGACCCGGCCGTGTCGTGCAGCGCTGAGTCGAACCCTTCGGATAAGCGGAATCGGCTGAGAGGCCGACCGTGTTCGGGACACGGCCGAAGTCAATGCCGAGCGCCGCGACGGGTCACTATCGGTAGGCCCCTTCGCGCCGCGACCGTGTCATGCGGGACACGGTCGAGTCCCTGCCGACCGGTGCGCGCGCGACCGTGTCGGCGGACACGGTCGAGTCTCGCCGAGTCAACCCTATAAATTGGTTTTTGAGCATTTCACTCATTTTTTCCATCTTCTTCACGCAACCGAGAGAGAATAGCTTGAGGAGAGATTTCTTCATCAATTATCATTTGAGTGTGTATTTTTCATCACCTTCAATCATTTGGGAAGCTCGGATAGTCGTTTTTACGCGTGTTCTTCGGATTAAAACACTTGGATCTTCAAGAGGTAATTCCTTCAACACTTTGGACTTCGATTTTGTGTTGAGATATGATGTTTTGGACGTTATAATCATGTTATATGAAGGGATATGTATATGATTATGAGTTTGTATAAGGATTCATTGGATTATTGAGGGATTATTCAAGAACACTTTGAATATCGAGTTGGAATTGGGAATTTTCGACTAATTGTTGTTATAATCACGTTTTTGGATATTCATATCGGATTATTGATCGTATTGGAAGTGTTTTGTTGGTTTGAAACACTTCTTGGGGATTTGATATTGGTATATTGAAGTTTGATTGTAAACAATCGGAGTTTGGACGCAACGTGTTTGTTTTAATGCCTCAATGGACTTAGTTTTATCGTATCGACGTTTTGAGTTCGTTATATTCGTGTTTGATTCGTATATTGAACGGATTGTTGGATATTGTATTATTTAAGGTTGTTCGAGCGACCGATATCTCAATTAGGACGTTGTTCGTGGAAGGATAATTGTCGCCGGTGTTGAGTAAGTTAATTCTTACTCGGTTAAAAGGATATTCATACCTTTTGTTGTTGATCATTCATAATCATAACTCATTCATCATTGTATTAATCATATTCAGACTTGTAATTGTTGAACAATCACTTCATTAACGGAGCAGCGGTTCCAACCATTCCATTAAAACTATCCATCACTTCATTATTACTCTCATCTCGGTGAGTCATTCTTAACTTTGTCAGATTATTATTTATTCTTTGATATTCATTACGGTCATTCTCGTTCATATGACCCTCTGGGTTCATATTGCGTGGCCGGGTGCGGATGTGTGGAATTTTTAGTCGGGCACGTTATGGCCATGTATTGGGAGTGATACATTGGACTATGCACACGGTAACAGATTACCTCCGTGAGACTAATTAGGTACAAGGACGGGTGTGTCCGGACATTCGTCTTGTACACTTGCACAGAACACTACGGGCGTACTATGATACTCTTCTTCAGCGTAATTGATAACTAAGGATATTTCATAACTTCAGTTAAATCATGTTTGTGTATTTTCAACCCTTGAGGATTGTTGTTACATTTAATCGACCCATTTGGGGATTTTGTTTTTCGTGTCATGGCAAGGCAAAAGAACGGGAAAAGCAAGTTAATGACGAGGAGTCCGAGTGATACTAGTAGGGGGCCCCGATCTTTCAGTTATTCATGTTATTGTCCTTTATTTTCCGCTGCAGACTTTCATTTGAATACTCCGTTTCATTCAGTGTTGTGTATTTTATCTTCATATAAAATGCACTAGTATTCGGTATTGTCCTGGTGTTGTAATTAAACTCCTCATCGGAGTAATTATGGTTGTAATGTAGTTCGGTACTACATTTATCTTGTGTAATTCATTCATTTTCATTTGCCTGGTGGGTCCCAGTTGGGGATCTACGGCACTGTAATATCCGCCTAGTTTGGGGTGTTACATCCGTGACCCTTGGCTGCTGCCTTGGGAGTTTATATGCTATTATTATATGCATTGTTGAGCATGCTGTGGACTACCGTCTGACGGAATACGACATTGTGGTCGTGTCGGTCTTTCATGATCGACTTATTGTTGCCCTCTTGGAAAATCTTCTGATCCTTGTTGGATATGCGTTTCTTCGAGATCTGTTGCCATGTTGTATTATGGCATATCTGGAGTCAGATACGTTCTGATCGTTCATGTGTAGTATTTTCGGGACGGGCACGTGTAGCATGTGTTGGTTTCGACCTCATATTGAACCGTGCACACGAGACGTACTTCGTGAGGCTGATTAGGTACGAGACCAGGCGTGTATTGATCAATACCCGTGGTTGGCTTGTACACGGACACATGTCCGGATCGAGCGTATCGTGACGTCCATCTTGAGTCTTATTGATTGGTCATTCACAGTCCATGTATAATTTGGTCTGTTTGATATTCGGATTGTCTTTGAAAGCCCGTATATATGATTTGTGTATGGTTGACGATTTTATTCTCTCGTGTATCCGTCACCATTGAACCCTTATTAATCTCGTTTGGAGTTACCATATCGATAGTCAACTCATTGATATCGATCCTTTATAAATCTCGTTTGGAGTTCACCCTGTCATTGGTAATCTCATTCATTATTGATCCTTACCGTGTCGTCGGTATTCTCGGTTGTCGACCTTTTATTGATCTTGTTCGGATTTGCCGTATTGTCGGTATTCTCGGTTATGGATTCTTCCTTGATCTTGTTGGAGTTACCATACCATGGCATTCTCGTTCGTGGTTGATCCTTTGTTGATCTTGTGTGGAAATATCATGTCATTGATATTTCCGTTGTGATGCATTAATTGTTTATCATTATTGACTGTGTCAACATTCGCGTTTTGCATTGATATTCGGGACTTGCTATTGTCTCGGAACAGTTGGATTACAGGCGTGCCATGTGATATCGGTTCTATCAGGATTGGGATTCGATTGTGCAACCCAGCCGGCAGAGTTAGTCTTGGCCAGATCATTCTATAATTGCGATATGATAAGTTTGGGAATTTTTGTATCGTTTCGGTTATAGTACAGGTGGTTACTTATGAGTTCGTTCATTACTTAAGGACACGAGGCGTGGGGTAAGGTAAGAATTGATTGTTATGGTTGTGACAGGTTGGTAAGGTTATTTCGGTAAGATTACATGGGGAATGTTCTTACTTTGTCGACTACATTGATATGTATTGTTTTTGTGATGTGATCGTTATCATTGTTGAGTATTATGACTGACCCCGTCGTGGGCTTTATCTTTTAGGTACTCGGAGTTCGAGCTAGTAGCGGTCGTGAAGGGATGAGCTTTCCGGTGATACTGGCTATGGCGTGATTGTTGGGATTATGTATTCTTTTCTAGTTTTTCTAATTCCGCTGCAAATGTAATTAATTGTGTTTTTATCCGCTGCGTGTGTATATTTAAAATGGCTTTCAGTATTCTTTGAACTGTGTTTTTATCCGCTGCGTGTGTGTGTACTTTCAAAGGGCTTTTTGACATTTTTAAACATTTGCGAAAATGATTTTAGCCTTGTGGGTTCCTATATGGGGCCCACGGCACTGTAATATTCCCGGTCGGTTTTGGGGGTGTTACACCAATCCAAAACCGCTTCGATCTTATGAGGATCTACTCGGACTCCTTCAGCTGATACCACATGACCGAGGAACATTACTTCTTTTATCCAGAATTCACACTTAGAGAGTTTGGCGTACAGTCGTCCGTTTCTCAAAAGTTCTAACACAATCCGCAAATGCTGCGCATGTTCTTCTGGGCTCTTAGAATACACCAGAATGTCATCAATGAACACGACCACAAATTTATCCAAATATTCGATGAACACTTGGTTCATCAACTGCATGAATACAGCAGGTGTATTAGTGAGACCAAACGGCATCACTACAAACTCATAGTGTCCGTAGCGAGTTCTGAATGCTGACTTTGGAACATCAGATTCCTTAATCCTTAGCTGATGGTATCCTGATCTTAGATCGATTTTAGAAAATACTGTTGCTCCTTGCAACTGGTCAAATAAATCATCAATCCGTGGCAGTGGATATTTATTCTTAATCGTCATCTTGTTCAGTTCTCGATAATCGATACACAGTCGAAGCGATCTATCCTTCTTTCGGACAAAAAGAACTGGCGCTCCCCAGGGCAAAACGCTTGGCTGGATATAGCCTTTGTCCAGTAACTCCTCCAGCTGCTTTTTCAGTTCATACATCTCAGTAGGTGCCATACGATACGGAGCCTTAGAAATTGGTGCAACTACGGGTTCCAGCTCAGTGGTGAATTCTACATCCCGTCGTGGAGGTAGTCCAGGTAACTCGTCAGGAAATACATCTGGAAATTCATTAACAACGGAAATGGATGAAGTTCCACAATTTCGTCTTCTCTCTTCATTGCATAACACCAGTATCCAGTACAGCCCTGTTTCAACAATTTGACAACTTTCATTGATTTGATCAACTTTCCTGAACTTCCTGGTTTCCATCCCTCAAACAGTACTTCGGAGCCATCGTTAGCGATCAGCGAAATATTCCTCCTTCGGTAGTTTACAATAGATCCATATCGATTAAGCCAATCGTCTCCGAGTATCAGGTCGGCTCCTTGCATTTCTATCACAATTAGATTTGAGAGCCACTCCCTACCCCCAAATGATACAGGGAAATCTCTAGTCTCTAAGTTCCCAACAATCCTCTCTCCAATCGGTAAACCAACAACATAAGGTTCACAATTATGAAAACCAGAAATATTCAAACGATTTACACAAGACAAGGATATAAAAGAATGCGTAGCTCCTGTATAAAATAAAACTCTAACTGGCTGGGAAAGGATCTGGACAGTACCTGATACGACAGCAGCATCCTGATCGTCTGTCCTCCTCATCTCGTACATATGTGGGGGAACAGATCCGGTACTCGATGTCCCCTTTCGGTCCCATTGTCCTCTACCTCGTCCGCGGCCAAAAGTTTGAGGCATCTGAACACTTTGCTGCATCTGTTGGATACTAGCTCCCTTCTGATCTGGCTGCGATGAACGGGTTCCATTGTACTTGGTGGCATCCTTGCAAAATGTCGCACGGTGCCCTTCCTGTCCGCAATCAAAACATGTAACTGGAGTGCGCAAACAATCACGCCAAAGGTGGCCTGGGCGACCACAGTTAAAGCACTTCCTAGCTGTATCCGTCGTAGCTGACATTGTTGCGAAATTATTTCCGCTCTTGGATGGGTGCGGAGGTTTCTTGAAAGAATAAAAAGAAGACTGGGCCTTGCGGGGCCCACTGCTCTTGTGCTCTGTAAAAGTACCATAGACTTTCTGTTTCTTCGACTCTATAAACTTCTCCATTGCTGCTTCTTTAATATCGTACGCCAACGCCTTATCTTGGTATTGACGGAGGGTGGTACATTCAAAACCGGACATGTACCTCTGGATTTCTGGTTTCATCCTCATTTCAACGTGAATCATCATCTCTGCATCTGTTCTAACCAGATGTCGAACAAATGCTAACTGCTGGTTAAACGTCTTAATTATCTGGGATACGGGTTCGTCTGATGGCTGAGCGGAGAAAAACTCTCGAATCTTGGCTTCCCTCACAGGATGAGGGCAATACTGAGCTTCCATCATCATTTTAAATTCCGTCCAATCGGCATCATGATCTGCAGCTCGAATAGCTTCCCACCACTCGAATGCTTCCCCTATCAGAAAGTACTGGGCAATAGGAGCTCTACTGTCATCTAGGTAATTAATTCCTGCAAAAATTTTCTCCAATTCCTTCAACCAATGATCCCAAGTGGGAGTCTCGGAAAAGCCATCAAATTTGGGTGGTTGCATTTTCGCTACCTCTTGCAACCATCGGTCACCTCGATTTCCTATTTCTGGGATCCTTTGCTGTGCATCTCCCTGCTGAAATCCCACCGCCACCTGCATTCGGTCCACGACCTGAGCGAACTGAGTCATCTGGTTCACTACTTGACGAAGGATTTCTGGTACAGCAGGTTCCGGTTCGTTATTGATGGATCGTTGCGGCTCGCCTGAGCTATGACTGGCCTGATTAGAAGGCGACGCCTCCCTTTGTCCGCGTCCACGACCGCGACCACGTCCACATCCGCCTCTCAACATACGGTAAGCACAATTACTCAATATACAGGAAACAACATCGTTCTAATGTTCAAGTATAAAGAGGTACAACATGTAAAGAACGAGATAGAGTTTAGGAACTTACAACCACCGTTCACATGAAGACGTAGGCAGTGCAGTGATGTCATTCACAGCCGGTTACCTCAAAAGACGTAAATGACCCCTATTTTAACCTAATGGCCAAGATATCCATAATCTTAGCTCCGATACCATATTCTGTAACACCCCCGATATATTTGGGAATATTACAGCGCCTTAAATCCTTTACATAAGAATTTCCAAGGCTAAATAAATGAAATGACAATAACAGATACCAACTTATGAAATCACTGAAATAAAATACAACCGTCTGGTTCCATACCGAGAATACAAATATCCAATGAAAAGTTATTAATACATCAATAAAATCCAAGCATCATAAACTGACGACGTACTCGAGTACTTATTGAAATCCCCAACAAACAACAGACAATAAAACCCGGCCGGAACATCACTCTGCACCCTCTTCGTCATGCATCTCCAGTGGTTGTTTCTCCGCTCTCTTGGATCCTGAACATACACAATTGTTCACCCCCAAAGGGGTTAGCACAACGATGCTAGTACAAGTACAATAATCATACAACAGTCATATAATCAACAATTATATCATAACAAGTTTCTCTAACGAGAAATATCCACAACACATATCATATCATAACAGTTTCAATATACTGATGGTATTCCAACGATCCAGCGCACACAGCTATAGATTCCCATGATGATCCCATCGGACCAACACATGGTGGAACTACCTGTCCAATGATCCAGCGCACACAGCTATAGATTCCCATGATGATTCCCGTCGGATCAACGCATGGTGGACATATAATCACAACACATTTACACAATACAATCACATCATAACAGTCATAATATAAACAATTATAATTAGAGTACTTGTCTCGGTTCGTTGACAAGAATAAAACTTCCACGAATATCAAAATACTCGAAGGTCATCCCCTTCGATCAATCACGTGTTAAGCTCGAACCTTAACAAATAAATAGCATAGAATTCATCTCATGCCGTACGAACGTCTAACAATTCAAAAATTACGGTAGGAAGTCCTTAATATGCAATCTGTCTGGATCGCTTAATGCACGCTACGAATCCTATGTAGCGTACGTTAATGCTACTCGTTAGCGCACGCAGTACACACAGTCTAGCGTACGCTAACCAGGCATGGTCAGTGCCTCACTGATCAGCCGACTGACTCGCCTGATGACTTAACGCACGCTAAGTTCCAAACATGGCGTACGTTAAATGTACTCGATAGCGCACGCTAATTCACGTAGCTTAGTGCACGCTAAGCGTGCATGGAAGTTCACTAGAGGGCAGCAGATTATACAAATGGTGATGAAGTAAGCGAATTCCTCATTGATTAATGTTTGTTATCCGACTTCATGTTATGTTCATAACCTTTATGAATGATCTCATGGATAATAACAACTTCGAGGTGCAAGTATACGTATAATCATCATAACACCATAATCCGTCTTGATTACAATTCTCATGCGAAGTTTGTTGATCTCTAGTTGATGTATCAGATTCTACTATCATTATACACATTCAGGCTTCATCTTGAGGTGAACTAATAATTCCAACTTATACGAAAGAATATTTCCTAAGATGATTCTTCCTTTAAGTTCTTATAACCGAAAATAATATCACCTCCAATTCATGATCACAAAGATAACATAAATCATACGGATTGCTAACTTCAGAATGTTTCTCTCATCATTTGAAGTACTAGGATTCCAACTTCAAGGTTCCAACAATAATATCGTAATCGTAGACATTCCAATCTTCTAAACATGATGTTGTTGAATAATTCACTAATGAAATTCAATATCTCATTAACATGATCATTTAATTCCTTAGGATCCAAATCTAAGGTTGGAGATGGATTGAACATACCTTAATATGCCGAAATTACTGAACTGTAAGGTAAGATCCGACTCCGGTTGGTTATATGCCACTCCAAGGTGTTACTTCTCTTCAATGATCACTCACAAGTAATAACCAATTTTCAAGGATCAAGAAGATGTGTTCTAAGTGTGTTAGAAGGATAATTATTGCTCTCTAGCCTCTCAAGAATGAAGAATGGACGAAGGAAATGTAAGCCAAAATGGGTTATTGTCTCATTTATAATATTCTGCACTTTAGCTAATTAGCGCACGCTACAATACATAATTAGCGCACGCTAATAAGCGTTGACTCCAAATCTGTCTAGGTTCGTCCGCGGGAATCTTATCCGGACCCATGTATCGGCTGGCGCATGTGCTAGCCACCCAGCTCAATAATTCAGTGTCTAGCGCACGCAACTCCTACATACGTAGCGTGCGCTAGTAGTAGCCGATAGCGCGCGTTAAGCTACATTCTTAGCGTGCGCTATCACGAGTTTGCATGAGAAAATTTGCATGTTGCTATACTTATGTACAAAGATGCCATTGCAAGAAATGTGATACTCCAATAATCAAGACTACAAATCCGAATAATACAGGGTTCGAATACAGATGAAATACACAGTAATAAATCCGGATATTACAATATCGCTGTATTCCTAATGGTGAATATATAACCAGTTTGGGAACGTCCTTTATGCAGGTCGGAGAGATAAATGGTATCAGCAAATCCAACTAATATATTGTTGGGATTCTCTACATAGGGGACACTCTTGCTCGTATTAGCACTTATGGTAGTCAAACTGCCATGCTTAGCTGCAATATCAGAAGAAAATCAATGGTCGGAATGCATCGTCTTAACCTCAACAATTCCTTTCGGAATATCACTCTCTCTTGCATAGAGAAAGAATAATCCAAGTTCATTGGAGCCTTTAAAGTATCGAAAGATGTGTTTTACTCCATCTGTTGGGATTCCGAAAATAAAACGAAATACGCAGCGGAAATAAAAACGAATCCCAAACAGGATCGATCAAGTAACGTATATACGAAAAATAAATACGAAGATAAAGATTCATACCCTTGAAGCCTTTGAAATAAATCTTCGTAAAGTGTAGACGATGATCACGATCCCGTCCCGAACACGAAATCCCTTCGTTCCAAGCACCGAAAATTCGAAGCCTCTACTTCACACGCGTCGGAAGTTGCCCGGAAAAATCTACAATACTCCGTTCTATGAAGAACACGGCTAGGAAGTGTTGTAGGAATTTTCTCTCTCTTAATTTTTCTTACTTCTTTTCACCTCAAAGATGAACAAAATGAAGAAGGAAAATTTTCTCTCTCTCCTCACTAAAAACTCACGGAAGGCAGCTTACATGAATGAGTATGAGTGGTTTTTAGTTCTCTCCACTCATCATTTATAATGTAATGATATATGTATATAATAAAGGAATAATTATTCCTTTACAACTATCATTCACAATTATGTGGGAATCTCAACTCTAAGTGAGTTCCCACACACATGCAAGATCATGCCATGCCATGAGGAGTGGGTGGCCACAAGGAAGTTTCCTAGAAAACGAGCCGAGCCACTCGGCTCGTACTGGACGTTCGTCAAACGACTCGTTAAATACACTCCTTTAAATCATCAATGTATTTATATTAATTAATTAATCTAATTAATTAATTATATCAAATACAAATATATATTTCTCTAAGAAATATAATTTATGAATTAAATTAATTACCCGGTAACTTAATTTAAATTCATAAGACCGATATTTGATTTATCCAATAAATCATAATTAGATATCCAATATTTAATATTAATAGAGAGATAATAAATTCACATTTATCCGTCAACGCTCCGATGCGCGACTCGTAGGTCCGTCTCGGTAGGCATTGGGAGGAACTAATGAGTGCGGCGGCACTTAGCCGGCTAGCGGGCCGCATCAGTAAACCCCGGCGAGAACGAATGAAGGGATCATTCCGTAACCATTATGTCGTGAATACTATATACGTATAGACCCTTCATCGATGTCCGGTCAAGTCTTGGGTCACGGTAAAGTCAAACCCTACTGTTGACTAAACTCTATACATGTGTTAATGCAAATCAAAACCATCGATTAATAGTGTATCTAATACGACTATATCGTAATGCTTTGGCCAAAGACTTATGATCTTATTTGCCATTAACCGTATAGACATTCGCTTTGCTCACTAACAGAGATAGAATCCTTTCTTGGCGTACGGTAAAGATCGCTACTGCCCGTATAGTCCGCACTTCGAGGTCGACTCGGCAATTAAGCAAATGAGTCTAACTACTCTAATGACAAACTAAACGTCACAGCACATCTTCTCTGAACCCTCAAGTCAAAGGTCCACGTATACTATCACAACCTTTCGATTCGTCATCGACTCTCCGAGAGTGAATACCGTGTGGTCAATCGAGTATGAGTCGTGTTCGAGTATACTGGCCCCACCAATATACTTATAACTATGCTATCAAGACGTGCACACGCCCTAGCATCGATTATACAAGTCATATTAAAACTTAATGCCCATTTTAAGTTTATTGACTTGCGAACAATTTACGTAAATAAACTTTAAACACTTCCAAGACATTTTCTCTTATCCCATAACGAGAATGGAATGTTCGATTTATTTACATGGACTTCACTTCAATGTTTACCAAGTCAAGAATGCAATTGAAATACAATAAACAGTGAATGAATCGTATTGCCTTTTATTAATTATTCCATAATTACAAGTATAATGCCCTTACTCTCTCATCCCCGAGTGGCATTCGAGGGCATATTCCTAACAATCTCCCACTTGCACTCAATGCCACACATCATGGTATCCAATACCCATGTTCTTCGATGTCTTTCTAAGACGGCCCGAGATAATGGCTTAGTCAATGGTCGAGACATTGTCTTCTCGAGTCCGCTCTTTCCAATGAAACATATCCTTTTTCCACCATCTCTCGAACGATGTGGTACTTTCTCTCTATATGCTTGGTGTTGTGGTGAGCCCTCGGCTCCTTGGCTTGGGCGACACTCCATCATTATCACGAGAATAGTGATATAGGCAACTCCGCGTTAGGCACCACTTGAAGTTCTTGTATAAACTTCGCATCCAAAATGCTTCTTTGCTAGCCTCTCGAGGCGGCTTGATACTCGCTAAGGTGTGGAATCTGCGGAGCGGTTTTCTTGGAGCTTCTCCAAGATACCGCTCCTCCATTGAGAGTAAATAAATACCCGGATGTCGACTTAGAGTCGTCATTGTCTCCTTGAAAATCGAATCGGTGAATCCAATCACCTTCGTTCTCCACCACGATAAGTAAGAACTAAATCTCTAGTTCTTCTCAAGTACTTAAGAATGTTCTTTACTACGGTCAATGTTCCCTTCCGGTTTGCTTGAAATCGACTTACCATACTTACAGCGTAGGCTAAGTCTCGGTCTCGTACACAACATAGCGTACATGAGGCTACCCACCGCCGAGGCATAGGGTACCTTACTCATCTCTCTCTTGTCTTCCTCACTTTGAGGACACATTTTCGTGGTGAGATGAATTCCATGTCGCATGGGAAGGAACCCTCTCTTAGATTCATCCATCTTGAATCTTCTCAGATTTTATCGATATAAAGGGCTTGGGAAAGTCCTATCATTCTTCGCGGTCTATCTCTGTAAAGACGGATCCCTAGAATATAGGAAGCTTCTCCCAAGTCTTTCATGGAGAACGTTTTAGAAAGCCAAGCTTTCACAAAGGCTTGAGCATTGCTATGTTATTTCCTATAAGTAGAATATCATCTACATATAGTACTAAGAACGCAATGTTGCTCCCATCGACCTTTTGTAAACACACGGTTCCTCCTCATTTCGTATGAAGTCAAAGTCCTTAATCGCTTCATCAAATCGAAGGTTCCAACTCCGAGAAGCTTGCTTCGCACCATAAATGGCTCATTGCGCTTACACACTTTATGAATATTAGCTTTGGACACAAAACCCTTAGTCGCTCCATATAGATTTCCTCCTCGAGGTATCCATTTAGAAAAGCTGTTTTGACGTCCATTTGCCATATTTCATAATCATAATAGGCAAGAATGGCAAGCATCATGCGAATCGACTTTATCATAGCTACGGGCGAGAAGGTATCATGATAATCGATTCCTTCCTTTGGGTATAACCCTTTGCCACAAGCCCGGCCTTATAGGCATCAACCTTGCCATCCCCATCGCCTTTCTCTTATAGATCCATTTATTTCCAATAGTCCTCATGCCGGTTGGAAGATCTACTAGAGTCCAGACTGATTGGTATGCATCGAGTCTATCTCGGCTTCCATTGCTTCTTGCCATTTATCGTAGTCTACATCCACTATCGCTTGGTCATAGGTGACAGGTGGTCGTTTTCATCGTGTGTGTCGTGGAGACCCAGTTCCTCGACATGTGTATAGCCATACCTCTCGTAAGTGAGATACCCTATCGACCTTCAAGTGGAGGTTGTGTTACAATAGGTTCGGTTCTTGATCCCCGATCGATGTCTCCTTAGGAGTTTCATTATGCTCTTCCAAAGAGATATTTCTACCCGAGCCACCCTCCGAATGAATTCATCCTCAAGGAAGTGCGCTTGTAATGCCACAACGACCCTATGGTCTTCTCGGCATGTAGAATAGATAACCCATCGAGTCCTCTGGGTATCCTATGAAACGCCCTTTATGGACCTCGCTCAGCTTGTCCACCTTAGCCTTTTGACATAGTGGACATCCCCAAATCCTTATGTGATTAAGGCTTGGTTTCTTACCCTTCCACATCTCATGCGGAGTGATAG
Source organism: Orobanche coerulescens (assembly GCA_033398695.1). Lineage (NCBI taxonomy): Eukaryota > Viridiplantae > Streptophyta > Magnoliopsida > Lamiales > Orobanchaceae > Orobanche > Orobanche coerulescens. Next base: position 141,877,208 of record CM065805.1, on the reverse strand, counting down.
GAACAGATTTGGAAGGACATCTATTTAGGATATAGGCAATGTTAGTAAGGCATACCCCCACGGGTAAATAGGTAAATCGGTGTAATTTAACATGGAGCGAACCATGTCCAACAAAGTCCGATTTCTCCTTTCAAACACCATTTAACCGTGGGGTTCCCGGAGGCGTGAATTGTGAAACTATTCCATGTTCCTTAAGGAACTCATCAAACTCGGTGCTCATATATTCGCCACCTCGGTCCGACCGAAGTGCTTTGATATGACATCCATTTGTTTTTCAACTAGCGCCTTAAATTCTTTGAATTTAGCAAAGGCTTGATTTATGTTTCATTAAGTACACAATCCCATACCTAGTATGATCATCTGTGAACGTTATGAAATATTGATATCCGTCTCGGGCTACTTCTAAAGCACCACAAACATCGGTATGCACCAATCCAAGTTTATCGGCACTCTTTCAAAAGTCCCTGTGAAGGGGAACTTAGTCATTTTGCCTCTAAGGCAAGATTCACAAGTTGGATAGGGTTCTACACCCAATGGACTTAAAAGTCCATCTTTCTCCATTTTCGAACCTTGGTCCGACCAACATGACCAAGTCTAAGGTGCCATTTAAGAGCTTGATTAGTATCTTGCCTACCACGTTTCCTAGTAATAGTGTTCACCTTTGCTTTATTTTGCATGTTCGGATGATATAAACCATTCAACAATGTAGTCGCTCCAACCAATTTATTTCAAAATAAATTTTACAACCGCCATTGCCAATGAAGAAACAAAATCCTTTCCGGTCCAAGACTGAATGGATAATGTTTTTATGCCCCTTGGGCAAAACAAGTACTTCATCTAATGTCAAAATAAAACCAGATTCTAAACCCGGAAGGATTGATCCAATATCGGTTGCCTCGACACTTTGTCCGCTTCCAACAGTGATCATTATTTCCCGACTTCAAGTTTTCTACTTCGTTCCAGATCTTGATTCATAGTACAAATGTGAGAAGTGGCACCTGAATCCAGAATCCATGAAGCGAATATACAGAGCGGAACAATTAGTTTCAAAAACAAAAATTCCGCACTGATGCGCCATTAATCTTGGGACAAGTCCTTCGCCAAAGGGCCCACCACCGCATTCAAGGCATTTGTCCGTAGGTTTTGGACCGCCTACCTTTTGAACCTTTCGGGCCTTGCCCTTTCCTTTTGCACCCCTTTCTTGGGTTTGTCTTTGCTCGTAGGTCTTTTTCTTCTTGTTCTTGGACCTCTTAGGCCCGGAAGAAATCACAAGAGCAACCTCTCTCGGTTTAGTCTTCATGTTAGGCGTGCCGTCACGGTTTATTCATTAGCCCACTAATGTGCATGTAATTTCATTACGGTTGAAATTCATTACAAACCGCATGAAAGAGTCGTAGAGATTGAAGGATGAGATCAATTTGAAGGGATAAATCCATATTAAAGTTGAGCACCTCGAGCCTCTCAATCATAGAGATCATCTTAAGGACGTGGTCTCCCACTTTCTCCCCTTCTTTCATCCTAAGACCGAACAACCGCTTTGATATCTCATATCTAGCATTCTACCGTGCTCTCCATAAAGTTCGGTCAAGTGTGCGAGAATCGCCTAGCGTAAGTCATTTTCTCGTGCGCTCTCGCAGCCTCATTAGTCATTGAGCCCATCATAAAACCACGAACTAGCACATCATCCTTGACCCATTTTTCATGGACGTCAATGTCTTCCCGATTACCCCTAGTCCGGATTGGAGTCGGTGGAATGTCCGCCTCCAAGACGTATCCCGAGACTCCATACCGAGTACAATCATCGATTCCGCAACCACCAACAAAGTTAGGGCCACTTAGGAGATTCTTTTCAAGTAGTATTGCAAGTGGGTTTTTAGCCATTTTAGAGAGATTCAATTTCGTTTTCTGCAAAGATTTAGACAAGATTAAATTAGTGACTTGTTTAATTATGACCGAGTATAGAACTTAAGGGCTTGTATAATTCTTGTCTCGGCTCCCACTAATTTTATCGGAATTATACACTCCCATGTTATAATCCGGAAATCATGGTTAGATTGACTTCTTAGTGGTTCAAGTTCTTTACAAATTTTAACACACGCAACCTATCAGGTTTCTTGCCAATTAATTTCTGTAAAGTGGTGTCTAACACCAACCCGTCTAACGGATGATTTGATCTTCTTTTACCCCTAGTCTTCATGCCCTCAACCTATCAGGTTTCTTGGCAATCCAGACTATCTAAGTTGTTGACCATCAACGCTCATCGCTTGACTATCAATCTCACCCGCAACCTATCGTGTTTCTAGGGCGAAATTTATCACCAACCGAAGGCATCTAATGCACTCAAGAATTTTTCAACCTCTACCAAATGTACTACCCCGATAACTCGGAAGCATAGCACACCAGCTCGGGTATCAATTTTCTACGAGTTTGATGGAGGGTAGGAAACCTCGTAACCTTTTTCAAACTTAGTCTGTTTGTAGTCGGGAGAATTTCGCGATTAATGTTACACTTTGCACATTAATTCAATTATACGCGCGTTTGTATGTTTGTCAATCATTCAAAATGAAAATGTAAAATAGCAACCTAGTTACTACCAACATATAGCTCATGGACCTAATTCCTAAGTACTGGGCCAAGCGAATGACCCAATAAATAAAAAAAATACAGTCTTCGATTCTTCGTCTTCTCGGTCGGTTGTCTTCGGTCTTCGTCATACCCAAAATAATACTTACATCATTGAAAAATGCATCCTATACAAATTTTCTAGTAAAAATAAATAGGCTCAAAACGGCCTTTACAACCCAATCGAATCGAACAAATCAAAAACTAAGTCCACGAGCTATATCACCATCACATAAGGATTCCATACAACATGTAATGGCAACGAAATTAAACAATTAATTTTAATATAAATTAATCTATTCAATTTCTACTATATTAATCCAATTAATATAAAGTGGCATTAAAATTAAATAATCAATTAATATATTAATCCAATCAATATAAAATTAATCTATTCAATTTTAATGATATTAATCAAATTAATACTAATAATCATCATTTTAATTCGTTCGAAGTAATCCGACCAAAAATAATATTCTCGTTTAATTTATTTCCCTTAACTCAAAATATTCCAAATATTAATTTAGTCAAAATAAAATCCAATTTAAATTTTGGGAAATAATTAAAATGAAATATAAACTTAAAACGGAGTCCCGGACAATCCGATTTAGGCCCAGCCCGCGGCCCGATTCAAAATCGGGCCAAAAATCCGAGGGCTGCCTGGCCGAGCCACTGCTCGGCAGACTGGCCGATCATGCTCGGCCCCCTGGCCGAGAACTCTCAGCCCCTGGCCGAGTCATGGCCGAGCACGCTCGGCAGCCTGGGCAGGCAGCCCAGGCAGTGCTGCCGGCACCACTGCCAGCAGCCCCGTTTCTTCGCTTTTTCGCCCGCTTCCAAAACGTGATGCTACAACGAACAATTTAAAATCTAAAATTATTCCAAATATGATTCTAAATCATAATCATCATCCAAAAGCATTCAAAATGCACAAATAATCGTATATACGATATCATTGACTCGCCCGATACCACCGTTGGGATTCCAAAATAAAACGAAATACGCAATGAAATAAAACGAATCCCAAACAGGATCGATCAAGTAACGTATATACGAAAAATAAATACGAAGATAAAGATTCATACCCTTGAAGCCTTTGAAATAAATCTTCGTAAAGTGTAGACGATGATCACGATCCCGTCCCGAACACGAAATCCCTTCGTTCCAAGCACCGAAAATTCGAAGCCTCTACTTCACACGCGTCGGAAGTTGCCCGGAAAAATCTACAATACTCCGTTCTATGAAGAACACGGCTAGGAAGTGTTGTAGGAATTTTTTCTCTCTTAATTTTTCTTACTTCTTTTCACCTCAAAGATGAACAAAATGAAGAAGGAAAATTTTCTCTCTCTCCTCACTAAAAACTCACGGAAGGCAGCTTACATGAATGAGTATGAGTGGTTTTTAGTTCTCTCCACTCATCATTTATAATGTAATGATATATGTATATAATAAAGGAATAATTATTCCTTTACAACTATCATTCACAATTATGTGGGAATCTCAACTCTAAGGGAGTTCCCACACACATGCAAGATCATGCCATGCCATGAGGAGTGGGTGGCCACAAGGAAGTTTTCTAGAAAACGAGCCGAGCCACTCGGCTCGTGTACCGGACGTTCGTCAAACGACTCCGTTAAATACACTCCTTTTAATCATCAATGTATTTATATTAATTAATTAATCTAATTAATTAATTATATCAAATACAAATATATATTTCTCTAAGAAATATAATTTATGAATTAAATTAATTACCCTAGAACTTAATTTAAATTCATAAGACCGATATTAGATTTATCCAATAAATAATAATTAGATATCCAATATTTAATATTAATAGAGAGATAATAAATTCACATTTATCCGTCAACGCTCCTGATGCGCGTCTCCGTAGGTCCGTATCAGCAGGCATTGGGAGGATCCAATGAGTTCGGGCAAGACTTAGCCACTTAGGGCCGCATCAGAAACCCCGATCGAGAACGAATGAAGGGATCATTCCGTAACCATTATGTCGTGAATACTATATACGTATAGACCCTTCATCGATGTCCCGGTCAAGTCTTCGGTCACGGTAAAGTCAAACCTCATCGTTGACTAAACTCTATACATGTGTTAATGCAAATCAAACCGATCGATTAATAGTGTATCTAATACGACTATATCGTAATGCTTTGGCCAAAGACTTATGATCTTATTTGCCATTAACCGTATAGGACATTCGCCCGCTCACTAACAGAGATAGAATCCTTTCTTGGCGTACGCAAAGATCGCTACCCGCCCGTATAGTCCGCACTTCGAGGTCGACTCGGCAATTAAGCAAATGAGTCTAACTACTCTAATGACAAACTAAACGTCACAGCACATCTTCTACCGAACCCTCAAGTCAAAGGTCCACGTATACTATCACAACCTTTCGATTCGTCATCGACTCTCCGAGAGTGAATACCGTGATCAATCGAGTATGAGTCGTGTTCGAGTATACTGGCCCCACCAATATACTTATAACTATGCTATCAAGACGTGCACACGTCCTAGCATCAGTTATACAAGTCATATTAAAACTTAATGCCCATTTTAAGTTTATTGACTTGCGAACAATTTACGTAAATAAACTTTAAACACTTCCAGTACATTTTCTCTTATCCCATAACGAGAATGGAATGTTCGATTTATTTACATGGACTTCACTTCAATGTTTACCAAGTCAAGAATGCAATTGAAATACAATAAACAGTGAATGAATCGTATTGCCTTTTTATTAATTATTCCATAATTACAAGTATAATGCCCTTACTCTCTCATCCCCTGAGTGGCATTCGAGGGCATATTCCTAACATCCAGTACCTTATTATGGGAGCGGTGCTGAATCTCGCTAATAAAGAATGCGATGTCCGAGCGAGTACATTGAGCCAGATACAACAACATACCGATTGCGCTAAGGTACAATATTTATGCTCTAAGGACCTCTTTAGGATGAAATAGATCCTTGTTTATTTCCAGACTTCGACCAACCATGAGGGTAGCAAGAGGATGTGCTTCATCCATGCTAAATCGCCTGAGCATTTTATTTTTAGAGTATGCCCCCAAATGCAACTCTGTGGATAAGAGAGTTAGGGTGTTTATATGTGATTATGAACTTATGTCGTGTTAATAAAAGGAAGTGATTATTTATTTATTTATTGTATATTATTGGCGTTCGTGATTTGGTAAATAAATAGAAATTATGTTCGTGCTTTTTGAGTAGAACATTCTGTAATACCCGCAATTTCGATTTTCGGTAATTTTTTTTTTACAGAAGTCCGTTTTGATGACTCCCTCATGACCATTTCATCATTTTTAGAATATTTAATTCTGCACTTTTTGACGTCCGAGTTCGTTTCGGTATCGTTTTGTTGAGTTTCGTGTTCATAAGCGGCTTTTCCGTACTTGAGTTCGATTCTTGCGAATCTCGTCTGAAACTGTTGTTTCAAGTTTCTTGTAAGTTATGTTATTATTCATGTTGCGAGCTTCGTCTTGGTATTTCGATCGTGTATCGTGTATTTCAGACGTTTTGGGCCATTTTCGTAATCTCCCAAAGTTTGGAGTAATTACTTTCCGTTGTCGAATTTCGAGCCTTCGGGTGGTCAGAATCGTGTGTTCTCCTAGTGCTCGAATTCGTCTTTGCGAGTACTTCGTAACCATATCTTCGATTCGTATTCAAGTTCGGGTTTCGGGGTCGTCCGGGCCGTCGGAGTTGGTCCCGGCCGAGTCATGGCCGGGCAGGTTGTTTTATGTAACACCCCCAATTCGCTCAGGGATATTACACGCCGTAGATCCTTTCCTCGAGGATCTACTAGGCTGGTAACAACATTAAACATCTCGACAATGCCTTTAAGGCTAAAATGACTTAGTATACCGATTTGGTCTTTCAATAAATACACACAACTCAATCACAACACATGCCCACGCAGGGGTCGAGTACAACCAACTCCCGTACAACGGGGAAAGAATACTGCAGCAGAAAATAAAATACAACTAAACCAATACGACTTCAACGGGTCCTCGTGTGATTAGTATCATTCATCTTTGATCATCCTTCATGCCGACCCTGTGCTATGCTCCAAAAACCTGAATGCAATAAAGACAACCACCCCCCGAATACTCGGGGGTTAGCAAAATTCCACTATTTTGCTAGTGCAAGTACAAGTGCAAAAATACGAACCATACAATACGAGTTCCAAGAATAATAATAACCAGGAATCCTCAAAGATTCAAATACAACGAAACATACACTTCCCGAGGCAAGAGTTTGGGTAAAACATTCCAAAACCAAAAGATCACAATCCAGGAGAAAATAATTTACAAAATGATTTAATGAGCCATCGGGATTTTTAGTAGAAAACAATTTAGGATTATCAAATCCTCCTCTTTCCAAAATCAACAGGGGTCATATCCCAAAGGTTTCATTTTCACAAATAGAACCAACAACAATTCACAGGGCCAGAGCCCGCATCAAGTGTCCTCAACGGACATAAAATCAACACAACATAATCACATACAAGCATCGCCTAGGACCGGGATAAAGCCGCAAATCCCACTCGAGGCCTCTAAGGACCCTCCCGAGCTGGCTACAATCATAAAACAAATCACGCACATGCATCGCCTAGGACCGGGATGAACCTACAAATCCCACTCGAGGCCTCTAAAGACCCTCCCGAGCTGGACACAATCATAAAGCAAATCACGCACATGCATCGCCTAGGACCGGGACGAAGCCATAAATCCCACTCGAGGCCTCTAAGGACCCTCCCAAGTTGGCTAGCTAAACAATTCACACGCCATATCTCACGGTTGGATCAATCACTTGTTGCATCCTGACCATATGATCACAAGCCATGTGTCACCGTAGATTATCTCAGGCTCTCACGGTTGGATCAATCACTTGTTGCATCCTGACCACATGATCACATGCCATGTGTCACCGTAGACCTTCAACCAAATCCACACATTCACACAAATAACATATCACATCAATAATATCCAAGTAATTCACTCAATGGCAACAAACACAATGCACAACGCAATGGTCAAATCACAACGCACCGATATGAGATAATATATACATATATATTATCAAAGCGCAACGACAACACCAAGTGTATTCATAGTAATTCACGTAACCATCCACGAACACAATGTTCACAAAACACACGCGTTTTGAAAGAGGGCCTTTAACAAGGCTAACCGAGTCTTTGAAAGTGAAATTCAAACGATCAAATAAACACAAGGAGACGATAACTAATTATCATATCCATAAAACAAGAATTGTATGGACAAGGTACTTGCCTCGAATAACCACAACGCGGAGAATCGACCGAAGTAGGTTGGCACGAACCGACTACAAACCCGCCGACTCCACCGAACGACAACCCGCAACAATAAACTACGAACAACAATAACAACAAAGAAAATGAATTCTATAGCACGACCCAAAGCCTCTGAATTCAAAGAACAAACGACGAAAGTTCAAGGGTTTCCCCCAAAACGGCCAAGAACGCGAATCGACCGACCAAAACATGAAAACGAAATTCCAAACTGAAATATGGATATACAATCCATAGGATATGTTTAACAACATCATTAAACAACAATCGGTCTATCAAAACCGAAAGGAAAACGAAATCAAGAACAAATCCCCCAAAAAGTCAACTATAGGGATCCAAGAAAAATACCTAGATTCGGTGAAGAACAATGGATTAGATGATGTTATAATCACCTAGGATACTCCAAAACACCTTGGAATGGAAGAAAATTAACCCAGGTAGCGAACCCTAGTCGCCACGTCTCGAACCCGCGGAGGAAGAAGAAGAAAATGAAGAAAATGCAGACTAATGACTGCTGTCCAGTTTATATACTGGACATCTTAGCGTGCGCTAATCCTACCTGATTAGCGTAAGCTATCGAAGCATCAGAACAAAACGTTCTGACAACATGTACAGTTAGCGCGCGCTACCTACAAAAATTAGCGTGCGCTAACGAGGCCCCAGACCCAGTCCAGTAGCCTCTGGACAGCCCTGAACTACCGGGTAGCGTGCGCTATCCTCCCCCCAGCGTGCGCTACCAATGCACCCTAGCGCGTGTTATGTTACCACATAGCGTGCGCTAACCAATGTTCTAACTCAGTACAGTAGCCTCTGGACTGATTCTGCACCACCCGTTAGCGTGCTCTACCAAACCTATAGCGTGCGCTAACAACCGCACCATAGCGCGCGCTAAACAATAAGTGTAGCGTCCGCTATCGACTCAAAAGGACAGCAACAGTGCTCTCAAAGCCGATTACAACAAAGAATTCCTCCGATCGGAACACCAAGTTCAAGATACGTACAGAAAGCTCCAGAATAAGATCATACTAAGAGTTTGAGTTACAATCAAACTCACACGCGACCATAAAAAGGGCCGAGACAACAAATACGTATGCGGATACCCACCACTTTGGGTAAATTACAAAATGGCCCAAAACACCCGAAAATCACGATACGTGATCGAATAACCAAACCGAAGTTCACATCACGTCTAACCAAGTTAAACAGACTTACGGAAAACTCAAAACAGTAGTTTCGGACGAGATTCGTAAGAATCGAACTCAAGTGCGGAAAAATCGCTAAAAAGCACGGAACTCGGCAAAACGACACCGAAACGAACTCGGACATCGAAAAGTGCAGAATTAAACATTCTCAGAATGACGAAACGGTCACAAGGGATTCGTTAAAACGGACTCCCGCCGAAAAAAGAAAATTACCAAAAATCAAAAATTGCGGATATTACATTCTACCCTCCTTAAAAGAAGTTTCGTCCCGAATCTTAAAATAAGTAGGGAGGAGCAACATCCTGCTAGGAAACACTCAACGAGAAACACAAGAAACGCGTAACTTTTGCCCATCGGCGAAACGTTACAAGCAACGCAAAGGAATATACGGCGTGAAAAGGCGCTCCACGACGACCAACACAACGCCACCGGTAGAAACATAATAAAACCAACAACTGACAAGCGTCATCAAACATATAATACAATCAATTCGATTATTCGAACAATCCCAAAACACAAAGCACATATCACAAGGAAACACGCACAATCAAGAAAACAGAAATAAACACACAAACGATCCACAAGGATAAACACGAACAATTCGGACTACGCCTAAATTCTCAAAACCACACTAGGCATCTCCGTGTCCTTTCGGAGCAGAGACGCAACCTCGATCCCCGAATCTCTCAGCTACCGTATCGCAATGCACGGCTTGGTGACCCACCTGGCCATACTCGAAACAACTAACAAACGGTGAATGACAATTCTTCGCAGTATGGCCCGCTCGACTACAGTTATAACATATCTTCGAGCTGTTCATATAACTCACCGCAGGGGTACTACTCCCCTGATCACGCGATCGAGGAATCGCCTTAGGAGGACGAAACGAAGTCCCCAACTCAGGGGACCCACTCCCCTGATTTCCTGAAAAGTCCCCAATGGTTTTCTGTTTCTTCGACGCAGACATATTCTCGGTCGGCAATCTGGATATCTCATAGGCCAATGCCCTATTCTGATAATCTCTCAAGGAAGTACAAGCGAGACCTGCCATGTACTGACGAATCTCCAGCTTCATCCGCCTACTAAAATGACAAATCTTGTCCTCCTCTGTACTTACTTGATTCTGCACATAGCCGAGCTGTTTGCTAAAATCAATAATAGCTTGAGACAGCAGTACATCCTGCGGTTTTGCCGAAAAGAATTCATTAATCTTCTGATTTCTGATCGGCTACGGACAAAACTCATCTCTCATGAATCTATGGAACTCTTCCCATGTAACAACACGATCTTGAGGCTTAACAACCTCCCACCAGCTAGCGGCATCCTTGTCGAAAAGATACTGAGCTACTGGGACCTTACGTTATTCTGGACAATCAAATACCTCGAATATCTTTTCCAACTGGAAAAGCCAACCATCTCAGCCTAATGCATCTGCAGCACCAGCGAAACGAGGGGGGTTCATACGAACCACTTCTCGAAGCCACTGATTTGCACCAGTGTTCTGGGTCACATCTGTAACACGCTGAACTGCCTGAGTCAACTGAGTTATCTGTGTGGCTACCTGCTATAAAATAGTAGCGACACCGATACCGGCACCATCACCGGCAGCATGATCTCGACCACGCGTCTGATTGCCACGACCACGACCTCGGCCCCTCGGCATACTGAATAAGTTATCACTCAGCACGACAGAAAAGAAAATCATAACACATACCACATACAACGATTTCCATCGTAAAGCAACATGCATACTAAAATCATGGCAACGACGGTATCGTTCAGCGATCTCAACCGCCCGAACGATAACCAGCACATAATCACAAAACATCATGGAACAATCACGCATAAACACGAACGTACCAACCCAAGCTTCAACAGCTCACACTCGTGCGACAACACGCAAATCACTACGAGGCGACAAACAGTAAATACCGGTTCACACATCTCACAGAGGGCTAGTGTAACAATTGCGTGGCAACGCCTCAACATTCATGTCACCAATTCGATTATACTCGGGAGCTAACATCATAACGACAATGCGAACATCATACATACATCCCCAGACCACAAACGGGAAATGATGGGTTTTAAAAATGAAAACCACCTTTTGAAAATAGTTTGGAAACACCAGTTGATCTTGAGTATCACTTTACAAAAAGTTGAACAAACACCATTGTCGAGACTTTGAAAACCACCTTACGTTTGAACAAAAATGAGGACACTTTACTTTAAATCGAAACTTTTAGAAATATTCGATCCTTGGGTCTAAGCAACTGCGTTTCTAAAAATAATTGAAAATATCTCAAAATATTTTGGTCCCCAACTGGAATAATTTGAAATATATTGCGGCACTAGAAAACACTTTGAAAGTACCGCGAGAAAATAATTCATTTTAAAGGTACGTCTCGAAATTTATTTTCTAAGATACTCAAGGTTTTCGAAAATCTATTAGGCTAGAATGCCTAAAAACTCACATGTAACAATATTCACTTACATACCATCATAATACACGCATCAACTCGCTCGAAATCAAGACAGCACATGTCTTTTACCAGAAATCAAACAGTCAAAAGGACATAAATAATGACAACACTCCTCATATAAACGAAATAAGAGAATCACACGAACGCATCACGAAACCAAGAATCTACATGAAGGTTCCATCACTTAACAAATAATTAAACAAATAGCTCGTGTCACACGAGGCACAATACAAAGAAGGGAGACTTACGGCCACAGGTCGCACGAAGATGATGATCGCCCCACGATACTAATCACGACCAACAAACTCAGACGACGCGTCGTGACACAACTCAGTCAGACAAAATCCGACGAGACAAAACTCAACAAACACAACTGACCCGACAGCCTAGGTTTCCACAACCTAAGCTCTGATACCATTTATGTAACACCCCCAATTCGCTCATGGATATTACACGCCGTAGATCCTTTCCTCGAGGATCTACCAGGATGGTAACAACATTAAACATCTCGACAATGCCTTTAAGGCTAAAATGACTCAGTAGACCGATTTGGTCTTTCAATAAATACACACAACTCAATCACAACACATGCCCACGCAGGGGTCGAGTACAACCAACTCCCGTACAATGGGGAAAGAATACTGCAGCGGAAAATAAAATACAACTAAACACGACATCAACGGGTCCTCGTGTGATTAGTATCATTCATCTTTCAGCATCCTTCATGCCGACCTTGTGCTATGCTCCAAAAACCTGAATGCAATAAAGACATCCACCCCTCGAATACTCGGGGGTTAGCAAAATTCCACTATTTTGCTAGTGCAAGTACAAGTGCAAAAATACGAACCATACAATATGAGTTCCAAGAACAATAATAACCAGGAATCCTCAAAGATTCAAATACAACGAAACATACACTTCCCGAGGCAAGCGTTTGGATAAAACATTCCAAAATCAAAAGATCACAATCCAGGAGAAAATAATTTACAAAATGGTTTAATGAGCCATCGGGAGTTTTAGTAGAAAACAATTTAGGATTATCAAATCCTTCTCTTTCCAAAATCAACAGGGGTCATAGCCCAAAGGTTTCATTTTCACAAATAGAACCAACAACAATTCACAGGGCCAGAGCCCGCATCAAGTGTCCTCAACGGACATAAAATCAACACAACATAATCACACACAAGCATCACCTAGGACCGGGACGAAGCCCCAAATCCCACTCGAGGCCTCTAAGGACCCTCCCGAACTGGCCACAATCATAAAACAAATCACGCACATGCATCGCCTAGGACCGGGACGAAGCCACAAATCCCACTCGAGGCCTCTAAGGACCCTCCTGAGCTGTCCACAATCATAAAACAAATCATGCCTATACATCGGCTAGAACCCGGACGAAGCCATAAATCCCACTCGAGGCCTCTAAGGACCCTCCCGAGCTGGCTAGCTAAACAATTCACACACCATATCTCACGGTTGGATCAATCACTTGTTGCATCCTGACCACATGATCACAAGCCATGTGTCACCGTAGATTATCTCAGGCTCTCACGGTTGGATCAATCACTTGTTGCATCTTGACCACATGATCACATGCCATGTGTCACCGTAGACCTTCAACCAAATCCACACATTCACACAAATAACATACCACATCAATAATATCCAAGTAATTCACTCAATGGCAACAAACACAATGCACAACGTAATGGTCAAATCACAACGCACCGATATGAGATAATATATACATATATATTATCAAAGCGCAACGACAACACCAAGTGTATTCATAGTAATTCACGTAACCATCCACGAACACAATGTTCACAAAACACATGTGTTTTGAAAGAGGGCCTCTAACAAGGCTAACCGAGTCTTTGAAAGTGAAATTCAAACGATCAAATAAACACAAAGAGACGATAACTAATTATCATATCCATAAAACAAGAATTGTATGGATAAGGTACTTGCCTCGAATAACCACAATGCGGAGAATCGACCGAAGTAGGTTGGCACGAACCGACTACGAACCCGCCGACTCCACCGAACGACAACCCGCAACAATAAACTACGAACAACAATAACAACAATGAAAATGAATTCTATAGCACGACCCAAAGCCTCTGAATTCAAAGAACAAACGACGAAAGTTCAAGGGTTTCCCCCAAAATGGCCAAGAACGCGAATCGACCGACAAAACATGAAAACGGAATTCCAAACTGAAATATGGATATACAATCCATAGGATATGTTTAACAACATCATTAAACAACAATCAGTCTATCAAAAGCAAAAGGAAAACGAAATCAAGAACAAATCCCCCAAAAAGTCAACTCTAGGGATCCAAGAAAAATACCTAGATTCGGTGAAGAACAATGGATTAGATGATGTTATAATCACCTAGCATACTCCAAAACACCTTGGAATGGAAGAAAATTAACCCAGGTAGCGAACCCTAATCGCCACATCTCGAACCCGCAGAGGAAGAAGATGAAAATGAAGAAAATGCAGATTAACGACTGCTGTCCAGTTTATATACTGGACAGCTTAGCGTGCGCTAATCCTACCTGATTAGCGTGCGCTATCGAAGCATCAGAACAAAAAATTCTGCCAACATGTACAGTTAGCGCGCGCTAGCTACAAAAATTAGCATGCGCTAACGAGGCCCCAGACCCAGTCCAGTAGCCTCTGGACTGCCCTGAACTACCGGGTAGCGTGCGCTATCCTTCCCCCAGCGTGCGCTACCAATGCACCCTAGCGCGCGTTATGTTACCACATAGTGTTCGCTAACCAACGTTCTAACCCAGTCCAGTAGCCTCTGGACTGATTCTGCACCACCCGTTAGCGTGCGCTACCAAACCTATAGTGTTCTCTAACAACTGCACCATAGCGCGCGCTAACCAATAAATGTAGCGTCCGCTATCGACTCAAAAGGACAGCAACAGTGCTCTCAAAGTCGATTACAACAACGGATTCCTCTGATCGGAACACCAAGTTCAAGATACGCACATAAAGCTCCAGAATAAGATCATACTAAGAGCTTGAGTTACAATCAAACTCACATGCGACCATAAAAAGGGCCGAGACAACAAATACGTATACGGATACCCACCAGTTTGGGTAAATTACAAAATGGCCCAAAACACCCGAAAATCACGATACATGATCGAATAACCAAACCGAAGTTCACATCACGTCTAACCAAGTTAAATGGACTTACGGGAAACTCAAAACAATAGTTTCGGACAAGATTTGTAAGAATCGAACTCAAGTGCGGAAAAATCGCTAAAAAGCACGGAACTCGGCAAAACGACACCGAAACAAACTCGGACGTCGAAAAGTGCAGAATTAAACATTCTCAGAATGACGAAACGGTCACAAGTGAGCCGTCAAAACGGACTCCTTCCGAAAAAATAAAATTACCGAAAATCGAAAATTGCGGATATTAGAGGTTGGGCCAAGGCCAGCCCTGGCCGAGTTACGGCCGGAAGGGCTCGGCAGTTACGTACGTAAGGCAGGTTATGTACGTAAGCCTTGGCCGGTTACGTACGTAACACTGCCGACATTTTTGGGCAGGAGACTCGGCCATGGCCGGTTGCGGCCGTAAGCCATGGCCGATTACGTACGTAAGGCGGCCGGCAGACAGCCTATTTAAGGCCCTGTAGATAGATTTTTCATCATTTTCCTCACTTGTTTTCTTCCCTTCCACGGCTGGAGGTGTGTTGATTATGGAGAGATGTTGCTGGACAATCAATCCATGAAGTCTTGGAGTTCGTATCATCAATCATCCATCCTATAACATCCCTTGATCAAGCGAATCAGGTCAGATTTCCTAGAAATCTAGTTTTGCGGAATTTGGGTGTTTTGGTTGTTTTCATCCGTTTAATCCGATTTAACTTAGGATTGTGATGGATTGATGATTATTTAGATGTATAATATCATTTCCCTTGTTATTCCATGGTTGGATCGTATCAATTCGTTGTTTTGGTCGAGTTCTTGATCGACGCCTTGAAGGTGTCCGGTAGAATCTCTTAGAGGGGTTTTCGGACGTTCTACGATTATTATTCCTTGTATGATCGTTGATTTATTGATTATATGATGTTAGGGTCGAGTTTCTTGCGAAGAAACCATGTTGAACCCTTCCGTTCGTCGTCGTCTTCCTTTTCGATAGCATCGAGCATTTCAAAGCTTCCCGGTTGAGCCGTGTTCGTCGGAATACTTGCGTGCCGATTTCGAGGCAAGTACCTTGTCCATACAATTCTTGTTTTATGGATACGATAATTAGTGATCGTCTAAATGTGGTTGTTTAGTCGTTTGAATTGAACTTTCAAAAGATTCGGTTTAGCCTTGTTAAAGGCTTGCTTTCAAAACGCGTGTCTTTTGTGAATGGTGTGGTTTGTGAATGACTATGTGAATTCTATGGATATGTTTGGTGTTGACGTTTCACTTGGTATTGCGTGTGGATGTATATTATTCTATTTCGGTGCGTTGTGGTTTGATGTGGTGTTTTGCTAAGTGTTTGATGCCTCTGGGTGAATTGTTTGAAGATATGTGTTGTATTGTGCTGTGTGTGAATGTATGGATGTGGGCGGGGCCTACGGTGGCACATGACATGCGATCATGTGGCCAAGATGCAACAAGCGATTGGTCAAACCGTGAGAGCCTAATAAAAACTACGGTGGCACATGGCATGCGATCATGTGGCCACGATGCAACAAGTGATTGATCCAACCGTGAGCGCCAAAGATAATCTACGGTGGCACATGGCATGCGATCATGTGGCCAGGATGCAACAAGTGATTGATCCAACCATGAGATGTTGTGACTTGTGTTTCGCTAGCCAGCTCGGGAGGGTCCTTAGAGGCCTCGAGTGGGATTTGTGGCTTCATCCCGGTCCTAGGCGATGCGTGTGTGTGATTTGTTTCACTAGCCAACTCGGGAGGGTCCTTAGAGGCCTCGAGTGGGTTTCGTGGCTTCGTCCCGGTCCTAGGCGACGTGTGTGCGTGATTCGTTTTATGATTGTGGCCAGCTTGGGAGGGTCCTTAGAGGCCTCGAGTGGGATTTGTCGCTTCGTCCCGGTCCTAGGCGATGCTTGTGCGTGATTACGTTGTGTTGATTTTATGTCCGTCGAGTACACGTGATATGGGTTCTGACCCTGTGAATTGTTAGTGGTTTTCTATTTACGAAAACAAAACCTTTGGGCTGTGACCCGTGTTGATTTTGGAAAGAGAAGGATTTGGTAATCCTAAATTGTTTTCTATTAAAACTCTCGATGGCATTTTAAACTGTTTTATAAATTGTTTCCCCTGATTCGTGATCTTTCGGTTTTGGAATGTTTTTCCCAAACTCTTGCCTCGGGAAGTACTATTCGTTACGTTTGGCTTTTTGAGGATTCCTGGTTATTTTTATTCGTGGAATGTGAATTGTATGGCTCGTATTTTTGCACTTGTACTTGCACTAGCAAAATAGTGGAGTTTTGCTAACCCCCGAGTATTCGGGGGTGGATGTATGTATTGCATTCAGGTTTCAGGGAGCGTGGCACAGGGTCGGCATGAAGGATGATGAAAGATGATCGATACTAATCACATTTGGAACCGTACATTGCGTATTGATTCAGTTGTACTTTATTTTCCGCTGCAGTATTTTTCCCAATTATACGAGAGTTTTTTGTATTTTGACCCCTGCGTGGGCAAGTATTGTAATCGAGTTATATGTTTTTATTGAAAGGCCAAATCAGTCTACTGAGTATTTTTAGCCTTAAATGCATTGTCGAGTTGTTCGTATGTTGTTACCAGCCTGGTAGACCCTTGAGGAAAGGATCTACGGCGTGTAATATCCCTGAGTGGATTGGGGGTGTTACATAAATGGTATCAGAGCTTAGGTTGTGGAAACCTAGACTGTCGGGTCAAGTTGTGTTTGTTGAGTTTTGTCTCGTCGGATTTTGTCTGACTGAGTCATGTCGCGATGCGTTGTCTGAGTTCATTGGTCGTGATTAGTATCGTGGGGCAATCATCATCTTCGTGCGACCTGTGGTTGTAAGTCTCCCTTCGTTGTGATAGTGCCTCGTCTGTTGCGAGTTACTGGTATGATTACGGAATCCTCCTATGGGTTTTGATTTCGTGATATGTGGTTATTTGGCTCTCATATTTTGTTTATATGAGGAGTGTCGCTGGTTATGTATTCTTGACTGTTGGTTTCGTCCGCTGCGTGTATATTTCAAACTGATTTGTTCGTTTGCAAGTGTTTTTGTGAAACCTTGTGCTCAATATGGTATGGAAATGTTTATCGGTGCGATTTACTTAGTCCGTAGGGGCTTCGGATGGACCAGTGGTTTAGCCCCGGTCCTAAGCAAGTTTGAACTGCGATATGACTGTCTGTTTTCCGGTAAAAGACATGTATTGTCTTGATTTTGTACGATTTGATGCGTATATTATAATATGTTTAAACGAATATTATTACATGAGCATTTTCGGGCATTCTAGTCCATTGAATTATTTTTGAAAACCTTGAGTATCTTAGAAAATAAATTTCGAGACGTACTTTTAAAATGAATTGTTTTCTCGTGGTACTTCCAAGGTGCCACAATATGTTTCAAAATTCTTCTACCTCGAGGACCAAAATGTTTTGAGATATTTTCAATGATTTAGAAACGCTTTTCCTTAGGCCCGATGGTCGAATATTTCCAAAAGTTTTTCACGAAAAGAAAGTGTCCTCATTTTTATCAAATGCGAAATGGTTTTCCAAAGTCTCGATAACGATGTTTCACGTTTGTACTTTTTGAAAGGTGATACTCAAGATCAATTGGTGTTTCCAAAATTATTTTCAAAAGGTGTTTTTCATTTTTTTAAAACCTATCAATTCCCGTTTGCGGTTTGGGAATGTATGTATGATGTTTGCTTTGTCATTATGATGTTAGCTCCCGAGTATGATCGAATTGGTGGCATAAACGTTGAGGCATTGCCACGCATTTGTTGTACTAGCCCTCTGTAAGAGGTGTGAACTGGTATTCACTGTTTGTCGCCTCGTGGTGATTTGCGTGTTGTCGCACGAGTGTGAGCTGTTAAAGCTTGGGTTTTGTACGTTTGTGTACTTGTGTGATTGTTTCATGATGTTTGTAATTATGTGCTGGTTATCGTTCGTGAAGTCCCATGTGGATTAAGCCATGGGCTCAGGTATGGTCTCGAGATTTTTTCGAATCATATGTTTTTCTTTGTCTTTATCACACGAGATTCTGCTGTGCACTAAGCTGGGGGTCTTTACGGAAACAACCTCCATACCGTAGTAAGTAGGGGCATGGTCTGCGTACATCTTACCCTCCCCAGACCCTGCTCTGAGCGGGATATACTGATATGTTTGGTTTGGTTTGGTTTGGTTTATCGTTCGGGCCGTTGAGGTCGCCGAACGATACCGTCGTTGCTGTAGTGTTTGTGTGCTTATTACTTTACGATGGTAATCGTTGTATATGATATGTGTTATGATTCTTTGTTGTGCTGAGTTGGTGATAAGTGTCAATTTTATACACTTATCCATGGTTTGTATCGATAAATTTCACCCATAATTGAGCTAGTCTACTCGTTTTTTGCTTTTAAATAATTAGTTTTTAATAATTTTATTTTTATCGGATGATGATGTAAATCTAGTCTTAATCGGATTGAATTACTGATTTACTCAAGAAATAACATGTTTATAAAATATTCTCTTTGTTGAATTTTTATATATGCATATTGTAGGGTTTTCCGAGACGAGTTCGGCAGTCTTTCTGGATTCAAAATCAGAGTTATATATCAAAAGTTATCATCCGAAGAAGATTTGGGGCAAAAACGCAAAGTCTAAGAAATTCTGAGCTGAAAATGAAGTCTGAAACTCCATACGGGCATGTACGGGCGTAACTCACTAAATGAAAATTTACGAAGCAATGTTACGACCGTAACTACTCAATGTTACGGCCGTAAGTCATCAAAGTTACGGCCGTAACTCCTCAATGTTACGGCCGTAACTCTTGGCAGATATTGATCATTGTATAATTTTTTATACTTTTGGGCTATTATTGAGGGGATGACTGGCATTGATCCGATCTATTGTAATAATGCTAGAGTTTTGGAGCTATTAGATGACTTTAGGTGTATGAATAGACCTCTTAGATCCATCATCATTCATCATTCATCTTATATTTTTCCACTTTTTGTAATATTTTCTTTTTGTGTGAAGAACACACTTGTGTTCTTGAGTGATTTGTGTAATAGTGGTATAGCATATGTTGTTCAGGGAGTTTATTGCTTCTTTCTCCTTTATCTACTAAGGGAGCTATGATCAATTCTTTCTCTTTTTCAACTAATAATGACCACTCAAGCTTGTATTATGTTTATTAAACCCTTCATGTGCTAAGTTATCTTAGTTGAGATTATAAACAAGGTTAGTCATGTTATTTAAGTTTGTATAAAGATCTATTATGAATTACTTATTATTGTGTGTGATTTTCATTGTTTTAACAATCTTTATTTATTTGGCCAATAAATGACGATATTTATGGTCTTCATATGTTTCGAAAGAAAATATATTTCATTAGATCAAATGATCTTCACTCTAAGTCGTTCTAGGGGATAGAAATATACCTCTAGACCTTGGATGGTTCTTTGAGTTATTTTCATTAAACCTAATGCTATGTATTGAAGCCAATCAACATTGAAATATAGTGGATTGATTTAATATATAAGGGGCGTTTTATAGTTCGAAAGAGAAACCGTCTTTTTAAGGAAAATCGAATCTACACAACATAATAAGTAAATTCATCTTATGATCTCCTATACATCTTCTATAACTAATGATGAACTAAGTTTGTAATCCCAACTATTTTAATTTATCTTTTATTAATCTATTATTAGTGCAATCTTTTATTTCGTTGAATATTAGAACTATTATTGCATTTTCTTTGCAATTGTCAAACCAAACTCTTAAATTGTGTGTTTCAATCATATATATCTCTATAAAAAATATACTAATAGTGTATAATTCAACATATAACCAAACTTCCTCGTGGAATCGATAAACCGGACTCAAAAAGTCCACTTACTACTTGATACGATATCGTGCACTTGCGATAGTTACACTAAAGACGTGTCAAGTTTTTGGCGCCGTTGCCAGAGAAGTATAAGTGTTATTTTGAAATATTACATTATTAACTATTGTTATAAATACAACTTTTTCATTGTTGTAGATTCTCTTGTCTATGCGAAGGACGTACAATCGTGATTTAGTTTCACTAGATCCCGAGATCGATGCCACATTCAGAAGAAGGCAAAGAGAACAAAAGAAAAGCATTATTTCTTCACTATCAATGGCGGACGAACCAAACCCACGTCTCCCCCAAGAACACGATAACGAAAAAATTCCTCCGGTAGGGGGAATACCTAATGTTCAAAACATTCAACATCAACAATATCCTATTGTGCCGGAAATAGATGAAGACAACATGCTATTTGGGGAATTCATGAACCCCCCATCTTTGAGCGTGCAATCAAGTGTGATCTATCCACCATTTGGAGTGGACAATTTTCAAATTCGCCCCGATGTCATCAATCTCTTCTCCAACAAAAACTCATTCTATGGAAGAACCGACGAGAATCCATATCTCCATATTAACCGTTTTGTGGAGATTTGTGGAAATTTCAAATATCCAAATGTAAATGACGAGACGATCAAAATGAGACTTTTCGTGCACTTTGAAGGATAGATCAAGAGAGTGGCTAGATACTTTTCCACCACGAAGCATAACAAATTGGCCCGAATTTGTCCAAAAATTCACCACTAAATACTTTCCTCCAATAAAAGTGGCGAAACTCAAATACGAAATTTCTACATTTCGTCAACAAGATTCAGAGTCATTTCACGAAGCATGGGAGAGATACAAAGATATGCTACGAAAATGTCCTAACCATGGTTTCAATTTGGGAGCTCAAGTCAATTACTTCTATTCTGGAATTTTACCTACATGACGAGCCAATGTCGATTCATCATCAAATGGCTCACTTGGCAACAAAACTATGAAAGAGGCTTATAATCTTTTTGAGGTTATAAGTGAACAAAGTGCAAGATGGACAGACAGAAATATCCAAAAGAATCCAAATGGTGTTTTTGAAGTGGATTCTTATTCACTTATGTTGGCAAAAATTGAAGCTTTATCAAAGAAAGTCGAGGACATGTCTTTTTCAACTTCTCAATCTGTGAAGACGGTGCAAACTCCACAAGTTTCAGTTTTTTCATGTGAAATTTGTGGAACAACTCACAACAGCACTATCTGTCCCTTAGTGCAACAGGAGCAGTCACCACCACCAGAACAAGTGGCATATGCTTAGAATTTCCAAAGGCAAGCATACAATCCTTACGGGCCAACATACAATCCAGGGTACAAAAATCATCCAAATTTTTCTTATGCAAACAACAACAATGTGTTGAATCTAACCCATCAATAAAAGAAGCCCGGGTGGGAAGAAGCAATCACGAAGCTAGCTGAACAACAAATGAAGTATCAACAACGCAATGATGCTTCAATTAAAAATTTGGAGACACAAGTTGGCCAAATGGCCGAAATACTTTCAGAAAGATCTCATGGCATGTTACCTAGCAATACTGAGGTAAATCCAAGGGAAAATGTCCAAGCTATCACAACAAGAAGTGGAGTGCAGTTGCCCGAAATTTCTGTAGAAAATCATCTGGAAAAACAAAAAAAATAAACAAAATCAAGAATCAGAAAAAGAATCTGAATCAGGACCTTCATCTCAAAAAGGTCCAGTTCCTAGAAAATCTTATGTTCCACCTATCCCATTTCCTCAACGGTTGAAGAATCACAAGCTCGATGCTCAATTCGGGAAATTCTTGGAAATTTTCAAAAAGCTACACATCAACATACCTGTTGCCGATGCTCTAGCACAAATGCCAAGCTATGCCAAATTTATGAAAGATATTATTTCCAACAAACGAAGGCTTGAAGAATATGAAACTGTCATGCTAACAGAGGAATGTAGCGCAATACTACAAAAGAAGTTGCCACCCAAGCTAAAAGATCCAGGAACTTTCACAATCCCGTGTACAATTGGTGAAGTGAATTTTGGCAAATCTCTTTGTGATTTAGGGGCAAGTATCAACTTGATGCCCCTGTCAATTTTCAACAAACTAAACTTGGGAGAAGCAAAAGCAACAACAGTTTGACTACAATTAGCTGATCGGTCAATCAAATATCCACATGCGATAATAGAAGATGTGCTCGTAAAGGTTGATAAATTCATATTTCCAACGGATTTTATCATCCTTGACATGGAAGAAGATCAGGATATTCCCATTATTTTGGGACGACCATTTCTCACAACCGGACGTGCTCTTATTGACGTCTATGAAGGAAAGCTAATTCTCAGAGTGGAAGACGAACATGTCATCTTCGATGTCCTAAAAACTTTGAATCATCCCTCCACAGATGATTATTGTCTAAGAATAGACGCAATTGAAGCCATGGTAAACACGTCTTTGGAGAAGATTCTATCTAAAGATCCTCTTGATACATGTATAGCAAATTCTCTAACTAGCATGGAAGAAGAATATCACTTGGCCGAAACAGTTAACTATCTAAAAGCACTACTACCTTTAAGAAGGCATTCACATTTTGAAGAGTTGGGGACAAGCTCCGCTAAACCCCTCCCTTATTTACAAGAAGCTCCAATACTTGATCTCAAACCTCTACCCACACATTTGAGATACGCTTTACTTGGGTATTTCCTCTAAACTTCCGGTCATCATATCTAACATATTGACCGAACTTGAAGAAGGGAAATTACTAAGGGTATTGAGGAATCACAAAAGAGCAATTGGATGGACTATTGCAGACATTAGAGGAATAAGCCCCTCTATATGCACACACAAAATTTTGATGGAAGATGACTGCAAACCTTGAATTGAGCATCAACGACGTTTGAATCCAAACATGAAGGAAATTGTGAAAGCAGAGATTCTTAAATTACATGACGCAGGAATCATTTATCCAATCTCAAATAGTCCATGGGTGAGCCCTGTACATATGGTGTCCAAAAAGAGTGGAATCACAATCATAGAGAACGAGCACAATGAACTTATACCAACGCTGTAATATCCGCATTTTTCTTTCCCTTGTATTTTTATTTTTGATGTATTTCTCGGTCGTAGTGACCCTCGTGTATCTTACAGTGTATCTTTTCCGTCATCTATTGATCTGAGACTCGTTACTGTTATGCGGAACCACTGTTTTGGGGTTGCCATGGATCCATTCTATGTTTTGATACGCTTTGAGGTGTTCCGTTTGATGTTTCGTTCATATTTCGGTGTTGTGAACCGTTTATATTTCGTAACCTAGCGCACGCTATCTTTTCTGCATAGCGCGCGCTAGGGGTCCCTTAGTAGCGCACGCTACGACTGATTCGTAGCGCGCGCTAGAGAGCAAGCCACGGGAGTGGCGGTCTATTTTTCCAGCCTATACGGACTAGCGTATTAGCGTCGCTACGTAGACTAGCGCACGCTAATGTCGAGAGGCTAGCGCACGCCGATGATGCTCGGTAGCGTGCGCTAGCGTGAGTGTCGATCGATGCTTTACTCACGAACCCACAAAGTGCTTAACGCACGCTACGCTTGTATGGTAGCGCACGCTAACGGATCAAGTGAGTTCTGGACAGTTTCTCACTGGACTCGACTGATGCCCAGGTAGCGCACGCTATTAGTCGATAGCGCGCGCTACCGATAGGTTATTAGCGCACGCTACATTTGGAGTAGCGCACGCTAACGGCCAGAAGTCTGGCTATTGGACTGGACGCTAACTATTTTGGCCTGTAATTTTACCCTGTTAGCGCACGCTAACCTTGAGGATTAGCGCGCGCTAACTGTAATATCCGAGATTTTTATTTTGATTTATTCGAATTTTTCTTTTTCTTAGACCGGAAATTTCTCGGTTTCCGAGCGTCGGTATTATTTTTCTCGACAATCGATTTTGTGTTTATGGCCATAGGTGGTGATTTGTTGTATGTTAATTTCATTTCGGATCGGTGTTGTTGTCCGCGAGCGTTTCGCCGTGTTCGCCTGCGTGCGTTTTTAGGAATCGAGTCGTCGGGCCACGGCACCGGCGCCGGCCAGACGGTTGCGGGAGGAACCGACACGGATGCCGGGCACACGGACGATTGGCGAGGATCGGCCTAGCGTCGCTTCGGCCGGACAGTGCGCGCTAAACCGCAGGAGTAGCGCACGCCACTGCCGGAGGTAACGCACGCTAATCGGCCCGGCAGTCTAGGCGGTAGGGTCTGGACTTCGCCGACTCCAGGTAGCGACGCTATGGGACAATGCGCGCTAACTCGGCAGCTAGCGCACGCTCGCTCGGCCGCGACGCTACTGCCGGACAGATTAGTCCAAGAGGTCTGGACGGCCGATTGCACGCCGCCGCCGATGACTTGCGCACGCTATCGCCGTGGCCGGCCGAGAAGCGACGCTACCCGGACAACCTAGCGCACGCTAGTTGCCGATATATATTTGACCGAAAGCACTGTTTCAACACATTTTTCATTTCATTCTCTTCCTTCCGCGCCGAGGTTATGAGAGCGATAAGGCATGTTGTTGAACAACAAATCCACGAAGATCCCGAGTCCATATCATTGATCGATCAATCCATAACATCCTTCAATCGACCGAATCAAGGTTAGTTTTTCCTAAAATCCAAACTTTGGGAAATTTGGGGATCTTGGTAGATTTCGTCCGTTTGAGCCTTATGAACTTAAATTACTGATGGATAATTGTAGATTAAGTTGTATTCTATCATTTTCATCATCTTTCCACGGTTTTACCATTTCCGATTCGTCGATTATATGAACTTCCGTTTGACGCCTTCAAAGTGTCCGGGGAAATGCCGCAGAGAGGAATTTGGTCGTTTTGTGATGTTTTTCCTCGTATGATTGATTGTTTATTCGATGATAGGATACTAGGGACGATTTCTCTACAAAAATCTGGTGTTGAGCCCTTCCGATCGTTGTTTTCGTTGGAGTTCCGGATTTTGCCAACCGACCATACTTTCGGAGTATCCGCGAGAGATTACCAAGGCAAGTACCTTGATATACGAATTGTAACTGCGTGAAATCATCGTTGTCGAAGTGTATGAATTTATACGGATATGTATATATATATATATGTGTGTGTATATATATATATGTGTATATATATAGATTTATATATATTTATATGTTAAATATATGTATGTATATACGTATATTGATATATATATGCCTATGTCGGTGAACGACGAGTGGTGAATGCTAACACTAGTTGGCGTACTCAACTTGGATTGATGGATGAACTATAGTTATTCATATAATATAGTAAGGTTATATGTATATATACATATATATATATATATATATCTATATATCTATATATATATATATTTGGTTGAGTCGCAATACAAGGATATATGTGTAGCGTTGGTTGGTTGTGCCGAAGGCTTATTGTGTTGGATCTTGATTGATAATGTACGTGTTATTGTTTATTGTGTGGTTATGGACTGTCGGATAAATTGTGTGAATTGGTGTATTGATTTGATAATTGTTGAATTGATTAATTGTGTACTTGATGTTTGTAATAACGTGAATACTTGTTGTGAGAGACGTCGTATCCGGGAACCTCTGAGGGCGGGGTGTGTACTCCGGCCTGGTGTACGCTGCAATGTGCGGCTCCATATGTTTGGTGAACACCGGTGTTACCTAATGCACGTGCAAGGGGCGGCTCTGTCAGGAGTGATCGCCGGCGCGGTGACATGTTCAAGGGGCGGCCAACATAGTGGAGTGAACGCCGGTGCACAGGTGTGAAAGGGAGGCGCCTGGCAGGCTTATTGGTAACGGATATTCGAGTGATAGCTAAGACCCCGTTACCGAACAATCCTCGTATTTCAAAGTTCTTTCAACTCTTTTAAAATACTGGTCTCGATATAGACTGTGATTCGTGTTTTTGAAAGCTTGTTTCAAATTGTTTTTAAGACGTTGGTATTGGGGTTAATTAACCAAGGATGTTTGACGAAATCTCCGAGGGTTAATTAATCAAGGGTCTTGAGCAGGAATCGTCGAATGAGAGGTTGTGCCTTTGATTGTGCTGTGATGATTATTCTGTGCATTGGGTCGAGGACCCCGAATAACGTTGTAATGGTTTTCTTGTAAATTGTTTTCCACATGCTGGGTCGGGGATCCGAGAGTTTTTGAAGTATTTTCTAAAAGTATTCCCATTTGATTTTCAAAACCCCATGATGGCCTGAGTCAATAATAATGTTTTCAAACTTTCTTATCAAAATACTTTTCCTTTTATAAAAAGGGATTTTTCTGACTCCTTGGACTCGTTTAAAGTTTCATTGGTATTATGTTCCGTACAGAGAATATGACTATGTGATTATCTTTCACTTTGTGTATGTGATGTTATTCGGTGTGGACTATGGGAATGTGTGTGGTTTGTGTTAAGGCTTCACAACTGTTGAGATTTGTGTTGTTATTATTCGTATATCTTGTATATTATGTACTTGCACTAGCAAAATTCCGGTTGCTAACCCCCGAGTTTTCGGGGGGTGGGTGCCTGTTATGCGCTCAGGTGTTGGCAGCTCGAGAGCAGTCACAGGATTGGCTTGGAAGGAGATGGAGGGCAATGATACTAATCACACCAGAGTCAGAGTCTTTTCTTTTGTCTCATTCTGGTCTGTATTTTCTCCGCTGCTCGAGTATTCACCCTTGCATGGGTGTAGTTTTCATTTATTAAATTGAGTTGTCATTCTTTTTAGTGTTCAAGTTTATTATTGTCATTGTAATATGAATGTCGTTAGTTCTGAATTGGTTAATGACCTTGTCGGTCTGCTTTGTATTTAATTTTGACCCCGGTCGGTCAATCATTGAGTAGTCTTTTGGAGTTTAGCTTTGGTAGATCCTCGTGATAAGGGTCTACGGCGTGTGACATTCCTTGGCCGTATTCTCGGGGTGTTACATTTATGGTATCGAGCTTAGGTTTGCGAAAAACCTAGCCGTTGGGTCAAGTCCATGTCTTGTGTAAGTCGCGCGCATCGAGTTGTGATTAGTATCGTGGTTCCGACATCATCTTCCGCAACTGTGATGGTAAGCCCCCCGATCGTAAGTCCCCTTATATACGTATTTGATTATATTGTGCTAACGTGTTTAATGTGAACTAAGGATTGGAACTTGTTGGTGATATTATTGTTTTAGGATATAACATGCGTATGCGGTCCGAGCAAAAATGGTTATGTAATATGTTTCGGAAGTCGAGCATATTTATCTGTTTCTACACTTATTAGAATAAACTTATGAATGTTAATTTTATCCGCCGCATGAGTATTTTAAGATGGCTTTTGGTATCTTGCAAACCAATTTTTGATATTTTGGTCTTTCACGTTTTGATAGTATTCTTATGACGGTATTTGATATTTTTATAAATGACTTAGTGAGTATTCGAGAATATTACCAACATCAGCCTTTTTGGCAATTTGAACATTTTTTTTAAAAATGATTTTTAGCCTGGTGGGTTCCGGCACGGGGCCCACGACGCTGTAGTATCACGAATATTTTAAAGTGGTGCTTTGAAATTTTCTAACATTGTGAAAAACCATGATTTAATGTTGTCATGTTAAATGGTCACGTATCTCGGTGGAAAATTCTTTCGAATAAACATTTTGGTAGAAGAGGAAAGATTTTCAAAATTGTGGTATTTGGGAATCTAACACTTTTGAAATATTTCAAATTAGTTACAATTCAATTCCGATTTTTCTTTTATACATCACTCGAAAATAATTTTTAGAGTCGTTATATAAACTTCCCCTTCCGAAATAAAAGACAGTATTTATGAGTCTTGGGCGCAACGTGACTAGCCCTCTTTTCCAAAAATTTATTTTCATTAAGTGCATACATATAATGATCGTCATCGTCGGAGGACTCGAAATTGACTTCATAAAACTTAACGCTTTACGTTATTCTATAGATGTTAACTAAACCTTATGTTGATAATTGTGGTATACTGTGCAACTGATTATTGATAACGCTGAACGGTACTATCTGTATTAGTATGTCGAGCCTTGGCGGACGTAAGTGTGATGATGGAAGTGGAAACGACAAGGTGGTTCGTACGACAACTATTCTTGCTACAGTGAAGGAGTATCAAGATCAAACGATATCCTATGAAATGTCCTTAATGGTCGAGCCCACGAGCGAAACGAAGAGACCGAGGACATCTGGGAAATTTTTGGGCGATGAAGAGTCTAAGGCTCCCAAACCCCCGCGTCGTTCGGACGCGTCGTCTTTGCGGTCGGGAGTGAGCGCTGGGGATCCCAAGCCAACATCGGTGATTCTCGGTAAGAAGAGAAGGTGCTTCAACTGCAATCGTCAGGGACATGATCGTGCAAATTGTCCCTTTCCACTCTTGACTTGTTACCGGTGTGGGTGTGAAGGTCATCGGGAGAAACATTGTGAGACAGTTTCCGAATTGGCAAAGAATGCCGCCCTAAGAGAGAGCAGAACTAGGGACCGGGAAGTGTCCCGAAATCCTATGTTTCCTTCTGAAGATCCTAGCATGGGAGAATGAAGATTTTGTACTATGTTTTAATCGTTGCTATTTCAAACAATCGTGACTTCGATCGTATTTCGTTTCATTGCTTTACATTTCCAACTCTTGTTGTTCGAAATTTCGGGATCATAATGTCCTCTTAGTATGGGGGAATGTATTAACCGTACTCTTCTTAGTATTTTCGGTATGGGACGACTTTCGTTGTTGGTAATTCATCTGCGCACCTTTCGACCATTTTAAACTGCCTTGTACTTGCTAGGTCAGTTCATCGTATTTCTGGAACCTTGCACTCGCGCTTTGCTCGTGATGATTTGGGGCTGAGCAAGTAGTTATTTCCTTGATTGTTCCGCCGCTCTCTATTTTAAGTTTCGGGACGAAACTTATTTTAAGGGGGGTAGAATGTAATATCCGAGATTTTTATTTTGATTTATTCGAATTTTTCTTTTTCTTAGACCGGAAATTTCTCGGTTCCGAGCGTCGGTATTATTTTTCTCGACAATCGATTTTGTGTTTATGGCCATAGGTGGTGATTTGTTGTATGTTAACTTCATTTCGGATCGGTGTTGTTGTCCGCGAGCGTTTCGTCGTGTTCGCCCGTGCGTTTTTAGGAATCGAGTCGTCGGGCCACGATACCGGCCGCGCCGGACGGTTGCGGGAGGAACTGCACGGATGTCGGGCATCACGGACGAGTGGTAGGACTGCCTAGCACGCTACGGCCGGACAGTGCGCGCGCTAAACCGCAGGAGTAGCGCACGCCACTGCAGGGAGGTAACGCACGCTAATCGCCCGGCGCCTAGGCAAGAGGGTCGGACTTCGCCGACATCAGCCGTAGCGCACGCCATACGGACAAGGCGCTGCGCTAACTCAGCAGTTAGCGCACGCTACGCTCGGCCGGCGCACGCTACTGGCCGGACAGATTAGTCCAGTAGGTCTGGACGGGCCGATTGCGCACGCCGCTGCCGATGACTTGCGCACGCTTATCGGCCGTGGCCGGCCGATAGCGCTCGCTACCCGGACCACCTTGCGCTCGCTAGTCAGTTGCCAGTATATATTTGACCGAGTAGCCCTGTTTCAACACATTTTTTCATTTCATTCTCTTCCTTCCGCGGCCAGAGGTTATGAGAGCGATAAGGCATGTTGTTGAACAACAAAACCACGAAGATCCTGAGTCCATATCATTGATCGATCAATCCATAACATCCTTCAATCGACCGAATCAAGGTTAGTTTTTCCTAAAATCCAAACTTTGGGAAATTTGGGGATCTTGGTAGATTTCGTCCGTTTGAGCCTTATGAACTTAAATTATCGATGGATAATTGTAGATTAAGTTGTATTCTATCATTTTCATCATCTTTCCACGGTTTTACCATTTCCGATTCGTCGATTATATGAACTTCCGTTTGACGCCTTCAAAGTGTCCAGGAAATGCCGCAGAGAGGAATTTGGTCGTTTTGTGATGTTTTTCCTCGTATGATTGATTGTTTATTCGATGATAGGATACTAGGGACGATTTCCCTACAAAATCTGGTGTTGAGCCCTTCCGATCGTTGTTTTCGTTGGAGTTCGGATTTTGCCAATCGACTGCATTTCGAGTATCCGCGAGATTACCAAGGCAAGTACCTTGATATACGAATTGTAACTGCGTGAAATCATCGTTGTCGAAGTGTATGAATTTATACGGATATGTATATATATATATATGTGTGTGTATATATATATATGTGTATATATATAGATTTATATATATTTATATGTTAAATATATGTATGTATATACGTATATTGATATATATATGCCTATGTCGGTGAACGACGAGTGGTGAATGCTAACACTAGTTGGCGTACTCAACTTGGATTGATGGATGAACTATAGTTATTCATATAATATAGTAAGGTTATATGTATATATATATATCTATATATCTATATCTATATATATATATATATTTGGTTGAGTCGCAATACAATGATATATGTGTAGCGTTGGTTGGTTGTGCCGAAGGCTTATTGTGTTGGATCTTGATTGATAATGTACGTGTTATTGTTTATTGTGTGGTTATGGACTGTCGGATAAATTGTGTGAATTGGTGTATTGATTTGATAATTGTTGAATTGATTGATTGTGTACTTGATGTTTGTAATAACGTGAATACTTGTTGTGAGAGACGTCGTATCCGGGAACCTCTGAGGGCGGGGTGTGTACTCCGGCACGGTGTACGCAATGTGCGGCTCCATATGTTTGGTGAACACGGTGTTACCTAATGCGCGTGCAAGGGGCGGCTCTGTCGGGAGTGATCGCCGCACGGTGACATGTTCAAGGGGCGGCCAACATAGTGGAGTGAACGCCGGTGCACAGTGTGTAAGGGAGGCGCCCGGGCAGCTTATTGGTAACGGATATTCGAGTGATAGCTAAGACCCTGCTAAGAACAATCCTCGTATTTCAAAGTTCTTTCAACTCTTTTAAAATACTGGTCTCGATATAGATGTGATTCGTGTCTTTGAAAGCTTGTTTCAAATTGTTTTTAAGACGTTGGTATTGGGGTTAATTAACCAAGGATGTTTGTGAAATCTCCGAGGGTTAATTAATCAAGGGTCTTGAGCAGAATCGTCGAATGAGAGGTTGTGCCTTTGATTGTCTTTGTGATGATTATTCGTGCATTGGGTCGAGGACCCCGAATAACGTTGTAATGGTTTTCTTGTAAATTGTTTTCCACATGCTGGGTCGGGGATCCGAGAGTTTTTGAAGTATTTTCTAAAAGTATTCCCATTTGATTTTCAAAACCCCATGATGGCCTGAGTCAATAATAATGTTTTCAAACTTTCTTATCAAAATACTTTTCCTTTTATAAAAAGGGATTTTTCTGACTCCTTGGACTCGTTTAAAGTTTCATTGGTATTATGTTCCGTACAGAGAATATGACTATGTGATTATCTTTCACTTTGTGTATGTGATGTTATTCGGTGTGGACTATGGGAATGTGTGTGGTTTGTGTTAAGGCTTCACAACTGTTGAGATTTGTGTTGTTATTATTCGTATATCTTGTATATTATGTACTTGCACTAGCAAAATTCCAGTTTGCTAACCCCCGAGTTTTCGGGGGGTGGGTGCCTGTTATGCGCTCAGGTGTTGGCAGCTCGAGAGCAGTCACAGGATTGGCTTGGAAGGAGATGGAGGGCAATGATACTAATCACACCAGAGTCAGAGTCTTTTCTTTTGTCTCATTCTGGTCGGTATTTTCTCTGTCGTTCGAGTATTCACCCTTGCATGGGTGTAGTTTTCATTTATTAAATTGAGTTGTCATTCTTTTTAGTGTTCAAGTTTATTATTGTCATTGTAATATGAATGTCGTTAGTTCTGAATTGGTTAATGACCTTGTCGGTCTGCTTTGTATTTAATTTTGACCCCGGTCGGTCAATCATTGAGTAGTCTTTTGGAGTTTAGCCTGGTAGATCCTCGTGATAAGGGTCTACGGCGTGTGACATTCCCGGTCGTATTCTGGGGGTGTTACACTAACACTCCCTGGCTATATAAACCAGGGAGTTGACCCAGATGAACACATCATTTTCATTTCTTCTCTCCCCGCGACGCAGCACCTCTCCAGGCGATTTCCGAGCGATTCTTCCCTTCGATTATTTCAGGCATCCTCTACCTTGAGTTTTTGAAGTAGATTAACAACACCTACTTGTGTTCTTCATCATCAATCCAAGGTAAATCTCTTAGAACCCTACTTTTGGGCGATTTGGGGATTTTGGGATTTTCTTCCGATCCATTCCGTTTTGTTGGTGGATTCATGATGATTATGATTAATCTTGTTGGTATTCTTAGTTTCCCTACGGATTCATGGTATATTTCGTAGTTTTTGCGGAATCGAGAGGGATTGGTTGTGGTACACCCTCGTTGTTGTTTATATACGGATATACATGAATCGTAGGCGGGTTTTCGGGTGTATTCCATTTCCGTATTCGTCTTAGAGTTGGTTGTAATTATGTTCTTAGAATCATTAGGTTCGGTTCCGTTGATTCCTAGCGTTCGTCGGTGATTATCCTTTCCATTCATTGCGTCGTCATTTATTCAAGGCAAGTATTTTTGGAAACCTTTATGCTTAACGTGGAAGGTAATGTATTTTGTGTGTGATTTTCTCACCTCGTGTTGGTCCGACGGGATCAAGGAGGGAATCCAAAGGTTTTCGTCCCGGATTCATGAGTTTGTTTAGCTAGCCAGTGCGGGAGGGTCCTTAGAGGCCTCGTGCAGGAATCTATGATATGACTCTGTTCCCAAGGCGATGCATGTGCGTGTTTTGTTTTATAATATAGCCAGCGCGGGAGGGTCCTTAGAGGCCTCGTGCGGGAATCTATGATATTACTCTGTTCCCAAGGCAAATTGTTTGATTGTTTGTTTCCGGAAAAGACATGTCTGGTTTTGACTTTTGAAATTGATATTGGTGCATGTACTATTAAATGTGTAAGCGATTGGTTTGCCTTGATTACTTGTACTAGCGTAATTGCTAACCCCTTTGGGGACCCGTTTTGGGGAAATTCTTGTTATGGATTTCAGGTTATGATTATCCGGATGAGCGAGCACCGGGACAGTACGAGGATGTTGGCCAGGGTCGTTGACATGTGCATTTGGGTCTTCTTATTTCTTTTGTTCATTTCGATTTGGTTGTTTCCACAGTTATAAACTTATAGATTGTACTCGCGAGTACTTAGGCTTTTCATTTCAACCACGTATTGTATTACTTTAAAATTGTTACATTATCGGTTGATACTTATTTCGCCGGTTGCTCCGTGTGTATCTTTTTATGTCATATCATTTAAATGTGTGTCCACGCTAACCGAGATGGTTAGTCGAGTGGAGTTTCCTTGTTTGTAGCCTGGTGGGTCCCATGTAGGGGTCCACGACGCTGTAATATACTCCGAATATCTCGGGGTGTTACAAACGCGACCCATCACAGGATGAAGAATGTGCATTGATTACAGGAAGCTTAACAAGACGACTAGAAAAGATCATTTTCCACTCCCATTTATTGATCAAATTTCATCCTTGAAGTTGAAATCTTCGACTTTTGGGGAATTGATTTCATGGGACCCTTTTCATCATCGTTCTCTAATGAATACATCCTTGTAGCTGTGGACTACGTATATAAATGGGTGGAAGCTGTTGCATTACCAACAAACGAATCTAGAGTCGTGGTAAATTTTATAAAGAAAAATATATTCACTCGCTTCGGAACTCCGAGAGTTATTATTAGTGATGACGGATCTCATTTCTGCAATGACCAGGTTAAGACTCTACTGACCAAATTTGGAGTAAAACACCGTGTCGCTACCTCTTATCACCCACAAACTGGTGGACAAGTCTAGGTCTCCAACCGAGAACTGAAACGTATACTTGAGATGACAGTCGACTCATCTCGGAAAGATTGGTCGAAAAAGCTGGATGATGCGCTCTGGCCTTACAGAACAACTTATAAGACACCGATAGGCATGTCTCCATTTCGTTTGATTTTTGGAAAAGCCTATTACCTGCCAGTAGAACTTGAACATCGAGCCTTTTGGGCTATAAAAAAATTAAACTTTGACGAACAGTTGGCTGTGAAGAAAAGGTTGCTGCAGTTAAATGAGTTGGATGAAATCCGACTCGACTCATATGAAAATGCCAAAATCTACAAAGAAAAAAAAGATGGCATGACAATCGAATTCTGAGAAGAGATTTTAAAGCAGGAGACCAAGTTCTCCTCTTTAATGCACGACTGCGTCTGTTTCCGGGTAAGCTGCGATTACGGTGGATGGGCCCATACACAATCAAAGAGGTGTTTTCTCATGGAGCTTTGGAGATTTATAATACAACCGACGGGAGTTTCAAAGTAAATGGCCAACGGTTAAAGCCATATCTGGGAGGAGAATTCTCGACAGCTAAGTCAATCATAATGCTGGAAATGCCTAATTGATCAGACGAGAAGTCAAGCTAAGGACGTTAAACAAAGCGCTTATTGGGAGGCAACCCAATCTCTTTTATTTCGCAAAATAAGTTTGGGGGTAACACAGAAAGATTCAACAATAAGAGCAAGGATCATATCGTTCATAAAATCCAGGGAGTCTTTCTTTCATTATTCTCACACACATAATAAATATATTTTTTTTAAAAAAACCAA
The DNA here is from genome assembly GCA_033398695.1 of Orobanche coerulescens. Taxonomy (NCBI): domain Eukaryota; kingdom Viridiplantae; phylum Streptophyta; class Magnoliopsida; order Lamiales; family Orobanchaceae; genus Orobanche; species Orobanche coerulescens. The sequence continues at coordinate 141,841,786 of CM065805.1, read as the reverse complement.
AAAACCAAAAAAAATAAAAAAAATAATAATAATACGGCCGTATTCACATTCATACGGCCGTATATAAGGATTTCCATACGGGCGTACACATACATGTTACGGCCGTATCCCTTTTGTTTTACAATTACATTTTTTACAAATGTTTGTTACGGCCGTAAGTTATAAATCTTACGGCCGTAAGTTATTCTCTATTTATTTTTACGAATGCTACATACGGCCGTAACTCTTGTATGTTATGGCCGTAACTCAAAATTTTTCCAAAAAAACGAATGCATGATACGGCCGTAACTCGTGTATGTTACGGCCATAACTAGAAATACTGTCAAAAAAAACGAAAGCAACATACGGCCGTAACTAGCCAGCTTTATAAAAAAAACACGGGATTTAGAATCACAATCACAAACCCGGCGGGACACAGAGGGCAGTTGCGAAAATTTTACTCTTCTCAATCCCTACTTTCAAAAAACACAAATTCTTCAATACAATTCATTCTCCTATCAACATTAACACCTAAATCATCATGTTTTTATTTTAATCCTTGTTTCAATTTATATTTTTTTTATGGTTTTAGTTTCTCACTTTATATTTGTTTTTCGATTCTTATTTTCGTAAGATTCGTTGTTTGAAACATGTTTAGTTGTTAGTATTGTTGATATTTGTGTGGTTATTTGATTCATTGATTTGTGGTGACTTTGTGGATTTGAGTTTGAATGAAAAACTTGTTAAAAAACTATGAACTCAAGGTGTTCGACGAAATGCCACAACGAAAATCTTTGAATTTTTTTGATGTTTTTATTGGTTTTGCTTGATGATTATAGTCGTGTGATGAAAAGGAAGTTGTTTTTATCTAATTTCAGGGATGGCACCTAAGAAATCCTCAAAAGGAAAAGAAAAGGTCGGTTCGTCGTCTCAAGAACCGGCACCACCGCAAAGAATTCAAAACAGACGGTGCATTAAGGAGCGGTTGTTCAAACTTGATGATTTCATTGGCGATTTGGATACCGACACTATCATTAACCCGTTCATCCAAAAGTTCATAGACAACGGGTGGGAAAAATTCGTGTCCGAACTCCCAAATGGTAACCCCACCTTGACCCTAAACTTTTACAATACTTTCAACAAATCCATTGGGCAGGTAGGGTCGTCAACATATCATCAAACTAATGTGAATGGGAAAGTGATTCATTTTTCAACGGATGTGATTAACAAGTATTTGGGGGTTGATTCCACTAATGCGGTAGACATTTCCATCTTAACTAATAAGGATGTGCCGGATGATAGGGTTTTACGATGGGCATTAGTGAGCGAGCTCCATGACAGTATTGGGATCATCAAACCCCAATACAACCAGGCAGACCTCATTGATGATGCTTGGTACTTATGGATGTGGGCAGCCGGGAGTATTTACCCGACTTCGACGCTGACTACAGTTTCCATCGGCCACCTTAGAGGTTTATTTGCTATCCGCCGAGGGGTCAAAATGGATTTGGGTACTCATATCTATAATACTATTTGTCACTATGCCGGCACGGTCCCTACTAGGCAAAAGATGTCGTACCCCTGCCTAATCACTGGTATGTGCAGAAGCCAGAGGGTGAAAATTTCGGCAGGGGTGATATATTGACACATGGGGAAATGACCGGAGTAGTATTTTTCGAAGTACTCAGTTAAGGAGCAAACGGGCACGCGTAGAATCGGAAGAGGAAAGTAGTCACGAGGAGGAATTTGAGCCCGAGGAGGATGCCAGAGAAGACTTGACGGCTTTTGAGGCAAATTTGCTTGAAAGAGTTCGGGGATTAGAAACATCCCAGGTGGAAATTTTGAGAAATCAGAATGAAATAATCGACCGACAAATAGAAACGGAGAAGTGCTTTGAAAAGCTTTTCCGTTTTCTAAACATCCCTGACGACACACCTGGAGGATCAAAAACCTAAAATTTCGGGGAGTTTTCTGTTTTCTCACTTGCTTTTCAATTCTAAAAAAACTCGGGACAGTTTTATTTTCAAGTTTGGGGCTGCTTTGAAACTTGTGTTTTTATTTTGTTTGTTTTTGAACTGTGGTGTTTATTTTGCTTTGAATCATATGATTGTGGTATGTTTTGATTATTGTAGTGTGTGGTGTGTTTTTATTATTTGGCATTGATTTTTTTAGTATATATATATATATATATAGTATTTTGATTTATGAGATTTCTAGATCTGGCCATAACAACAATAAGTTAGCTATATACAAGTTTCTAAAATCGTTTTAACCGGTTAAAAAAATATATATTCCAAAAATTTTGAGCCTTAATCTCTCTTTCCAAGCCTTGTAGTTATCATTTAAAATCGAGTCATTCGTTACCTTGAGAAAAGAAGAATCAGTCAATTGATGAAAAATAGAACTGAAATTTTCTTAATTTGTGGAGTTTTTGATTTTTCATGCTTAGCTAATAAATGATTTTCGGCAAAAATTCTATTCCCTAAAAAAAGCATTGGTGAAAGGAGTCTAGTTGAAAATAAGGGAGAGGTGTTGAGCAGCAACAGCTGCCTAATTTTGGGGGTCCTAAAGTTTTGCGAAAAAATAAAGGACTAACCATTGTTGGTGCGTAGCTGCCGTCTCACACGAGATGGAAAATATGTTGGTGAAAAGAGCTACACGTTAGCAAATAACGGTGTGAAAGCTATCACCTAATAAAAAAATGGAAAATGTGTTGGTGAAAAGAGCTACACGTTAGCAAATAACGGTGTGAAAGCTGTAACACCCCCAATATATTCGGGAATATTACAGCGCCGTAAATCCTTTACATAAGGATTTACAAGGCTGAAGAATTTAACAAGTATAAAAAGTTACTGACGAATGGAAATAACGGAATTTCAGTACATCAATTCTGACCAAATACAGAAATAGTACAATTTGTTCAACAGAACTCAATATTACATCACCAATTCAAAACATCACAAACGACTTCGTACTCGAGTACTTATTGAAATAACGAATAAACGAAAGATAAATAAACCCGGTCGGGACATCACTCTGCACCCTCGTCGTCATACTGTTCCAGTGGTTGTTTCCCAGCTCTCCTGGATCCTGAACACAAACAAAATGTTCACCCCCGAAGGGGTTAGCACAACGATGCTAGTACAAGTACCACAACATATTATTCATATCTCACGGTGAATAATAATAACGTAAACGACAAAATACCAACGAGTCTTCTCCTACGAGAAACTCAGACATAACATATACAACTGATAATCACAACATGATATCAATACATACACATGGTAATTCCATCGATCCAAATGCTCACCGCCTAGAACCCACGATGATCCCGTCGGACCAACCCGTGGTGGAAAACCCGTCCGATGATCCAATATGACGCTAGCATAGATCCCCCGATGATCCCGTCGGACCAACACGAGGTGGACACACAATAACGACATACATGCACGACAATATGTATAACAACAATACATAAAACAATTAAGGTACTTGCCTCGATTTGAAGGCAATAACAATACTTCCACGAAAATGAACACTCGAAGATCGTCCTCCTCAATCAATCACGTAACGAGACCAAACCTTAACAAAAGAAATGATATAGAGTTTATCTCACGTCGTATGAATGTTTAACAATTCGCTTAACGGTCAAAAGTTCATAAACTGCAATCTGCCCGAGGAGCTTAGCGCACGCTAAGTACTTATGTGTGGCGTGCGTTACGTCTGCCCGATAGCGCACGCAAACAACAAAGCCTAGCGCACGTTAACGACGCATGGTCAGTACTTCACTGACCGGTCAATCGACTTCGTCGATGGTCTAGCGTACGTTACGTACCAAACGTAGCGCACGCTAACTAGTGCTCGATAGCGCACGTTAAACTGCATAACATAGCGTGCGCTATCTCTGCATGGCAGTTTACTGCTGAGCAGTAAACTGTTCTTGCCATGAACGAAACAATGAAATCCTTCGTGATAATTCATGTTACTTCCATGAATACCAAGTTCTTACTCTTATGAATAATCTCCGATTATATCAACTTCAAGATGCAAATATACGTATAATCATCATGACACCATAATCCATCTTGATTACAATTCTCATGCAAAGTTGGTGATCCCCGGTTGATGTATTAGATTCTACTATCATTATACATATTCGGACTTCATCTTGAGGTGAACTAACAATTCCGACTTATACGAAAGAATATTTCCTAAGATGATTCTCCCTTTAAGTTCTTATAACATATTTTCCAAATCATGATCACAAAGATAACATAAATCATACGGATTGTTAACTTCCGAATATATCTCTCATCATTTGAAGTACTAGGATTCCAACTTCAAGGTTCCAACAATAATATCTTAATTGTAGACATCCCAATCTTCTAAACATGATGTTGTTGAAATAATTCACTAATGAAATTCAATATCCTGTTAACATGATCATCATATCCATTGTAAATCCGAATCTAAGACTGGTGATAGGTTGAACATACCTTAATATGCCGAAATCACTGAACCACAAGGTGTAATCCGACTCCGGTTGGTTACGTGTCCCTCCAAGGTGTCACTTCTCTTCAAGGATCACTTCACAAGTGATACTCAATCGTTCTATGATCACTCATACATGTTCTAAGTGTTTAGAAGGTAGATTATTGCTCTCTGGACTCTCAAAGATGAAGTATAGACGAAGGAAATGAAAGCTCAAGCGGTTCTTTGTCCCATTTATAATTTCGCATTATTGATAAGTTAGCGCACGCTACTAAGTATCCCTTAGCGTGCGCTAATAATGGTTGACTTCAGATTTTGTCCGGGTGCGTCGGGAATCTTATCCGACCCATGTCCCGGGCGCACGAGCCACCGCCCGCTCAATAATTGAGTCCTTAGCGCACGCACGTTACTACTACGTGTAGCGTACGCTAATAGTGGCCCGATAGCGCGCGTTAAGATACATTCTTAGCGTGCGCTATCACTAGGTTGTTTGAGCAATTTTGCATGTTTCTATACTTATGTACAATGATATCAATGCACGAAATATCATACTCCAATAATCAAAATCACCAATCCGAAATAATACATGGTTGAATACAGATGAAATACACTGTAATAAATCCGGATATTACATACTCTCCTACTAAAAAGGAGTTTCGTCCGAAACTCAAGATGAAAATAACTCGGGATATCTAAACTTCATATCAGCTTCCGTTTCCCAAGTGGCTTCTTCCGTTCCATGACGTGACCACTGAACTTTGACCAAAACGATTGACTTGTTCCTCAGTTGCTTAACTCGACTCTCGAGTATCTTGATTGGTCTTTCTTCAAACGTCCCATCCTGTTCGACTTCGATCTCGCCGAAATCGATGATATGACTGGGATCTGGTATATATCTCCGTAACTGGGATACGTGGAACACGTTATGAACATGGTACAATGACGGCGGTAATGCTAATCTGTAGGCCAACTCCCCAACTCTCTCGAGGATCTCAAATGGTCCGATATATCTCGGACTCAGCTTACCTTTCCTACCGAAACGAAAGATTCCCCGGGTAGGAGAAACCTTCAAAAGTACGTGATCTCCGGTACTGAACTCCAATGGGCGGCGGCGTCCGCATAGATTTCTGGCGACTGCAGGCGGTCAATGACCTTTCACGAATCAAGGCTATCTTCTCTCGAGTCCGCTCGATCAACTCAGTTCTGTTCCGATCAAGTCCGATGAATCGTCCCAACATAAGGGCGATCTGCATCTCCTTCCGTATAATGCCTCAAACGGTGCCATCTTAATGGAAGCATGCCAACTATTGTTGTAAGTAAATTCAATCAATGGTAGATGAACTTCCCAATCGTTTGACCAATCCAAGGCACGTGCCCTTAGCATATCTTCCACCGTTTGTATAGTTCTCTCGGATTGTCCATCGATCGGGTGATAAGTCGCATCAAGTTCAATTCGGTCCCCAAGGCCTTATGAATCGCCTTCCAAAAGTGAGACACAAACGGCCGTCTCGATCAGAAACAATGGTCTTCGGCGTACCATGTAATCGAACTATCTCTGAAATAAAGACTCGTGCCAACCTCTCCGGTCCCCACGTATCCTTAATGCCTAGAAAATGAGCCGATTTGGTTAAACGATCAACTATCACCCAAATCATGTTCATTCCTGTCCTGGTTTTCGGCATATTAGTGATGAAGTCCATTGATATGTCCTCCCACTTCCATTCAGGGATCGGGAGCGGCTTCAACATTCCAGCGGGCCGTTGATGTTCGATCTTAACCTGCTGACAAGTCAAGCATTTCGAAACATAGCCCGCTACGTCTTTCTTCATGTTGCCCCACCAGAAATTCTGCTTCAAGTCCTTATACATTTTACTGGTGCCCGGGTGGATAGAATAGGGCGAACTATGAGCTTCCTTCATAATTGTCTGTTTCAAAACATCAACATCGGGAACGCAGAGTCGGTCCTGAAATCTCAAAACTCCATCGTCATGAATTATGAATCCGGGGGCCTTTCCTTTGATCACTTCGTCATGCAACCGAATCATCAGAGGGTCATCTGCCTGTCTAGATTTGATTTCTTCGGTTAATGACGAAGTTATCTCCATCACGCACAGTTGTCCCTGGACTCTCTGTAACCACACTTCAATCCCTTCACGAATCATCTCTCGTTGAAGGCTAAGTTGGGAGGTCAGTGTCTCCAGCATCTGAATAGAGACAGGCTTGCGGCTAAGTGCATCGGCCACTACATTCGCTTTGCCTGGATGATATAAAATCTCCAAGTCATAGTCCTTAATCAGTTCCAACCATCTTCTTTGCCGCATATTCAACTCTTTCTGACTGAATATGTACTTGAGACTCTTATGATCCGTAAAGATTTGACAGTGAGTCCCGTACAGATAATGCCTCCAAATCTTCAAGGCAAAAACCACTGCTGCTAGTTCCAAATCATGTGTCGGGTAATTCACTTCATAAGGTTTCAGTTGTCGCGATGCATAAGCGATCACCTTATTATTCTGCATCAACACGCATCCAAGTCCTTGGTTCAAGCATCAGAACCGTGAATCCCTCGGTTCCTGTGGAAGTGATAGAATCGGTGCCGTCGTCAATCTCTTCTTCAATTCATCAAAGCTAATCTGACATAATTCATTCCACTCAAACTTTTGAGTTTTCTGAAGGAGTCGAGTAAGTGGGCGGGAAATTTTAGAAAACCCTTCCACGAATCGACGATAGTATCCAGCAAGTCCTAAGAAGCTTCGGACCTCTTTCACGTTCTTTGGAGGCTTCCAATCCAATATTGCCTCGATCTTCTGAGGATCCACTCGGACTCCTTTAGCTGACACCACATGGCCGAGGAACATTACTTCCTTTAGCCAGAATTCACACTTAGAAAGTTTGGCGTACAATTGTTCGTTCCTCAAAAGTCCCAATACAATCCGCAAATGCTGTGCATGTTCTTCCGGACTCTTAGAATACACCAGAATGTCATCGATAAACACGACCACAAATTTATCCAAAAATTCAATGAACACACGGTTCATCAATTGCATAAATACTGCAGGTGCGTTAGTGAGACCAAACGGCATCACCACAAACTCATAATGCCCGTAACGAGTTCTGAATGCGGATTTCGGAACATCAGATTCCTTAATCCTCAGCTGATGGTATCCTGATCTCAGATCAATTTTAGAAAATACTGTTGCCCCTTGCAACTGGTCAAATAGATCATCAATCCGTGGCAACGGATACTTGTTCTTAATCGTCATCTTGTTCAGCTCTCGATAGTCAATACACAGTCGGAGCGATCCATCCTTCTTTCGGACAAAAGAATCGGCGCTCCTGTGGTGAAACGCTGGCCGAATATAGCCCTTGCCCAAGAACTCCTCCACCGCTTCTTCGATTCGTACATCTCAAGAGGTGCCATACGATACGGCGCCTTAGAAATTGGTGTTGCTCGTGTTCCACTCAATAGTAAAATCTACAAACCATCGAGGAGGTAGCCCATGTAATTCATCAGGAAATACAACTGGAAATTCGTTCACAACAGGAATAGATGAAAGTTCCACCATTTCGTCTTCTTTCTTCATTGCGTAACACCAGTACCCGGTACAGCCTTGTTTCAACAATTTGACGGCTTTCATCGCCTTGATCAACTTTCCTGAGCTTCCCGGTTTCCATCCCTCAAACAGAATCTCGGAACCATCGTCAGCGATCAGCGAGATATTCCTCCTTCGGTAGTTCACAATTGCTCCATATCGATTAAGCCAATCGTCTCCGAGTATTAGGTCATCTCCTTGCATTTCTATCATGATCAGATTTGAGAGCCACTCTCTGCCTCCAAATGATACAGGGAAATTTCTAGTTTCTAAATTTCCGACAATCCTCTCTCCACTCGGTAAACCAACAACATAAGGTTCACAAGCATGAAAACCGGAAATATTCAAACGATTTACACAAGACAAGGATATGAAAGAATGTGTAGCTCCTGTATCGAATAAAATGCTAATCGGCCGGGAAAGGATCTCGACAAGCACGATGCGGCAAAGACATCACGATCGTCTGTCCTACTCATCTCGTACAGACGTGGGTTAGAAGATCAGTCACTCGATGTCACCTTTAGGTAACATTGTACTCTGCCTCGCCCTCGTCCAAAATTCGAGGCATCTCGAACACTTTGCCGCGTCGTGGAATACCGGCCTCCTTCTCGGGTCGACTGTGGTGCACGGGCTCTAAAAGACTTTGCGGCCTCTTCACAAAACACCGCCCGATGTCCCTCTCGTCCACAGTCAAAACAAGTCACGGCGGAAGGGGGCAATTCCGTCGATAGTGCCCGTGCAGGCGCGGTTAAAGCATTTCTGGTAACATCGGTAAAGTTGATGTCGCCCAAGTTCTTTCCGCTCCTAGCCGGGTGCGGAGGTTTCTGAAAGAGTGAAAGGATGACTGGGCCTTACGAGCCCCACTGTTCTTGTGCTCGTAAAAGTACCGGAGACTTTCTGTTTCTTGGTTTCGCAAATTTCTCCATGGCCGCTTCCTTGATCTCATATGCCAACGCCTTATCCTGGTATTGGCGGAGTGTGGTACATTCAAATCCGGACATGTACCTCGAACTTCGTTTCATTCTCATATCGAAATGGATCATCATTTACGCATCTGCTCGACCGGATGTCGAACAAATGCCACCGTTGGTTAAACGTCTTGATCGCTGGGATACTGCACATCGTAAGGCCGAGCGGAGAAAAACTCCCGAACTTTGGCTTCCCTCACGGGACGAGGGCACATCGGGCTTCCATCATCAATCTAAACTCTGTCCAATCGGCATCATGGTCTACAGGCCGGATGGCTTCCCACCATTCGGACGCTTCCCCTATCAGAAAATATTGAGCGATAGAGGCTCTCCGGTCGTCAGGGCAGTTAATTCCGGCAAAAATCTTCTCCAGCTCCTTTAACCAATGATCCCAGGTGGGAGTCTCAGAAATACCGTCGAATTTGGGTGGTTGCATCTTTGCCACTTCTTGCAGCCACCGGTCACCTCGATTTCCCATATCTGGGATCCCTGTCTCTCTCCCTGCTGTAGTCCTACCGCCACTTGCATTCGGTCCACGACCTGGGCGAACTGAGTCATCTGGTTCACCACTTGGCGAAGGATCTCTGGTACAGCAGGATCTGGTTCATTATTAATAGATTGCTGCGGCTCGCCGGAGCTATGACTGGCCTGGTTAGAAGGCGACGCCTCCCTTTCGGCATTTCTTCGTCCGCGTCCACGACCGCGACCACGTCCACGTCCGCCTCTCAACATACTGTAAGCATAAATACTCAATATACAGAAAACAACATCGTTCCAACATCCGAGTATAAAGAGATACAATATGCAAAGAACGAGATAGAGTTTAGGAACTTACAACCACTGTTCGCATGAAGACGTAGGCAGTGCAGTGATGTCATTCACGGCCGGTTATCCCAAAAGACATAAATGACCCCTATTTTAACCCAACGGCCAAGATATCCATAATCTTAGCTCCGATACCATATTCTGTAACACCCCCAATATATTCGAAACTATTATAGCCGTAAATCCTTTACATAAGGATTTACAAGGTCAAGAATTTAACAAGTATAAAAGTTCTTGTGAATGGAAATAACGGAATTTCAAGACATCAATTCGACCAAATACGAAATAGTACAATTTGTTCAATGTAACTCAATATTACATCACCAATTCAAAACATCACAAACGACTTCGTACTCGAGTACTTATTGAAATAACGAATAAACGAAAGATAAATAAACCCTCGGGACATCACTCGCACCCTCGTCGTCATCTCGTTCCGGGGTTGTTTCCCACTCTCCCGGATCCCGAACACAAACAAAATGTTCACCCCGAAGGGGTTAGCACAACGATGCTAGTACAAGTACCACAACATATTATTCATATCTCACGGTGAATAATAATAACGTAAACGACAAAATACCAACGAGTCTTCTCCTACGAGAAACTCGGACATAACATATACAATCGATAATCACAACATGATATCAATACATACACATGGTAATTCCATCGATCCAGCGTTCACCGCCTAGAACCCACGATGATCCCGTCACCAACCCGTGGTGGAAAACCCGTCCGATGATCCAAGACGCTAGCATAGATCCCCGATGATCCCGTCGGACCAACACGAGGTGGACACACAATAACGACATACATGCACGACAATATGTATAACAACAATACATAAAACAATTAAGGTACTTGCCTCGATTTGAAGACAATAACAATACTTCCACGAAAATGAACACTCGAAGATCGTCCTCCTCAATCAATCACGTAACGAGACCAAACCTTAACAAAAGAAATGATATAGAGTTTATCTCACGTCGTATGAATGTTTAACAATTCGCTTAACGGTCAAAAGTTCATAAACTGCAATCTGCCCGAGGAGCTTAGCGCACGCTAAGTACTTCTGTGTAGCGTGCGTTACGTCTGCCCGATAGCGCACGCAAACAACAAAGCCTAGCGCACGCTAACGACGCATGGTCGATTTCACCGACTACCAATCGACTTCGTCGATGGTCTAGCGTCGTTACGTACCAAACGTAGCGCACGCTAACTAGTGCTCGATAGCGCACGTTAAAGCGCATAACATAGCGTGCGCTATTCGCATGGCGCTCTTCGAGCAAGAATCGTTTCTTGCCATGAACGAAACAATGAAATCCTTCGTGATAATTCATGTTACTTCCATGAATACCAAGTTCTTACTCTTATGAATAATCTCCAAGATTATAACAACTTCAAGATGCAAATATACGAATAATCATCATGACACCATAATCCATCTTGATTACAATTCTCATGCAAAGTTGGTGATCTCCGGTTGATGTATTAGATTCTACTATCATTATACATATTCAGACTTCATCTTGAGGTGAACTAACAATTCCGACTTATACGAAAGAATATTTCCTAAGATGATTCTCCCTTTAAGTTCTTATAACATATTTTCCAAATCATGATCACAAAGATAACATAAATCATACGGATTGTTAACTTCCGAATATATCTCTCATCATTTGAAGTACTAGGATTCCAACTTCAAGGTTCCAACAATAATATCTTAATTGTAGACATCCCAATCTTCTAAACATGATGTTGTTGAAATAATTCACTAATGAAATTCAATATCCTGTTAACATGATCATCATATCCATTGTAAATCCGAATCTAAGACTGGTGATAGGTTGAACATACCTTAATATGCCGAAATCACTGAACCACAAGGTGTAATCCGACTCCGGTTGGTTACGTGTCCCTCCAAGGTGTCACTTCTCTTCAAGGATCACTTCACAAGTGATACTCAATCGTTCTATGATCACTCATACATGTTCTAAGTGTTTAGAAGGTAGATTATTGCTCTCTGGACTCTCAAAGATGAAGTATAGACGAAGGAAATGAAAGCTCAAGCGGTTGCTGTCCCATTTATAATTTCTGCATTATTGATAAGTTAGCGCACGCTACTAAGTATCCCTTAGCGTGCGCTAATAATGGTTGACTTCAGATTTTGTCCGGGTGCGTCAGCGGGAATCTTATCCGGACCCATGTCCCGCTGGCGCACGAGCCAGCTGCCCCGCTCAATAATTGAGTCCTTAGCGCACGTTACTACTACCTGTGTAGCGTACGCTAATAGTGGCCCGATAGCGCGCGTTAAGATACATTCTTAGCGTGCGCTATCACTAGGTTGTTTGAGCAATTTTGCATGTTTCTATACTTATGTACAATGATATCAATGCACGAAATATCATACTCCAATAATCAAAATCACCAATCCGAAATAATACATGGTTGAATACAGATGAAATACACTGTAATAAATCCGGATATTACAAAAGCTATCACTAAGGGATGTAGTTTATAAGCAGATTTGAATTAATTAGCGGCTGAATTTCAATACACTCAATTTCGTGAAAAATCACAATATTTGATGACGCCAATGAAATTCTTCTTCATATTGAGTCGAAAAATAAACGAGTGATCGAGAGCAACCATTAAAGGGAAGTCGTGTGTGGCACGAGTGGGAAAGAAATAATCAACCTTTTGGGGGGAAACCTTGCATTTTGGAATTACAAAATAAAACCGTGTTTTAACTTCAAAATCATTAGTAGATTTATTTTGAATCTTGATTCATTTCTATCTACTGTATAAAGCTGGTTATTGTGTATTAATGGAATTTTGATCTATTATCCTCTTTATATATGTAATACCCGTAATTTCGATTTTCGGTAACTTCTTTTTTTTCGGCGGAAGCCCGTTTTGATGACTCGCTCATGACCGTTTCATTATTCTGAGAATGATTAATTCTACACTTTTTGTCATCCGAGTTCGTTTCGATGTTGTTTTGTTGAGTTCTGTGCTTTTTATCGACTTTTCCGCACTTGAGTTCGATTCTTGCGAATCTCGTTCGAAACTGCTGTTTCGAGTTTCCCGTAAGTTCGTTTAACTTTGTTATACGTGTTGTGAACTTCGAGTTGTGTATCGTTATTGTTCATTGTTTCAACTTTCCTCATATGAGTTCGACTTTGTTAAATCACCATTAATTTTTCGTAACTCCAAAAATTCTATATCTTTGCAATATTATAGAGCATCGAGTTAGCTTTCCAATGGTTCAAACGGTGAGTCAATCGGAGTCCGGACGAGAGAGTTATGGTCGTTTTAGCTCACCCGCTCATTTTTGATTTTGGCGATCATCACGCCGAACTCGGCCGTGTCGTCCGACACGGCCCGTGCGTACTCGTCCGGAAAATGCCAAGTTTCGTCTCAGACCCGACCGTGTCGTCCGACACGGCCCGTGCCGAACTCTTCCGGATAAGCTGAGCCGATCGCTGACACGCCCGACCGTGTTCTGTGACACGGCCGAGTCATGCCGAAGTCAGCCGTCGGACGGGTCATCGTCGGAAGGCCCTCCGCGCGCGACCGTGTCAAGCAGGACACGGTCGAGTCCCTGTCGGCCAGCTGTGCGACACGACCGTGCCGATCGGCACGGGCCGTGTCCGGCAGGGCAGTATAAAAGGCCCTGCAGACGTTTTTCTCGCCATTTTTCACCTTCTTCTTCTCCTCTTCCGCAGCTGGGCGTGTTCTAAGCTTGAATCCATGTTGTTTAACAACAAATTCATGAAGTTCTTGAGGTTATATCATCAATAATCCGTCCGATATCATCCCTTGATCCAGCGAATCAAGGTTAGATCTTTAGAACCCTACTTTTGGTAAAATTGGGGGTTTTCGTGTTTTTGTCCGATTCATTCCGTTTTGTTGATTAATTCATGATGTATATGATTAATCTTGTTGGTATTCTTAGTTTCCCTACGGATTCATGGTATATTTCGTGGTTTTTACGGAATCGAGAGGGTTTGGTTGTGGTCCGCCCTCGTTGTTGTTTATATACGAATATACATGAATCGTAGGCGGGTTTTCGAGTGTATTCCAACTCCGTATTCATTTAGAAATGGTTGTGATTGTATTCTTCGAATCGTTAGGTTCGGTTTCATTGGTTCCTAGCGTTCGTCGGTGACTTTCCTTTCCGTTCGTTGCGTCGTCAATAATTCAAGGCAAGTATTTTTGGAAACCTTTAAGCTTAACATGAAATGGTGATGTATATTACTTGTGTGTAACTCACCTTGTGTTGGCCCGACGGGGTCAAGGAGGGAAATCTATCTTTGCCGTCTGGATTTCACGAGTTTCGTCCGCTAGCCAACTCGGTAGGGTCCTTGTGAGGCCTCGAGTGAGAATGTATCTTGCCGCCTGTTCTCACGGCATAGCGTGTGCATGGTTTTGTTTTTACGTAATTGTAGCCAACTCGGTAGGGTCCTGCGAGGCCTCGAGTGAGAATGTATCTTTGTCGCCTGTTCTCAAGGCTAATTGTGGACTGTATATTTTCCGGAAAAGACATGTCTTGTTTTGGTTTTCGAAATGATATTGGTGCATGTACTATGAAATGTGTAAGCGATTGGTTTGCCTTGATTACTTGTACTAGCGTAATTGCTAACCCCTCTGGGGACCCGTTGTCGGGGAAATTCTTGTTATGGATTTCAGGTTATGTTCAGCCAGACGAGCGGGCGCTGGGATGGTACGAGGATGTCGGCCAAGGTTTTTAACATGTGAAATCGAGTCTTGTTAATTTCTTCCGTCTCTTTTGATGTGGTTGTTTTCCAAATTGTAAACTTATAGATTGTACTCGCGAGTACTTAGGCTTTTCCTTTCGGGTTGTGATTTTTCTTCGTTGGAGTTACTGTATTGTCGGTTGATGTTTATTATGCCGGTTGTACCGGGCGTGTTGTTTTATGTTCTTGTGGTTAACAATTGTTTCCTTGCTAACCGAGATGGTTAGTCGAGTGGTGTTTTTGTTGTGTTAGCCTGGTGGGTCCCATGTAGGGGTCCACGGCGCTGTAATACACCTCGAATATCTTGGGGGTGTTACAATATATATATATATATTTATTTTAATTTGTGTGTGTATTATTTTTCTTATTTTGTGTCTTATTTTTATTTTTTTTTACTTTTAGCGTGAATAATAAAGAGTCTTGCTTGGGACTAGCAAGAATTCTAGTTTGGGGGTGTGATAAGTGTCAGTTTTATACACTTATCCATGGTTTGTATCGATAAATTTCACCCATAATTGAGCTAGTCTACTCGTTTTTTGCTTTTATATAATTAGTTTTTAATAATTTTATTTTTATCGGATGATGATGTAAATCTAGTCTTAATCGGATTGAATTACTGATTTACTCAAGAAATAACATGTTTATAAAATATTCTCTTTGTTGAGTTTTTATATATTCATGTTTTAGGGTTTTCCGAGATGAGTTCGGCAGTCTTTCCGGATTCAAAATCAGAGTTATATATCAAAAGTTATCATCCGAAGAAGATTTGGGGCAAAAACGCAAAGTCTAAGAAATTATGGGCTGAAAATGAAGTCTGAAACTTCATACGGGCGTGTACGGGCGTAACTCACTAAATGCAAATTTACGAAGCAATGTTACGGCTGTAACTACTCAATGTTACGGTCGTAAGTCATCAAAGTTACGGCCGTAACTCAATGTTACGGCTGTAACTCGTGGCAGATATTGATCATTGTATAATTTTTTATACTTTTGGTCTATTATTGGGGGGATGGCTGACATTGATCCGATATATTATAATAATGCTGGAGTTTTGGAGCTATTAGATGACTTTAGGTGTATAAATAGACCCCTTAGATCCATCATCATTCATCATTCATCTTATATTTTTCCACTTTTTGTAATATTTTCTTTTTGTGTGAAGAACACACTTGTGTTCTTGAGTGATTTGTGTAATAGTGGTATAGCATATGTTGTTCAGGGAGTTTATTGCTTCTTTCTCCTTTATCTACTAAGGGAGTTAGGATCAATTCTTTCTCTTTTTCAACTAATAATGACCACTCAAGCTTGTATTATGTTTATTAAACCCTTCATGGGCTAAGTTACCTTAGTTGGGATTATAAACAAGGTTAGTCATGTTATTTAAGTTTGTATAAAGATCTATTATGAATTACTTATTATTGTGTGTGATTTTTATTGTTTTAACAATTTTTATTTATTTGGCCAATAAATGACGATATTTATGGTCTTCATATGTTTCGAAAGAAAATATGTTTGATTAGATCAAATGATCTTCACTCTAAGTTGTTCTAGGGGATAGAAATATACCTCTAGACCTTGGATGGTTCTTTGAGTTATTTTAATTAAACCTAATGCTATGTATGGAAGCCAATCAACATAGAAATATAATGGATTGATTCAATATATAAGGGGCATTTTATAGTTCGAAAGAGAAACCGTCTTTTTAAGGAAAATCGAATCTACAAAATATAATAAGTAAATTCATCTTATGATCTCCTATATATCTTCTATAACTAATGATGAACTAAGTTTGTAATCCCAACTACTTCATTTTATCTTTTATTAATCTATTATTAGTGCAATCTTTTATTTCCTTGAATATTAGAACTATTATTGCATTTTCTTTGCAATTGTCAAACCAAACTCTTAAATTGTGTGTTTCAATCATATATATATCTATAACTAATAGACTAATAGTGTATAATTCAACATATAACCAAACTTCCTCGTGGGATCGATAAACCGGACTCAAAAAGTCCACTTAGTACTTGATACGATATCGTGCACTTGCGATAGTTACACTAAAGACGTGTCAGTTGGCATCTCCAGTTTGTTGTTTTGCGATGTTACGTTCCGTTGTATCTAGCATTTGTATATTCGGTACGCCGATCCGAGGCGTTTCAACTGTGATGTGCCGGGGGCATACACGTGCAAATTGTCCTTCCTCGCCAGTGACGCCTTTCAAGTGCGGACTCGAGGGTCACCGAATCCAGTTTTGAGAATTGGTTACCGAGACTTCTGGAGTTCGCGCTTCATCACAGATATCAGAATCGACTCTGAGAGGCCCATGGGAGATGTTTCTGTCGGTTTCTTTTTGAGCTGTTACCTTGCTTCCGTTATAGTGAGTTGCGGGGATGACATTTCTTTTATAAGAGGTCGAATGTAATACCCGTATTATTTTTGGCTTCTTCATTTTCTCTTTCTCAATTCTATCGACTCGCTCGTGTTCGTTAATACCTTTTGAACTTGTTTGGTATCTCGGTTGCCATCGTTTGAATGGGTTGTGATCTTGTTTCGGATCAATCTGATTATCGTTGTAACTTTTCGAGTTCGGTTCGATTCTTGTGAACATTGACGGAAATTATCGTCCTTTAGTTTCCACAAGTTTTGTTTATATCTTTGGTTGAAATTTGAACTTCGGAGTTGTTGTTCGACCATTGTTGTCCGGTCATTGGTGTCCGATCATTGTTGTCCGATCGATGTTGTTGGACCGTTGTTGTTCGATAGTTTTTGGTTCGATCACTGTTGTTCAATCGTGGTTGTCCGATTTTTATTGTCTGTTGCGATATTTGTTAAACGCAAGTGTACGTTATCGTATACAAGTAATAAAGTGATGAGTGAGTATCGTTCCCACGAGGACTGAATCACTAACTACCGATTTTATGTATTCCAGTTTATTTGAACAATCGAACTTGGTTTTGCAATTAATTACTAAAAGAATTAATAAAAGACAAAATAGTAAAAAACGATCGCTTGAGGAAAGAAAATCAAATGATGAATAAGTCTAGGATTCTGAATCCACCTCGGTTTATCCGAATTTACTCTCGATTATCTGAAGTAAATGATTTTCCCAATTTATTGAAGACGGAGATTGCTAATATATTCTACCGCCTCTCCCGAGGTCAATAGATTTTTCTAAAGGCGAATAACGCACTCTATCCCTAGGTGAATTAATTCGTCAATAGGCAAAAAGCATAAAATCTCCAAAATGCCACGTAGTTCCTATGAGTATATTCCTATCTCACAGAATAAAACGGTCCTCACCAATAGTTCCTCACCAATTCTCCTCTCCCGATTCGAATTGAATGATTAAAATAATACAACTATTGGCCACATAATTGAAAGCATCAAACACGATTGGGAAAACTCAACAAAAAGGTAATTAATTAGATAATCTCAAGCAAATCCGTCAAAACGTAGATTTCATCAAAATCCCAGATTAGGGTTTTAGCCTGACATGCTAATAAATGAAAATACAGAATAAATAAATAGAATCATGAAAATCAAACGCAGATGAAGCTCGGATTCCTCCGTTCTTCGGCTTACGCCCTCTGCTCTTGAAGTCTTCTGCTTCTCTTCCTCTTCTGCCGTCTCACCAAGATTCTCTAATTCCAAGGTTTTCCAAGATCCAAAGATCCAAAGATGATTAATTAGGGTCTTAAACCCTTATTTATAGCTTTGCACAGTCTCCAAATCGCGTCCGTGTGAGTAGGTCGAGAACTGGCTTCAAAACGGCCCAAATCCGCGCGGAGCATACAAAAACCGCCTAGTGTGCCGCGGCGCACTAAATCTGTGCCGCGGCACATGGCCTTCAGCTGGATGCCTGGGCGCCATTTAATTCATCTGTGCCGCGGCTCACTGGCGTGCCGCGGCCTGAGTACGATCTACTTTGTGCCATTGGTTGTCTTCTGTGCGGCCCTGCTTCCTTGTGCCGCGGCTCACGGCCAAAATTTACCGTTTTCACCCGTTTCGCCTCGTTTTAGCTTCCGGACTCCAATCTCCTGACAAGCATACAAAATTAAGGCATTAAAAACTCATTTAAGCAAATTCACTCTCCAAAATAATACAAAATAATGATAAATAAGTGTATAAAAATACGCCTAACAAATACCCCCAAACTTAAGCCTTTGCTTGTCCTCAAGCAAAAAGAATTAAATTCAATCAAAAGAGTGTCGTGAATAATCGTGAAACTCATAGTGTTCAACCTAATTAATACTATCCTGAAATTCTCTCTAAAAAATACGAGTATCGTAATAGCGAGCTGCACTCAGAACACTGATTCTACAAAGTAACCAAGTTCAGTCCTAATTACTCGTTCATGAAGAAAATCCAGCTCAAAGATTAACAAACGTGAATCTAATCGACCGTCAATACGAAAGGTTAAAATAAACAAGCTAGTTCGCCCCGTTCTACAGTCTAATGGCAAAATTTACACGAGTTTAAAAAAAAATAATCCTCGGACAGTATTCCCTTATATATATGCTCAAGAATTGATTCGAGTTGATCACTAGGTTCGGGTCTCGGAATGTTTCATCGGGATAATCCTAGGGTGGAGCTTCCATTCTCATGTATTGGGAAACCGTTTGACGTAAAAGACATTCATGGGGCACATGGATGCTTCTAGTTACTAAGTTCCCCTCTACAGCGGAGAACCAACTCGAATAGCTAATTCCCACATGTCCGAATCAAGGTCGCTGTTTTACGCGAGAGTAAACAACGAGTCACGCGAATACCCCCGGTTACTAGGCTCCCTATCATCGGCACATGTGAAATTTCTAAATCACTAGTCTAATCAGGGTCGTCGTTTTACGCGAAAGTAAACAACGGATCACGTGAATACCCCCGGTTACTAGACTTCCCATCCTAGAACAAATATTGTCTCGACTTCTGGGAAAAACTGACCGACTCTAAACTCAATCTAAGTGCCAACACGACTTATGTAACTGGACGACTAGCTAACCGAAAAATGTAACCAAACGTATCGACGGTGATTTTAAAACACGTATGTATCCTCTCTTATCCGCCAAGACCTCTACAATCACGAGAAAAATTTCGGACCTAAATGAATACTAAGCAGAAACAGAAATCACTGACTACAACGCGACTAAAACTCGACCGTTTCTTCAGAGAGAAAAACAGTGTCGTAACATCAGTATTACACAAATAGAAGCACGAAAGATTGACGAATAGAAAAAAAATTAAGACAAGCAAGGCTATCGGAAAAAAAAAATAACGCAAAGTAATGAAAAGTGCAACAAAAACAGTACAGCAATAAATGTAGCGACAGAAAGTAAACCCCCCCAAACTTAGGACGTACATTGACCTCAATGGACAAAATATAATATGCAATAGAATAAGAAGGTCAAGTACTCCCCTCCAGTCCTCTCACGAGCTGGTGTCGGCATCATCCGGCAAGCTTGTACGCTTCTCGACTACATCATGCGGAGCGTGAATAAATGAGCTTGCATCATCAAAGAGGAAGTTAAGTACGAGCTCTCGAGTTTAACATGATGTGAGGGTTGGGGACAATGTAATTTGATAAAATGATTCGTTGCATACAATTTGAAGATGCTTGGCTTACCAATTTTTCATTGCAGCAATTTATCAAACACTTGGTATGCACAAGTTAAAATGAAGAACAAGAATTTTACTGGTTAACTCCAAATCCCAAAAATAAAAACACAGATAATAGCCATGAATAACGACAACTAACATCACCAATTCATTCATAAATACCAATTCCATCACAATCAATAACCAAATTCCCCATGTATGCCTTCAACCGTTGTCCATTAACTTTGAATTTTCGGTCATCTTTTTGTACTTCTACCGCACCATGTGGGAACACTTGAACTACGGTGAACCGTCCCGACCATCGTGAACGCAATTTCCCGGGAAATAACTTTAAGCGAGAATTAAATAGCAACACCTCTTGTCCCGGGACAAACTCTCTCTGCATGATGTGCTTATCATGCCAAGTCTTTGTCCGCTCTTTATAAAGTTTCGCATTTTCGTATGCGTCGTGGCGAATTTCCTCCAACTCGTTCAGCTGCAAACAACGCTTTTAACCAGCAGATTTCAGATCAAAGTTTAGTTTCTTTATCGCCCAGTAAGCACGATGTTCCATCTCTACGGGTAAATGGCAACCTTTCCCATAAACCAATCTGTAGGGTGACATTCCGATAGGTGTTTTGTCTGCGATCCAGTCGCCCAAAGTGCATCATCGAGTTTAAGCGACCAATCTTTTCGAGACAGTGGCCGTCTTTTCTAGGATCCACTTCAGCTCTCGATTTGATATCTCGACTTGACCTCGTCGAGGATGGTATCTTTGTAGCAACACGATGAGTGACTCCGTATTTTCTCAAAACCGCATCAAGAAATTTGTTGTTGAAGTGTGACCCACCATCACTGATAATAGCACGTGGAGTCCCAAAACGTGTAAAGATATATTGTTTTATAAACTTGATTATGACATTAGACCCATTCGTAGGTAGTGCCACCGCTTCAACCCATTTTGAGACATAATCTACGGCCACCAAAATATAGAGATTCTTATTTGATGGAGGAAATGGACCCATGAAGTCAATCCCCCATACATCGAACAATTCAACTTCAAGTATGGTGTTCAGCGGCATTTCGTGTCGTCTTGAGATGTTTCCCGTCCGTTGACACCGATCACATGCGGACACAAAGGAGTGAGCATCCTTGAATAAGGACGGCCAATAGAACCCCGATTGTAAGACCTTCGCTGCTGTTCTATTTCCACTAAAATGTCCACCGTAGGGCGATGCATGGCAATGGTTTAGCACACTGTGGATTTCCTCATCCGGAATACATCTACGAATGATTTGATCGGGGCATCTCTTGAAAAGAAAAGGATCGTCCCACAAATAATACTTAGCGTTCGAGATTAGCTTCTTCTTTTGATGGCGTGAGAGGTCGTTTGGAATTGTTTTACTTGCCAAGTAGTTCACTAGATCAGCATACAAAGGTGCGTGTTTTGAATCCAACTTGTAGAGCTGCTCGTCAGGGAAGGTTTCCATGATTTGTGGCTGACTTTCTCCCTTTTCGAGGGGACTCTCTAATCGTGAAAGGTGATCGACTATAACATTTTCAGTCCCTTTCTTGTCCCGAATCTCCAAGTTGAATTCTTGAAGGAGAAGCACCCACCGAATCAACCTTGGTTTGGCATCCTTCTTCTCCAAAAGGTATTTTATTGCTGAATGGTCGGTCCACACTATCACTTTCGTTCCCAGTAGATACGCCCGGAATTTATCAAATGCAAAGATCACCGCCAACAATTCCTTCTCCATTGTGGCATAATTTCTTTGGGCGTCATCAAGTGTTCGGCTCGCATAGTATATGACATGGAACACCTTCCCTCATCTCTGCCCCAAAACAGCCCCAATGGCAAAGTCGCTTGCATCACACATTAACTCGAACGGAAGGTCCCAATCCGGAGTGACTATCATCGGTGTCGTGCTTAGAGCTTGCTTCAATATATCGAAGCTTTCTTTACACGACTCGTCAAAAGTAAATGGAACATCCTTCATGAGTAGATTGCACAGCGGCTTCGTGATCTTTGAAAAATCCTTAATAAATCGGCGATAGAAACCGGCATGTCCCAAAAAACTTCTAATCCCTTTGACTGAAGTAGGCGGAGGCATCTTCTCAATTGTTTCAATTTTCGCTCGGTCGACTTCAATTCCATGTGAGGATATTCGATGGCCAAGCACAATGCTCTCCTGCACCATAAAATGACACTTCTCCCAGTTCAAGACCAAATTTGTCTCTTCGCATCTTCTCAAGACTTTCTGCAAATTTTTCAAACAAATGTCAAACGAATCTCCAAATTTCGTCAACAAGATTCAGAGTCATTTCACGAAGCATGGGAGAGATACAAAGATATGCTACGAAAGTGTCCTAACCATGGTTTCAATTTGGGAGCTCAAGTCAATTACTTCTATTCTGGAATTTTACCTACATGACGAGCCAATGTCGATTCATCATCAAATGGCTCACTTGGCAACAAAACTATGAAAGAGGCTTATAATCTTTTTGAGGTTATAAGTGAACAAAGTGCAAGATGGACAGACAGAAATATCCAAAAGAATCCAAATGGTGTTTTTGAAGTGGATTCTTATTCACTTATGTTGGCAAAAATTGAAGCTTTATCAAAGAAAGTCGAGGACATGTCCTTTTCAACTCCTCAATCTGTGAAGACGGTGCAAACTCCACAAGTTTCAGTTTTTTCATGTGAAATTTGTGGAACAACTCACAACAGCACTATCTGTCCCTTAGTGCAACAGGAGCAGTCACCACCACCAGAACAAGTGGCATATGCTTAGAATTTCCAAAGGCAAGCATACAATCCTTACGGGCCAACATACAATCCAGGGTACCAAAATCATCCAAATTTTTCTTATGCAAACAACAACAATGTGTTGAATCTAACCCATCAAGAAAAGAAGCCCGGGTGGGAAGAAGCAATCACGAAGCTAGCTGAACAACAAATGAAGTATCAACAACGCAATGATGCTTCAATTAAAAATTTGGAGACACAAGTTGGCCAAATGGCCGAAATACTTTCAGAAAGATCTCATGGCATGTTACCTAGCAATACTGAGGTAAATCCAAGGGAAAATGTCCAAGCTATCACAACAAGAAGTGGAGTGCAGTTGCCCGAAATTTCTGTAGAAAATCATCTGGAAAAACAAAAAAAATAAACAAAATCAAGAATCAGAAAAAGAATCTGAATCAGGACCTTCATCTCAAAAAGGTCTAGTTCCTAGAAAATCTTATGTTCCACCTATCCCATTTCCTCAACGGTTGAAGAATCACAAGCTCGATGCTCAATTCGGGAAATTCTTGGAAATTTTCAAAAAGCTACACATCAACATACCTGTTGCCGATGCTCTAGCACAAATGCCAAGCTATGCCAAATTTATGAAAGATATTATTTCCAACAAACGAAGGCTTGAAGAATATGAAACTGTCATGAGAACAGAGGAATGTAGCGCAATACTACAAAAGAAGTTGCCACCCAAGCTAAAAGATCCAGGAACCTTCACAATCCCGTGTACAATTGGTGAAGTGAATTTTGGCAAAGCTCTTTGTGATTTAGGGGCAAGTATCAACTTGATGCCCCTGTCAATTTTCAACAAACTGAACTTGGGAGAAGCAAAAGCAACAACAGTTTTACTACAATTAGCTGATCGGTCAATCAAATATCCACATGGGATAATAGAAGATGTGCTCGTCAAGGTTGATAAATTCATATTTCCAACGGATTTTATCATCCTTGACATGGAAGAAGATCAGGATATTCCCATTATTTTGGGACGACCATTTCTCGCAACCGGACGTGCTCTTATTGACGTCTATGAAGGAAAGCTAATTCTCAGAGTGGAAGACGAACATGTCATCTTCGATGTCCTAAAAACTTTGAATCATCCCTCCACAGATGATTATTGTCTAAGAATAGACGCAATTGAAGCCATGGTAAACACGTCTTTGGAGAAGATTCTATCTAAAGATCCTCTTGATACATGTATAGCAAATTCTCTAACTAGCATGGAAGAAGAATATCACTTGGCCGAAACAGTTAACTTTCTAAAAGCACTACTACCTTTAAGAAGGCATTCACATTTTGAAGAGTTGGGGACAAGCTCCGCTAAACCCCTCCCTTATTTACAAGAAGCTCCAATACTTGATCTCAAACCTGTACCCACACATTTGAGATACGCTTTACTTGGGTATTTCCTCTAAACTTCCGGTCATCATATCTAACATATTGACCGAACTTGAAGAAGGGAAATTACTAAGGGTATTGAGGAATCACAAAAGAGCAATTGGATGGACTATTGCGGACATTAGAGGAATAAGCCCCTCTATATGCACACACAAAATTTTGATGGAAGATGACTGCAAACCTTGAATTGAGCATCAACGACGTTTGAATCCAAACATGAAGGAAATTGTGAAAGCAGAGATTCTTAAATTACATGACGCAGGAATCATTTATCCAATCTCAAATAGTCCATGGGTGAGCCCTGTACATATGGTGTCCAAAAAGAGTGGAATCACAATCATAGAGAACGAGCACAATGAACTTATACCAACGCTGTAATATCCGCATTTTTCTTTCCCTTGTATTTTTATTTTTGATGTATTTCTCGGTCGTAGTGACCCTCGTGTATCTTACAGTGTATCTTTTCCGTCATCTATTGATATGAGACTCGTTACTGTTATGCGGAACCACTGTTTCGGGGTTGCCATGGATCCATTCTATGTTTTGATACGCTTTGAGGTGTTCCGTTTGATGTTTTGTTCATATTTTGGTGTTGTGAACCGTTTATATTTCGTAACCTAGCGCACGCTATCTTTTCTGCATAGCGCGCGCTAGGGGTCCCTTAGTAGCGCACGCTACGACTGATTCGTAGCGCGCGCTAGAGAGCAAGCCCTGGGAGTGGCAGTGCTATTTTTCCAGCCTTCTGGACTAGCGTATTAGCGTACGCTACGTAGACTAGCGCACGCTAATGTCGAGAGGCTAGCGCACGCTGATGATGCCCGGTAGCGTGCGCTAGCGTGAGTGTCCAGTACTGGACAGTTTACTACTGAACCCGGTCAGGTGCCAGTTAGCGCACGCTACGCTTGTATGGTAGCGCACGCTAACGGATCAAGTGAGTTCTGGACAGTTTCTCACTGGACTCGACTGATGCCCAGGTAGCGCACGCTATTGGTCGATAGCGTGCGCTACCGATAGGTTATTAGCGCACGCTAAATTTGGAGTAGCGCACGCTAACGGCCAGAAGTCTGGCTACTGGACTGGACACTAACTATTTTGGCCTGTAATTTTACCCCGTTAGCGCACGCTAACCTTGAGCATTAGCGCGCGCTAACACTCCCTGGCTATATAAACCAGGGAGTTGACCCAGATGAACACATCATTTTCATTTCTTCTCTCCCCGCGACGCAGCACCTCTCCAGGCTATTTCCGAGCGATTCTTCCCTTCGATTATTTCAGGCATCCTCTACCTTGAGTTTTTGAAGTAGATTAACAACACCTACTTGTGTTCTTCATCATCAATCCAAGGTAAATCTCTTAGAACCCTACTTTTGGGCGATTTGGGGATTTTGGGATTTTCTTCCGATCCGTTCCGTTTTGTTGGTGGATTCATGATGATTATGATTAATCTTGTTGGTATTCTTAGTTTCCCTACGGATTCATGGTATATTTCGTAGTTTTTGCGGAATAGAGAGGGATTGGTTGTGGTCCACCCTCGTTGTTGTTTATATACGGATATACATGAATCGTAGGCAGGTTTTCGGGTGTATTCCATTTCCGTATTCGTCTTAGAGTTGGTTGTAATTATGTTCTTAGAATCGTTAGGTTCGGTTCCGTTGATTCCTAGCGTTCGTCGGTGATTATCCTTTCCGTTCATTGCGTCGTCATTTATTCAAGGCAAGTATTTTTGGAAACCTTTATGCTTAACGTGGAATGGTAATGTATTTTGTGTGTGATTTGCTCACCTCGTGTTGGTCCGACGGGATCAAGGAGGGAATCCAAAGGTTTTCGTCCCAGATTCATGAGTTTGTTTAGCTAGCCAGTGTGGGAGGGTCCTTAGAGGCCTCGTGCGGGAATCTATGATATGACTCTGTTCCCAAGGCGATGCATGTGCGTGTTTTGTTTTATAATATAGCCAGCGCGGGAGGGTCCTTAGAGGCCTCGTGCGGTAATCTATGATATTACTCTGTTCCCAAGGCAAATTGTTTGACTGTTTGTTTCCGGAAAAGACATGTCTGGTTTTGACTTTTGAAATTGATATTGGTGCATGTACTATGAAATGTTTAAGCGATTGGTTTGCCTTGATTACTTGTACTAGCGTAATTGCTAACCCCTTTGGGGACCCGTTTTGGGGAAATTCTTGTTATGGATTTCAGGTTATGATTATCCGGATGAGCGAGCACCGGGACAGTACGAGGATGTTGGCCAGGGTCGTTGACATGTGCATTTGGGTCTTCTTATTTCTTTTGTTCATTTTGATTTGGTTGTTTCCACAGTTATAAACTTATAGATTGTACTCGCGAGTACTTAGGCTTTTCATTTCAACCCCGTATTGTATTACTTTAAAATTGTTACATTATCGGTTGATACTTATTTCGCCGGTTGCTCTGTGTGTATCTTTTTATGTCATATCATTTAAATGTGTGTCCACACTAACCGAGATGGTTAGTCGAGTGGAGTTTCCTTGTTTGTAGCCCGGTGGGTCCCATGTAGGGGTCCACGACGCTGTAATATACTCCGAATATCTCGGGGTGTTACAGAAAATGGTATCAGAGCGCTAGGTTTATGGATACCTAGGCTTGTCGGTTATTTGGATCTAGTCGTGTTTTGTTTTGCACATTGTCACACTGCTGCCGGCATCTCAGTACTTCCAGTGTTCGTAAGTTTCCTTAATCGATTCTTTACTTTCTCGTACTGTAATCCATTTCTTGAACTGTGGTTATTCTCCCTCCTTTGCTTATCATCGTAGTTGCTTTTTACTTCCTTACTCATCCTCGATATACTTCTGTTATCTCTTAACACCAGTATGGATGCCGGAGGAAACCGTGGTCGTGGTCGTGGTCGTGGCCGTGGACGCGGCCGAGGCGTCTTGGCGGCGGTGGGCGGCCACGTCGCACTCTTCAGGAGCCGGCAGTACCGGCGACCATCACAGTCATGCTTCTTCTCAGGAGCGCGCCGATCTTGGTATTGCGGCTGTTATGCAGCAAATGGTTAACCAAATGGCGGCTATAGCTCAGGTGGTCCAGAACCCCGATCGGGCCCATGCTAATCGGGGCGGAGCGGATCGATGGCTTCAGGATGTCATCAAGATGCATCCTCCTCAGTTTTCGGGAGCTTCGGACCCGATTGGCTGGGAAGGGTGGATCAAGGAGATATCCAAAGTCTTCACTGCTACCAACTGCCCCGAGGACCGTAAGGTCCCTATTGAGCAATACTTTCTCACGGGAGACGCTACGGATTGGTGGGAGGCCGTTGGTCCCAAAGATCATGTTGCTTCGTGGGCCGAGTTTCAGGAGTTGATGGAGACTGAGTATTGTTCGTGGCCGGTCAGACAGGCTCGAGTGCATGCTTTCTATGATGCTCAACCACGGGATATTCCCGTATCCCAAGCTATTGCCGATTTTAACAAGGAGTTGGGTTATGTGAAAACCCAAGTTGTCGCTGAGAGCGACAAAATTTTCCATTTTTCCAGGAGGATGAAACTGTCCATTCGGGACTATATGTCTGGGCTCGTCTGTACTACCTTTAAGGATTATCAGAGTCGAGCTCTTGCTTATGATATGTCGGTGACGGCTAGCGATTTGGCTCGTGAGAGCAAGAAGCAGAAGTCGGTCGGAAATTTTTCTGGTCCCAAGAGTGGAGGCCATCAGAAATCTCAGGCTGCAAATATTTCTACGGGCGGTTCGGCTCGTTTCTCTGGGAGCTTTCGGGGTGCCGCCGGAACCTCCGCTCGTGAACCCACATGCTTTAACTGTGGTGTGCAGGGCCATAAGAGCCGGTAGTGTTCTCCTCCTAAGTTTACTTGTCATACTTGTGGACAGTTGGGCCACAAGGCCCCCTTTTGTGAACAGATCAGACAGCTTCGCAGCACCCGTTCTTCTCAACCAGTACCTATGGAGCCAAGTGTGAACCAGGGCTCATTTGCTCTGCCGCCTCCACCGAGTGCCGGCCGCGGTAGGGGTCGGGGTCAACCCGCTAGAGGAGGATCTTCGAGTGTCGGCTCTGCCCAGCCGCGTATCTACGAGATGAGGAGGGCCGATGATCCAGCAGCTACTGTGGCGACAGGTACCGTTCATATCCATTTCCATCCTGTCAGTGTGCTTTTCGATTCGGGTGCTACGCATTCATTCATTTCTCTAGAGTGTGTACGCCGTTTGAGTCTCGACTGTTTGTTACCTTGCGAGCCTTTCATCGTTAAACTTCCTAGCGGTGATAGAATTGTCGGTGATCGGGAGGTCCGAGACTGCTCTGTGTTTATTTGTGAGAGAGCTTGGCTCTCTAATCTTATTGTCGTTAATATTGAGGGTGAGGATTTGATTCTCGGGGATGATTGGCTCGAGCGGCATGGCGCAATCATGAACTACCGCACGAGGATTATCACCATGTTAGCCGAGGATGGCACCGAGCACTCCTTCGCGGGGCGAAGGAGGGGAAATCAGAAATTTGTTATTAATGCCTTGAAGGCGATGAGTCTCCTGTGAAAGGGGTGTACTGGTTATTGGTGCTATGCCTTGAAGGCGGAGGATGGTGGAGTCGAGCTTTCGTCGATTCCAGTTGTTAGTGAGTTTCCTGATGTATTTCCTGACGAGTTGCCGGGATTGCCACCGGATCGTGAGGTTGAGTTTGCTATAGAGTTAGAGCCGGGCGCGGCTCCGATTTCGAAGGTGCCGTATCGCATGGCACCTTCAGAGATGTCAGAGTTGAAGAAGCAGTTGAGTGAGCTTCTTGAGTCGGGGTATGTTCGACCGAGCGCCTCGTCTTGGGGCGCACCGGTCCTGTTTGTGCGGAAGAAGGATGGTTCACTATGTTTGTGTATCGATTACCGCGAACTAAACAAGGTGACCATCAAGAACAAGTATCCTTTGCCGAGAATTGATGACTTGTTCGATCAGTTGCAGGGAGCTGCGGTATTCTCGAAGATTGATTTGTAATCGGGGTACTATCAGCTTCGGGTGAGAGAGTCCGACGTGCCGAAAACAGCTTTTCGGACGAGGTACGGACATTATGAGTTCATAGTTATGCCCTTTGGGTTAACTAATGCGCCGGCAGTGTTCATGCAGTTGATGAACAAGGTCTTTATCGAGTATTTGGATAAGTGTGTCGTCGTTTTCATTGACGATATTCTTATCTATTCGAGGAATGAGGAAGAGCATGCCCATCATCTTCGGATAGTGTTAGACATTTTGAGGACCGAGCAACTCTATGCGAAGTTCTCGAAATGTGAGTTTTGGCTGAAGGAAGTAATATTTTTAGGTCACGTGATTTCAGCCGAGGGAGTCCGCGTGGATCGGCAGAAAATTGAGGCAGTGTTGGATTGGGCACCGCCCACAAATGTGAAGGAGGTCCGTAGTTTCTTGGGTTTGGCTGGTTACTACCGTAGGTTCATCGAGGGTTTCTCAAAACTAGCTCGGCCACTTATACAGTTGCTCCAGAAATCCGAGAAGTTCGTCTGGACAGACGAGAGGCAGTCGAGTTTTGAGGAGCTGAAGAAGCGTTTGACTTCAGCCGGTTTTGGCATTGCCATGTGGCAACGAGGGATTTGCCGTTTATAGCGATGCTTCAGGTCAGGGTCTTGGTGCGTATTGATGCAGCACAGCAAGACCATTGCCTTTGCGTCGAGACAGTTGAGGCCGTATGAGCTGAACTACCCTACTCATGATTTAGAGTTAGCGTCAGTTGTTTTCGCGCTCAAGATTTGGCGTCACTATCTTTTCGGCTCTACATGTCAGATTTTTACCGATCATAAGAGCCTGAAATACATATTTACTCAGCGGGAGTTGAATATGAGGCAGAGGAAGTGGTTAGAACTGATTAAGGATTATGACCTCGAAATCCTTTATCATCCGGGCAAGGCGAACGTCGTGGCCGACGCCTTGAGTCGGAAACCAATTGCGTTGCGAACGCTTGAGATCCTTACGTCTCAGTCCGAGCTTCGGCGAGCTTTGATCGAGTTGGATGTTGAGGTTTTGTTGCCTGGATCTGTCGGGCAACTTTGTGCTTTAGAGGTTTCGTCGTCCTTGATCGATGAAATTAAGCTGAAGGAGTTAGAGGATCCGATGATTACTCAAATCCGAGAGAACGTTCTTAAGGGAAAGTCTCCTGGGTTTGTGATTCACGAGGATGGTGTTTTGAGATTCCAGAGTCGGCTTTGTCTGCCGAACGATCCAGAATTGCGACAGAGTATTTTGCGTGAGGCCCATGCTACACCTTATTCCGTTCATCCTGGTTCGAGTAAGATGTACAAGGACCTGAGGAGGAATTTCTGGTGGAATGATATGAAGGAGGAGGTCGCACAATTTGTAGCGAGATGTTTGACTTGCAGCAGGTCAAAATCGAGCATCAGCGATCGGCTGGGTTATTGCAGTCACTTCCCGTTCCGGAATGGAAATGGGAAGATATTTCGATGGATTTCGTTACGAGTTTGCCGAGATCGAGTTCAGGCATGAATATGGTATGGGTGATTGTTGATCGTCTGACCAAGTCGGCACATTTTCTGGCATCAAGGACACTTGGGGCCCGGAGAAGTTAGCTCGTGTGTTTATCGAGCAGATTGTGAGGCTTCACGGTACTCCGAAGTCTATTGTTTCAGATCGTGATGGCCGTTTCGTATCGCACATTTGGCAGGCGGTGCATAAGGCGTTGGGTACCCGTTTGCATTGGAGTACCTCTTTTCATCCCCAGTCAGATGGACAGTCGGAACGCACTATCCAGACGTTCGAGAATATGTTGCGTGCGTGCGCTCTCGATTGGAGCAACGACTGGGAGGAGCATTTGCCATTGATCGAATTCACGTACAACAATAGTTGGCACACGTCGATTCGGATGGCACCGTATGAGGCACTTTATGGGCGGCGATGTCGATCACCGATTTGTTGGAATGAGGCGTCCGATTTGGTCGGGACCGAGCCGGATGTCGTTTTAGAGACGAGGCGGAAGATAGAATTAATTCGGGAACGGATGTTGACGGCCCAGAGTCGACAGAAGTCATATGCCGATGTCCGTCGTCGACCTTTAGAATTCGAGGTGGGAGACCACATTTTGCTGAAGGTGTCGCCGACGACAGGAGTTTTCCGTTTCGGGAAGAAGGGAAAGCTGAGTCCGAGATTTATTGGACCCTTCGAGATTCTTGTGCGAGTCGGTGGGTTAGCATACCGTTTGGCGTTACCCCCAACCTTGAGTCATGTTCATAGCGTTTTTCATGTTTCCCAGCTGAGGAAATATGTCACAGATCCTAGTCACGTCATCGATTATGGTGAGATTGACGTCACCGAGGATATTACTTTTGAGGAACGTCCTTTGAAGATTTTAGAGCATCGGGAGAAACGACTGAGGCATAAGACCATCCCTTTGGTCAAGGTGCAGTGGTCGAGACACGGAGTCGAGGAGGCAACTTGGGAAACCGAGGATAACATGCGTGCTAGATACCCTGAGTTGTTTGTTTCTTAAGTTTCGGGACGAAACTTGTTTTTAGAGGGGTAGAATGTAATATCCGCATTTTTCTTTCCCTTGTATTTTTATTTTTGATGTATTTATCGGTCATAGTGACCCTCGTGTATCTTACAGTGTATCTTTTCCGTCATCTATTGATCTGAGACTCGTTACTGTTATGCGGAACCACTGTTTCGGGGTTGCCATGGATCCATTCTATGTTTTGATACGCTTTGAGGTGTTCCGTTTGATGTTTCGTTCATATTTCGGTGTTGTGAACCGTTTATATTTCGTAACCTAGAGCACGCTATCTTTTCTGCATAGCGCGCGCTAGGGGTCCCTTAGTAGCGCACGCTACGACTGATTCATAGCGCGCTAGAGAGCAAGCCACAGGAGTGGCGGTCTTATTTTCCGGTATACGGACTGGCGTATTAGCGTGCGCTACGTAGACTAGCGCACGCTAATGTCGAGAGGCTAGCGCCGCCGATGATGCCGTAGCGTGCGCTAGCATGAGTGTCGATCGGGCAGGTTTACTCACGAACCGTTCAGTGCCGGTTAGCGCACGCTACGCTTGTATGGTAGCGCACGCTAACGGATCAAGTGAGTTACGGGCGATTTCTCCGGACTCGATCGATGCCAGGTAGCGCACGCTATTGGTCGATCGCGCGCGCTACCGATAGGTTATTAGCGCACGCTACATTTGGAGTAGCGCACGCTAACCGCCAGAAATCTGTCTACTGGACTGGACGCTAACTATTTTGGCCTGTAATTTTACCCCGTTAGCGCACGCTAACCTTGAGGATTAGCGCGCGCTAACACTCCCTGGCTATATAAACCAGGGAGTTGACCCAGATGAACACATCATTTTCATTTCTTCTCTCCCCGCGACGCAGCACCTCTCCAGGCGATTTCCGAGCGATTCTTCCCTTCGATTATTTCAGGCATCCTCTACCTTGAGTTTTTGAAGTAGATTAACAACACCTACTTGTGTTCTTCATCATCAATCCAAGGTAAATCTCTTAGAACCCTACTTTTGGGTGATTTGGGGATTTTGGGATTTTCTTCCGATCCATTCCGTTTTGTTGGTGGATTCATGATGTTTATGATTAACCTTGTTGGTAATCTTAGTTTCCCTACGGATTCATGGTATATTTCGTACTTTTTGCGGAATCCAGAGGGATTGGTTGTGGTCCGCCCACGTTGTTGTTTATATACGGATATACATGAATCGTAGGCGGGTTTTCGGGTGTATTCCATTTCCGTATTCGTCTTAGAGTTGGTTGTAATTATGTTCTTCGAATCGTTAGGTTCGGTTCCGTTGATTCCTAGCGTTCGTCGGTGATTATCCTTTCCGTTCATTGCGTCGTCATTTATTCAAGGCAAGTATTTTTGGAAACCTTTATGCTTAACGTGGAATGGTAATGTATTTTGTGTGTGATTTGCTCACCTCGTGTTGGTCCGACGGGATCAAGGAGGGAATCCAAAGGTTTTTGTCCCGGATTCATGAGTTTGTTTAGCTAGCCAGTGCGGGAGGGTCCTTAGAGGCCTCGTGCGGGAATCTATGATATGACTCTGTTCCCAAGGCGATGCATGTGCGTGTTTTGTTTTATAATATAGCCAGCGCGGGAGGGTCCTTGGAGGCCTCGTGCGGGAATCTATGATATTACTCTGTTCCCAAGGCAAATTGTTTGACTGTTTGTTTCCGGAAAAGACATGTCTGGTTTTGACTTTTGAAATTGATATTGGTGCATATACTATGAAATGTGTAAGCGATTGGTTTGCCTTGATTACTTGTACTAGCGTAATTGCTAACCCCTTTGGGGACCCGTTTTGGGGAAATTCTTGTTATGGATTTCAGGCTATGATTATCCGGATGAGCGAGCACCGGGACAGTACGAGGATGTTGGCCAGGGTCGTTGACATGTGCATTTGGGTCTTCTTATTTCTTTTGTTCATTTCGATTTGGTTGTTTCCACAGTTATAAACTTATAGATTGTACTCGCGAGTACTTAGGCTTTTCATTTCAACCACGTATTGTATTACTTTAAAATTGTTACATTGTCGGTTGATACTTATTTCGTCGGTTGCTCCGTGTGTATCTTTTTATGTCATATCATTTAAATGTGTGTCCACGCTAACCGAGATGGTTAGTCGAGTGGAGTTTCCTTGTTTGTAGCCTGGTGGGTCCCATGTAGGGGTCCACGTTGCTGTAATATACTCCGAATATCTCGGGGTGTTACAAACGCGACCCATCACAGGATGGAGAATGTGCATTGATTACAGGAAGCTTAACAAGACGACCAGAAAAGATCATTTTCCACTCCCATTTATTGATCAAATTTCATCCTTGAAGTTGAAATCTTCGACTTTTGGGGAATTGATTTCATGGGACCCTTTCCATCATCGTTCTCTAATGAATACATCCTTGTAGCTGTGGACTACGTATCTAAATGGGTGGAAGCTGTTGCATTACCAACAAACGAATCTAGAGTCGTGGTAAATTTTATAAAGAAAAATATATTCACTCGCTTCGGAACTCCGAGAGTTATTATCAGTGATGGCGGATCTCATTTCTACAATTACCAGGTTAAGACTCTACTGACCAAATTTGGAGTAAAACACCGTGTCGCTACCTCTTATCACCCACAAACTGGTGGACAAGTCGAGGTCTCCAATCGAGAACTGAAACGTATACTTGAGATGACAGTCGACTCATCTCGGAAAGATTGGTCGAAAAAGCTGGATGATGCGCTCTGGCCTTACAGAACAACTTATAAGACACCGATAGGCATGTCTCCATTTCGTTTGATTTTTGGAAAAGCCTGTCACCTGCCAGTAGAACTTGAACATCGAGCCTTTTGGGCTATAAAAAAATTAAACTTTGACGAACAGTTGGCTGGGAAGAAAAGGTTGCTGCAGTTAAATGAGTTGGATGAAATCCGACTCGACTCATATGAAAATGCCAAAATCTACAAAGAAAAAAAAAGATGGCATGACAATCGAATTCTGAGAAGAGATTTTAAAGCAGGAGACCAAGTTCTCCTCTTTAATGCACGACTGTGTCTGTTTCCGGGAAAGCTGCGATCACGGTGGATGGGCCCATACACAATCAAAGAGGTGATTTCTCATGGAGCTGTGGAAATTTATAATACAACCGACGGGAGTTTCAAAGTAAATGGCCAACGGTTAAAGCCATATCTGGGAGGAGAATTCTCGACAGCTAAGTCAATCATAATGCTGGAAATGCCTAATTGATCAGACGAGAAGTCAAGCTAAGGACGTTAAACAAAGCGCTTATTGGGAGGCAACCCAATCTCTTTTATTTCGCAAAATAAGTTTGGGGGTAACACAGAAAGATTCAACAATAAGAGCAAGGATCATATCGTTCATAAAATCCAGGGAGTCTTTCTTTCATTATTCTCACACACATAATAAATATATTTTTTTTAAAAAAACCAAAAAACCAAAAAAAATAAAAAAAATAATAATAATACGGCCGTATTCACATTCATACGGCCGTATATAAGGATTTCCATACGGGCGTACACATACATGTTACGGCCGTATCCCTTTTGTTTTACAATTACATTTTTTTACGAACGTTTGTTACGGCCGTAAGTTATAAATCTTACGGCCGTAAGTTATTCTCTATTTATTTTTACGAATGCTACATACAGCCGTAACTCTTGTATGTTACGGCCGTAACTCAAAATTTTTCCAAAAAAACGAATGCATGATACGGCCGTAACTCGTGTATGTTACGGCCATAACTAGAAATACTGTCAAAAAAAATGAAAGCAACATACGGCCGTAACTAGCCAGCTTTATAAAAAAAACACGGGATTTAGAATCACAATCACAAACCCGGTGGGACACAGAGGGCAGTTGCGAAAATTTTCCTCTTCTCAATCCCTACTTTCAAAAAACACAAATTCTTCAATACAATTCATTCTCCTATCAACATTAACACCTAAATCATCAGGTTTTTCTTTTAATCCTTGTTTCAATTTATATTTTTTTTATGGTTTTAGTTTCTCACTTTATATTTGTTTTTCGATTCTTATTTTCGTAAGATTCGTTGTTTGAAACATGTTTAGTTGTTAGTATTGTTGATATTTGTGTGGTTATTTGATTCATTGATTTGTGGTGACTTTGTGGATTTGAGTTTGAATGAAAAACTTGTTAAAAAACTATGAACTCAAGGTGTTCGACGAAATGCCACAACGAAAATCTTTGAATTTTTTTGATGTTTTTATTGGTTTTGCTTGATGATTATAGTCGTGTGATGAAAAGGAAGTTGTTTTTATTTAATTTCAGGGATGGCACCTAAGAAATCCTCGAAAGGAAAAGAAAAGGTCGGTTCGTCGTCTCAAGAACCGGCACCACCGCAAAGAATTCAAAACAGACGGTGCATTAAGGAGCGGTTGTTCAACCTTGATGATTTCATTGGCGATTTGGATACCGACACTATCACTAACCCGTTTATCCAAAAGTTCATAGACAACGGGTGGGAAAAATTCGTGTCCGAACTCCAAAATGGTAACCCCACCTTGACCCTAAACTTTTACAATACTTTCAACAAATCCATTGGGCAGGTAGGGTCGTCAACATATCATCAAACTAATGTGAATGGGAAAGTGATTCATTTTTCAACGGATGTGATTAACAAGTATTTGGGGGTTGATTCCACTAATGCGGTAGACATTTCCATCTTAACTAATAAGGATGTGCCGGATGATAGGGTTTTATGATGGGCATTAGTGAGCGAGCTCCATGACAGTATTGGGATCATCAAACCCCAATACAACCAGGCAGACCTCATTGATGATGCTTGGTACTTATGGATGTGGGCAGCCGGGAGTATTTACCCGACTTCGACGCTGACTACAGTTTCCATCGGCCACCTTAGAGGTTTATTTGCTATCCGCCGAGGGGTCAAAATGGATTTGGGTACTCATATCTATAATACTATTTGTCACTATGCCGGCACGGTCCCTACTAGGCAAAAGATGTCGTACCCCTGCCTAATCACTGGTATGTGCAGAAGCCAGAGGGTGAAAATTTCGGCAGGGGTGATATATTGACACATGGGGAAATGACCGGAGTAGTATTTTTCGAAGTACTCAGTTAAGGAGAAAACGGGCACGCGTAGAACCGGAAGAGGAAAGTAGCCACGAGGAGGAATTTGAGCCCGAGGAGGATGCCAGAGAAGACTTGACGGCTTTTGAGGCAAATTTGCTTGAAAGAGTTCGGGGATTAGAAACATCCCAGGCGGAAATTTTGAGAAATCAGAATGAAATAATCGACCGACAAATAGAAATGGAGAAGTGCTTTGAAAAGCTTTTCCGTTTTCTAAACATCCCTGACGACACACCTGGAGGATCAAAAACCTAAAATTTCAGGGAGTTTTCTGTTTTCTCACTTGCTTTTCAATTCTAAAAAAACTCGGGACAGTTTTATTTTCAAGTTTGGGGCTGCTTTGAAACTTGTGTTTTTATTTTGTTTGTTTTTGAACTGTGGTGTTTATTTTGCTTTGAATCATATGATTGTGGTATGTTTTGATTATTGTAGTGTGTGGTGTGTTTTTATTATTTGGCATTGATTTTTTTAGTATATATATATATATATATATAGTATTTTGATTTATGAGATTTCTAGATCTGGCCATAACAACAATAAGTTAGCTATATACAAGTTTCTAAAATCGTTTTAACCGGTTAAAAAAATATATATTCCAAAAATTTTGAGCCTTAATCTCTCTTTCCAAGCCTTGTAGTTATCATTTAAAATCGAGTCATTCGTTACCTTGAGAAAAGAAGAATCAGTCAATTGATGAAAAATAGAACTGAAATTTTCTTAATTTGTGGAGTTTTGATTTTTCATGCTTAGCTAATAAATGATTTTCGGCAAAAATTCTATTCCCTAAAAAAAGCATTGGTGAAAGGAGTCTAGTTGAAAATAAGGGAGAGGTGTTGAGCAGCAACAACTGCCTAATTTTGGGGGTCCTAAAGTTTTGCGAAAAAATAAAGGACTAACCATTGTTGGTGCGTAGCTGCCGTCTCACACGAGATGGAAAATATGCTGGTGAAAAGAGCTACACGTTAGCAAATAACGGTGTGAAAGCTATCACCTAATAAAAAAAATGGAAAATGTGTTGGTGAAAAGAGCTACACGTTATCAAATAACGGTGTGAAAGCTATCACTAAGGGATGTAGTTTATAAGCAGATTTGAATTAATTAGCGGCTGAATTTCAATACACTCAATTTCGTGAAAAATCACAATATTTGATGATGCCAATGAAATTCTTCTTCATATTGAGTCGAAAAATAAACGAGTGATCGAGAGCAACCATTAAAGGGAAGTCGTGTGTGGCACGAGTGGGAAAGAAATAATCAACCTTTTGGGGGGAAACCTTGCATTTTGGAATTACAAAATAAAACCGTGTTTTAACTACAAAATCATTAGTAGATTTATTTTGAATCTTGATTCATTTCTATCTACTGTATAAAGCTGGTTATTGTGTATTAATGGAATTTTGATCTATTATCCTCTTTATATATATATATATATATATATTTATTTTAATTTGTGTGTGTATTATTTTTCTTATTTTGTGTCTTATTTTTATTTTTTTTACTTTTAGCGTGAATAATAAAGAGTCTTGCTTGGGACTAGCAAGAATTCAAGTTTGGGGGGTGTGATAAGTGTCAGTTTTATACACTTATCCATGGTTTGTATCGATAAATTTCACCCATAATTGAGCTAGTCTACTCATTTTTTGCTTTTAAATAATTAGTTTTTAATAATTTTATTTTTATCGGATGATGATGTAAATCTAGTCTTAATCGGATTGAATTACTGATTTACTCAAGAAATAACATGTTTATAAAATATTCTCTTTGTTGAGTTTTTATATATTCATGTTTTAGGGTTTTCCGAGATGAGTTCGGCAGTCTTTCCGGATTCAAAATCAGAGTTATATATCAAAAGTTATCATCCGAAGAAGATTTGGGGCAAAAACGCAAAGTCTAAGAAATTATGGGCTGAAAATGAAGTCTGAAACTTCATACGGGCGTGTACGGGCGTAACTCACTAAATGTAAATTTATGAAGCAATGTTACGGCTGTAACTACTCAATGTTACGGCCGTAAGTCATCAAAGTTACGGCCGTAACTCAATGTTACGGCTGTAACTCTTGGCAGATATTGATCATTGTATAATTTTTTATACTTTTGGTCTATTATTGGGGGGATGGCTGACATTGATCTGATCTATTGTAATAATGCTGGAGTTTTGGAGCTATTAGATGACTTTAGGTGTATAAATAGACCCCTTAGATCCATCATCATTCATCATTCATCTTATATTTTTCCACTTTTTGTAATATTTTCTTTTTGTGTGAAGAACACACTTGTGTTCTTGAGTGATTTGTGTAATAGTGGTATAGCATATGTTGTTCAGGGAGTTTATTGCTTCTTTCTCCTTTATCTACTAAGGGAGTTAGGATCAATTCTTTCTCTTTTTCAACTAATAATGACCACTCAAGCTTGTATTATGTTTATTAAACCCTTCATGGGCTAAGTTACCTTAGTTGGGATTATAAACAAGGTTAGTCATGTTATTTAAGTTTGTATAAAGATCTATTATGAATTACTTATTATTGTGTGTGATTTTTATTGTTTTAACAATTTTTATTTATTTGGCCAATAAATGACGATATTTATGGTCTTCATATGTTTCGAAAGAAAATATGTTTGATTAGATCAAATGATCTTCACTCTAAGTTGTTCTAGGGGATAGAAATATACCTCTAGACCTTGGATGGTTCTTTGAGTTATTTTCATTAAACCTAATGCTATGTATTGAAGCCAATCAACATAGAAATATAATGGATTGATTCAATATATAAGGGGCATTTTATAGTTCGAAAGAGAAACCGTCTTTTTAAGGAAAATCGAATCTACACAATATAATAAGTAAATTCATCTTATGATCTCCTATATATCTTCTATAACTAATGATGAACTAAGTTTGTAATCCCAACTATTTCATTTTATCTTTTATTAATCTATTATTAGTGCAATCTTTTATTTCCTTGAATATTAGAACTATTATTGCATTTTCTTTGCAATTGTCAAACCAAACTCTTAAATTGTGTGTTTCAATCATATATATCTCTATAACTAATAGACTAATAGTGTATAATTCAACATATAACCAAACTTCCTCGTGGGATCGATAAACCGGACTCAAAAAGTCCACTTACTACTTGATACGATATCGTGCACTTGCGATAGTTACACTAAAGACGTGTCAGTTGGCATCTCCGGTATGTTGTTTTGCGATGTTACGTTCCGTTGTATCTAGCATTTGTATATTCGGTACGCCGATCCGAGGCGTTTCAACTGTGATGTGCCGGGGGCATACACGTGCAAATTGTCCTTCCTCGCCAGTGACGCCTTTCAAGTGCGGACTCGAGGGTCACCGAATCCAGTTTTGAGAATTGGTTACCGAGACTTCCGGAGTTCGCGCTTCAGCACAGATATCAGAATCGGCTCTGAGAGGCCCATGGGAGATGTTTCTGTCGGTTGCTTTTTGAGCTGTTACCTTTCTTCCGTTATTGTGAGTTGCGGGGATGACATTTCTTTTATAAGAGGTCGAATGTAATACCCGTATTATTTTTGGCTTCTTCATTTTCTCTTTCTCAATTCTATCGACTCGCTCGTGTTCGTTAATACCTTTTGAACTTGTTTGGTATCTCGGTTGCCATCATTTGAATGGGTCGTGATCTTGTTTCGGATCAATCTGATTATCGTTGTAACTTTTCGAGTTCGGTTCGATTCTTGTGAACATTGACGGAAATTATCGTCCTTTAGTTTCCACAAGTTTTGTTTATATCTTTGGTTGAAATTTGTACTTCGGAGTTGTTGTTCGACCATTGTTGTCCGGTCATTGGTGTCCGATCATTGTTGTCCGATCGATGTTGTTGGACCGTTGTTGTTCGATAGTTTTTGGTTCGATCACTGTTGTTCAATCGTGGTTGTCCGATTTTTGTTGTCTGTTGCGATATTTGTTAAACGCAAGTGTACGTTATCGTATACAAGTAATAAAGTGATGAGTGAGTATCGTTCCCACGAGGACTGAATCACTAACTACCGATTTTATGTATTCCAA
Organism: Orobanche coerulescens; assembly: GCA_033398695.1. Lineage (NCBI taxonomy): Eukaryota > Viridiplantae > Streptophyta > Magnoliopsida > Lamiales > Orobanchaceae > Orobanche > Orobanche coerulescens. The sequence continues at coordinate 141,800,738 of CM065805.1, read as the reverse complement.
TTTTATTTGAACAATCGAACTTTGGTTTTGCAATTAATTACTAAAAGAATTAATAAAAGACAAAATAGTAAAAAACGATCGCTTGAGGAAAGAAAATCAAATGATGAATAAGTCTAGGATTCTGAATCCACCTCGGTTTATCCGAATTTACTCTCGATTATCTGAAGTAAATGATTTTCCCAATTTATTGAAGGCGGAGATTGCTAATATATTCTACCGCCTCTCCCGAGGTCAATAGATTTTTCTAAAGGCGAATAAAGCACTCTATCCCTAGGTGAATTAATTCGTCAATAGGCAAAAAGCATAAAATCTCCAAAATGCCACGTAGTTCCTATGAGTATATTCCTATCTCACAGAATAAAACGGTCTTCACCAATAGTTCCTCACCAACTCTCCTCTCCCGATTCGAATTGAATGATTAAAACAATACAACTATTGGCCACATAATTGAAAGCATCAAACACGATTGGGAAAACTCAACAAAAAGGTAATTAATTAGATAATCTCAAGCAAATCCGTCAAAACGTAGGTTTCATCAAAATCCCAGATTAGGGTTTTAGCCTGACATGCTAATAAATGAAAATACAGAATAAATAAATAGAAGCATGAAAATCAAACATAGATGAAGCTCGGATTCCTCCGTTCTTCGGCTTACGCCCTCTGCTCTTGAAGTCTTCTGCTTCTCTTCCTCTTCTGCCGTCTCACCAAGATTCTCTAATTCCAAGGTTTTCCAAGATCCAAAGATCTAAAGATGATTAATTAGGGTCTTAAACCCTTATTTATAGCTTTGCACAGTCTCCAAATCGCGTCCGTGTGAGTAGGTCGAGAACTGGCTTCAAAACGGCCCAAATCCACGCGGAGCATACAAAAACCGCCTAGTGTGCCGCGGCGCACTAAATCTGTGCCGCGGCACATGGCCTTCAGCTGGATGCCTGGGTGCCATTTAATTCATCTGTGCCGCGGCTCACCTGTACTGTGCCGCAGTGATCTGATCTACTTTGTGCCATTGGTTGTCTTCTGTGCGGCCACTTCCTTGTGCCGCGGCTCACGGCCAAAATTTACCGTTTTCGCCCGTTTCGCCTCGTTTTAGCTTCCGGACTCCAATCTCCTGACAAACATACAAAATTAAGGCATTAAAAACTCATTTAAGCAAATTCACTCTCCAAAATAATACAAAATAATGATAAATAAGTGTATAAAAATACGCCTAACAAATACCCCCAAACTTAAGCCTTTGCTTGTCCTCAAGCAAAAAGAATTAAATTCAATCAAAAGAGTGTCGTGAATAATCGTGCAACTCATAGTGTTCAACCTAATCAATACTATCCTGAAATTCTCTCTAAAAAATACGAGTATCGTAATAGCGAGCTGCACTCAGAACACTGATTCTACAAAGTAACCAAGTTCAGTCCTAATTACTCGCTCATGAAGAAAATCCAGCTCAAAGATTAACAAACGTGAATCTAATCGACCGTCAATATGAAAGGTTAAAATAAACAAGCTAGTTCGCCCCGTTCTACAGTCTAATGGCAAAATTTACACGAGTTTAAAAAAAAATAATCCTCGGACAGTATTCCCTTATATATATGCTCAAGAATTGATTCGAGTTGATCACTAGGTTCGGGTCTCGGGATGTTTCATCGGGATAATCCTAGGGTGGAGCTTCCATTCTCATGTATTGGGAAACCGTTTGACGTAAAAGACATTCATGGGGCACATGGATGCTTCTAGTTACTAAGTTCCCCTCTACAGCGGAGAACCAACTCGAATAGCTAATTCCCACATGTCCGAATCAAGGTCGCTGTTTTATGCGAGAGTAAACAACGAGTCACGCGAATACCCCCGGTTACTAGGCTCCCTATCATCGGCACATGTGAAATTTCTAAATCACTAGTCTAATCAGGGTCGTCGTTTTACGCGAAAGTAAACAACGGATCACGTGAATACCCCCGGTTACTAGACTTCCCATCATAGAACAAATATTATCTCGACTTCTGGGAAAAACTGACCGACTCTAAACTCAATCTAAGTGCCAACACGACTTATGTAACTGGACGACTAGCTAACCGAAAAATGTAACCAAACGTATCGACGGTGATTTTAAAACACGTATGTATCCTCTCTTATCCGCCAAGACCTCTACAATCACGAGAAAAATTTCGGACCTAAATGAATACTAAGCAGAAACAGAAATCACTGACTACAACGCGACTAAAACTCGACCGTTTCTTCAGAGAGAAAAACAGTGTCGTAACATCAGTATTACACAAATAGAAGCACGAAAGATTTACGAATAGAGAAAAATTAACACAAGCAAGGCTATCGGAAAAAAAAAAAATAACGCAAAGTAATGAAAAGTGCAACAAAAACAGTACAGCAATAAATGTAGCGACAGAAAGTAAACCCCCCCAAACTTAGGATGTACATTGACCTCAATGGACAAAATATAATATGCAATAGAATAAGAAGGTCAAGTACTCCCCTCCAGTCCTCTCACGAGCTGGTGCCGGCATCATCCGGCAAGCTTGTACGCTTCTCGACTACATCATGCGGAGCGTGAATAAATGAGCTTGCATCATCAAATAGGAAGTTAAGTACGAGCTCTCGAGTTTAACATGATGTGAGGGTTGGGGACAATGTAATTTGATAAAATGATTCGTTGCATACAATTTGAAGATGCTTGGCTTACCAATTTTTCATTGCAGCAATTTATCAAACACTTGGTATGCACAAGTTAAAATGAAGAACAAGAATTTTACTGGTTAACTCCAAATTCCAAAAATAAAAACACAGATAATAGCCATGAATAACGACAACTAACATCACCAATTCGTTCATAAATACCAATTCCATCACAATCAATAACCAAATTCCCCATGTATGCCTTCAACCGTTGTCCATTAACTTTGAATTTTCGGTCATCTTTTTGTACTTCTACCGCACCATGTGGGAACACTTGAACTACGGTGAACGGTCCCGACCATCGTGAACGCAATTTCACGGGAAATAACTTTAAGCGAGAATTAAATAGCAACACCTCTTGTCCCGGGACAAACTCTCTCTGCATGATGTGCTTATCATGCCAAGTCTTTGTCCGCTCTTTATAAAGTTTCGCATTTTTGTATGCGTCGTGGCGAATTTCCTCCAACTCGTTCAGCTGCAAACAACGCTTTTAACCAACAGATTTCAGATCAAAGTTTAGTTTCTTTATCGCCCAGTAAGCACGATGTTCCATCTCTACGGGTAAATGGCAACCTTTCCCATAAACCAATCTGTAGGGTGACATTCCGATAGGTGTTTTGTACGCAGTCCGGTACGCCCAAAGTGCATCATCGAGTTTAAACGACCAATCTTTTCGAGACGAGCTGACCGTCTTTTCTAGGATCCACTTCAGCTCTCGATTTGATATCTCGACTTGACCGCTCGTCTGAGGATGGTATGCTGTAGCAACACGATGAGTGACTCCGTATTTTCTCAAAACCGCATCAAGAAATTTGTTGTCGAAGTGTGACCCACCATCACTGATAATAGCACGTGGAGTCCCAAAACGTGTGAAGATATATTGTTTTATAAACTTGATTATGACATTAGACCCATTCATAGGTAGTGCCACCGCTTCAACCCATTTTGAGACATAATCTACGGCCACCAAAATATAGAGATTCTTATTTCATGGAGGAAATGGACCCATGAAGTCAATCCCCCATACATCGAACAATTCAACTTCAAGTATGGTGTTCAGCGGCATTTCGTGTCGTCTTGAGATGTTTCCGGTCCGTTGACACCGATCACATGCGGACACAAAGGAGTGAGCATCCTTGAATAAGGACGGCCAATAGAACCCCGATTGTAAGACCTTCGCTGCTGTTCTATTTCCACTAAAATGTCCACCGTAGGGTGATGCATGGCAATGGTTTAGCACACTGTGGATTTCCTCATCCGGAATACATCTACGAATGATTTGATCGGGGCATCTCTTGAAAAGAAAAGGATCGTACCACAAATAATACTTAGCGTCCGAGATTAGCTTCTTCTTTTGATGGCGTGAGAGGTCGTTTGGAATTGTTTTACTTGCCAAGTAGTTCACTAGATCAGCATACCAAGGTGTGTGTTTTGAATCCAACTTGTAGAGCTGCTCGTCAGGGAAGGTTTCCCTGATTTGTGGCTGACTTTCTCCCTTTTCGAGGGGACTCTCTAATCGTGAAAGGTGATCGACTATAACAATTTCAGTCCCTTTCTTGTCCCGAATCTCCAAGTTGAATTCTTGAAGGAGAAGCACCCACCGAATCAACCTTGGTTTGGCATCCTTCTTCTCCAAAAGGTATTTTATTGCTGAATGGTCGGTCCACACTATCACTTTCGTTCCCAGCAGATACGCCCGGAATTTATCAAATTCAAAGATCACCGCCAACAATTCCTTCTCCGTTGTGGCATAATTTCTTTGGGCGTCATCAAGTGTTCGGCTCGCATAGTATATGACATGGAACACCTTCCCTCGTCTCTGCCCCAAAACAGCCCCAATGGCAAAGTCGCTTGCGTCACACATTAACTCGAACAGAAGGTCCCAATCCAGAGCAACTATCACCGGTGCCGTGCTTAGAGCTTTCTTCAATATATCGAAGCTTTCTTTACACGACTCGTCAAAAGTAAATGGAACATCCTTCATGAGTAGATTGCACAGCGGCTTCGTGATCTTTGAAAAATCCTTAATAAATCGGCGATAGAAACCGGCATGTCCCAAAAAATTTCTAATCCCTTTGACTGAAGTAGGCGGAGGCATCTTCTCAATTGTTTCAATTTTCGCTCGGTCGACTTCAATTCCATGTGAGGATATTTGATGGCCAAGCACAATGCTCTCCTGCACCATAAAATGACACTTCTCCCAATTCAAGACCAAATTTGTCTCTTCGCATCTTCTCAAGACTTTCTGCAAATTTTTCAAACAAATGTCAAACGAATCTCCAAAAACAGAAAAATCATCCATAAAAATCTCAATACATTGCTCTACCATGTCAGAAAAAATAGCCATCATACACCGTTGAAAAGTAGCCGGCGCATTACATAATCCAAAAGGCATGCGCCTATAAGCGAAAATGCCGTAAGGACATGTAAACGTCGTTTTCTCTTGGTCTTCGGGGGCTATGTAAATCTGATTATACCCCGAATAACCATCGAGAAAGCAATAGAAATCGTGTCCGGCTAATCTATCTAACATCTGATCGATAAAAGGTAAGGGGAAATGATCTTTTCTAGTGGCCTTATTTAATTTCCTATAATCTATGCACATACGCCACCCCGTGACAATCCTAGTGGGAATTAATTCATTATTATCATTTTGAACAACCGTTATCCCACCCTTCTTCGACACAACTTGGACCGGACTTACCCACTTGCTATCAGAAATTGGAAAGATCATACCTGCGTCGAGGAGTTTTAAAACCTCGACTTTTACCACCTCCTTCATGTTTGGATTCAACCGGCGTTGATGCTCCACGGATGGTTTGTAGTCTTCCTCCATCAAAATCTTGTGCATGCAAATTGACGGGCTGATCCCCTTAATATCCGCAATAGACCATCCAAGAGCAGATTTGTACTCCCTCAAAACTCTTAATAATTTCGCCTCTTGATCCCCCGCTAAAGTGGCCGAAAGAATAACTGGAAGGGAGTCATCGGGCCCTAAAAATGCATATTTTAAATGAGGCGGCAGCTTCTTGAGTTCCAACTTTGGAGGTTTTTCGATCGATGGGACTGGTCGAGTTAGTGAACTTCCGATCTCCTCGAATGGTTGACGAATGAAAATTGGCGGGGAAGCATCCATGTGGCGTACGTAGGCTGCATCCTCTGCATTTAGTTCGGAAACAGCCCCAATAAAAATGGACTCCAAAGGATCAGGTGGATAGTTCTCTCGAAAGGTTCTACTCACGCACGAGTCAATGACGTCAACTTGGAAACAATTTTCAGCGTCCCTCGGATATTTTACGGATCGAAAGATATTGAATGTTACTTGCTCCTCTTGAACACGTAGAGTCAGCTTCCCCTTTTCCACATCGATCAAAGTTCGGCCGGTCGCCAAGAATGGTCTTCCCAAGATGATTGGGATATCTTGATCTTCCTCCATGTCGAGCACGATAAAATCCGCTGGAAAGATAAATTTGTCAACCTTTACTAACACGTCCTCTATTACTCCCCTCGGATATTTGATGGACCTATCGGCCAATTGTAAGGAGACCGTTGTCGGCTTGGCTTCCCCAGTGTCCAGCTTTTTAAAAATAGAAAGGGGCATAAGGTTTATGCTGGCTCCGAGATCGCATAGGGCTCTTTCAAAATACGAATTTCCGATGATGCAAGGGATGGTAAACTTCCCGGATCTCTCAATTTAGGTGGGAGCTTCTTTTGTAAAATAGCGCTGCACTCCTCCGTTAGTGCGACCGTCTCATATTCCTCGAGCTTTCTTTTGTTTGACAAGACTTCTTTCATGAATTTTACATAACTCGGCATTTGTTCCAATGAGTCGGCAAATGGAATGTTTATGTGCAATTTCTTTAAAACGTCGAGGAACTTTGAAAATTGGTTGTCTAGTTTTTGCTTTTGGAAACGCTGTGGGAATGGGATTTGAGGAGTGGGCTGAGTAGTCGGTACTTCCTTTGGCTTGGGCGCCTCATCCTTTTCCTTCTCATTTTGCTCGATCGGCTGCTCTTTGTTATTGACAGGCTGCCCTTTCAACTCCTTTCCACTTCGTAACTCGATTGCTTGCACGTTTTCCTTGGGTTTCATTTCGGCTGCGCTGGGCGATGCACCTTGAGACCAAGAAGACAATAGATTAGCAATCTGCCCCATTTGTGTTTCTAGGTTTCGGATGGAGGTAGAATGATTTTGGAGGGTCGATTCGGTGCGGGTCATGAATTGGCTCGTGTTAGCCGCCAATTGAGCACGAGCATCTTCCAATGATACCTTTGGTGATTGAGGGGGCTGCTGTGGGGGCTGTGCGAAGTGAGCTTGTGGAGGTTTTAAAGCTTGTCCGTTCCTCCACGAAAATTTTTGTTGATTTAGCCACCCTTGATTATGAGTGCTGGGGTAAGAATTATTTTGTCGATTTCCGTTTCCCACGAATTGAGCTTGCTCCATCGGATGTTGCTCGAACGGGTTTTCGACTTGGCACTCCGCGCTAGGGTGAGATCCGTTACACCAATTGAAAGACTCAATGGTGACGGGGGAAGGAGCATGCGAAAATGCTTGGAGCTGCTGAGTCAAGGCGGCGACTTGATCTGACAATGTTGAGATTGGATCATTATTTGAAATTTCCATGACTCGCTTCGGCGTTATTCGTTCAGATGGCCATTGATATGCATTTTCGGCCATAGCTTCTAACAACGAGTGTGCTTCGACCATAGTCTTTCCCATCAAAGCTCCACCGGCAGCTGCATCTACGAGGGTGCGTGTAGAGGCACTCAATCCATTGTAAAACGTCTGAATTTGAAGCCAGTCTGGAAGGCCGTGATGTGGGCATCTCCGTAACAAATCTTTGTATCGCTCCCACGCCTCGTGGAGTGATTCCATATCATACTGACCAAAGGTGGTGATCTCGTTTCTCAATCTCGCCGTCTTAGAAGGTGGGAAGAATTTAGCAAGGAAGGCTTGCGCTAACTCTGCCCATGTTGTGATCGACCCCGGTGGTAAGGAATTTAGCCAAAATTTCGCTTTATCCCTCAAAGAGAAAGGGAAAAGCCGTAATCGGATAGCATCGTCGGTGACACCATTGTTCTTGAACGTGTCACAAATCTCAAGAAAAGAAGCAATATGAGCGTGTGGGTCGTCATTCAGCAATCCACAGAATTGGCTAGCCTGCACCATCTGAATGATCGCAGGCTTGATCTCGAAGTTGTTCGCCTGGATAGTGGGGCGCCGAATTCCCGAAAAATTAGCATTAATTTTCGGCATGACATAGTCTCGAAGTGCCATTTCCGGTTGAGCTTGCTGCACAATGTTATTTCCTCCTTGAATTTCGATATTTTCGGCCATGGTCACCGTCATCTGTAACTCCCGTTTCTCCTTCTTGTTCCTTCGAAGAGTGCGCTCGAGTTCGGTATCCAAAGGTAGTAGGCCTTCGTTACCGAGTTTTCTCATGCACTACGCGAAAGATCCTGAAAGGAAAAACAAATAAAATTAAATACACAAAAATAGGTAAATAAAACGTTCAAACTAATACTAGAAATACTGAAATCGATATTAGCAAAAATTTCAGTCCCCGGCAACGGCGCCAAAAACTTGTTGCGATATTTGTTAAACGCAAGTGTACGTTATCGTATACAAGTAATAAAGTGATGAGTGAGTATCGTTCCCACGAGGACTGAATCACTAACTACCAATTTTTATGTATTCCAGTTTTATTTGAACAATCGAACTTTGGTTTTGCAATTAATTACTAAAAGAATTAATAAAAGACTAAATAGTAAAAAACGATCGCTTGAGGAAAGAAAATCAAATGATGAATAAGTCTAGGATTCTGAATCCACCTCGGTTTATCCGAATTTAATCTCGATTATCTGATGTAAATGATTTTCCCAATTTATTGAAGGCGGAGATTGCTAATATATTCTACCGCCTCTCCTGAGGTCAATAGATTTTTCTAAAGGCGAATAATGCACTCTATCCCTAGGTGAATTAATTCGTCAATAGGCAAAAAGCATAAAATCTCCAAAATGCCACGTAGTTCCTATGAGTATATTCCTATCTCACAGAATAAAACGGTCCTCACCAATAGTTCCTCACCAATTCTCCTTTCCCGATTCGAATTGAATGATTAAAACAATACAACTATTGGCCAGATAATTGAAAGCATTAAACACGATTGGGAAAACTCAACAAAAAGGTAATTAATTAGATAATCTCAAGCAAATCCGTCAAAATGTAGGTTTCATCAAAATCCTAGATTAGGGTTTTAGCCTGACATGCTAATAAATGAAAATACAGAATAAATAAATAGAAGCATGAAAATCAAACGCAGATGAAGCTCGGATTCCTCCGTTCTTCGGCTTACGCCCTCTGCTCTTGAAGTCTTCTGCTTCTCTCCCTCTTCTGCCGTCTCACCAAGATTCTCTAATTCCAAGGTTTTCCAAGATCCAAAGATCCAAAGATGATTAATTAGGGTCTTAAACCCTTATTTATAGCTTTGCACAGTCTCCAAATCGCGTCCGTGTGAGTAGGTCGAGAACTGGCTTCAAAACGGCCCAAATCCAAGGAGCATACAAAAACCGCCTAGTGTGCCGCGGCGCACTAAATGCATTCGGCACATGGCCTTCACGGATGCACAGGCGCCATTTAATTCATCTGTGCCGCGGCTCACCTGGACTGTGCCGCGGCACAGAGTACAGTCTACTTTGTGCCCGCTGGTTGTCTTCCTGTGCCGCGGCCATGCTTCCTTGTGCCGCGGCTCACGGCCAAAATTTGCCGTTTTTGCCCATTTCGCCTCGTTTTAGCTTCCGGACTCCAATCTCCTGACAAACATACAAAATTAAGGCATTAAAAACTCATTTAAGCAAATTCACTCTCCAAAATAATACAAAATAATGATAGATAAGTGTATAAAAATACGCCTAACATTGTCTGGTCTCGTACTGCGGAGAATTTGTCGTTCACCGTTAGCCAGCCGTTCGAGTGTGGCCAGGTGTGTCACTGAGCCGTACATTGCGAGACGGTAGCTGAGAGATTTGAGGATCGAGGTTGCACCTCTGCTCCGAGGGGCACAAAGATGCCTAGTGTGGTTTTCGAGTATCTCGGCATGGTCCAAATTGTTTGTGATTGTCCTCGTGAATCGTTTTGTGTTTATTTTCTGTTTCTTGACTGTGCGTGGTTTCCCTGTCATAGGTGCTTTGTGTTCTGTGATTGTTCGGATGATTGACTTGATCGTATTATCTGTTTGATGACGCTTGTCACTCGTTGGTTTTATTATGTCTCTGCCTATGATGTTGTGATAGTCGTCGTGGAGCGTGTTTTCACGCCGCATGTGTCTTCGAGTGGCTTGTAATGTTTAGCCGTTGGACGCGAGTTTTCGGTTCTTGTGTATCTCATTGAGTTTTTCCTGGCAGGATATTACTTCTCCCTACTTGTTTTAAGTTTCGGGACGAAACTTCTTTTAAGGAGGGTAGCATGTAATACCCGCAATTTCGATTTCCGCTAATTTTCATTTTTGGCGGAAGTCCATTTTGACGACTCCCTCATGACCGTTTCGTCATTTTGAGAATATTTAATTCTGCACTTTTTGACGTCCGAGTTCTTTTCGGTATCGTTTTGTTGAATTTCATGTTCTTAAGCGGCTTTTCCGTACTTGAGTTCGATTCTTGCGAATCTCGTCCAAAACTGTTGTTTCGAGTTCCTCGTAAGTTCATTTAATGTTATTATTCATGTTGCGAGCTTCGGTTTGGTGTTTTGTGTTAGGATTGTATACTGCAAAGCATACTTTATGCTTGTATTACCTAATTTCCCGATTACTACCTATGAGAATATTAATTACATTTAATCACATGTTTTGCATATTTATTCACGTTATGGTTATGCAAATGAAATGTCTAATTATTTTATATTGTAGATAATGTGGTGTGTTGGTGTTACACGGAAGATCCCATTATCGGTGCCTTATAAAATAATATAATAGTTCACAACCTATATAATTATTAGACAAATTATATAAAAGGTTGTAGTGTATGTTTGAGAATAGTTGGTCTTTACTATTAGCATACATTAGCGTATTTGCATATGTTGAACTGGATCGAGGTGAGATAGTCTCTTCTGTACTGACTGTAAGAAGAACGTAAATCTCGGATAATTATTATTTCTTAATTCTAAGTATATAATATTTAATTGTGTATTTATAATAATTATTGCTTTGATTTACCATAGGTGAGAGTCAAAATGATCGACTCAATAAGCCTCGTATATTGGGCAATAATATTGTTTATACGACAGTTATTATTATTACTAGAAATCATGTCCCGACTCGTGCGGGTTGATGATGCCCCCTTGAGGAGCTCGATAATGATTATTATATTAAAACCCTGCAGGTGGATTTAATTCCGATATAATAATAAGGTTCGAGTGGTACTACTCATGGATAAGATATTAATTAATTAAAGCTGTCAATAGCTTATAATTAATTAATGGATTTTCGATATCTTAAATACGGGAAATAATATATTTAATGAGGAGCCCCATTTCGTAATTTGGGATTTTGGTAGGAAGTGCAATATCAACTTTTTAGTGGACTAAGTTGATATTAATAGATTCATTATATATTAGGCAGAGTCCTAATAAGGTAAGATGGATTTATTGGGAGTCCTTCCATAATCCTCCTTAAGATCCCTAGTAGTAGTCCAAGAGCCTATAAAAATAGGAATTATGGGTGTAGGCCGATTTTAGCATTGTTCATACACAAGGAATTTCAATTTTTTCTTCTAAGTGTTTAATTGTGGATCTTGACTTGTGTCTTTGATTCCACAATTTAGAGAACACTTTTATTCTTGCTACATATCGGAATAACTTGAAGAAAAGAAAATCGAGAGTTGTGAGGGATACAAATCGGCCGATCCAAAGGTTGTCCAAACAAGATCCGGCAGCTCGTTGCCCACACAACGTCCGGTTCAAGGCGGATCATACTCTAGAAGGTCTAAAGATAGAAATACAAGGTGATCAAGACGGAAGCAACCAATACTCTTCAAAAGGTAATATCCTATGATCTTGGATCTAGATTAGGGTATTTTAATAATCAACATATTTAATTAATAAATAATAAATAATATTTAAATTGCTTATTAGTCTTAGTAATTAATTAATTAGCATGCCTAAATAGATTTCATGCTCGTAGATGTGTAAAACGTGATTATCATCTTTCCCAAAACTTCGCTTCCGCTGCGTTTTACTTTCCAACAATTGGTATCGGAGCCGGATTTTTAGGCTTTTGCTATTTTAATTAATTTTGGTGATTAATTGATAGCAATTTAAATATTCATATATTTTGATGTTAGAATATTTTGCTAGATGTGTTCTTGCAGGTGATATGATCTAATTATCATGGTTTATATGAATGGTATATTTATTTATTTTTATTAATTATGTAATTGTTGGTTTGACCCGTTTTTTGAGGCATGTAATGGTTTTTTCCGTGAGAAAATCCGCGGGTAGTTCTAGGTGGTTTTATTTTTCGTGTAATCTTGATGTAATTTCGATGTATTTTATTTTGTATAAAATTGTAATCGAATTCGGAAAGGACGAGATCACGAAGAAATAGAGCGTAAGCAGGGATCTTTGGGCGGCCGCGGCCGACAAGCGACAAGCGGTGCCAAGCGGCCTGCAGTACTGCCGGCGGCCGAGCATTTGCCGATCTGCATGGCGACTAGTCCGGCGATTCGTTGGTTCGGGCCGGGTCATCCAGTTTTGGTCCGGTCCGTTTCACCGCCGTTCATTGCGTCTGCTGGAGAGTCGGAATTTAAAATTAAATTTTTTATGTAATTAATTTTGCATAAAAGTAAAATTTTAATTTTGGAAATCCACGGCCCGGCCGGGGAGGAGCGACGAGATGCTTGATTCAGTGGGAGAGATCGAGTCGATGATTTTCTCGGATTCAACTCAAGGAAGAAGACCCTGATAATTAGATAATTTAATTATCCATGCTTTATTTTTGGTTTTTTTTATTGTTTTGATGTATGGCATGTATGGATGTATGCGTGATATGTTTCCTTGCATGTTAGGATGAGAAAATTAAAAACCTTAAGGATAAAATAACTAAGTGATTAAATTGATTTATTTTTTTAAAATAAAATTAAATTGGCCTCCATAATTAATTTAAATTGTGAAGTAATTAGCATGCGCGTTGACATTAGAGTCTTCCTACATATCGGATGTGCTAATTATAGGTTCACTAGTTTTAAATTTAAAAATGATAACATAAGGTAAATATTACTTTTTATGATAGGACCTCTCCATCTGTAGGACTATTATTTAAAAGATAATATTTGAAGGATGTTAAATTATGGTGTTCACTTAGGTGTATTAATTAATAAGCTCCCCATCAGAGTCTATGTTAATTAATACATGGCCAAGAGGAACCAACTATTAATTTTACTTGTCATAACGTAATTTGACTAGATAGTAAAATTAAAGACGTAAAACTCTACTTGAGAAATGTGTGTGTAAACGTCCACACGATCGTGGCTTGCATGTGCGGATTTTTCGAGGTGTTGGTTGCTAGCATATATATTATGTTTTGAGGTTTTTCGATATATTTTGCTATGCATTATGTGATGGATGTTTTTAATTTTTATCTCAGATGTCTTTCAATCCACTAGCTGTTATTCTCAAAGAAAATAAACTTGATGGCACTAACTTTGCCGATTGGAAAAGAAATCTTGACATTGTCGTGACTGCTGAGGGGCATAAATTTGTCTTAATCGAGGAGAGCCCTCTAGAACCAGAACCGGATGCCACTCCCGAAGAGTTGACTGAATTCCGAAAATAGAAAAAGTCTGATGAGGTGGCTCGCTGTTACATTTTGGCTTCACTGACAAATGTATTGCAGCATCAGCATCAGACGATGGGCTCGGCCGCGGAAATGATGAAAAGTCTCACCGAGATGTTTGATCATCAGAACCGGGCGGCTAGACAAAATGCAATGAGGGTATTGATGACAACCCAAATGTCTGAAGGGACCCCAGTAAGTAATCATGTTCCGAAAATGATGTCTCATTTGAATGAACTGAGCATACTGGGGGCTACTATCGATGCGGAAACGCAGGTCGATATTATCTTAGGCAGCTTACCAAGAAGCTTTGAGCAGTTCCGCCTTAACTACAATATGAACCGTAGGACATATAGTTTGGCGGAACTTCTGACAGAGCTTCAGTCTGCTGAAGGTCTCTTCAAACAAGGTTATCATCAAATTCTTGCGGCAACCGGTGCTACTTCTTCCAAACCCAAATGGGGAAAGAAGAAGAAGCAGGTTGTCCAGAAGCAAGTGGCAACCCTCAAACTGAAAAGCAAGGCTCCTCACCCCGAGGCGAACAAAAAGCCAAAGGGAAAGTGCTACAAGTGCGGTCAGAAAGGACATTTTAAAGCGGACTGCCCTGCTCTTAAGAAAGGTATGTCTCGTGCACTAGTAGTCAAAACATGTTTAGCAGCTTGTTCTTCCACTTCATGGATAGTTGATTCAGGCTCCACTAATCATGTTTGCTTTGACTCGCATGGTTTTCAGGTAACCAAACAGCTTAGTGTGGGCGAGATTACCATCAACTGGGGCGATTATTCCAGGCTAATGGCTGTTGCAGTGGGAGTCGTGCAGTTGAAGATTAATGATAAATTATTAGTTCTCAATAATGTATTATTAGTAACGGATTTTAGAATGAATTTAATTTCGGTTTCTAAATTAAAAAGCGATGGTTATTCAGTTTCTTTTGATGATGATGCCATTATTAAGAAAAGAAGCGGTGAATATATTTGCAAAGGTATTTTTAATGATGGACTATATGTCGTTAATACTGCACAAACTCCTATGCATAAATCACTTAACTCTTTGTCTAAGCCTAAAAGAGAAAAGAACCTTCAAGCATAAACCAAACATATCTGTGGCATTTACGGTTAGGACATGTAAACCTTGGAAGGATTCAAAGTTTGGTAGATGATGGCCCATTGGATGATCTCCAAGTTGAGTCATTTCCAATTTGTGAATCCTGTCTCGAAGGTAAAATGACCAAAAGGGTTTTTAAAACCAAGGGAAACCGTGCTCAGAATGTGTTAGAATTGGTTCATACGGATGTATGTGGTCCAATGAATATCCAGGCTAGGGGTGCTTTCGAATACTTCATCACATTCATAGATGATTATTCGAGATATGGATACATCTATTTGATGCGACGTAAGTATGAAGCCTTTGACAAGTTCAGAGACTTCAAGGCTGAAACGGACAAGCGTCATGGGTAGAGTATCAAGTCACTACGATCTGATCGTGGTGGCGAATACCTTAGTGGAGAGTTTTTGGATTTCTTGGCGAATGAGGGGATTTCGTCCCAGCTCACTGCACCAGGAACTCCAAAACAAAATGGTGTGGCTGAAACAAGGTATAGGACTCTTTTAGAAATGGTTAGATCAATGATGAGTTATTCAGATTTACCTATTTCGTTTCGGGGATACGCCTTAGAAACAGCGGTGTACATTCTAAACCTGGTGCCTTCAAAATCAGTTCCAAAAACACTCACAGAACCGTGGAGTGGGCGTAAGCCCAGTCTAGGACATGTTCGGATTTGGGGTACTCCAGCACATGTGCTGAATAAGGAAGCTGATAAGTTGGCATCTCGTACAGAAGTACGAGTGTTTGTGGGATATCCTAAGGGAACGAAGGGTGGCTTGTTCTATAGTCCCCAGGATCAGAAAGTCTTTGTTAGCACCAATGCCCGATTTCTGGAAGAGGATTAGATGATTTGTCACAAGCCCATGAGCGAGATAATTCTGTAAGAGCTGAGGGGCGAGACTCCATCTATACCAATCGTACAAGCGCCAACTGACACTGCACCACGTATTAATTCTGATACTTTTACACCAACTCAGGATTTGCCTCGTCGTAGTGGGAGGGTTGTTCATCAGCCCGAACGATTCATAGGCGTGGGAAAGTCTTCGGACTCAATCCCAGGCGAAGATGAATCAGATCCGTGGACCTATAAAGAGACAATCCAAGATAAAGATGCTGACTCCTGGCAAGTAGAAATGGAATCAGAAATGGGATCTATGGATTCCAATCAAGTGTGGGAGCTAGTTGAGCTACCTGATGGTGTACAAGCCATTGGGAGTAAATAGGTCTACAAGCGAAAGAAAGGACGTGATGGGAAGGTTGAAACCTTCAAAGCGAGGCTTGTTGCAAAAGGTTACACTCAGAAAGAGGGTATCAATTATGATGAAACCTTTTCACCGGTAGCCATGCTTAAGTCAATCCGGATTCTTTTAGCTATAGCTGCGCATTTGGATCTGGAGATTTGGCAGATGGATGTCAAGACTGCATTCTTGAATGGGAGTCTATACAAGGAAATCTATATGTGCCAAGCAGGGGGATTCATTGCTGAAGGAGAAGAGCACTTGGTGTGCAAACTTAAAAAATCCATTTATGGACTTAAGCAAGCATCTAGATCTTGGAACACTCGTTTTGATGAAGTTGTCCAGTCATAGGGATTTGTCCAATGTCCGAGTGAGAGTTGTGTGTATAAGAAATTCGATGGAAACGTGTTGGTGTTTCTTGTACTGTATGTAGATGATATCCTTCTGATTGGAAACAACGTGAAGGAATTGTCGGACATACGAGTATGGCTATCTGAGCAGTTTGATATGAAGGATCTAGGAGAAGCAGGACACATCCTTGAAATCAGGATCTTTCGTGATCGGAAGAAAAGGATGTTGTGCTTATCCCAGGCATCCCATATCGATACAGTGCTGAAGCGGTTTGGCATGGAGAATTCCTAGAAAGGTTTTATACCTTACAGGCATGGAATTCAACTATCTAAGAACATGTGTCCTAAGATACAAAAGGAGATAGATGACATGAAGATGGTCCCTTATACATCTGCTGTGGGAAGTCTCATGTATGCTATACTTTGCACTAGACCAGATATCTGTCATGCCGTGGGCATGGCTGCTAGATATATGTCAAACCCAGGACCAGGACACTGGATTGCTGTCAAGCACATACTTAAGTACCTGAGAAGGACTAGGGAGTACATGCTGGTACATCAATCAGACGGCCTGTTTCCGGTGGGTTACACAGACTCAGATTTTTCATCGGATAAAGAAAAGTCCAAGTCTACTTCGGGTTATGTGTTTAGCCAGGGAGGTGGAGCCATTAGTTGGAGGAGTGTAAAGCAGAAATGCATATCGGACTCTACCATGGAAGCCGAGTACGTGGCAGCCTCTGAGGCAGCCAAGGAGGCAGTGTGGCTCAAGTACTTCCTGCAGGACTTAGATGTGATTTTCGATTTGCCAGAGGGTATTAGACTTTATTATGATAATACTGGTGCAGTCGCAAATTCGAGGGAACCACGAGCCCACCAGGCAAGTAAACATATCAACCACAAGTACCACATCATACGACACTTCGTAAAGGAAGGAGACGTAGTTGTAGCCAGGGTTGCATCGGAAGATAATCTTGCTGACCCTATCACGAAAGGCCTACCTTCAAAAGTTTTTGAAAGGCATGTGGAATGAATAGGATTACGGTGTATGGCAGCATTGCTTTGAGTATAAGTGGGAGAAATGAGAGACTATGTAATAGAGTAGTATACTTAAAAGCATGCTTTGAGTATAAGTGGGAGATTATTAGGATTGTATACTGCAAAGCATACTTTATGCTTGTATTACCTAATTTCCCTATTACTACCTATGAGAATATTAATTACATTTAATCACATGTTTTGCATATTTATTCACGTTATGGTTATGCAAATGAAATGTCTAATTATTTTATATTGTAGATAATGTGGTGTGTTGGTGTCACACGGAAGATCACATTATCGGTGCCTTATAAAATAATATAATAGTTCACGACCTATATAATTATTAGACAAATTATATAAAAGGTTGTAGTGTATGCTTGAGAATAGTTGGTCTTGACTATTAACATACATTAGCGTATTTGCATACGTTGAACTGGATCGAGGTGAGATAGTGTCTTCTGTAATGACTGTAAGAAGAACGTAAATCTCGTATAATTATTATTTCTTAATTCTAAGTATATAATATTTAATTGTGTATTTATAATAATTATTGCTTTGATTTACCATAGGTGAGAGTCAAAATGATTGACTCAATAAGCCTCGTATCTTGGGCAATAATATTGTTTATACGACAGTTATTATTATTACTAGAAATCGTGTCCAGACTCGTGTGGGTTGATGATGTCCCCTTGAGGAGCTTGATAATGATTATTATATTAAACCCTGCAGGTGGATTTAATTCCGATATAATAATAAGGTTCGAGTGGTACTAATCTTGGATAAGATATTAATTAATTAAAGCAGTTAGTAGCTTATAATTAATTAATGGACATTCGATATCTTAAATACGGGAAATAATATATTTAATGAGGAGCCTTATTTCGTAATTTGGGATTTTGGTAGGAAGTGCAATATCATCTTTTTAGTGGACTAAGTTGATATTAATAGATTCATTATATATTAGGAAGAGTCCTAATAAGGTAAGATGAATTTATTGGGAGTCCTTCCATAATCAACTCTGCCTGTGGGTGTCTTCTTGACATCCATTGCCGGTCCCAAGCCCGGATAAAAGAGGAGGGTTGCGGTAGGTTAGTGGCAGCCAGCGTAAAACTCGTCACATTCCATGGACATGAATCAAACATTGAAAATCGTTGGGGCGTCTCCTCAGAAGCGACGCGCTGCATTTCATAGGCCCGGGTGCAGTGATAAGTATGCGAGGGTTGCTAGGTCGTCGCCCAGAAGCGGCGCGCCACCTTTACATCTGAGGGTGGTGTCAAATGAGCAAGGATGCGCTACACTTCATAGGCCCGGGTGTAGTGGAAAATATGCAAGGGTTGCTAGGTCGTCGCCCGGAAGCGGCGCGCCACCTCGAAGTATGGGTGTGGTGTCAAATGTGCAAGAATCCTTGCAGCGTGGACGGGGACAGACAGAGAAGTTAGTTTTTGCGGCTAGTAAGGGTAGTAAGGTGCGGTTTGGAACTTGGAACGTTGGCTCTTTGACGGGGAGATCAGCAGAAGTGGGGGAGGTTATGAAAAGGAGGAAAATTCACATAATGTGTCTACAAGAGACTAAGTGGGTCGGCGAGAAGGCAAGAGTGTTAGCTCCTTGGGGTTACAAGCTTTGGTACTCTGGAAAGGATAGAAGTAGAAATGGAGTGGGTATCGTCATTGATAAAGAATTCATTGATGATGTGGTGGAAGTGTCAAGAAAGAGCGATAGAATAATGAGTATTAAGCTTGTGATAGGAGATGCGTTTCTAACTATTATAAGTGCTTGTGCACCACAAGTAGGATTGGATGCATCGATCAAACAAGAATTTTGGGAAGATTTGGAAGAGGTTGTCGAACAAATTCCTATGGGTGAGAAATTGATCATTGGTGGTGACCTCAATGGGCATGTCGGTGTTAGCAGAGATGGTTTTGAGAGCATTCATGGTGGCTTTGGTTTTGGGGACAGGAATGAAGCAGGAAATGGTATATTGGATTTCGCATTAGCTCATGACTTGGGTATTATGAACACTTGGTTCGAGAAAAGGGACTCTCATATGGTGACATATAGAAACGGAGGTAATGCAAGTCAGATTGATTTCTTTTTAGTAAGGAATGTTTGGAGGAAAAGTTTTACTAATTGCAAGGTGATACCCGGTGAGAGTGCTGCAACACAGCATAGGGTTGTGGTGCTTGACTTTCGAGGTAAGAGGCACTTAAGAAAGAGAAGACCACAAGTTGACCCTCGAATTAAGTGGTGGAAGCTCCAAGGGGAGAGTCGACATACGTTTGTGGCTAAGATTGCTGATAGTGGTATTTGGTCTGATTGCACGGAGATGGATATAGATTCGATGTGGAACTTGTTGGAGCATAACATAAAGGAAGTTGCAAAAGAAGTCCTAGGAGAATCTAAAGGAAACGGACCATCAAGTAAGGACACATCTTGGTGGAATGATGAAGTTAAGCAAGCGATAAAGACCAAACGTGAATGTTATAAGGTACTCGGTAAATGCTCGAGCGATGAGAATTATGAGAAGTACAAGAAAGCTCGAACAGAAGCTAAAAAGGCAGTGCGATATGCCCGATCAAAGGTCAATCAAGAATTATATGCAAGATTAGATACTAAAGAAGGGAAAAAAGATATCTATAAACTTGCTCGAATGAGAGAGAAGAAGACGCAAGATATTGGAAAAGTTAAATGTGTAAAGATACTGACCAAAAAGATTTGGTTCAAGATAAAGAGATAAAAGAGAGATGGAGGTCATACTTTGATACCCTATTCAATGGCCATCAAGAACAAGATATAGGGAATTTAAACATCCCCTCAAGTATGGTTAACCGAGAGTTTAAGAGAAGTATTCTAAAGGGTGATGTGACAATTGCATTGAAGTATATGGGGTCAAAGAAAGCGGAAGGACCGGATGGTATACCTATTGAAGTTTGGAGGTGTTTGGGGGAGAGAGGGATCGAATGGGTAACTATGCTTTTCAATAAGATTTGGAGAAGCAATAAGATGCCATCGGCATGGAGGAAAAGTATTCTCGTCCCTTTGTATAAGAACAAAGGTGATGTTCAAGATTGTTCTAATTATCGCGGAATTAAACTAATGAGTCATACCATGAAGTTGTGGGAACGAGTGATTGAACAAAGGATCGAAATGTGTGAAGATAATCGAAAATCGGTTGGATTTATGCCTGGAAGATCGACCATGGAAGCAATATATCTAATCCGTCAGTTGATGGAACATTATCGAGATAAAAAGAAAGATCTGCATATGGTTTTTATTGATTTAGAGAAGGCATATGATAAAGTACCAAGAGAAGTACTTTGGTGGGCCTTAGCAAAGAAGGGTGTATCGCGGAAATATATTGACATTATAAAGGGCATGTATGAGGGAGCTAGTACAAGTGTACGTACTAATGTTGGGAGGACAGAAGAATTCCCTATTACGATTGGGGTGCATCAAGGATCTGCTCTTAGTCCTTTTCTCTTTGCCATAGTCATGGACGAATTGACAAGAGAAATTCAAAATGACGTTCCGTGGTGTATGATGTTCGCAGATGATATTGTGTTGATTGATGAAACGAAGGTTGGAGTGCAAATGTAAATTGGAACTTTGGAGGGATACTTTGGAAGCTAGAGGCTTTAGGCTGAGCAGAAGTAAGACTGAATATATGGAGTGTAGGTTTGGCGAAAACAGTGATAGAGAGGCGGGGATGATCACATTTGATGGAAAAGTTGTTCATGGATCCACTTTCTTTCGGTATCTTGGATCTATTATCCAAAAGGATGGAGAGTTAGATGGCGATGTGGCTCACAGAATAAAGTCAGGGTGGTTGAAGTGGAAGAGTGCCACAGGGGTTTTATGTGATCCTGGCATGCCTCATAGATTAAAGGGTAAATTTTACCGCACGACAATTAGGCTCAATGTTATATGGCACCGAGTGTTGGGTCAGAAACAAAGGTCACGTTCAAAAGATGAATGTGGCAGAGATGCGTATGCTACGATGGATGTGTGGTCATACAAAAAAGGATCGGCTCAGAAATGAGGTGATTAGAGAGAAGGTAAGAGTTGCGTCTATAGAAGACAAGATGATGGAGAATCGATTACGATGGTTTGGTCATGTGAGAAGAAGACCTATTGATGCCCCAGTGAGGAGACTAGAAAGTTGGGGTACAAGTAATGTTGTGAAAGGTAGAGGAAGACCCAAGAAAACTTGGATAAAAATGATTGAAAATGATATGCGGTTTCTTGGAATTGGAGAAAGTATGGCAATGGAGAGGCAAATGTGGCAGGAAAGAATACGGATGGTGGATGGAGTCTGATTTTTTTTTTTTTTCCCAGTTTCTTTTATTTCATGTTATCTTTTAATTTATTTTTCAGGATTTTTCATTTTTTTTTTTAACATTCATTCTCTTTTTTTATTTACTTTTTTCTCTACTTTTTCCCTCTTTTTTCCTTTTATGTTATTTATGTAATGATTATTGACGGTTTCAAAGTTTGATTCATGTTAGCCGACCCCAAATTATTTTGGGACTAAGGCTTAGATGTTGTTGTTGTTGTTGTTTCCTTCCATAATCATGCTTAAGATCCCTAGTAGTAGTCCAATAGCCTATAAAAATAGGACTTATGGGTGTTGGCTAATTTTAGCATTGTTCATACACAAGGAATTTCGATTTTTTCTTCTAAGTATTAAATTGTGGATCTTGACTTGTGTCTTTGATTCCACAATTGAGAGAACACTTATATTCTTGCTACATATCAGAATAACTTGAAGAAAAGAAAATCGAGAGTTGTGAGGGATACAAATCTTGCTACATATCGGAATAACTCGAATTCGTCTTTGCGAGTACTTCGTAACCGTATCTTCGATTCGTATTCAGGTTCGGATTTCGGGGTCGTCCGGGCCGTCGGAGTTGGTCCCGGCCGAGTCATGGCCGGCGAGTTGGGCCTGTGCCGCCCGCCGAGTTACGGCCGGAAGGGCTCGGCAGTTACGTACGTAAGGCAGGTTACGTACGTAAGCCTTGGCCGGTTACGTACGTAACACTACCGGCATTTTTGGGCAGGAGACTCGGCCATGGCCGATTACGTACGTAAGGCGGCCAGCAAGCAGCCTATTTAAGGCCCTGTAGATGGGTTTTTCATCATATTCCTCACTCGTTTTCTTCCCTTCCGCGACTGGAGGTGTGTTGATCATGGAGAGATGTTGCTGGACAATCATTCCATGAAGTTTTGGAGTTCATATCATCATTCATCCATCCTATAACATCCCTTGATCTAGCGAAGCAGGTCAGATTTTCTAGAAATCTAGTTTTGGGGAATTTGGGTGTTTTGGTTGTTTTCATCCGTTTAATCCGATTTAACTTAGGATTGTGATGGATTGATGATTATTTAGATGTATTATATCATTTCCCTTGTTATTCCATGGTTGGATCGTATCGATTCGTTGTTTTGGTCGAGTTCTTGATCGACGCCTTGAAAGTGTCCGGTAGAATGTCTTAGAGGGGTTTTCGGACGTTCTACGATTATTCTTCCTCGTATGATCGTTGATTTATTGATTATGTGATGTTAGGGTCGAGTTTCTTGCGAATAAACCGTGTTGAACCCTTCCATTCGTAGTCGTCTTCCTTTTCGATAGCATCGAGCATTTCGAAGCTTCCCGGTTGAGCCGTGTTCGTCGGAATACTTGCGTGCCGATTTCGAGGCAAGTACCTTGTCTATACAATTCTTGTTTTATGGATACGATAATTAGTGATCGTCTAAATGTGGTTGTTTGGTCGTTTGAATTGAACTTTCAAAAGATTCGGTTTAGCCTTGTTAAAGGCTTGCTTTCAAAACGCGTGTGTTTTGTGAATGGTGTGGTTTGTGAATGACTATGTGAATTTTATGGATATGTTTGGTGTTGATGTTTCACTTGGTATTGCGTGTGGACGTATATTATTTCATTCGGTGTGTTGTGGTTTGACGTGGTGTTTTGCTAAGTGTTTGATGCCTCTGGGTCGAATTGTTTGAATATATGTGTTGTATTGTGCTGTGTGTGAATGTATGGATGTGGGCGGGGCCTACGGTGGCACATGGCATGCGATTATGTGGCCAGGATGCAACAAGCGATTGTTCCAACTGTGAGAGCCTAATAAAAACTACGGTGGCACATGGCATGCGATCATGTGGCCAGGATGCAACAAGTGATTGATCCAACCGTGAGCGCCAAAGATAATCTACGGTGGCACATGGCATGAGATCATGTGGCCAGGATGCAACAAGTGATTGATCCAACCGTGAGATGTTGTGACTTGTGTTTCGCTAGCCAGCTCGGGAGGGTCCTTAGAGGCCTCGAGTGGGATTTTTGGCTTCGTCCCAGTCCTAGGCGATGCGTGTGTGTGATTTGTTTTGCTAGCCAGCTCGGGAGGGTCCTTAGAGGGCTCGAGTGGGATTCGTGGCTTTGTCCGGGTCCTAGGCGACGTGTGTGCGTGATTCGTTTTATGATTGTGGCTAGCTCGGGAGGGTCCTTAGAGGCCTCGAGTGGGATTTGTGGCTTCGTCCCGGTCCTAGGTGATGCTTGTGCATGATTACGTTGTGTTGATTTTATTTCCATCGAGGACACGTGATATAGGTTCTGACCCTGTGAATTGTTAGTGGTTTTCTATTTGTGAAAACAAAACCTTTGGGCTGTGACCCCTGTTGATTTTGGAAAGAGAAGGATTTGGTAATCCTAAATTGTTTTCTATTAAAACTCTGGATGGCATTTTCAACTGTTTTATAAATTGTTTCTCCTGATTGGTGATCTTTCGGTTTTGGAATGTTTTTCCCAAACTCTTGCCTCGGGAAGTACTTTTCGTTACGTTTGGCTTTTTGAGGATTCCTGGTTATTGTTATTCGTGGAATGTGAATTGTATGGCTCGTATTTTTGCACTTGTACTTGCACTAGCAAAACAGTGAAGTTTTGCTAATCCCCGAGTATTCGGGGGGTGGATGTCTATATTGCATTCAGGTTTCAGGGAGCGTGGCACAGGGTCGGCATGAAGGATGATGAGAGATGATTGATACTAATCACATGTGGAACCGTACATTGTGTATTGATTCAGTTGTACTTTCATTAAGTTAGTCATTAGAGTATTTAGCTCCAATTACTTGTAGGTGTTGGAGCAAGATCGGTGTTTGCGCCGTTGTGCGGAAGCGAAAATTAAATGTGCGGAAATTAAACGACACACGGATTTATAGAGGTTCGGCCAAACGTGCCTACATCATCTCTTAATGTATCTTTTCAATAGGTTGAAGATCAAAACCTCTGCACCTCTCTTCTATCGGTTGAGGGATTACCGTTACAAGCTCGTCTTCTATCGGTTCGAGTAAAACCGTTCTCTAACTTGTCTTTTTGTCGGTCCAAATTAAACCATTTTCCTTTTCTATTGGACTAGAAATCAACCACTCTAGCTTTCTATCGGTACTAGATAAACCTCACTAAGATAGCGATTGCGATTCTAACAATGCTGGATCCTTGATCCTAATAACACCGAATCTAATCATATCTTTTCTTTTTCTCACTCGTGTATGATTTTGTGTATAACACTCAATCACTCTAATTTAAGCTCAAGAACAACAACTATAATGTTTACAATGATATCTCAAGTGTATATGAATTGCTCAATGTTGTTGTGTGGATTGATACCAACTCACTTGGTATTTATAGCCTTCTTCCACAAACCAGCCGTTACTGCCAGTTGAAATTAGCGTGCGCTAGGCTTCTTCCTTAGCGTGCACTATTGCGTGTATTTGCCTTAGCGTACGTTATGTAATGAATGTTACGTACGTTAACGCCTTCCAGTTTTTGTCCAGTGGCTACTATCTCTGATTGTTAGCATGCGCTAATACTTCCATGTAGGGTGCGCTAATCTTGCATCATTGCATGCGTCATATATCCGTTTATACTTTTTGACTTTGCATCAGAATCTTCCCAAAGGATTGATTGACTTGATTCAAACTGATATTTAGCGTGCGCTAAATATCACTTGTTGCGTGTGCTAAGCTGACTTCACTGCATACGTCATTCTGTGTTTCAATCTCTTCACAATGGTAATATGGACTCGATAGCGTGCGTTAATTATAATGTGTAGCGTGCACTATCCTCATCAGGTGACTTCACTTCAGGTTACTTTGAACTAGTCTGATCTACAGATAACTCCCGTTAGCGTGCGCTAACCTTCAGCTCTTGCGTGCGCTAAGCATGTATTTTGTTCAGCTTTTTGCGACTTCGTCTGCTTCGTTGATTTGCTTCACCTCGATGTTGTTTTGCTTTGTTTAGCAACTTAATCATCAAAACACTATTTATTAATATGTGGAATAAATATTCCAATAGTAGGTAGGGATCTACCTCGAAGTGCAACTTAATAGGCAAGTAGCAGTCGTTATTGAACACCAAAAAAGGATTAATGCCCTATGCAGTAAGTGGCAAGTGAGACCAAAAGTCTTCAGCCAAAGCAATTGAGCTAGTTGTATTTGGTACAAGGGAGCTCTATGATCTTGATTTGCACGAACACATGCATATGATTGAAAGGTTTATACGTATACGGTATTCATAATAGGTTCTGGAATGATTACAATCATTCGTTCTCATTTGGGTTACGGTGTGAGCCACAGACTGGCTAACTGTTCCTCACACTCTTTGGATCCTTCCATTGCTGACTGAGACGAACCTACAAAGTCGCGCATACAAGATCAATGATGGATTTAATTAATCCTATTATCACTAAGTAAATATTGGACGTTGGATGTCTTATTGAATTTAATTTATTGGACGAATTTAAAGCGGTCAAATGAATTAAATAATTAATGGATAATTAATTTAATTCAAATATAATTATTTATTGGAGAAATTAATTATATTGTATTCGATATAATTAATTAATTAGATTAATTAACTAATATGAATACAATGTGACAGACCAAAGTTTATATATCGGGCTAGATGCACGGGGTCCAGAACACGGACTAAATAATTGGACCATTTAATAGTCCACTTGGCCGCCTCCTCTCTCTCATCTTCACTAAGTCTGCACCTTAATTGGTGTAAGACTAAGACTTTATTAAAATCATTACTTTGCATGTGAGGGAGTATTTTACTGGTGAGTGGACTTTGATAAGGAGATGTGATTTGTTATATTAACAACCACTCCATAGATCAAAGTGGGACTAACGTGAGAAAAACACAGAGAGAAACTAAGTTTCCAATTTATATTTCTTCTTACCAAGTCTTATTCTATCTTCTATATCCATATTCTTGGAGAACTAGAAGAGTAGAGTATTATATCAGGCATTTTACCAATACATGAATCGTGGAAACGCTCAGCATTTTCGGCCTTGGAATTTTCAAAAGCTTCACGGATTGGATTCATGCCCGTCATCACCAGATCAAAGAAGTTCGGTCTACGAGGGTATGATTTCTATTCTTTTATTTATTTGTTTATACAATCCTTGCTCGATCCTCTTTAGGAGTTCAGATGAGCACGGTTTGTGCGATTTTATTTCCTCTGCATATTCGATTTATGGCCTCAACTCCAATAGTTATGGACGTGGGCAGATTGATGAATGAGTATTGTTGGAATATTTAATTCCATACATTTATAATTTTGATGATTAGTTGTTAAACAAAGAAAAATAACAAGGAAGCAAAACAAAACAACGAAAAAGTCGAAGAGGCAAAATGTCATTCAAACTGGACTGCAAAGCTAGCGCACGCTAGAGATCAAGGCTAGCGCACGCTACAAGATGTAGATAGTGCACGCTATATGTGAAGGCTAACGCACGCTATCGCAGAATGTGACCGTTGTGAAGACTTTCAACACGGAATGTCGTATGCACTGACATAAACATAGCGCACGATATGAATGATATATAGCGCACGCTAAAGAACATTTGTATTCAAACAAATGAATGTTGTATGATTCGGAGGAGAAGTTAAAAGTTACAAATGGATATATGACTCAAGCAATGATGTGATATTAGCGCATGCTAAAAAGAGATATTAGCGCATGCTACATGGAACAGGCAGAAGCTACTGGACTGAAGGAAAGAGCAGGTAATGTACATAACATGCATATTAACGTACGTAATAGGACAATAACGCACGCTAAAGAAAGAGGCTAGCGCACACTAAACTGTGTCTGGCAGTAATGGCTAGTTGGAGGAAAATGCCTATGAATACCAAACCATTTGGTATCAAACCACACAACAACTCCAAGTAATTGATATATTGATCTGATATTGTTATACATTCTATCATTATTGTAATCGAGCTTATATTGATAAGTGTTTGAGTGTTATACACGAAAACATACACAACAACTCCAAGCAATTGATATATTGATCTGATATTGTTATACATTCTATCATTGTTGTAATCGAGCTTATCATTGTTTGAGCGGAAAAAGAAAGGATAAGATTGGATTCGGTGTTATTAGGATCAAGGATCCGGCAGTATTAGAATCACAATCTATATCCATGTGAGGTTTGTCTAGTACCCATAGAAAGCTAGATAGGTTGATTCCTTGTCCGATAGAAAAAGAAGACGGTTTAACTTGGACCGACAAAAAGACAAGTGTATTACGGTTTATCTCGGACCGATAAAAGACGAGATTGTAACGGTAATCCCTCGACCGATAGAAGAGAGGTGCAGAGGTTAATCTTTAGCCTATAGAAAAAGATATGGAGAGAGAACGTAAGCACATTTGGCCGAACCTATATAAATCTTGTGTCATTTACTTTCCGCACTTTAAATCGCTTCCGCAACGCGAAAGTGTCTGATAACTCTAATTCCAAAACGGCGATACCAATAATCTTGCTCCAACAATTGGTATCGTATTGGGTATCCATATAAATCGGCTTAACATCCAAGGAAGATCCTATGGCATTTCAAATCGCACCGGTCGAAGGTCTTGCCTTGAACCGACCACCATTCTTCGATGGATCGAACTTCATGACATGAAAAAAGAAGATGTCGATATTCATTCCAGCCTATGACATCGAGCTATGGAAATTCATATACCTTGGTTCGAAAATTCCCACGAACACCAATGATACGCTTAAAAGTTTCAAAGAGTATGATGATTCCGATTGAAAAAATGACCATTATAATTGCAAAGCAACGCAATTATTATATTGCGCTTTAAATCCAGAAGAACACAACCGGATCTCATCTTGTGATAGTGCCAAATAAATATGGAAGATGCTAGAAGTCACACACGAAGGCACAAACCAAGCAAGGAGATGAAGATAAACTGCTTCTCCACGATTACGAGCTATTTTAAATGAAAGACGAAGAATCCATTACAATCATGCTCGACCGATTTTCGGTCATTACGAATGGATTGTCTTGTTTTGGAAAACCCCTTTCGAGTAGTGAAAAAGTAAAGAAGATCCTACGATCACTACCTCGAGATTTGGAAGAAATGGTGATGGCGATTATGGAATCGAAAGATTTAAATAATCTTAATTTTAGCACCCTTGTGGGTTCGCTAATTAATTACGAGATTGTACTAAAATCTCGGAATGCAAAGCCGAAGCCGAAGGAAAGAACAATAGATTTGAAAGCTAAGATGTCTCGAAAAGAAGAAATCCCAGTGGATGAAGATGACGAAGAATCGGCATATTATGCCAAGAATATAAATAAGTTTCAAAACTTATTAAACTGGAGAAGGAAGGACATCAAATCAGGCGAATCTAAGCGATTCGACAACTGTCGAATATGTGGTAAACCATGCCACTTTGCTAAGAACTGTCGAGCCTCAACTTCCAAGAAGGAAGTACTCGTTGCAACATGGAGCGATGAAGATGAAGATGATGATTTTAATCAAAATAATCTCGCTATCATGGCACGAAGTTCATTCGACGAAAGCGACGTCGAAAGTCAGGTTAGTACATCCTCTCAAGATGAACTATTTGAAGCATTCAAACTTTTATATACCGATCAAAATGCTTTAATTGAAATTAAATTACTCCAATCGAAAAATAAATTATTGGAAAATGAAATTTCCAAATTAAATGAAAAGTGGAAAGTTTTTAAAACTAATCATTCTAAATGCCTTGATATTGAAAATAAATTAAAGAATGATCTTTTGAAAGTTCAAGACGAACTTAAAATTTTAACAAATAAATTTTCTTGTGGAAATGACAAGCTTGAACAATTACTTTCCGTTCAAAAATATACTTTAAACAAACCGGGGTTAGGATTCAAACCGCACAATAAAATCGAATCCTTAAATTTTAAAATACCCTGTTGCGGCAAATGTTTAAAACTTGGGCATCACATTTCGAATTGCAAAAGCCCAAGACGGACGATAAAAATAAAGAAAGTTTGAATTCCTAAAGGAACCACTGTAACACCCCCAATCCGCTCAGGGATATTACACGCCGTAAAACCTTTCCTCAAGGATCTACCAGGCTGGTAACAATATCGAACATCTCAATAATGCCTTTTAGGCTAAAATGACTCAGTAGACCGATTTGGTCTTTCATAAATACATACAACTCAATCTCAATACATACCCATGCAGGGGTTATACAACACACTCCCGTACATCGGGGTAAATACTACAGCGGAATAAAATACAACCCGAACCAATACAACAACGTACGGGTCCTCTTGTGATTAGTATCGATAATATTTCATCATCCTTCGTGCCGACCCTGTGTTATACTCCCCAAAACCTGAATGCAAAGACAGACATCCACCCCCCGAATACTCGGGGGTTAGCAAAACTCCACCGTTTTGCTAGTGCAAGTATAAAATACGAAAACAAGCCACACATATAATACTCCAAGGACTTAGAAATTATAAACATACTTCCCGAGGTAAATCACTTGATCAAAACGGTTAAATCGAAAGACAGGGGTAAACCCGATATACATCTTGTAAAAACATTTTACGATCTCGGGAGTTTTGAAAACATTTAGGGACACAACCCAAAAGTCATTTTCCCAAAGCATAATTACGATAACAACACACGGGGTCCGCGACCCAATCATACCATCCCGATCACAAGCACGGGGTTCAAGACCCGATCATATCATAGCAACATGTTTCCACAGATTATTCGCATCCCGTGCTAGCAAGTCACGGACCTCAGATGCTCCCGTAGAACATACCCAAGTGAATAACCCACAGGGAAACCATACCGAATCACATGTCACCGTGACCATAGTCACGTGACCACAAGCATAGGTACATTCATAACCAAATCACAACCATAAGTTATCCCGACATTGCGCTAATAAGCCACGAACCTCGGAGTCCCCGCAAGACATACCCGATGGATAACCACACAAGTCATCCCCGACATCGTGCTAACAAGCCACGAACCTTGGAGTCCCTGCAAGACATACCCGATGGATAACCCTACGTCACACCCGACCCATACTAGCAAGTATGGATCCCGGAGATTCAACGATCCTATCCGGAGGCACATCACATGCAACAAGCACACAACAATAATCAACTATCAGGCCAAACAACCTTAATCATCACAACCTCCTTTCAAAGGGGTAACATCCAATATCACCCGTCACATAATCACCGAACAAGCACACATAACAACACGTAATCCTCGGTAAATAATTACAGTTTATTACATTCACTAAATGTGATCATAAGTCTTTCAACAAACAAAGTTAACACACATAGGCCAAAAACACACTTATTCACGGAGCATCCGGTTTATCGTTGAAAGACAACATTTATCGAGAACATACCGATACTTTTTAACATTCATTAAACATCTGGATTTTACATAAAATCATTTACCAACAATTATGCCTACGAAACATGAAACGTATGGGCAAGATACTTAGCCTCGGATAATCACAACACGGAGAATCAACCGAAGTGAGGAGACTCGGACCGACTACGAACCCACCGACTCTTCCGAATGACAAACCCGCGACAATAAACTATGAACGACAACAATAACAATGAAAATGAATTCCAAAGTACGACCCAAAGCCACTGAATTCAAGCAACAAACGACGAAGGTTCAAGGGTTTCCCCCAAAATGGCCAAGAACACGAATCGACCCGACAAAAACATGAAAATGGAATTCCGAACCGAAATATGGATATTCAATCCATAAGATATGTTTAAAAACATCATTTTACAACAATCGATTCATCAAAAACGGATGGAAAACATAATTAAGAACAAATCCCCCAAAAAGTCAACTCGAAGGAAAATCAAGAAATATACCTTGATTCTGTGAAGAACAATGGATTAAATGATGTTAAACACATGAATAATACTAAGATTAATCATATCCATCATGGTTTAATCAACAATACGGAACGAATCGGACAAAAACCCGAAAACCCCAAAATTTCCCAAAGACAGGGTTCTAGGAAATCTAACCTTGATTCGCTGGATCAAAGGATGTTATAGGAAGATTAATCAATGATATAAGCTCTAAGACTCCATGGATTAGTTGCTTGACAACATGTCTCCTTGATCACCTAGCCTCCAGCCACGGAAAGGAGAAGATAGAAATGAAAAACGGGTGAAAATATGACTGCTCAGTCATATTTATACTGGCGCGGCCTAGCGTGCGCTATCCCTTCCAGACTAGCGTGCGCTATCCATTCCGGACTACCGTGCGCTATCGGCCAGTATCGGCTGAGAACTCGCGGCTGGGGCCCGCACGACCCAGCACTATCGATCCAACCTGCCGACCGGGACCTGCCTGCCCGACCCCGATAGCGTGCGCTGCGCGGACGCTAGCGCGCGCTAGGCGACCTGTCCAGAACCCTCTGGACTAAACTGCTCGGCCAAGTAATGTGCGCTAGTCGGCCGACAGCGTGCGCTACACATGCCGGTTAGCGCACGCCACGACCGACAGCAGCGTGCGCTACCTGCCGATCCTCCCCGAGTCCAGGACTCCAGGGACCTCTCTGCCCAGCCCGATAGCGTGCGTTGGCCGAACGAATAACGTGCGCTATTCCTGCCGGGCTAGCGTGCGCAGCTTTCCGGCAGTAGCGCGCACTACGCCGGTTCCTGTCGCGTATGCCCGACCAGTGCCGCCAGACGATTGCTGCCGCACCGTCCGGCGATGCCAGCCGCCCTGACCCGACGATTCAGTTTCCGAAAACGCACGGAACGAAACACGACGAAATGCTCGCGGCCAACATCATCGATCCGAAATGAAATACCATGCAACAATTAATCACACGCGACCAAATAAACACAAAAATCGATCAAGACAACAAATACGAATGTGGATACCCACAACTTTGGGTAAATTACAAAATGGACCAAAACGCCCGAAAATCACGATACGTGATCGAATAACCAAACCGAAGTTCACAACACGTCTAACAAAGTTAAATGGACTTACGGGAAACTCGAAACAGCAGTTTCGAACGAGATTCGCAAGAATCGAACTCAAGTGCGGAAAAGTCGCTAAGAAGCATGGAACTCAACAAAACGGCACCGAAACGAACTCGGATGCCAAAAAGCGAAGAATTATTCATTCTCAGAATGACGAAATGGTCATAAGTGAGTCGTCAAAACGGACTCTCGCTAAAAAAGAAAATTACCAGAAATCGAAATTGCGGATATTACATACTACCCTCCTTAAAAGAAGTTTCGTCCCGAAACCTAAAACAAGTAGGGAGAATAAATATCCCGCCAGGAAAACTCAATGAGATACACAAGAAACGCGTAACTTACGCCCAACGGCGAAAAAGTTACAAGCAACACAAAGAAATATACGGAGTGAAAACACGCTCCACGACGACCAACACAACGCCACCGGTAGAGACATAATAAAACCAACAAGTGACAAGCGCCATCAAACAGATAATACAATCAAGTCAATTATCCGAACAATCACAGAAAACCAAGCACCTATTACAAAGAAACG
Organism: Orobanche coerulescens; assembly: GCA_033398695.1. Lineage (NCBI taxonomy): Eukaryota > Viridiplantae > Streptophyta > Magnoliopsida > Lamiales > Orobanchaceae > Orobanche > Orobanche coerulescens. The sequence continues at coordinate 141,767,614 of CM065805.1, read as the reverse complement.
CGCACTATCGAGAAAACAGAAAACTAACAAAAAACGATCCACTTCAAATAAAAGAAATTAGTCTCCGAAATTCGAAACAACCGGGTAAGGAAATAACATAACATACAACTGATAGACTACGCCCCTCAGGGACTCCTCGGAGTCGGTCCTGATATCAGTGCTCAAGTCCGTGCCTCGGAAGGCTCGGTGACCAACTCGCAAAACTGAACCTGGTATCCCTCAAGCCTGCACTTGTAACACGTTACTGGCGGACAAGGACAATGTGCACGAACATGTCCCGACACATTGCAGTTAAAACACCTTCTGGATTTACCAGGAGTCAAAGCAGATGACTTGGAACTCTCAACCCCGCACATCGAGCGATGTAGCTTTACAGCGGAAAGACTACGACGCTTCAAACTAGAAACACCAACTCCTGCACTGTCCACAAGGTCATAGGACTTCCTCTGCTTCTTTGACTCGGGCACACGCTCCGACGATAATGAAGCTAGTTCACGGGCCAAGGCTCGATCTTGATAGTCCCTCAACGAATTGCAAGTGAGTCCCGACATGTACACGCAAATCTCTGGCTTCATCCGTCTGTCAAAGTGAAAGATCTTCTCTTCCTCGGTTCTCACCCAATCTCGCACATAACTGAGTTGTTTGCTATAGTCGATGATAGCCTATGACACTGAAATATCTTGCAGTTGTGCCAATTAAAATTCATGAATCCTCTACTCTCTAATCGGTTTAAGACAGAACTCAGCTTCCATAAATGCCTGGAACTCCGCCCATGTGACATCACGATCACGAGGATTGACAGCTTCCCACCAATCAGGGGCATCTTTATCAAGAAGGTACTGAGCAATAGGTACCTTCCGCTCTTCAGGACAATCTACAGCCTCGAATATATTTTCCAACTGGAAAAGCCAACCATCCCAGCCTAATGCATCTGCAGCACCAGCGAAACGAGGGGGGTTCATACGAACCACTTCTCGAAGCCACTGATTTGCACCAGTGTTTTGGGTCACATATGTAATGCGCTGATCTAACTGAGTCAACTGAGTCATCCGTGTTGCTACCTACTGTAAAATAGTAGCAACACCGACACCGATATCATTACCAGCAGCATGATCCCGATCACGCACCCGGTCGCCACGACCACAACCTCTGCCCCTCGGCATACTGAATAGGCAACCACTCAGCACAACAGGAAATCATAACACGCAACACTCACAACGATTTCCATCTTAAAGTAACACACATACAAACATCACAGCAACGACGGTATCGTTCGGCGACCTCAGCGGTCCGAACGATGTCCAGCATATGATTACTAAATATCACGAAACAACCACGTACGTACACAATCATGCAAACTCAAGTTCCAACAGCTCGCACGGGTGCGATAACACACAAATAATTACAAAGCGACAACATTCAATATCAACATTACACCTCTCACAGAGGGCTAACACAACAACTGTGTGGCGAACGAGTCCACGCTCACACCACCACTAATAGAAATGCTAACATCATACATACGCTCCCGGGTCTCACACAGGAAAGATAGGTTTTAAAAATGAAAACCATCTTTTGAAAAACTGAAAATTTTGGAAACACTAGTTGATCTTGAGTATCACTTTACAAGAAGTTGAACAAACATCATTTTCGAGACTTTAAAAACCATCTTGCATTTGAATAGAAATGAGGACACTTTTCTTTTAGTGAAAAACTTTCAGAATTATTCGACCCTCGTGTCTAAGCAAAGAATTTCTAAATAATTGAAAATATCTCAAAATATTTGGGTCCCCTACTGGAATAGTTTTGAAATATATTACGGCATTAGAAAACACCTTGAAAGTACCGCGAGAAAATAATTCATTTTAAAAGTACGTCTCGAAATTTATTTTCTAAGATACTCGAGGTTTTTCGAAAATCTATTAGGCTAGAATGCCTAAAAACCCACGCGTAACAACACTCACTTACATACATCACAATACACGTATCAACTCGTCCAAAACCAAGACAGCACCTGTATTTTACTGGAAACAAACAGTCGAATATCGTATTCAAAGGGACATAAATAACGACAGCATTCCTCATATAAACGAAATATGAGAGTCACATAAATGCATCACGAAACCAAGAATCTGCATAGAGAATCCGTCACTTAACACATAATCATACCGGTAACTCGTGTCACACGAGGCACAACACATAGAAGGGAGACTTACATCCACAGGTCGCACGAAGATAATGATCGCCCCACGATACTAATCTCGACCAACCAACTCAGACGACGCGTCGCGACACGACTCAGTCAGACAAAATCCGACGAGACAAAAACTCAACAGACACCACTAAACCCGACAGCCTAGGTTTCCACAACCTAAGCTCTGATACCATTTATGTAACACCCCCAATCAGCTCAGGGATATTATACGTAGTAGAACCTTTCCTAAAGGATCTACTAGGCTGGTAACAACATCGAACATCTTAATAATGCCTTTAAGGCTAAAATGACTCAGTAGAACGATTTGGTCTTTCATAAATACATACAACTCAATCTCAGTACATACCCACACAGGGGTTAAAATACAACACACTCCCGTACATCGGGGTAAATACTGCAGTGGAATAAAATACAACCCGAACCAATACAACAACGTACGGGTCCTCTTGTGATTAGTATCGATCATATTTCATCATCCTTCGTGCCGACCCTATGTTATGCTCCCCAACACCTGAATGCTAAGACAGACATCCACCCCCCGAGTACTCGTGGGTTAGCAAAACTCCACTGTTTTGCTAGTGCAAGTATAAAATACGAAAACAAGCCATACATATCATACTCCAAGGACTTAGAAATCATAAACATACTTCCCGAGGTAAATCAGTTGATCAAATCGGTTAAATCGAAAGACAAGGGTAAACCCGATATACATCTTGTAAAAACATTTTACGATCTCGGGAGTTTTGAAAATGTTTAGGGACACAGCCCAAAAGTCATTTTCCCAAAGCACAATTACGATAACAACATACGGGGTCCGCGACCCAATCATACAATCCCGATCACAAGAACGGGGTTCAAGACCCAATCATATCATAACAACATGTGTCCACAGATTATTCGCGTCCCGTGCTAGCAATCCACGGACCTCAGATGCTCCCGTAGAACATACCAGAGTGAATAACCCACAGGGAAACCATACCGAATCACATATCACCGTAATCACAATCACGTGACCACAAGCACAAGTACATTCATAACCAAATCACAACCATAAGTTATCCCGGCATCGCGCTAACAAGCCACGAACCTCGGAGTCCCCACAAGACATACCCGATGGATAACCACACAAGTCATCCCTGGCATCGCGCTAACAAGCCACGAACCTCGGAGTCCCCGCAAGTCATACCAGATGGATAACCCTACGTCACGCCCGACCCATACTAGTAAGTATGGATCCCGGAGATTCAACGATCCTACCCAGAGGCACATCACATGCAACAAACACACAACAATAATCAACTATCAAGCCAAACAACCTTAATCATCACAACATCCTTTCAAAGGGGTAATGACCAATATCACCCGTCACATAATCACCGAACAAGCACACATAACAACACGTAATCCTCGGTAAATAATTAAGGTTTATTACATTCACTAAATGTGATCATAAGTCTTTCAACAAACGAAGTTAACACACATAGGCCCAAACACACTTATTCACGGAGCATCCGATTTATCGTTGAAAGACAATATTTATCGAGAACATACCGATACTTTTTAACATTCATTAAACATCCCGATTTTACATAAAATCATTTACCAACAATTATGCCTACGAAACATGAAACGTATGGGTAAGATACTTGCCTCAGATAATCACAACGCGGAGAATAGACCAAAGTGAGGAGACTCGAACCGACTACGAACCCGCCGACTCTGCCGAATGACAACCTGCGATAATAAACTATGAACGACAACAATAACAATGAAAATGAATTCCAATATACGACCCAAAGCCGCTGAATTCAAGCAACAAACGACGAAGGTTCAAGGGTTTCCCCCAAAATGGCCAAGAACACGAATCGACCCGACAAAAACATGAAAATGGAATTCCCAATCGAAATATGGATATTCAATCCATAGGATATGTTTAAAAACATCATTTTACAACAATCGATTAAAAAAATGGATGGAAAACGAAATCAAGAACAAATCCCCCAAAAAGTCAACTCGAAGGAAAATCAAGAAATATACCTTGATTCAGCGAAGAACAATGGATTAAATGATGTTAAACACATAAATAATACTAATATTAATCATACCCATCATGGATTAATCAACAATACGGAACGAATCGGACAAAACCCCGAAAACCCCAAAATTTCCCAAAGATAGGGTTCTAGAAAATCTAACCTTGATTCGCTGGATCAAATGATGTTATAGGATGATTAATCAATGATATAAGCTCTTGAACTTCGTGGATTAGTTGCTTGACAACATGTCTCCTTGATCACCAATACTCCAGCCATGGAAAGGAGAAGATAGAAATGAAAAACGGGTGAAAATATGACTGCTCAGTCATATTTATACTGGCGCTGCCTAGCGTGCGCTATCCCGTTCGGACTAGCGTGCGCTATCGGCCAGTATCGGCCCAGAACTCTCGACCGGGGCCCGCACGGCCCGGCACTGTCGACCCAACCTGCCAACCGGGACCTGCCTGCCCGACCCCGATAGCGTGCGCTGCGCGGACGCTAGCGCGCGCTAGGCGACCTGTCCAGAACCCTCAGGACTAAACTGCTTGGCCAGGTAACGTGCGCTAGTCGGCCGACAGCGTGCGCTACACATGCCGGTTAGTGCACACCACGACCGACAGCAGCGTGCGCTACTTGCCGATCCTCCCCGAGTCCAGAACTCTAGGGACCTCTCTGCCCAGCCCGATAGCGTGCGTTGGCCGATCGAATAACGTGCGCTATTCGCCTTCCGGCAGTAGCGCGCGCTACGCCGGTTCCTGCCGCGTCTGCCCGACCAGTGCCCAGCACTTCCGACAGTGCCTGCCGCACCCGTCCGGCCAGTGCCTAGCCGCCCTAACCCAACGATTCGGTTTCCGAAAACGCACAGAACGAAACACGACGAAATGCTCGCGGACAACATCATCGATCCGAAATGAAATACCATGCAACAATTAATCACACGCGACCAAATAAACACAAAAATCAATCAAGACAACAAATACGAATGTGGATACCCACAACTTTGGGTAAATTACAAAATGGCCCCAAACGCCCGAAAATCATGATACGTGATCGAATATCCAAACCGAAGTTCACAACACGTCTAACAAAGTTAAACGGACTTACGGGAAACTCGAAACAGCAGTTTCGAACGAGATTCGCAAGAATAGAACTCAAGTGCGGAAAAATCGCTAAGAAGCACGGAACTCAACAAAACGGCACCGAAACGAACTCGGATGCCAAAGGTGAAGAATTAATCATTCTCAGAATGACGAAACGGTCACAAGCGAGTCGTCAAAACAGACTCTCGCTAAAAAAAGAAAATTACTGGAAATCGAAATTGCGGATATTACAACCACAATACCGAACATCATTTATATCTCAAAACAAAAACCGACATTCGGTTGGATCTCCAAAAATAAAAATTGATTTTATTCAAATTATTATTTAACTCAGGGGGAGTTTTTGTATTTTTTTTTAAAAGGAGATTTTTGTGAGGGGGAGTTTACCAAATTTTGCATATTTATCATATTATCATATATACACTTTTTGCTGATGACAAAAAGGGGGAGAAGAATGGTATAAAAGAAGAATGGTATAAGGGGAGAAAAATAAAAGAATGGGAGAAAGAGTCATGGAAGGATGACGAGAAAAAATAAAAACATATACCGATCAAGAAAAGACAAAGTAGAAAGTCGAAAAGATGAAAGATAAAAGGAGGAGTTAAAAAATGAGAAGTAGTTGAAAAGAAGAAAAGAAAATATGGGAAGAAACTAACGAAACAGACAAAGCCGAAAACTTTGATCTGTAGTTTTTATATTTTGTAGGTTTATCCCATTAAAGAGTGTTGTTTTGTAATCATCAAAAGGAGGGAGATTGTTGGAATATTTAATTCCATACAATTATAATTGAGTTTTGATGATTAGTGGTTAAATAAAGAAAAACAACATGGAAGCAAAACAAAACAACGAAGATGTTGAAGATGCAAAAAGCCATTCAAACTGGACTGCAAAGCTAGCACACGCTAGAGATCAAGGCTAGCGCATGCTACAAGATGAAGATAGTGCACGCTATAGGTGAAGGCTAATGCACGCTATTGCAGAATGTGACCGTTGTAAAGACTTTCAACACGGAATGTCGTATGCACTGACATAGACATAGCGCATGCTATGAATGATATATAGCGCACGCTAAAGAACATTTGTATTCAAACAAATGAACATTGGAAGATTCGGAGGTGAAGTCGAAAGTTACAAACGGATATATGACGCAAGCAATGACGTGATATCAGCGCACGCTAAAAAGAGATATTAGCGCACGCTACACGGAATAGGCAGAAGCTACTGGACTGAAGGAAAGAGCAGGTAATGTACGTAACAGGGTCTGGCAGTAACGGCTAGTTGGAGAAAAATGCCTATAAATACCAAACCATTTGGTATCAAACCACACAACAACTCAAAGCAATTGATATATTGATCTGATATTGTTATACATTCTATCATTGTTATATTCGAGCTTATATTGATAAGTGATTGAGTGTTATACACGAAAACATACACAAGAGGAAAAAGAAAGGATAATATTGGATTCGGTGTTATTAAGATCAAGGATCCGACATTATTAGAATCGCAATCTACATCCATGTGAGGTTTGTCTAGTACCCATAGAAAGCTAGATAGGTTGATTCCATGTCCGATAGAAAAGAAAAATGGTTTAACTTGGACCGACAAAAAGATAAGTGTATTACGGTTTATCTCGGACCGATAGAAGACGAGATTGTAATGGTAATCCCTCGGCCGATAAAAGAGAGGTGCAGAGGTTGATCTTTAGCCTATAGAAAAAGATACGGAGAGAGGACGTAGGCACGTTTGGCTGGACCTCTATAAATCTTGTGTCATTTACTTTCCGCACTTTAAATCGCTTCCGCAACGCGAAAGAGTTTGATAACTCTAATTCCAAAATTGCGATATCGATAATCTTGCTCCCATAAGTATATCATCATCTCAATGTTCCAGCTCTAAGCCCAAGCAGAATCGAGTCCTCCCTAGGTCTTTCATCTCGAATTCATACTTAAGGTAGCAGGCCATTTCATCGACCTCATCTATGGTACCGATAACATTCAAGTTACCTACATAGACGACTACAATAACAAATCATGTATCTGTTCTTTTCATGAAAATACATGGACAAATATCACTGTTCTCATATCCCTTCTCAATCAAGTAGTCACGTAGACGGTTATACCATATTCTTCCGGATTGCTTCAACCCATACAATGAACGATGTAACTTTACTGCGTAAGCGGTCCGTGGTTTAGAGCTACTTGATGTGGGCAACAAAATCCCTTCGGGGACTTTCATATAAATGTCTGTATCTAGATCCCCATAATGATACGCTGTAACCACATCCCCAAGCTGCATATCAGTTTTTCGGACACTAAAAAACTGACTAAGTACCAAAAAGTGATGATGTCCATAACGGGAGAATACGTCTCCTTGTAATCAATGCCAGGGTGCTGCGAGAAGCCTTGGGCAACTAGTATCGCTTTGTAAAGCATGAACTAGTTCTTATCATTGCGTTTACGAAAAAAGACCGATTTATGTCCAACTGGTTTAACCACCATGGGTACTGGCTCGATACGGCCAAGTACCTCAAGATTAGCCATTGAGTTTAGTTCAGCTTGCATGCATCTTTCCATTTTGGCCAATCGGATCGTTGTTGACATTCGAGAACATATCTATAGTCAGAGAGAATATCATGTGACGGAGTCACCGTGTCAACAATGAGAGGATTTTTGTGCCTCCGTTCCACTTCTCTTTCAAGGTTCAGTATCCTTTCTACCCACTGACCTCCCTCGATTTCGAGCAGGGATAAGAGCGGCCGAAGCAGCCGTCCCACCACTAAGGTTGACGCCATGGGAATCATTCCTTTAGGCGGCTGAATCTTGCCCTATAACTGGGACTTCTAACCTTGCAGGAACATTCCCAGCAGGAATGATAGATCTTGTCACTTTTGCAGTATCAGTAAAGCTGTCGGATATCGAATCCGTAACTTTTTAAAGATTGAGAATATGTTGCACTTCTAGATCGAATTGAGCCGTACCGGGATCTTGATGAGGCAAAGAGGGACTATACTAGAAAATTTCCTAGCGTTCAACTGGAATCATTCGATTCCTCTCTCCCCCTAACAACGAGAAGTTTGTCTTATTAAAGTGATAGGCTACAAATCTTGCAATAAACAGATCTCCTGTCAAAGGTTCAAAGTAGCGTATAATTTTAGGCGACTCATAGCCAACATATATACCTAATTGTCCTTGTGGACACATTTTAGTAAGTGTCTAAGGTTGATTGGCAACCAAAAATGTGTAAGTGTGAAATATCACGCTCATATCCAGTTACCAACTGGTATGCACTAAACGGTTGATTGGCAATGGGTCGAAAGTGAATAAGTATAGCTGCATGAAAAATTACATAACTACAGGTAGAAATCAGCAAGTTTGTGCGCAATACCAATGTTCGGATGATAAGATGCAACCACATAATCATAGGCTCAGGAAGGCCATTATGCGAATGAACGTGGGGGATGTAACACCCCCAAGACATTCAGGGCATATTACAGCGCTGTGGACCCCACACTGTGGAATCCACCAGGCTAACGTACCAAACAAGACATTCGACAACGACAAACATTCATCAATAAAATGACAATTAAAATAAAAGACTACAAAACGACAAATAAAATCTGACATCAAATCCATTTCCCAAAACAGGGACACAACATTAACAAATTCAAATAGGAAGTACTCGAGTACTTAAATCAACTTTTATAATACAGAAATCCCAAACAAAACATCAATAATAACCGACAGACAAAACACCAATAATAAACTACTGGACAGTATCATGCTTGCCCATCATCCTCATACGGCTCGAGTGCTCGCTTTTCTCCACGATCGATACCTGAAATACAAAAAGTATTTCCCCCATTTAAGGGGTTAGCGACAACTGCTAGCGCAAGTACAATCTATTTGAACTACATTCTAATAAGATGAATATATGCGCCAAAAATCATTCTCTTTTTAATCAATTCAACTTTCTCCCTCGTGTCTAACACAAGGTCTGGATCGGTGCCAACTAGATCGGACGGCTCATCCCAACATATCGGCGATCGGCAATGTCAGCCATAAAGTGCCTCATACGGTGCCATCTTAATCGACGCGTGCCAGCTATTATTACAAGTAAACTTAATTAAGGCCAAATGCTCCTCCCAGTTACTACTCCAGTCTAACGCACACGCGCGCAACAAATCCTCGAACGTATGAATGGTACGTTGGATGCCCTCGGTGCAGGATGGAACGAAGTGCTCAAACGTAACTGTGTCCCCAATGCCTTATGTACCGCCTGCCAAAAATGCGATACAAATCGGCCATCTCTGTCTGAAGTAATGGTCCTCGGTGTACCATGAAGTCTCACTATCTGCGTGATAAAAACACGAGCCAACTTTTCTGGACCCCAAGTATCCTTGATGCCCAGAAAATGTGCCGACTTAGTTAGTCGGTCTACAATCACCCACACCATATTCATACCAGTCTTCGTCCTCGGCAAACCCGTGACAAAATCCATAGAGATATCCTCCCACTTCCACTCCGGGATGGGAAGTGGTTTCAACAACCCGGCTGGCCGCTGATGCTCAATCTTGACTTGCTGACAAGTCAAACACTTAGCCACAAACTGAACTACCTCACTCTTCATGTCGTTCCACCAGAAATTTTTCCTCAAATCTTTATACATTTTACTCGAGCCTGGATGGACTGAGTAAGGTGACGCATGAGCCTCTCGCATAATACTCTACCTCAATTCCGAGTCGTTCGGAACACACAACCGACCTCGGAATCTCAACACACCGTCCTCATGAATAACGAATCCCGGGGATTTCCCCTTCCCTACACTCTCTCGAAGCTGACTAAACATCGGGTCCTCCAACTGTCCCGATTTGATGTCATCGACCAGAGATGAAGAAATCTCAAGAGTACGCAACTGCCCAGAACTCTCTGGTAGTACAACCTCAATGCTCAACCTCATAAACTCCTGCTGAAGCTCCGGCTGAGCCGTAAGTAACTCAAGCGCCCGAAGCGATACCGATTTCCGGCTCAAGGCATCTGCTACCACATTAGCCTTGCCCGGATGGTAAAGGATCTCGAGATCGTAGTCCTTAATCAACTCCAACCATCTCCTCTGTCTCATATTAAGCTCTTTCTAGATGATAATGTACTTTAGGCTCTTGTGATCGGTGAAAATATGACACGACGAGCCATACAAGTAATGGCGCCAGATCTTCAACGCAAATACAACTGCGGCCAACTCAAGATCGTGCGTAGGGTAATTCAACTCGTACGGTTTCAACTGACGGGAAGCATAGGCAATCCTCCTCCCCTGCTTCATAAGTACACATCCGATCCCTTGGCCCGAAGCATCACTAAAAACTGAGAAACCCTCATTACCACTCGGTAAAGCCAATACAGGAGCGGTAGTCAACCGCTTCTTCAACTCCTCAAAACTATTCTGCCTCTCGTCAGTCCACACAAAATTCTTTGACTTCTATAACAACTGAGTCAGCGGTCGAGCGAGCTTAGAGAACCCCTCGACAAATCTACGGTAATATCCGGCCAAACCTAGAAAACTGTGGACCTCCTTCACATTCTTGGGCGGTGCCCAATCCAACACTGCCTCTACCTTATGTGGATCCACACGAACACCCTCGGCTGAGATCACATGACCGAGAAACATAACCTCCCGTAACCAAAACTCACACTTTGAGAACTTCGCAAAACGATGCTGAGTTCTCAAAATATCTAACACGATATGCAAATGACGGGCGTGCTCCTCCTCGCTCCTTGAGTAAATCAAGATGTCATCGATAAAAACGACTACACACTTATCGAGGTATTCGATAAAGACTTTGTTCATAAGCTGCATGAACACGGCCGGGGCATTGGTTAGCCCAAAAGGCATAACCACAAACTCGTAGTGACCGTATCTCGTCCGAAAGGCCATCTTCAGAATATCGGTATCCTTCACTCGGAGCTGATAATACACCGATCTCAAATCAATCTTCGAAAACACGGTTTCCCCTTGCAACTGATCAAACAAGTCATCAATCCTCGGGAGAGGATACTTGTTTTTGATGGTCACTTTGTTCAACTCTCGGTAGTCGATACACAAACGAAGTGACCCATCCTTCTTCTTCACAAATAGGACCGGTGCGCCCCAAGGTGAAGCGCTCGGTCGGATATACCCCATATCTAGCAACTCCCCCAACTGTTTCTTCAGCTCCAGCATCTCGGCGGGCGCCATACGTTATGGCGTCTTAGATCTCGGTGCTGCACCCGACTCTAAATCGACGGTAAACTCAACTTCTCGGTCCGGTGGCAAACCTGGCAACTCATCTGGAAAGACATCAGGATACTCACACACTACCGGAATAGACGAGAGCTCGACTCTCCCTTCTTCCGATCTCAAAGCGTAACACCAATAGCCCGTGCAACCTCCCCGAAGAAGCCTCACCGCCCTCAAGGCACTGATCAAGAGTCTCTGGCTACTCCGCTTATGCCCCACAAAAGAATGCTCGGTACCGTCAGAGGCTAACATCGAAACAGTCCTCGTTCTATAATTCATGATCGCACCATGACGGTCCAGCCAAACCTCACCGAGAATCAAATCCTCATCTATAATATCTACTTCGATCAGATTAAAAGGCCAAACCCTCCCCGCGATACTCACTAGAAAATCTCTAACCTCACGTTCCCCCACGATGCTATCCCCACTAGGAAGTTTAACAACAAAAGGCTCACAAGCAACTAGGCAATCAACATGCAGACGACGCACACAATCCATAGATATAAAAGAATGCGTAGCATCAGAATCGAACAATACGGAAACAGGATGATCAAGGATTTGGACGGTACCTGTAGCCACCGTCACATCAGGATCTCCTGCTTGTCTCATCTCGTACACTCGGGGTGGAACAGACCCCACACTAGAAGCTCCCCCTCTAGAAGGCTGCCCACGTCCTCGACCTCTACCAAAACTCTGCTGCGGCTGAGGAACTGTCGGTGCCTGATTCACACTCGGCTCTCCCGCAGCTGGGGCTGATATCTGAGTAACTGGAGCCCGAGCTGCATCCGTACAAAACTTAGCACGATGACCCATCCGACCACAAGCAAGACACTGAATCGGAGGCCTATCACACTCACTCATCATGTGGCCCGGACGACTACAGTTGAAGCACGTAGTACCACGAACGGAACCAGCAGAGCAGACCTAGAACCGTTTCCTCGCCCAACTAATGGCGACTGACTCCTGAAGACTCACGAACCAGACTGGGCCTTCGGATACCCTCCTGACTTGCCTCCCGAAAACTGAACAAAGGTTTTCTGCTTCTTTCCTTCGGTTGCCGTCTCTGTCGCAGAAAACGACATCTCATAAGCCATCGCTTTATTCTGATACTCTTTTAAAGTCATGCACCCCAGACCAGACATGTAGTGGCGCACCCTCGGTTTCATCCTCATATCAAAGTGGCGGATCTTGTCAAGCTCATCTCGGACTTGGTTTCTCACATAATGCAGCTGTTGATTGTAGTCTTTGATAGCTTGAGAAATAGGAACATCTTGGGGCTTAGCCTCAAAGAAGGCTCGGATCCTCCCCTCTTTCACTGGCCATGGGCCAATTCATCTTCCATCGGATCCGAAACTGCCGGTGTTGCCCGGTCATGCGGTTTCACCGCTTGCCACCACGTTGCTGCCTCCTTGGCGAGGAAGTACTGAGCAATGGGTACTTTCCTCTCCTCAGAACAATTAGCAGCCTCAAATACTTTCTCCATCTCGAATAGCCAATTCTCCCAACCAGAAGGGTCGGAAGCACCATCAAACTGCGGAGGACGCATATGAATCACGTCCTGAAGTAACTTATCATTTCCGGATCCAGTAGGCGGAACCGGGTTAGCATTAGCCTGGCCGACCAAAACGGCCTCAGTTAGTAGCGTCATCTAGTTCGCTACTTGCTGCAAAATGTTGGCCACTCCAACATTCTCATGTGCATTACCGGAGCTAGCAGACTGGTCCTGCTGACCCCCGGAACTAAGCGGGACACTGTTCGACAAAGAATGCATAGCCGAATCGGTTCCCAAGTGATCGGACATGGATGCCCCATCGGCTGCGCCACGTCCTCTACTGCGTCCGCGACCGCGTCCTCTACCAGCACGAATTCTGAAGAAGTAATGGGTAAGTACAATTCAAACGCAAAACGCAACAAGATACTAAGACATGAATAGAACAGAATGGTGAAACGAGTCAAGTTAGGAAAAAACTTACGAGCACCGGCGTACTGAGATGATGGCATAGCAGTGATACTGTCCCAAAAACGACACTTAACTAGACCCAAATAATCGACAGCCTAGGTATCCATAAACCTAAGCTCCGATACCATAATCTGTAACACCCCCAAGACATTCAGGGCATATTACAGCGCCGTGGACCCCACACTGTGGAATCCACCAGGATAACGTACCAAACAAGGCATTCGACAATGACAAACATTCATCAATAAAATGACAATTCAAATAAAAGACTACAAACCGACAAATAAAATCTGACATCAAATCCATTTCCCAATACAGGGACACAACATTAACAAATTCAAATAGGAAGTACTCGAGTACTTAAATCAACTTTTATAATACAGAAATCTCAAACAAAACATCAACAATAACCAACAGACAGAATACCAATAATCAACTACTGGACAGTATCATGCTTGCCCATCATCCTCATACGGCTCGAGTGCTCGCTTGTCTCCATGATCGATACCTGAAATACAAAAAGTATTTCCCCCATTTAAGGGGTTAGCGACAACTGCTAGTGCAAGTACAATCCATTTGAACTACATTCTAATCAGATGAATATATGCGCCAAAAATCATTTTAGAAAATGTTTTATATTCCGGAATATTTACAATGCACAGTCACAAAACACAGTATCTCCAACAATCATAATTCAAAGTTAACCCTGGTACGAGACTCACGGCCACCGTACCCCACAGAGCCCCTTCGGACATCCCTGGGTGGTTAACAACAGTTCATGATACGCACACACACGGCAATACGTATCCCTAGAGGCCCCATCGGACCGTCCCTAGGTGAACATACACAAAGCCATCCACAACAACCATGATACAGCCATAATTCAAATACTAGAGCATGTAAACAAATGTAAAGTACTTGCCTTTGTGACATCTTCGAAGAATCGGAAGTGAAAAACGACTATGGGTGATCCGAATGGAAAACGATGGTTCCTAAATGAAGAATTAGCATAACTCAGTCCCAACGGACATCAATAATTGAAAGGAATACTCCCATAACCCCGATTACAAATCACGACAATAGACGTTCAATCGATACGGGCGAGGGTTTACTCAAAATCTCCCCGTATCAACAATACACGGATTAATTCGAAGAAAACGGATAGATAATCACCCAATAACAACAATCGGTAAGAAATTTTGCAACATACATGAACAATTTGTAATCAATCACGAAAAACCCGAAAAACCCCCAATTTATACGAGTTAGGGTTCCTTAAGAAAATACCTCGGATTTGGAGGGTGGAGGATGATTACGCTGATGGTAATATGTCAGCACGAATCTACGGTGATGGGATATGAAGAATTCTGCGAGCAATACTGGTGGAATCGCCCTCTCGAGTTGCCCCATGAAGAAAACGAAATAAGAGATAGAAAATGAGGTGTTGACCTCTGCCCGCTATTTTAAAACAGTGGGATGTTACGGCCGTAACAGGGGGATACTTACGGCCATAACATGGCCAACTTACGGCCGTAACTTCTGGGTGTTACGGCCGTAACACCCTACTGGACAGCAGTTCTGGCAGCTGTTGTCCAAACGATTCCGGACGACTCTGAAACTCAGACCTGCTATCGAACCAAAAATACGACTACGAAGAATATTCGATGACGAGTCTAACCATCACAAGAAAACATCAATCCGACTACCCGGGAATCCGAAATACGACAACGAATATGAAATTCCCTAAACTTATAGGAAATTACAAAAATAGCCCAAGTGCCCGAAAACCACGAAACGACGTCGGATTTACAAACCGAAAGTCTCAACACGACCAACTCAATCATACGAACTTGTACAAACCAAGAAACAACGGAAACGAACGAGTTTTATGAGAATCGAACGTTCATACGGCAAAACATATCATAAAATGAAATCACGTGAAAACATCACCAAAACTAGACCAAATGGAAAAACTCCAAGAATAAAGTAGATTCAAAATGTCGAAACGGTTACAAGCGAGTCAATAAAAATAGACATACACCAAAAATGGAAACTGCTAAAAATGGAAAGTTACGGTCTACGGATATTACAGGGGATGGGTGTAATATCCGTATTTTTTATTTATGGATTTTACGATGCTAGTGACTCGATTATGTTCATTGACACATTTTGAACATGTTTTGTTCTGCACTTTTTGTCATTCGAGCGAGTTTTGATATTGTTTCGGATTAATCGGCATATTATTACGACTTTTCCGTGTCTGGATTTGATTCTTGTGAATCTTGTTCGAAACTGTTGTTTTGTTGTTCCCACAAGTTCACTTTACATTTTTAGTCATGTTGCAAGCTCCAGAGTTGTTTTTTAACCTCGTATCGTGATTATCGAGCATTTTGGCCATTTCATAATTTCCCAAAGTTTTGGGCGGTTGTCTTCGTATTTGTTTTTCCAAACCTCCGAGCTCCTGAAATCACATGTTTGTTTGGTATTTAGACTCATGTTCTGTCTATTATACCGCTCGATTGATATAACCATGGCGGCTCATGTTCATCGCATCTGTAAATACCCGTTCACAGTGAATCGTGCTGTAGCAACTTTGTACTGCATGATGCTTACGCATGCTAGCATAAGCAGATAACGTACGTTAGTTAAGTCTTCCTTATGTATGTTATTCTCATTGTACGGTGTCATATGTAGGAAGTTGGGTTGTAGCCTCTGGAGAGGCTTTAGCGTACGCCACATGAGGCATATAACGTACGTTATCGATTGATTATGTACGTAACAACGGGAGGTGTTATGGACGTTAACTTACAAGTGGATTAGGGCAGTGAGCTTTGAGTAGATCATTACGTACGTAACATTTTGTCTATTACGTACGTAAGGCCTGTTACGTACGCTAACCTTGTAGTGTTGTGTACGTAATGTTATGCGACCTATAAATAGGTAGGCCACAGACTTCTCTTCGTGTTTTCATTATTCCTTCTTCTTCTCCATCTTGCAGTTGACTGGATTGATTCGACAGGATAGAGTTCGTCGAGATTTTGTCATCCATCAACCTTATTGAGTTCCTAGCAAGGATTTACACCATTTAATCCATAGTTCTTCGTAGGATTTAAGGTATTTTTCTTAATATTCGTCGAGTTGACCGTTTTGGGTTTTGTTGTTGATTTGGTTTAAATTCAACTTTGACGAATCGATTGGTATTAGTGGATGTTGTTGATCACTTTCTATGGATTGTAGATCCATAATTCCGATTCGTTCAACCCGGTTGATGATTCTAGAGTTCTTAAAGAGCCATGAACATTGAATGTTCGACTAAATGTTTCAATAAGTTTTCCTTCGGGTGTTGGACGTGTTTTCCGTTGTTATTGTCCCTTATTCTTGTAGTAAATTGTTGTTTTTCACGTGGATGTTGTAGGTTTCCGAGGCCGGTAAATTGAGCCGTGTTCGTCGGGGCATTTGCGTGTTGATTTCTGGGGCAATTGTTCTTGTCTATACAACATATATCATGCGAATTGAAGTTGTAGGATGTATTCGTGATGGTTTGTGCCTTTTTGTCGATTATGGCTTATGTTAGATGTTATAAATGTTATGTGGATATGTGAAGTTAGTTTTGGTTTATTTCTTGTTGTGGAAACGTGTCGATTGAGACGCGATGTTGGTTTGATAATACACTTAGATGTGTATTGCAATGCTTTGAGGATTATCATGTTGTTTGGATTAGATTGTATAAATGCATCACTCATATTTATGTGTTGGTAGTCCGTAATTATGTTATTTCTTGATTGTGAGTATCTTTCGGATAAAGTGGCCATTTCTAACAAGTGCCTTGACTATATATATTGTGATTAATAATTGAGACAATGCAGTTGTAAAACATAGCGTGTGTGAGTTGTTCTTCCACCTGGGGATGGTTTGACGGTATCTCTGGGGGGTCGATACTAATGGGTACAGCCGCGGAAGTGGTTTCCCACCTGGGGATAGTTCGACAGGTCCTCTGAGGGCCGATTTAATGGGCACGGCCGTGGGTTACCAAGTGTGGTTTTCGTGGTGATGATGTTGATGTTTTCGTTAATTGTGATATGTCTGGAATATCACAACATTATTGTTCTCGATGTTGAGATACATTATATATAGGATTTTGATACTTGGCTAGAATGGCGCTAGGATAAGTGTTGAATACAATTTGTCCCTTGGTTTTGATGTTTGATGTTGGGGCATGGACCCCGTGATTATTTCTGTGCTTCGTGGTTTGGAAATATTTGGGATGAGACCTTAGCGATTGTGTAAAGTTTGTTTTACGAAGAGTGATTTTGGGACGAGAACGAATTGATTTGAGGTGTTTTTGTAACTAAGGACGTGAGTTCCAAAAAGGCTTCCGATTTTATTAAACTCTTGTATTCTATAACGAGATTTGGGATGAGATCGTGATGTTTTGAAGAAGTTTTCTTTCCCGTTTTCTAAAACTCCCGAATAGATGATTTTATTTTCAAACGCTTGAAGCTCTTTATTTTCTAAATACTAAAACCTCTTGGGAGATTCTTTGATGGTCTGTAGTTGCACGACTACGACTGATATTTGTATGGTGTACTTTGTTGATTTGAATACTTATACTAGCAAATTCGAATCACTAACCCCTTAAATGGGGAAATGCATTTCATGCATTTCAGGTGTGCTTAGTGTTGGGATTCGGTGCCTAAAACGAAGGCCCAGCGGAAGCGGTAAAACGAAAATTAATTCGATCTGAATCCCTACGAGGATCGATCGAGCTACGTGTATACGAATATATAAACGAAAATACAAGAGATGTAAGAAATCAACCTTGTAGTCCGTTGATTAAATGGATTCCTTCTCTTGAGCTATTCCCCAAGCTTTAGTTGAATTCTCTACGATCCAATATACTCCAAGTTCTTGGATGATCCAACGCCGAAAGGACCGCGTCTCTACTTGCCACGCGCCGCAGCAATGACCGGAACGACTAAACCTCGTTATCCTCCAAGGATACGGCTAGAACAAGGTTATAGAAGCTATGCAACTCAAGATTACCACACTTTAAGTGTTTAATCTAAAACCTCTCTATCTCACAAATATTTTCTCCAAGAAAAATTTAAAAAGAGAAGTGAAGATGATGATGAATATAGTGAAGCCTAGGAAAAACTTTTCCTCTCTCCTCTTCTCTTGACAAAAACGTGAGATGAAGTTTAATGGCCAAGGAGATATGGTCTTCACACATATATTCTGATCATATCATACCAAATCACCTCCCATTTGATAAAATCACCAAAGTGATATATTGTCCCCTTGAATTGTCACAAAGCTAGTACCCCACCAAGTGAAGACCAAGACAATGGAGGGAGTAGCTGACTTGGGGCGGCCATATAGGAGGAGTCGGACAAGTTCAGTCCGTTTCGGGCTCCCGAGAGTCCAAACAGATAAACTCCGATTCCGTTTCGATATATTTATATCGATTAATTAATCTAATTAATTAATCATATCAAATAAATAATAACATAATTAATTTTTCCAAGAAATAATTATATTCATGAATTAAATTAGTCACCCAGTGATATATTTAATTCATTAGGCCGTAAATCAATTTATCTAATAAATCGATTTAGACATCCAATGTCCCAATTTAGATATCGAATATCTAATATTCGTAATGAGATGATAAGCTTGATTCATTCTGTCGTCAATCCTATTGCGTGACTCGGTAGGTCCGTCTCTGTCAGCAATGGGAGGAACCAAAGAGTAGTAGCACCACCTAGCCAGCCTGGCGGCCTACACTGTACCCCAATTGAGAACAAATGATGGGACCATTCAAGAACCATTATGTCGTGAATACCAGTATACGTATAAACCCTTCTTTCAAATATCCCGATCAAGTTATAGGGTAACGGTCAGTCAAACCTTATCTGTACTTGACACTATGCATGCGTTAATGCAAATCGAGATCATCGATCTCTCGTGTATCTAATACAACTAGCTCTAATGCTTTGGCCAAAGACTTATGATCTCATCTGCCAATAACCGCATAGGACATATAACCCGCTCACTAACGGGAGAAAGAATTCTATCTTGGTATTCAGTAGGACCTGCTACTTGCCCATCAAGATGCACGTCGAGGTTGACCCCCGCCTTCCGGTTTACAGGGTCGAACTACTCTAATGAAAATATTGACGTTACAAGCACATCCCTACTAAATACTCAAGTCGAAGGTTCACGAATACCTATCACAACCTTTCGATTCCGTTATTGAGTGTCCCGGAGTAAAATCCGTGTGACGAATCGAGGGTGAGTCGGTTCGAGTATACTAATCCAATTAGCATACCTATAACGTGTGCTCCCACTAACCATTTGTGTTCGACAGGCACTCTGCATGTCAAAGAACACGTTATACAAGTCTTCACATAAACTTAACGCCCAGTCAAGTTTCATAGACTTACGAACGATTAAGTATTTGAGCTATAAACCTTTCCAGTGCCGACCTCCTTATCCAATAAGGAGTGGAACGTTTTGCTCTCAAATACACGGACTAGTTTCTATATGTATATTTACGAGTTAGGAATGCCAGTAACTACCAGTAAATAAAGACACATCCATTGCCTTATATTAATGATTTACATAATAACAAGTACAATGCCCTCACTCAACATACTCTGAGTGGCATTCGAGGGCATACTCCTAACAATCTCCCACTTGCACTCAATGCCACACACTATGGTATCTAATACCCATGTTCTCCAGATTACGCTCTAAGCTAATCTGAGAATGTGGCTTGGTCAGTAGATCAGCGACGTAGTCGGCTGACTCTACTCTATGCAGCACAATGTATCTCTTTGCGAACAAATTCTCTTACGAGGTGACACTCTCTCTCAATATGTTTGGTACTGTTATGAAACCTCGGCTCCTAGGCCTGTTCTACCGCTCTATTGTTATCGTATAAAAACGAAAATAGGTAGCACAGCACATGGTGTCACGTGAAGTTTACCCAGTAACTTCTTAACCCTTCACTACTACAAAACAGACATTTAACATCGGTTTTGGAACCGATGTTAAATGTCGCGATGTTAAAATTAACATTGGTTTCTAATAACTGATGTTAAACTTCGATTTTAACATCGGTTGTTATAACAACCGATGTTAATTTTAATATCGCGATATTTAACATCGGTTCTGGGACAACCGATGTTAAATTTCGCGATTTTAAAATTTTATCGGACCACGGCTAACCCAGCTAGCCCAACCCAGCCCCAACCCAGACACTCGCCCCAACCACCCGCACCAGCCCCCCGCACATCCCCACCAACCTACAACAAATACCATTAAATTTCGTTGTTGGTGGGTTTCGAACTCACCAC
The DNA here is from genome assembly GCA_033398695.1 of Orobanche coerulescens. Lineage (NCBI taxonomy): Eukaryota > Viridiplantae > Streptophyta > Magnoliopsida > Lamiales > Orobanchaceae > Orobanche > Orobanche coerulescens. The sequence goes on along the minus strand of CM065805.1, from coordinate 141,746,672 downwards.
CTCTTGCTTGTGGAACTGTGATATTACCACTCCGCCAGATAAACTTCTTCTATATTTTTTGCTATGTGATATATTTATATACTATATATATTTATAAATTTATATAAATATAAGATAATTTAATATATATATATATATATATATTAACAAATCGAAAATTTATTTTTTAAAAAAAATCTAGAATATTAATATTAAAAGTCGGATGTTTTTATTTAAAGCTCGAAAATAAAAAATAAAAAATTAAAAAATATGGATCTGATTTATAATTAATATTTAATCTGTTTTTTTTATTTTTAGATTTTTTGCAAAAATATAAAATAGTTTTTTATGAAAAGTAAAAAAATTACAAAAACAAAAACTAGCAGGTTTCTAAAAATAAATATAATAATTCAGTTTTTATTTATTTATGGAAAATAATATTCCACTTTTTTTTTTAAACTTTAAATAAAAATATCCGATTTTTATTTTCTATTTTTGAACTTTAAATAAAAACATCCGATTTTTATTTTTTATTTTCGAACTAATGTTTATTTTTTATTTTCGAACTTTAAATAAAAACTTCCAATTTTTACCTTTTATTTTTGAACAATAAATATAAACATCTAATTTTTAATATTAATATTCCAGATTTTTTTAAAAAAAATAAAGTTTCGATTTTTTTAAAAAAAGTTCCAGATTTTTTAAAAAATTTAACATCGGTTATACTAAAACCGATGTTAAATTACAAATTAACATAGGTTTTTCTAAAAACCGATGTTAAATTAAAAATTAACATTGTTTAACATCGGTTTTAAAAACCGATGTTAATTTGTAATTTAACATCGGTTTTAGTATAACCGATGTTACATTTTTTAAAAAATCTGGAACTTTTTTTAGAAAAATGGAAACTTTATTTACAAATTAACATCGGATTTTCTAAACCGATGTGAAATGGATTAATTTAACATCGGTTTTTAGCAGAACCGATGTTAATTTGTTTTAAAATTTTCAATTATGCCACCGCGTCTTTTTTAACATCGGTTTTTACAAAACCGATGTTAAACGAGCGATGTTGAATGTCTTTTTTGTAGTAGTGCTTCCTTTGGAGGCCTCCGAGGCCGCTTTATACTCAGCCTAACAGGTGGAACCAGTAGTCGCGCTATACTTGGAACTATGCCAAGATACTGATCCTCCATTAAGAGTAAATATGTAGCCAGAAGTAGACATCGAATCGTCTTTCTGTCCTTGGAAGTCCAATTCAGTGAATCCCACCACATTTTGTTCTCCACCACCATATTTAAGAACCAGATCTCTAGTCCTTCTAAAGTACTACGGTAGTCTAATGTTCCCTAACTGGGTTAGCCCGAAACCTACTTACCACGCTCCCAGCATGCACAATGTCAGGTTTCGTACACAATAAAGTATACATAAGGCTACCCACGGCAGAAGCATATGGTATATTACTCATTTCTTTCGTTGTTCCTCACTTTGAGGATATATCTTCGAGGAGAGTTTTATTCCATGTCACATCGGAAGGAACCCTCTTTTAGAATCATCCATCTTAAATCGCTTTAAGACTTTATCTATATAGAGGGCTTGGAAAATACCTATCATTCTCTTCGCTCTATCCCAGTAGAGTCGAATCCCAAGAATATAGGTTTCTTCTCCCAAGTCTTTCATGGAGAAATTACTCGAAAGTCAAGCTTTCACAAAACTGAGCATTCCCACATCATTTCCTATTAGTAGAATGTCATCTACATATAGTATTAAGAATGCGATTTTGCTCCCACTAACCCTCTTGTATACACAAGGTTCCTCTTCATTTTGCACGTAGTCAATCCCTTTGACTGTCTCATTAAAACGAAGGTCCCAACTACATGAAGACTGCTACAGTCCATTTCATGGAGTCTACATCCACCATTGCTAGGTCATTGGTTGCGGGTCGGTCTTTTGTTTATCACCTGGAACCTCGTGGAAAACCCAGTTCCTCCAAGTGCATAAAAGTATACCTCATAGGTAATTGAGACACCCTACTAGACCTACGAGGTGGTTGTACTTGTGTTTCAGAAGGTTCGGTTCCATTTTCTTGCACAGGTGTCTCCCGAGGAGTTTCATTGTATTCTTCCAAAAAAATATTTCTACCTGCTCCACCTTCCTGGATGAACTCTTCTTCCAGGAAGTGTGCATGCAAAGAAACAATGATCTTTCGATCTTTGGGAATGTAGAATAGATAACCCATCCTTTCAGATGGTAATTCAATGAAACGTCCCTTTGCGGACCTAGCTTCCAAGTTTTCCACCTTAGTCTTCTTGACATAGGCGGGACATCCCCAAATCCTAATATGATTAAGACTTGGTTTCCTGCCCTCCCACATCTCATGTGGAGTTTTAGGAATGGATCTGGAAGGACATATGTTCAAGATATATGCAGCAGTTAAGAGTGTATACCATCACAGGTAAATCGGTAAGTCAGTATAGCCTAGCATGGAACGAACCATGTCCAACAATGTCTGGTTCCTTCTTTCTGACACACCATTTAACTGAGGAGTGCCTGGAGGTGTTAGTTGTGATACTATTCCATGTTCCTTCAGGAAGTTGTTAAACCCCGTACTCATATCCTTGCCACCTCGGTCTGACCTAAGTGCTTTGATATGATTTCTAGTTTGTTTCTCGACTAGGGCCTTAAATTCCTGGAATTTTGCAAAGGCCTCGGATTTATGTTTCATTAAGTATACATAACCATACCTAGTATGATCATCTGTAAACGTAATGAAATATTGATATCCGTCACGTGCTGCTTCCAAAGCACCACATACATCGGTATGGATTAATCCCAGTTTATCAGCGGCTCTTTCAAAAGTCCCTGTGAATGGGGACTTAGTCATTTTGCCTTTAAGGCAAGATTCACAAGTAGGAAAGAAATCCGATCCCGATGGACCCATAAGTCCATCTTTTTCCATCTTGTAAACCTTGGTCTGACCAACATGACCAAGTCTAAGATGCCATTTCAAAACTTGATTGGTTTTATCCCTACCACGTTTTCTAGTCATAGTATTCACAACTACTTTGTTGCTGAGATTTAGATGATACAATCCATTTAACAATGTAGCAGCACCCACTAATTTATTTCTGAAATAAATTTTGCAAGAACCATCACCAATGAAAAATGAAAAGCCTTTCCGGTCCATGATCGGAATGGATACAATGTTTTTATGCCCCTTGGGCAAAACAAGTACATCTTCTAAAGTCAAAACAAAACCGGATTCTAAACCCAAAAGAAGTGATCCTATGCAAGTTGCCTCGACACTATGCCTGCTTCCGACAGTGATCATAACTTCTCCAGCTCCAAGCTTTCTACTTTGTTCCAGATCCTGATTCACGGTACAAATATGTGAACTAGCACCAGAATCTAGTATCCAGGAAGTACAAAATACAGTAGCAGAACAATTTGTTTCCAAAACTAAAAGTTCTGTACCTAAAGTGCCATGAAGAATCGGACAGTCTCTAGCCCAGTGGCCCAGATCACCGCACTTGAGACAAGCATCCTTCTTATTGCTCTTCGGAACCATCGTGTCCTTGCCCTTTTCCTTGAAGTCCTTAACTTGTGGTCCCGTCTGCTTCTTGGTCTTTTTCTTCTTGTTCTTAGACCTCCGAGATACAGAAGAAATCACAAGGGCAGACTCCTTCATCCGCGTAGTCTTCATCTGAGACTGAGCGGTCACAAGTTTTTTCATTAGCCTAGCTAAATTACATGCAATCTCATTGCAGTTGAAGTTCATAACAAATTGTGAGAAGGAATCAGGGAGAGACTGTAGAATAAGGTCGGTTTAGAGAGAAGTATACATTTTAAAATCAAGAGCCTCCAATCTCTCGATCATGGATATCATTTTGAGGACATGGTCCCCAACCTTCTCATCTTCCTTCATCCTTGCTCCGAACAGTTTCTTGGATATCTCATATCTAGCAGTTCGACTGTGCTCACCATAAAGCTCGGTTAAGTGAGATAGAATTTGCCTAGCAGAAGTCATTTTCTCATGAGCTCTCTGAAGCTCATTAGACATTGAAGCCATCATATATGCACGGACTTTCATGTCATCCTTAACCCACTTTTCGTGGTTTTCAATCTCTTCCTAATTGGCTCTTGTCCGCACTGGAGGCGCCGGAATGTACGTATCCAAGACGTATCCCAGTGGCTCTATACTGAGGACTATCATCAGATTGCGGAGCCAATCCACAAAGTTAGGCCCGTTCAAGGTGTTTTTTTTCGAGTAGAATTGCGAGTGGATTCATTGTCATATTGAGAGTTATGTCTGCATTAAGTACGACATATTAATTAGTGACTCGTTCAATTATGATCTGAGTATAGAATTAAGGTCTTTTCTATTCTTGTTACCCAGCTCCCACTATTTTTATCGGAATAACACACTCCCATGTGAAATCCAGAAGTATCGTCGCTCTACTTCATAGTGGTGATCATGTTCTTTATAAATCTTAATAGAGGGTAACCGAACAGGTTTCTAGTCTATTAATTTTCATAAAGTGGTGTCAAATACCAACCCATCTAATGGATGATACGATTTTCTTTTTCCCCTTGTTCACTCCTCTCAACCTATACGATTTCTATGGGTTGTGAACAAGTTAAGTTTATACCATCGACGCAAATCAGTTTCAAAATTGAATCTTATCCGGCAACCTATCATGTTTCTAGGGATAACATTTGCTCCAACCGAAGGTATCCAATGCGCTCCCGGTAATTTATCCATCCTCCCCAAACGACTACCCTGATAACTCGGAAGCATAGCACATCCGGTTTGGAGTTCAATTTCCTGAAAGCTCGACGGAGGGAAGGAAAACCTTGAAACCTTATAAACTTAATAATTTGTCGTAGGAGAATTTTCGCGATTAATGTTACACTTTGCACATTAATTTATTTGAGCGCGTTTGTAGCATTCATACAATATGAACAACCATTCACAACCTAGTTGCTACCAACATGTGGTTCATGGACCGTTCCTAGAAAACAAAAACTCCATAATCTAATTACAAGTCTTCGTCTTGAATCTTCGTCTTCTCGAAATGGATCTTCCTCCGGTCTTCATCATTACATATAAATTTTACATTGAAAATTGCATCCTAGATACAAATATTTCTAGTAAAATAAATAGGCTCAAAACGGCCTTTACAACCCAATCGAATAAAACGAACGATTCAAAAATTAAGTCCACGAACCACATCCTCATTCAAAAGCATTCATCTAATAAATACTATATAAATGGAAAGCGTAGAGACACATTGATCCAATCAACAATTCGAACCGATCCAATCAATTCATCCAATACGAATTAATCCAATTAATTCAAACACCATCAATTTTAACTTGTTCCGGACGATAAAATATTTCATTAAATTAATTACCCTAAGATTAAAATTACCATAATTAAATTTTAGTCAAACTAAATCCAATTTAATTTGTGGGAAATTAATTATCGAACGAAATATAAAAACGGAGTCGAAAAACACGGCCGAGCACCGCCAAAGAAGTCGCCAAAGAGGCCGCCGAAAGGTCGGCAGGGACCGAGACCATTTCAGCGCCGGCAGTCGCTGAGCATGCCGGCACCGGATGCCGAGCGTGGCGATCACAGTCCAGATCACGACCGCCGCCTCGATCACAGGCGCCTTGCCACCAGTCAGCCGGGTCCGATTATGTTTTCAGCTCATGTTTTGCCCCGATTCCAAAAATAACATTTTTCTAATCTTTATATTACACTTTAAATCAGTTTTTCAAAAGAAAAATAGATTTACATTGTACCATAAAATCATGAAAAAATAATTTTTGGATGAACAATAGAAAATCAACGATTAATACGATTATGATTCCAAATCATATACCATCTAATCAAGCATTCCAAATGCCAATATCGTATATACGATCGCAAGACCTACGCTCTGATACCACTGTTGGGATTCAATGCCTAAAACGAAGGCCCGGTGGAAGCGGTAAAACGAAAATTAATTCGATCCGAATCCCTACGAGGATCGATCGAGCTACGTATATACGAATATATAAACGAAAACACAAGAGATGTAAGAACTCACCCTTGTAGTCTGTTGACTAAATGGATTCCTTCTCTTGAGCTATTGCCCAAGCTTTAGTTGAATTCTCTACGATCCAATATACTCCAAGTTCTTGGATGATCCAACGCCGAAAGGACCGCGTCTCTACTTGTCATGCGCCGGAGCAACGACCGGAACGACTAAACCTCGTTATCCTCCAAGGATACGTCTAGAACAAGGTTATAGAAGCTATACAACTCAAGATTCAACACTCTAAGTGTTTAATCTAAAACCTCTCTATCTCACAAATATTTTCTCCAAGAAAAATTTAGGAAGAGAAGTGAAGATGATGATGAATATGGTGAAGCCTAGGAAAAACTTTTCCTTTCTCCTCTTCTCTTGCCAAAAACGTGAGATGAAGTTAATGGCCAAGGAGATATGGTCTTCACACATATATTCTCATCATATCATACCAAATCACCTACCATTTGACAAAATCACCAAAGTGATATATTGTCCCTTTGAATTGTCACAAAGCTAGTACCCCACCAAGTGAAGACCAAGACAATGGAGGGAGTAGGTGACTTGGGGCAGCCATCTAGAAGGAGTCGGACAAGTTTGGTTCGTTTCGGACTCCCGAGAGTCTAAACAGATAAACTCCGATTCCGTTCCGATGTATTTATATCGATTAATTAATCTAATTAATTAATCATATCAAATAAATAATAACATAATTAATTTCTCCAAGAAATAATTATATTCATGAATTAAATTAATCACCCAGTGATATATTTAATTCATTAGGCCGAAAATCAATTTATCTAATAAATTGATTTAGACATCCAATGTCCCAATTTAGATATCCAATATTTAATATTCGTAATGAGATGATAAGCTTGATTCATTCCGTCGTCAATCCTATTGCGCGGCTCGGTAGGTCCGTCTCAGTCAGCAATGGGAGCAACCAAAGAGTAGTAGCACCACCTACCCATCCTAACAGCCTACACTGTACCCCAACTGAGAACGAATGATAGGATCATTCAAGAACCATTCTGTCGTGAATACCAGTATACGTATAAACCCTTCTTTCAAATGTCCCGATCAAGTTATAGGGTCACGGTCAGTCAAACCCTATCTGTACTTGACGCTGTTGTTACCCAAAATATTATCCGAAGATAGTATTGCTGGAATGATCGAGTAACAAACAAATGCGAGAACACATCCGTGAGGGAAAAGATAACACAAGATTTGCCGGGGATGTTAATCCCGGGCTTGAATGCTCTCGCGAGATGTTATTAATAAATATACTGTCGAGTAGAAATATTAATGTTACAATCTATTACAATGAGTGTAAAGACTTCTAGTTATCTAAGCTGTAGAGCGTGTAGATTGCCGGAAGAACCAGATATGTAGATCTGTGAGTTCTTGCTTGGGATGTATGATAAGTGTATATGAATATCACTATGAATGTATAAGTGATTGCCAGATGGGTCTTTGATTCTCTTTCTGTGTGTATTTACACTGTATTCACGGTAAAATCGCGTCCCTTTTGGCTACTGTCGTTTGTCCCTTATTTATAGGAGACAAGGTTGTTGGGACCTCTCAGGCGATCGCGGGCGACCGCCGTTTTCTATATTATAATAAGATGGCCGATCGTCCCGTCACGTGGGCCGCCCCTTAAAGTCTCTGGGCCGCTGGTGGCCACCGTGGCGAGCCAATGGGAAGCCAGCACGCGTCCTGGGTCGCTGTCCGGGGAGGGCCCATTTTGTACCTTTTGGCGGCCCTGTCGGTAGGTGAGGTAGGTGACAGGCTGGGGTCAGAGGTCCTATCTGTCGGTACCCTTTGAAGATCCGCACGTGGGCCACCGTCCAAGATTCGGTCTTCGACAACTTTGACAGATATTGGATCCATACGTGGCACGATATGATTGTCTCTGATTCGCACATCAAAGACGATCGCCAGATATCAAAAGACGTTCGCTGGGTACCAAAAGACGATCGCCATGTGTGTCGATCGCTGGGCGTTCGCCCAGAGTAAGTCTTCTATGGTTGGCTCTCTGGTCGTTATGCCGATCGCCATCGAGGCGTATTAATCGCCGTACAACAATTGCCCCCCAGCTCGCTTCGATGTTTGAAAACACAGGGTGAGGTGGCACTGTTGGCGATCGCCAATGTATTGACGATCGGACGATCTGATTTCAAATTTGGACGATCTCCTTTTACGCTGGGAGCAACGAGAAATGAAAGCGGGCTCTCGAAACGTTGCAAGGACACGCGTCGCGCTACTGTTGGGGGAGTCCGACGGTTTGTCAGACTTGTCGCCAGGCGTGCCCTCGAAAATACGCGTACGCGGGATTCGAGGGCAGCATTTATGGTGTCCCCCCACTGACGGTTGCACTCTAGCCCTCGAACTTTCGCCTATTTGCATAGAGACCCCCGCTTCCATCTATAAAAGGGGCTAGGGTTACTCCATTTTTACTCTTCACGCGTCCTTGCCTTCTTGCTGAAACTCTGCAGAAATTTCCGAAGCTTCTTATGCCGATCGTCTTCCTTTTTCCTTTTAGGTAAGAAAATCCATCTTCTTCCTCCTTTTACTTTTTAAGAATATGTCGAGAGGATCTAAGACCTTCGAGGCCGGAAGCACTTCCGCCGCCGCGGCTTCGCCTGACCGGGAGGAGATTCTCGTGGGAATCCCTATGGAAACGGTCGTTGAGGCTATTCATGCAGGGATTCAACCCGCAGAGCTTGAGGAGCTTTTCAACGAGGCCGTAGTGGCGAAAACGGCGGCGATGGCAGAGCAGGGGGCCTCGCCGGCGGACGAAGATGAACTGGTGCGGATGATTTAGGAACGGGAGAGTGTATTTGGCCCCGCCTATGTGGCTTTCGCCAAGATTATCGAGGGGATCGCCGGACCCTGTCCGGAATTTGACTTTGAAGCTTACTCCGCCGTTCATCCTTACGAACGTGTGAAGCGAACGGTGTTTCGGGCCGCCGACCCGTCTCAGTGGACCCTTGGTAAGATCCGGAGTTCGGCGACCCGGAAAGACTTGGACCGCTGGAGGGCGAAATATCATATTCCCTCTGACGTCTCCATGCACGTGCCATCGGAAGATGAACGTGCCGATCAACCGCCTGAGGGTCTGGTCACCGTTAGTGAGATGATCATGGAGGCCGGTTTGCGATTCCCTTTGCCGTTCAGCATCTCCTACTTATTGATCGCCTGGAATTTGGCGCCGCTATAGTTGACGCCGAATGCCTGGCTACAGGTCATCTGCACTTTGACACTGTTTGGCGGTCATCGGTTGTTCCGCCTTCTTTCTGTGATGGAGATGAACTATTTATTTAAACTGGCTGCGCAGAAAGGGTCGATCGGCGGTAATCATATCCAAGTCCGAATGGGAAGAGTGGTCCTCGGCGTGCCGAACAAGACCCGCGGTGACCTGGCAAAATGGTGCTGGGTCGGCGGAGCGTGGCGATCGGCATCGAGTGACAGACCGGAGGAGGAGTTGGAGATTCCTACCAATTTTCGGGAGAGGAATCCGAGTAAGGATTTTAATTCTCCCTTTGATTGATCTTGTCTTGGACTGATCTAATTTCGTTTCGTTTTTGCAGGACCTCTTGTTCCAGTGATCGGCGATCTCCCTTTCGATTTCTTGATCGTTTGGGAGCGGATTCGTGCCTTGCCGGATTCCTTCATAGATGTTCGCTCGCTCGGTGCCGAACTTCATCGGTTGGGGGCTCGATTGTTTCGCTTCCCTCATCACTTGAGAGTTCCAGGTATAAATTTTATTTCTTCCTTGCTTGACGATCGTCTCCAGGAGGTCATAACGTCTAAGTAGTTGTCTAATCTTGTTTGTACTTCTTCTTTGACAGAGATTCACTTTTCCCTCTTTACCGAGCCACCACCAGAGATCGCCATGTCTAACCCAGGACTCATCGGTCGCCTTCACTTGGGTAAGAAGACTGGTCGTGTTCCTGCGACGACGTCTCGCCCTCTTCCGGTGGTGAGGCCCGCTGGGGTGCCGGTCGCCGAGCCGGAAATTCAAGAAGAGGCACAACTCCAGCGCCGCAAGCGGCAGAGGTCGGAGGAGTCTTTGCCGACCACTGAGGCGGACGTGTCTATTTTGGAGCCTCCGGTTGCCGCGACTCCTATCTCCGTCGTTCCGATGATGGAGGGATCAGGCTCTAGGCCCTCGGCGTCCGGCTCCAAGTCATCGGGCGGCTTCTCGAAGAAGGTGGCGATCGCTGAGGCGGAAACTTCTCGGGGCAAGCCTTATTTTGGCCGCGATCCCGAGCTGGTCAACAGGTAAGACTGAATCGAACTTTCCGAGTTAAGCATTTTGGTTGAGATATAGACTAACTTCTTTGTCTCTTTTGTTTGCGCTGCAGGATCCGTCTTGCCGACCTGGACGTCGCTCCCATGGTGCTGGATTTCTTGTCGAGTAAGGCTCCGCAAAAGTCCCTCGACATCCCTACTTACGTCGAGAAGGCTATCACCGCACTGCCCAAGGCTTGGACGACCGATCTTGATGCGATCGCTCGTCGGCGATCTGGGGATACCATGCAGGCAACCATTGCCCTGGCTCTCCAGACGGCGACGATGGCCATCTAAGCTGCCAAGGATTTTGAGGGGCGACCCTCTGCTGCTCGTCTCCATAGCGACCTTGAGGCCGCCCGGAACTCAAACATTGAATACGCCAACCGGATCCAGTCTATAGAGAAGGAGTACGTGGAGACATCCAAACGGGCTAAACAGGATGTCGACCGACTGAAGCAAGAGCTGAGCCGCTCCAAGGAGGCTGCCGATCGATTCCGTGATCAGGAGAAAGAAGCCCGCCGGAAGCATGCGTCTTCGCAGGAGGAGGCAGCCGGGCTGAAGGCGACGGTGGATCAGCTCAGCGGCGAGCTGGAGGCGGCGAAAAGAGAGCTGGAGAGGGCCAAGGGAGAAAATGCCGCCAAGGTGGTCGAGCTGGCAGAGGCTGGGAAGACGACCGTGGAGTTGAAAGGGCAGCTGAAGGCGATCGAGACCGATCCCTACCTCAATGTGGCACTCGTCGGCGAGTTCGCCTATTATGTGGCCTACGCCGATGCTGTCAGAGCCGCCAAGAAGGTAGGGATCGAGGTCGGTCCTCTTATGGAGAGCTTCAAGGTTTATGCGCTTGAACACCCTTTGCACCCGGAGTTTTCCTTGCCGATCCTCGACCTCGTCGATTGGGGGATCGACTTGAGTTGGTATCCTTTTCCGGATAAACTCATTCGTCCTGAGGCCGATGGGGGGGCGCATGCCGATCCGTCACCTGAGGGCGAAGACCAGCCGGAGGGACATTGAGAGATCTCGTTATTTTCCTTGTATCTTGCAATTTTTGCTTTCTCTTTGTATTGCCTTCGGGCTTCCTACTGTAAGAACTCCTTTTGATAATGAATGAAATATTCATTTTTCGCACTGGTGCCTTTTTATGTACGATCGCCTTTGAATGTTTGCATGCGAATTTTAACAAGTATGTGTATGATTACATACGATGTGTTGTTCATCCGACCGGTTGTTTGAATGTTGAATGTATTGATATGTTTTAAATCGAAATTCTTACTTGTAAATTTTGTCGAACAATATTGATCGTCCGGCTTGTGTTTGAACTAACCCGATTGAGTACGGTTCCTTCTGCCCGACCGGATTTAGGATTAGCTCCCCTTCACTGCCCCCTTGTTTTTGTTTACTTATTGTAAGAAAGGGTACAAAAACAAGTCTGTTAGGCGAGCTATCTTCAGTTTTCCGACTCTGAGGGATCGTGCTCGGTCGCGGAGTTCGATGGACCGATCTACACAACCATTTCTTTGTGTGCAAGGGACATTGCCTATCCCGCGACTCACTTTATTGTGAGGGTCCTCCGTTAGGCTGCGCCTGCCTTGTATTTAAACGAAAGGTAGGCGATCTTGGTCTGGAGGAGTCCTTGCACGGGGCGTCGTCGGTTTATTCGACTCCACGTCCGCGGCTTTGTAAGCACCTTTCTACCTCAGGTTGGCATGTTAGATGACGACCCTCGACGGTATACGTTGTGACGGGGTAGGGACGCATCGCCTTGTCCGAGTACATAATGTTAGATGACGTACTTTGAGGACGTGCAAACGTGTCCACTGATCATTTTGGAGGGTCCTTTGGCTACGCCGGCCTCGTATTGAAACGAAGGGCGGGCGATCTAATCCCGAAGGAACCTTGCATGGGCGAAGCTGTCGGTTCCATCGACCTCCAGGACCATGGCTGCATTGATTTTACCTTGGACCGCCATGAACGACGATCGTCGGTGGTATGTGATATGCCTGGTGGGGCGATCGCCAGAATAGATGGGATTGGAAAAATCTCATTTATATTCCTTGTACATTGGGCAGTTGAAACTGAATACAAAATTTTTACTGGTAGTATTTCTTCAGATGCATGGCGTTCCAGGGATATTGATCCGAAGTACCGTCAGGGTGTTCAAGTTCGTAGGCTCCCTTAGTTAGCCATTTAGATATCCTGAAAGGGCCTTCCCAGTTCGGACCAAAAACACCTGTGTGGGTCTGGATCTTTTTGAGGACGAGATCGCCCACCTGAAACCTTCTCTCCTTGACCTTCGAATTGAAGAACTTCTCGGATCTCCTTTTGTGGATTGTGTTCCTCATTTCTGAGGTCAGTCGTCGTTCTTCGAGCATGTCGAGGTCGATCCATCGGGCCACATCATTGTCGGTCGTCATCTCTTGTTCGGTTCGATGGCTGAAGACGGCGATCTCCGAGGGAATCACCGCTTCCGTTCCTAAGGCGAGGGCGAATGGGGTTTCGCCGGTTGAATTACGGGTCGTCGTTCGATAAGACCACAAAACGTCTGGGAGCTCGCTTGCCCATCGTCCTAGCCTAGATTCGAGTCGCGCTTTAATTGTGTGTTTGAAGATCTTGTTCACAGCCTCTAGCTGCCCGTTCGTTTGAGGGTGATAGGGAGCCGAGAACGACCTTTTGATTCCCCACTTCTCATAAAATTGCATGACTTCTAAGCCGTCGAACTGCTTTCCATTGTCGGAGATGATGGCCTGGGGCAGACCGAATCGGCATATGATGTTTCTCCAGATAAACTTGATCACTTGCTCTTGGCCGATCTTGTTGAGCGGTTCAGCCTCAGCCCATTTGGTGAAATAATCGACCCATACGATGGCGAACTTACAGCCCCCTGGAGCCGTCGGCAAGGGACCTATAAGGTCGATGCCCCATTGCGCGAATGGCCAAGGGTTGTACATGGAGGTGAGATGTTCGTGGGAGAGTTTAATGTTTGGGCCCATTATTTGACACCAGTGACACGATATGACATAGGCGATCGCGTCCTTCTGAAGTGATGGCCAGAAAAAAACCTTGCCTGGTTGTCTTATGGATGAGAGCTCGCCCGCTCGCATGGTTTCCGCAAATCCCGTCATGGATCTCGGCTAAAACGAGCCGACCTTCCTCCGGTGTAATACACTTGAGGAGGGGAAGGCTGTGTTAGGAAAACTTGTTAGATTTTGATGATGTCATTAATATAAAATCAAATGTTTATTACTTGGCAAAAATGTAAGGAAGAACCAAATGAGTATCTTCCATAGGCCAAATATGTTAAGTATAAAACTTGGCAAAATGTAAAGAAGAACCAAATGAGTATCTTATGTAGGCCAAAAATTAGTTAGGCTGAAAATCAGCTAAGTACTGAGTACAACTAAGTTCATCAGAGAGGATCAGTCGAGTCGAGTCAGAGTAGTCCTGGTCAACATAATTTATCAGAGAAGTTTGACCAGACTGCAGCCAAGGTACCTCAGGGAAGTCACCTGATCAGATAAGTCACAAACAGTGAACAGCAGATAGGTCCTGACTGCAGAGATGTTAGCTGCTCAACAGCCTAATCGAAGTCAGCCAAGTACTCCAAAGTCCACGTCAGCATGCGTTGAAAAGTCAATTATTACGGAAAGTCACATGCAACGTGAAGAGACAAATTGGAGTGATTCCCGCTAGAGATATGATTTAAATAAATCATCCAGACCCACCTTGAAGACTTTAATCGTTTTATATTCAAAAGATTCGGCGCTCACATGCAGAAGTCTTCACAACGGTCGGAAGATAAAATAAAATAATGGGAATCCAGCCTTGCAACGTTCAGAAAGATTAAACAAATAATTCTTCCTCCAACGGATGGATTTGTTCAAAAGATTTACAACGGCTACAAGGAAAAAGCTCAGAGATCGTGACCTATATATATCCGAAGATTTGAAGCTGAGCAACTACCGGTGCGAACATACATTCAAGCGATCAAAGCAATCAAGCAATCTAAAGCAATCAATAGCATCGTGAAAAGAGCAGTTCTAAAAGTTCATACTTAAAGAAGCTCTTAGTTGGAGAAGACAAAAACTCTTGTCTATAATCCACGATACGGGGTACTTCCTTTGGTTGAAGTAAGAGACTGTAAAGGCATCCAAGGATCGAGGATCAAGAGGTGCAAGGCAGTCAAGTGTGTACAAAGGCATGGATTTCCACTGGTTGGAAGCTGTTGTAGTGTGGTTTGAATCACTGTAATATTTATCAGTGGTTGAGAATTATAGTGAATTCATCTCCAACTGGTTTGGAGAAAAGTGGACTAGTAGAGGATTACCCCACCTCTAATACCACTATAATCGCCTGCGTTCTTTACTGTTTTATTGCATCATACTTTTAACTGCTGCATTCATTGTTAAGTGTTTCATTAGTTGCTTTCTATTCGTCATCAGCTGACTTCCGCATATATTAAAGAACAAACGACTCCAAGTCATTTGTTTACCTTTCAGCTGAAGAAACTCACTCTTCGTGAAAAAGAGTTTAAGAGTTTCTACAAGTCTATTCAGCCCCCTCTAGACTTGTACCTGGACGACTTGTGACCTACAAGTGGTATCGGAGCGGTTGGTTCATTTATTTCACGAACCAGATCTATATCAGATATATATCTTGACTCTCACTTTATAATGGAACACATGCACTCTAGACTCCCTGTGTTTTCAATTGACGAGTATGATCTGTGGAAGATAAGGATGCAGGCACACTTATCTTCGATTCATGACGACATGTGGTGCATCATCGAGGACGGTCCATTCATCTTTGAGAAGGACAACACAACAGAGGAGATCGCAGCAGGGAAGCCAGAGAAGATTCCTAAGAAGAGGACAGAAGTGACGCCCGAAGAAAGAAAGCTGGCCAATCTTGATAACCGGGCCAGAGATGTGTTATATCAAACTCTTGACAAATCCACCATGGTCAAGATCAAAAATTGTAAGAATGTCAAAGAAATCTGGGACACATTAGCCCTAATGTGTGAAGGAACGGAGCTGATCAAGCAAAACAAGCTGTCAATTGCTATCCAAAAATTTGACAACATTAAAATGAAGAATGGTGAATCCATAGATCAAGTGGACACAAGGTTCACTGAGATTATTAATGAGATCAACTCCCTCGTCAAAACCTATGGCAACAGGGAAATGGCACTAAAGGTTCTCAGATCTATCAACCCCGAATGGAGCATGAAGGCCGTGGCCATGAGAGAGTCTAAGGACCTCAATAAGATAAAGATCGAGGAGTTGTTCTCTGATCTGAAGGCTTATGAGTTCGAGCTTCCAAGTTCATCCTCAACTGAGCCTGCAGAGAAGGGAATCGCGTTTGCAGCCGAGTCCCCTGCCAAGAGCCTATCTGATGTAAAGCCTCCAAATCCATTAGATTTTGAGGATGAAATGGCGTTTATTATGCAAAGGTTCAGCAATTTTAGAAAGAACTACTCCAAATACAAGAAAAAATATAAGGAGAATCCAAGAAGGAACCAGAAGGCTGGAAGCTGGAAAGTAGAATGCTACAACTGTCACAAAACAGGACACATCCAAATGGACTGTCCTGAGCTCAAGAAGGACGAAACCAAGAAGGAGGTGGGCAGAAAAGAAGATAGAAGAAAGGCCCTCATCGGAGAAGACCAGGAGCATGTCGAATCAAGCGTGGATTCTTTTCTGATGAAGATGAGGAGTATGACTGCTGAAGGCAAACCTAGGCGATGAAGAGGTAACTTCTAAACCCACCGGTTCAAATAATAGCTCAGCCATGTCACAAGATATGGATCTACATGAATCGGTAAATCGATTATTTAAAGATTTTGAAACACTCAAATCTGCACACCAAACTATCGTGAGAGAAGACTCAGCTGCAAGATGAGAATAGGCAGCTGAAAAATGATTTCGAAAAACTCAGCCTAGATTTAAATAAGGTTGAGATAACTGCAGATGACTTTAAAAACCAGGCTCACGTTAATACAGCTGAGATAAACTAACTAACCATTTTACTTAAAGAAAAATCAGCTGCACTTGCTCATGCCAAAAACGAGTTTACTAAGCTGACACAGGTGAATAAAACTCAGGCGCAAGAAATAACCTCCCTGAAGGCGTCTTCAACCCTGGAAGAATTGTGTACCAACAAAAGGCCACTATATTCCAAATCAGGCCTTGGATATGATCCTCACGCTCCCTTTAGTTCTAAAAGAAAATTTATCAAGGGAGAAACAATTGTCTCGACTGTTGAGCCTACGTATAAACTGATATTCAAAAACAGGCAACAGCCAAGTCAAATGTCTAGGCTGCAGTCACGTTACACCAGGCAGCCACCTAGACAGGCGACTAGGCAATGGCCCAGGCAAAAACAGCAGCCCAGACAACATGCCCACTATTACCAACAACTCCCCAAAAACAGATTTCATAATGGGAGGGGCAGATGGAAACCTCAAGGTTATCCTAATTACCAAAATGAACAAGTGTGGAGACCACAATGATTTAATAAATGGTCTCAGTCTAGATTTAGAAATGGCCCACACTATCAACATTTTGAGGAATATCCGGTATACAATCCCAACAGGAGATTTAGACCTCGAACTTACACACCTTTTGAGGGTTATAATAATAATAACAATTTCTATATTCCAAGGAGAAATCAATTCTCCAGGAAACCAGCTAACCCCAAAGGACCCACACAGATTTGGGTACCTAAATCTCTGCTTGTCTGATTGCAGAAAAGGTGGAAGGACTACAACCACATCTCCACAAGCTCAAATTTTGGAGGTGAAGAATGGTTTGTAGACTCTGGATGCTCGAGGCATATGACCGGGAACAAGAAGATGCTGTCCAAATACACCAAAGAAAGAGGTCCCGATGTAACCTTTGGAGATAGCTCTAGAGGACAAACAAAAGGCTTTGGAGAGCTGCACCGAGGAAATATTGTGATATACAAAGTTCATTATGTCAAAGGGCTCAAGTACAACCTCCTGAGCATAAGCCAGTTTTGTGACGAGAAAAACCTAGTAGTCTTCACCATCTGGAAATGTATGGTGATAGACATCTTATCTGGAGAAATAAAGCTACAAGGTTTCAGAAGGAGAGATGTCTACATGATTGATTGGAACACAGGAACACCTAACTCCTGTTTTCTATCCAAGATAGTAGCTGAAAATGGAAGGTTGTGGCACAAAAGACTATGTCACCTGAACTTCAAAGCCATCAACAAGATTAGTTCTCAGAAGCTGGTCAGAGGACTTCCAAATGAAGCATTCAAGAAGGAAGCACTTTGTGATGCATGTCAGAAATGAAAGCAGACCAGGGCATCGTTCAAGCCAGTTCAGCCTACAACGCTCACAACAAGGATCTTAGATCTACTCCACATGGATCTATTTGGTCCTATCAAGCCAAGGACTTTGAGCGGCCGAAAGCATGCACTTGTTATAGTAGATGATTATTCAAGGTACACTTGGATTATCTTCCTATATAAGAAAAGTGAAACCTTGACCAAGTTACGAGGCTGTGAGAAGGATCCGAATGAGAAATCCCTATCCATAATCAAGATCGGATCGGATAGAGGAGGAGAGTTTCTCAACAAGGCGATAAGCGGATTACAATGATCGAATGGGATCCGGATGAGCTCTCTGCGGCCAGGACGCCTTGAGAATGGTGTTGCTGAAAGAAGGAACAGAACCACTGAAGGAAGCGGCAAGGTCCATGATTGCGAAGCGGACCTACCCAAAAGGTTCTGGGCTGAAGCTGTCAACACGGACTGTCACACCTGAAACAGAGTATGATAGTAGGGAGACATGGCAAAACTCCCTATGAGGTTTGGAATAATAGAACTCCTACTGTTGCTTACTTTCATGTTTTTGGTTGTAAGTGTTTCATCCACAACAATGGTAAAACACAACTAAACGCCTTTGATGCTAAAACTGATGACGGTCTCTTTATGGGATATTCTCAAAGAAGCAAGGCATATAGAGTTTTTAATAAAAGAACCTTAGTTGTGGAGGAAACACCCCATGTTGTTTTTGATGAATCTACCGTTGAGTACAGGAAACAAGTTGAGCTAATTGAGAACAAGCTCAAGTCAGCAACCCTTGAAGAAGTCATTGTTCATGACACTGGAATGGTGGACTCACCTGCAGACTAGCCTGATGACCCAACTGCACCTGCTGAAGACCCAACTGCAGATCAGACAGGATCACCAAACCTATCTGATCCAATTGCTGCTGAAGAAGATCCAGCCGGAGCTGACAAAGACTCATCTACAGATCAGAACCAACCTGCAGATGACAAGATGGTAGCTGATCCGATTGGACGAGAACCATTGATGCAGAAATCCACCAGGGCAATCCAACAGGGGGAACAAACCCAGAAGAGGACGATATCCCCAAATGGCTCAAGGATCACCCAATCCAGCAAATTATCGGAAAGTTGACTGATGGAGTTAAGACGAGACAGTCAACCCTACCAGCATGAATGGAGATGTTCTCATGTTTTATGTCGCAAATTGAACCTAAAACTACAGAACAAGCCTTGGAAGATTATTCATGGATTAATGCCATGCAAGAGGAATTGGAGCATATGGAAAGAAACAAAGTTTGGGAACTATGCATGACACGATCACAAGAAAGTTATTGGCACCAAATGGGTTTACAAAAATAAGAGTGATGAAGACGGAGCTGTTGTTAGGAATAAGGCCAGACTTGTAGCGAAAGGTTATGCATAGTGTGTAGGAATAGATTTTGATGAAACCTATGCACCCATTGCAAGATTAGAGGCCATCAGACTATTCCTCGCATATGCTGCATGCAAGGATTTTGAAGTCTATCACAAAAAAGTTATTGGCACCAAATGGGTTTACAAAAATAAGAGTGATGAAGACGGAGCTGTTGTTAGGAATAAGGCCAGACTTGTAGCGAAAGGTTATGCATAGTGTGTAGGAATAGATTTTGATGAAACCTATGCACCCGTTGCAAGATTAGAGGCCATCAGACTATTCCTCGCATATGCTGCATGCAAGGATTTTGAAGTCTATCAGATGGATGTGAAGAGTGCTTTTCTAAATGGAATCCTAGAAGAAGAAGTCTATGTAGAGCAACCCCCAGGTTTTGTCAAAGGAGACAAAGTCTACAAGCTGTTGAAGGCTCTTTATGGACTCAAGCAAGCACCAAGATCGTGGTATGAAACACTGTCTGTGTTTCTTGAGAAAAATGGATTTTGCAAAGGAAAGGTGGACAAGACCTTATTCAGAGTAGAGCACGAAGGCCACATATTAATAGTCCAGATATATGTGGATGACATCATATTCGGATCAACCAATCCAGAGCTATGCGAGAAATTCTCCAACCTCATGCAAGGAGAATTTGAGATGAGTATGATTGGAAACTTAACTTCTTTCTCGGACTACAAGTTAAGCAGATGGAAAAAGGAATTTTCATCAACCAAGCAAAGTATACCAGAGATCTTATCAAGAGATATGGAATGGAATCAGCAAAGCCCGCAAGAATTCCAATGAGCACAAGTACTCACCTGGATGCAGACGAGGCAGGCATATCAGTGGACTCAACCCACTACAGAGGACTCATTGGATCTCTTCTGTACCTCACTACAAGCGAGCGGACATATCTATGTCTTTGTTGGAGTTTGTGCACGATTCCAGTCCAAGCCGAAGCAATCACACCTAGATGCAGCCAAGAGGATAACAAAATACCTTAAGTCTACAATCAATGTTGGACTATGGTACCCCAAGGATGATAATTTCGAGCTGTCAGGATACTCAGATGCGGATTTCGCAGGATGCAAAATCAACAGGAAGAGCACTAGTGGAACGTGTCAATTCCTAGGAACCAGACTGATATCCTGGTTTAGCAATAAGCAGGTTTCGAACTCTATCTCCACCACAGAGTCAGAATACCTAGCTGCAGGTAGCTGTTGTGCACAGATTCTATGGATCAGACAACAGTTAAGGGATTATAATATCATTGCCAACGAAGTTCCAATCTGGTGTGACAACAATAGTGCTATTGCAATAACCAACAATCCGGTTTTGCACTGAAGAACGAAGCACATTTATGTTAAGCACCACTTCATCAGAGACCATGTGCTTAACAAAAGGGTTAGAGTTGAAAGAGTCAGCACAGACTACCAGATAGCTGACATCTTTACCAAACCCTTGCTAGAAGAAAGATTTTTGGAGCTGAGCAGAGATCTTGGATTACTAGATTGGGAATCTAGTAGTGAAGCAAGTTGAAGCATTTCAGAGGAAGGACGGACCCAGCTGAAGAATCAGACCCTAACCGATGCAGGCAAGAAGACAAAGGACGGAAAAAGCAACCTAGATGATCAGAATACCAGGCGAGAAGTCAACTCACCTGATGCAGAGCGGTCAACAGTCAACAAATCAGACCAGCTAAGTTTTCTAAACTGACCTCTGAATATTTAATTATTATCTGCCATATTTATAATGTTATTATATTAATTTTGGTTAAAAAATGGCATTTAAATATATTTTTCTAAGCCAAGTGGCAATTTTAATACACGCGTCAATCGCCTATTAAATTGACCTCCACGGTGGCCAATCAGAATCAACCGTCAAATTTTAAAATGGGCCACCGATTCAAATTTGAAATTCAAAAGAATATCAAAAGGCGTACCACCGTTTCAAATATATAATAAATTAATCCATACGTCTCTTCATCTTCTTTATAAGGAAAGAAAACCAGTTACTTTACCTTTTACGCTTACAGAAACCCTAGATTTTTCAGAGCAAAAATTCCTTGAACACCAAATACACTAAAATCTTTTATTTGCAGAAATGGCATCCTACTTCGAAGGAGTTAATTTGAAGGCAGTGAAAGACTAGATCATTTTCTCGCTGGTCGTCGACTTTGAAGGCTTATTGGAAGCGAATTTGGAAGATTACGATGTGCTTGACCTGATTCGCGCAATGAAGCTCAATGGGATCTACCCATTTCTAGACATCAATCCTCAACATCTGTACAAAAAGGATGTTATCTCATTCAATCGCGAAGCTTGTTTGATTCAAGATGGAATTCAGAGCACAGTTGGCAGAATACCAGTCGACATATCTCGAGAGAGGATCCGTACTGTCTTCGGTATGAAGCACCGTGGTTTAGCGGTCGAAGCTCTCAAGCAATCCGCCGCCGAAACCTGGAAGAAGATTAAGGTGGAGAATATCCCGTAAAAATTGAAATTCACTGCCAAGAGGAGTGAACTCAAAAAGATTTACCGTTTTGCGTTGGACATCACCAACAAAATAATCATGGGGATGGCCGGCAGTTATGATCAACTGTCGTCATCGAAGTTTATGGTGCTGGGAGAACTGATTCAGGAAGAAGAAGTTGACTGGGCGGACTACATATTCAGGCAACTCGTGCGAGATGTCAACAAAGCCGAATGGCTTGTTGATGAGAAGAGATTCAAAACAAAGCTGGCATTTGGAACGCAGCTAAGTTGGTTTTTGGAAAAGACTGGTGTGGCAAAGGGAAGCACTGACCCCTTCCACCCCAACAAAAGACTTGGTCATTTGGAAGACCTGCCTGCCCCAGGCACCCTCGAGACTCGGATTGTAGCTGTACTCACCCCCCCAGCCTACATCTCCGAGGAAGAAGAAGTAGGTCTCATAATTTCTATCCCTGAAACTAATTATACCTTTAACCTGCTAGAAAACAATACTTTCAACCTATCAATTGAACAACTCCAGCTTGTTAAGCCACAAGCATTAAAACACTCTTTTGTCAATATTTTTGAAGAGTGGAAGTTTTTCAAAACTCTGACATTTACAAACCTTCAAACTTACATTGGAACTAGTGGTTGGGAATATGCCCAAGCCACAGAGGAGGTACTGATTCACTTTTGCAAAGAATCAGACTTAGTGTTGATCCTCCAGGATAATTGGTTCATGTCACATTTTAAAACCAACATGGACCAATTTATCCATTCCATAATGCTTAGCATTTTTGATGGTTCTTTTGGAGAAGAGGAGGAGGAGGAAGTTGAAAAAGAAATTAGAATTGAGGAGGTAGATGGAGAAGGAAATAAAGAAGTTGTTGATTTGGTTGATGAAGAAGAAGAAGAAGAGCAGGAAGAGAGAAGAATAGAAGAAAATACTCTAGTTGAAAAACAGTCAGGAGAAATTGAGAAAACAGAAGAGGTAGAACAAGAAAAAGATGAAGAAGAAAAGGAGGAGGATGATGAAAAGGATGATGATGATAATGATGATGATGATGATGGAGGAGCTGAAAAAGAGAATGAAAAAGAAAAGGATGAGGAGGAAGAAAAGGAAAATATTGAAGAAAAGGCAGAAGAAGAGAAGGAGGAGGATCAGGAGAAAGAGGAAGAGAAAGAAGAAGAAAAGGAGCTAGAGCCGGAGCCAGAGCCAATTCAAGAAGCTGCAGATAGGACTATGGTACTGCACAGTACACTGGCTAGCAGAGCTAGTCAAGACTCAGTCGTGACCCAGAGAAGACCCCTTCTGGTGTACCTGTTGCAGACAGAAGCTTGCAGTCTAGTGGTTCTTTTGCAGAAGGCTCAGGAGAGCACTCTCCATCAGCTCAGATAACTCCTGCCATGACTGAGCTGATCAGGCAGATAGTCAAAGATATAATTGGAGAGCTGCTGGCGTCTCAGGTCACTCCTGACCTTTAATCAATCAATGCAAAGATCGACACTCTGTTGCAGATAGAGATTCCTCAGCCCCCTCCCCCTACCAACAACAGAATGCCATTTGGCATGTCTGATTGGATGAGCAGAATGGAGCAGCAATTAACTACCCTTGTTGATGCTGAAAAAAAGGGGGAAGAGAGAGTTCAGGGGGAAGGAAGTAATCAAGGAGAGATAAGGGCAGAGATAAGAACAAAGAAGAAGCAAGATATCCTTCAAATTGAAAGACCCTCAAGTCTGAAGAGGAAGGGAGGAGCGGATCCAGATGAACAGGCTGACCAGCCTGAAGGCAAGAAAAGGAGGACTAGAGGAGGCTTTGGGCCTACTTTAGAATGGGAAGGAAAGGAGCTGTGGTATGTTGAGGATTTTATACCATATGAAGCCCTGCCCATGTGGGGAACTGCAAAGAAGAAATTCATCAGAGACTATTACATCTGGGAAATACTCCAGGATGATAATCTCTCCCCACAGCAGATCTTCATCAATTTCATGGAAGCAGCTCACCCAAAACTCTGGGCTATTCTGAAGAAGCATGCTAAGGATCAAAATGCTTATCCTATGATTACCTCATTTAGAGCAGAGGAAGCGCCGACCCGTCTGGACAATGAGCTTAATGAGCTAGAGCTTCAAAGAGAAATCAAGCAGTTATGTCTTGAGAATAGATTCTCATCCCAACAAGAACAAGACTTTGCAGCTCTTGTTGTGAAGAGGAAATATGGTCTTGCTCCAGTCAAGATAAGACCAATTATAGCTAAACCATTCAGGCCTGCCAAACAGCCTATTCGCAGAGGCAGAGGAAGAGGCAAATGACTTCATTTCTTTATACTTGTAATTTTTTTTATTTCTAAAACTTTCTTGTAAATTTCAATCATAATCAAGTCAGAAAAGTTTTATAACAGTCTGTTGAATGACAATTTCCAGTTGTCTCAATATTAGACTGATCTTAGTTTGTGTCTTGCACTTAAGTGCAGACTTGGTCATTTGATTACTTGCTTAAAGTTTTGCCATCATCAAAATAGGAGGAATTTGTTAGGAAAACTTGTTAAATTTTGATGATGTCATTAATATAAAATCAAATGTTTATTACTTGGCAAAAATGTAAGGAAGAACCAAATGAGTATCTTCCATAGGTCAAATATGTTAAGTATAAAACTTGGCAAAATGTAAAGAAGAACCAAATGAGTATCTTCTGTAGGCCAAAAATTAGATAGGCTGAAAATCGGCTAAGTACTGAGTACAGCTAAGGTCATCAGAGAGGATCAGTCGAGTTGAGTCAGAGTAGTCCTGGTCAACATAATTTATCAGAGAAGTTTGACCAGACTGCAGCCAAGGTACCTAAGGGAAGTCACCTGATCAGATAAGTTACAAACAGTGAACAGCAGAGAGGTCCTGACTGCAAAGATGTTAGCTGCTCATCAGCCTAGTCGAAGTTAGCCAAGTACTCCAAAGTCCACGTCAGCATGCGTTGAAAAGTCAAGTATTACGGAAAGTCACATGCAACGTGAAGAGACAAATTGGAGTGATTCCCTCTAGAGATATGATTTAAATAAATCATCCAGACCCACCTTGAAGACTTTAATCGTTTTATATTCAAAAGATTCGGCGCTCACATGCAGAAGTCTTCACAACGGTCGGAAGATAAAATAAAATAATGGGAATCCAGCCTTGCAACGTTCAGAAAGATTAAACAAAGAAGTCTCCCTCCAACGGACGGATTTGTTCAAAAGATTTGCAACGGCTACAACGAAAAAGCTCAGAGATCGTGACCTATATATATCCGAAGATTTGAAGCTGAGCAACTACCGATGCGAACATACTTTCAAGCGATCAAAGCAATCAAGCAATCTAAAGCAATCAATAACATCGTGAAAAGAGCAGTTCTAAAAGTTCATACTTAAAGAAACTCTTAGTTGGAGAAGACAAAAACTCTTGTCTATAATCCTGAGTACGGGGTACTTCACTGGTTGAAGTAAGAGTCTGTAAAGGCATCCAAGGATTGAGGATCAAGAGGTGCAAGGCAGTCAAGTGTGTACAACGGCACGGATTTCCACTGGTTGGAAGTTGTTGTAGTGTGGTTTGAATCACTGTAATATTTATCACTGGTTGAGAATTATAGTGAATTCATCTCCAACTGGTTTGGAGAAAAGTGGACTAGTAGAGGATTACCCCACCTCTGATACCACTATAATCGCCTGCGTTCTTTACTGTTTTATTGCATCATACTTTTAACTGCTGCATTCATTGTTAAGTGTTTCATTAGTTGCTTTCTATTCGTCATCAGCTGACTTCCGCATATATTAAAGAACAAACGACTCCAAGTCATTTGTTTACCTTTTAGCTGAAGAAACTCACTCTTCTTGAAAAAGAGTTTAAGAGTTTCTACAAGTCTATTCACCCCCCCTCTAGACTTGTACCTGGACGACTTGTGACCTACAGGCTGAAAGCTCGCTTGTAAAGCCGGTCGTCCAATAGGGTATATCTGGTCGCACGTAGCCGGAGTTGGCGAGCTTTAACACGGTCGTCAGGGACCGTTCCGTCCTTTAAGTAATTGATGAACGGAGTCATCCAGTTCTCCTCGGCAGCAGCAATCGTGGTAACCAGGCTTCTGTCGATCGCCGTCCTTGCTGACTTTGTGATTTGGATATTAGAGAAGTCGGCTGCCCCCTCTGATGATGCTAGTTTAGAAAGGGCATCGGCCTGGGAGTTGTGCTCTCTCGGGACTTGTTCAATTAGAAATTCTTCAAATTTTGTGCACATTTCGGCGACCAGCTCTTGGTATTTGACCATCTGTTCGCCGCGCGCCTCATATTTTCCCCTGACTTAGTTCACGACCAAGAGGGATTCTATAAATATATGGAGGCGACGAACATCCAGGGCGAGGCTAGATCGAGCCCGCCAACCAAGGCTTTGTACTCGGCTTCATTGTTGGTCGCGCGAAATCCGAAACGCACAACATTTGTGAAACTTTGTCCATCGGGGCTGATGAGGACGATTCCTGCCCCCGCTCTCGAATTGGTCGCCGAGCCGTCCACATATAACTTCTAGACAGGTCGACCGATCTGGGTTGGACTGTGAGGGAACGTTAGTTCCACCACGAAGTCCGCCAGAGCTTGGCCTTTGATCGCCGTGCGAGGAGCATATGTGATACCATATTGGGCGATCTCCAATGACCATTTGAGGAGCCGCCCGTTGGTGTCTGGTCAGTGTAGAACTTGCCTTAGAGGTAGAGTTGTCAGGACTTCCACTTGATGTTCGAAGAAATAAGCCCTTAGCTTACGAATACTCATGACAAGGGTGTAGGCGATCTTCTCCAATGGTGTATAACGTGTTTCAGCGTCATGGAGCGCTTGACTAACATAGTTGATCGGCAAGTAGAATTCTCCTTCCGCTCGTACCAAAACGGCACTCAGTGTGACCTCCGAGGCTGCTAGGTAAATGAATAGTTTCTCACCGGGGATCGGCTTTGCCAGGATCTGGGGGTTAGATAGATATTCCTTTATTTTGGCGAACGCCACCTGACTCTCCTTCGTCCATGATAACTTCTAGTTCTTTATGGTCGCGAAGAATGGCTTACTTTTATCGCCGAGCCGAGATATGAAACGGTTGAGGGCGGCTAGACAACCTGTGAGGCGTTGCACCTGCTTGACGTTCCGCGGCTCCTGCATGTCAAGGAACGCCTGAATCTTGGTGGGGTTCGCCTCGATCCCCCTTTGGCTCACGATGTGCCCCAGGAATTTTCCGGAGCCCACCCCGAAGTTGCATTTCTTGGGGTTCAGTTTCATGTTGAACTTCTCGACGATGGCGAACGTCTCGACGAGATCATTGAGGTGATCTTCCTTCTTGAGGCTTTTGACCACGATGTCGTCAATGTAGACCTCCATGGTCTTGCCGATCTGATTGGCGAACATTCTGTTGACCAGTCGCTGGTAGGTTGCCCCTGCGTTTTTCAAGCCGAACGGCATTGGGACCCAAAAATATATGTCTTTTTCCGTGTGGAAAGATGTGTGTTTTATGTCTTTCTCCGCCATTGGGATTTGATGATATCTGGCGAAGGCATCCATAAATGACATCATTTCGCTACCTGCTGTACTATCGACCAAGTGATCAATATGAGGCATCGGAAAGTGATCTTTTGGACATGCCGCGTTGAGGTCGGTGAAGTCGATGCATAACCTCCAGGAACCAGTCGGCTTTTTGACGAGCACCGCGTTGGCGACCCATTGTGGTTCGTCTGTAGCTACCCCGATCAATTTGTCGTTGAGTAGCTTTTGGACTTCTATGTCGAGCGCCGCGTACTTCTCGGGGCCGAATTTCCTATGTTTTTGGTGAACAGGCTTCATTGCCGGGTCGATTTTTAGATAGTGGCAAGCGTGCTCAGGACTTATGCCAACCATATCTTGATGCGACCAGGCAAAGACTACGATGTTCTTACGTAGCAAATCGATCAGATCCCCTTTTAATTAGCGGTCGATGCTTGCGCCGATCTGTAGTTCCCGTTCTGGATGAGCCGGATCTATCATTATACTCTCCAACTCTTCGACGGGGACGGTCGCATCTCGTTTGGAACGATTTCCGAACTCGATCCTTGGATCGATGTCGAGACTTGGCTCGAAACCGATCCTTGGCTCGGTGTCGTCCGTTAATCGAACCGAGATGGCGTCCTCCGAGTCGGGTTGGTACAATGTGTCTGGCTCATCGATCTCCATGGGTTGATCATCGATCGTTTCAATGTTATACATAGCATGGGAAGTATTTAACGAAGTAACGACATAGAAGTAATTCAAACATCTTTTTACCATTAGTTGATCTCCTTTTACAGTACTGACCGTCCCATCGGCGGTGGGGAATTTGATACAGTAAAAGAAAGACGAAGCGACCGCCTCAAAGGTTTCCAGAAAGGGGCGACCTAGGAACCTATTATAGATGCTGGGCCTATCTATGATTACAAAGTTCAGGTTCCTAGTAATCCTAACCTTGGGATCGTAAAAGCACATTAGCTCGACAGAGATCTTGATCCTTCCATAGGCCTGGACTGTGTTGTCGTCGAACCCTTGGAGCACGGTGTCGAACGGCTTGATAAATTTGGTCAAGTTGCCGAGCTGGTCCAGGGCGGATTTGAATATGATGTTGCAGAAACTCCCATTGTTGA
Source organism: Orobanche coerulescens (assembly GCA_033398695.1). NCBI lineage: Eukaryota > Viridiplantae > Streptophyta > Magnoliopsida > Lamiales > Orobanchaceae > Orobanche > Orobanche coerulescens. The sequence continues at coordinate 141,718,479 of CM065805.1, read as the reverse complement.
CCAGCACGCGACCGACCATCTCTCCAAGGATACAAGCTGAGATCACCAATGCATCCTCTTTGGGGCATTGTACTCCCTCCCTGTCCTTGTTGGAGAAGGTGATGAGCACGTCTTTAGAAATGGTCGGCTCCGTAGGTACCATGGCATGGACCCAGGCGAACGCCCTCAGCTCGGCCTTTCGCTTCCTGTTTGACATGGTGGAAACCGGGGAAAGGCCCCCGAGGCTTCCACCTCCTGCTTGAAGCATGTTGATCCGACCGCCAGGGTTGATCGGAGGGATCGACTCATCAGAGTATTCCGGATCATGCTCGCTTCTGGCGACCGGATTGGGAGGAGTTCTCTCGTTTTGTCGGTGCTCGCGCCCTCCAGTCCTTTCCGTCCTAGGTTCTGGCTTGGTGACCAAGTTGTCCAGTTTGCCTTCCTCAAACAGTCGCCAGAGCTGTCTGAGGAGGTCGCGGCATTGGCTGGTGTTGTGGCCGGGACTCTTGTGGTAAGCACAGAATTTACTACAGTCTAGATGACTGTGGTCCCTTATCGGCTTTGGTTTGGAAAGCCACTCGCGCCCCTTGATCGCGTTGAAGATGTAGGCCGGAGATAAGTTGAGGTTGTGGAGAAGGTGGACCTCCACATCCTCGAAGGCTTTGAACTCGCCAGGCGGATTGGAGACCGCCTTTCTGGGCTTGGCGACCGCCTTCTTCTGGACATGGGATGGCGCCTTTCCTTCCCCGGACGGTCCCTCGCCTAAGCGGAGGGAGAGCATCCTCTGCCTGGCCAAGAGGTCGGTGGCTCTGACGCGGAAGACCGTGTAGGTCGGGGGGGATATCCTTTGTGAGATGCCTGAACATGGGTGATGTAACACCCCCAATCCACTCAGGGATATTACACGCCGTAGACCCTTTCCACAAGGAGCTACCAGGCGGGAGACTACAAATCAAAACCCACATGCGGTCAACTTGACCAAAACATAATACTGCAGACCGATTAGGTCTCTCAAAACACAGCATAACCGTACATCTGATGAAACTAAAATACAACTCGATCACATAGTACATAAAATGTCCATCCCCTCAAGGATGACAAGAACTCAAACCGACATATTACTGACAGACGACAAACTACAACTGTGACTAGTATCGCTGCATTGCATCATCCTCCGAGCCAATCCTGTGGTTGCTCACTCTCCAGTCAGAACACCTGGAATAAAAAAAACAAAATCCCCAACGAGAGGTCAGTGATGGAATCGCTAGCAAGTAACCAAGCTATACAATTATACATCAAGAATACAACTGTTATGAAAATAACATTTCGACAAGGTAGCAACACGATCCCCGAGTCTAAAGTCTTTTGAAAATTTATTCCTTGAAAACAAACCCTGGGGATTACTCCAGAAATCACTGTAAGAGATTATTTAGAGACTTCGGGGGTCTCAGTGTAAAATCCTGAAATATGAATGTTTTTCATTTTCAAAAGGTTTTCTTTCAAAATCATACAAATGATTTTATTCTCAACTCAAACCTCAAGACCAAAACCATATTCACCAATATAATCGGGATTCAAGATTCAAACATAAACAATTCAAAGATATCAAATCAATAGTCAAAACGTCTCCGTGGCCCCGAAGGGACCCACCTGGATTAGCTCATCAAGAATAAACTCAAACACACCCATAAGTTATCTTGACATCGCACTCGCAAGTGACGATTCTCGGAGCCCTCTCCAGACCTACCCGATTAGATAACCTTATGGTCAAATCGTAACATCTGGCCGTACTCGCAAGCACGCGCCCCCGGAGGCCTCGACGGACCCTACCGGGATAACATCATTCAAGTACGCCCATAAGTTATCATGACATCGCACTCGCAAGTGCCGATTCTCGGAGCCCTCCCCAGACCTACCCGAATTGATAACCTTAAGGTCACAATGTACGTCTGGTCGTACTCGCAAGCACGCGCCTCCGAAGGCCTCGACGGGACCCCTACCCGGATAACATCCCAACTCTCTACTATACACAATAACAAAGGTATAATATTCACCACAACCGCAACCACGTAACACATAGGTTAACGCATCATAACTTCAACAAGGGCACAACATTCACAGCACACCATCATTCAGGAAAAAGGCCAACGAGCAAATAATACAAGTATTACGCGATTACACAATTCTTCGGTTAACTACTCATTTCCAGTATTTATTTTAAGCACAAAATAACATGAAGAGGTAGTTATCATTCTTCTTGAAACTAAAGTTTACGTTCGTAATTACCTTCATAAAATCACATCTTCATTTAGAGGAAGTTACGGTTAAATATACCGTCACTAACGAGTCCACGTTAAATTCACGACACATCACATTCTCAAAGTATAAAGAATATAGACGAGATACTCGCCTCAAGTTCAACGCACGGGGAGCAACGGGAAAGCTCGCCTTAATGACCGCTACCGAACACTCCGAAGAACACGATTCAACTGGGAAGCTCGGACCCCGAAGAAGACAACGAACGGGAGGGTTCCGACTCGAGTTCTTCACAAGGATTTCGTCCCTAAGTCATACCAATGATAAATCAAAAATCGTACGATGGATAATAATCATTCAACGCCCAATTCCCCCCTCTAAGACCTTTTGTCGGACACCTTCAAGGCGTCGACTAAGAACTCGACCAAAACAACGAATCGATACGATCCAACCATGGAATAAAAAGAGAAATGATATAATACATCTAAATAATCATCAATCCATCACAATCCTAAGTTAAATCGGATTAAACGGATGAAAACCACCAAAACACCCAAATTCCCCAAAACTAGATTTCTAGGAAATCTGACCTGATTCGCTCGATCAGAGGATGTTATATGATGGATGATTGATGATATGAACTCCAAGACTTCATGGATTTAACACCTGACAACATCCCTCCATGATTATCAAAGATCCAGCCACGGAAGAGGGTGAAACGAGTGAGAAAAATGATGAAAAACCCGTCTGCAGGGCCTTAAATAGGCTGCCTGCCGGCCGCCTTACGTACATAACCGGCCATGGCTTGCGTACGTAACCGGCCATGGCCGACTCACTGCCTAGAAATGCCGGAAGCGTTACGTACGTAACCGGTCAAGACTTACGTACGTAACCGGCCTTACGTATGTAACTGCCGAGCACTACCGGCCGTAACTCGGCCAGGGCCCAGACTGCCCGGCCATGACTCGGCTGGGGCCCACTCCGACGGCCCGAACGACCCCGAAACCCGAACCTGAATACGAATCGAAGATACGGTTACGAAGTACTCGCAAAGACGAATTCGAGCACTAAGAGAACACATAATTCCGACCACCCGAAGGCTCAAAATTCGACAACGGAAAGTAATTACCCCAAACTTTGGGAAATTACGAAAATGGCCCAAAACGTCCGAAATACACGATACACGATCGAAACACTAAGATGAAGATCGCAACATGAATAATAACATCAAATGAACTTACAAGAAACTCGAAACAACAGTTTCGGACGAGATTCGCAAGAATCGAACTCAAGTGCGGAAAACCCGCTTAAGAACACGAAACTCAACAAAACGATATCGAAACGAACTCGGATGACCAAACACGAAGAACAAAACATTATCAAAATATTAAAATGGTCGCAAGCGAGTTCTGGAAACTAGAAAAATGCCAAAAACGAAAAATTACCGAATAAGAAAATCACGGGTATTACAGGTGAGTGGCCGCAGAATCCCCCCAGGACTGAGTAGAGGGCGAGCTCGTCGCTGATGGGCTCGCCGGTGAGGACTATCTCATCTACCCAGTCGATGTAATCCTCATCTGATTCGTCCTTCCCCTGCCTGATTTTCATCATGCGGTGGGGACCTTCCGGGCGAGCGACTTTGGCGGCGAAGTATGATGTGAAGTCGTTCGCCAGCTTCTCAAAGCAATTGATTGAGCGAGGTGGCAGTGAGATGTACCACCTGTGGGCGAGGTCGCCCAGAGTTAACGGAAACATTCGACATTTCGTCGCATCTGATGCTCTGCATCCGGTCATGTAGATCTGGAATTTGCTCAAGTGGGTCTCCGGGTCTGACCTCCCTTCATATAGAGGGGTTTGTGGGGGAGCGATCTTCGGTTGAACTGGGGCGAGCTCGATTTGAACCGCGAGTGGTTCATTTAACCCAGCGATCGATTTCCTGGTGCCTGCCCCAGTTTCCAGGAGCGCCTTCATCTCGTCGAGCTGGCGCTGCATGGCGGCCATTGCCGTCGCCTGACTGCTCGCTGATTGGCTCCCAGAGCGTGAGCCGAGGCAATCGTGTACCGATCCCCTGGCCCTGTGGTGAATGGCGAGTTCCCTGCCAGTGGCTTCATTTCTTGGGCGAGCGGGGGCTCGCTGACCGGCTTGTCTCCTGGGGGTCGGATATGCCGAACTCCTGGTAAAGGATTCGGACTCCAATGTCTCCCGGCTGGGGCCTGAGTGCCCGGGTCGCCATGAGGGATCGCTCCCTAGGCGGCTGAAGACGGAATCGTCCCGCCTCAGGAGAGCCTTCCCCTGCGGCTCGGGGCTTTCTGTCGATTTCTCAACATAGATCCCCTTAAGCTTCTGCTTGCTTGCCCGGCAGATGGCCGATGGAGTGGGCGAGTCTTAGGCCTTCCATCGCTCCCTGAGGATGGCTATAGCCTCCTCAATCTGTTCTGCGGTCTGGAACTGATCGAGTGAGAGGCTAGAACCGTCCCTCGGGGACGGGAGTGAGAGCCTAGCGTCGCCACGGTCGCCTTCCGCCGTGGGCTGGGATTCGGTCCGGGCCGGAATGAGATTTCCAGCGGATCTTAGGGTGGCTCTCTTGGAAGTCGTAGCACACGTCATTTTTCTGAAGGCTTTTCTGTTGAAGAACAGTGAGTGTTTCTTCAAGTATATGTCCGGAGAACAGTGAGTGTTCTTCGAGACGGTAGGAATAGAAATAAAGGTTCAGGCCCTCCTTCTAGCGCCAATTTTTGTTACCCAAAATATTATCCGAAGATAGTATTGCTGGAATGATCGAGTAACAAACAAATGTGAGAACACTTCCGTGAGGGAAAAGATAACACAAGATTTGTCGGGGTTGTTAATCCCGGGCTTGAATGCTCTCGCGAGATGTTATTAATAAATATACTGTCGAGTACAAATATTAATGTTATAATCTATTACAATGAGTGTAAGACTTCTAGTTATCTAAGCTGTAGAGCGTGTAGATTGCCGGAAGAACCAGATATGTAGATCTGTGAGTTCTTGCTTGGGATGTATGATAAGTGTATATGAATATCACTATGAATGTATAAGTGATTGCCAGATGGGTCTTTGATTCTCTTTCTGTGTGTATTTGCACTGTATTCACGGTAAAATCGCGTCCCTTTTGGCCACTGTTGTTTGTCCCTTATTTATAGGAGACAAGGTTGCTGGGACCTCTCCGGCGATCGCGGGCGACCGCCGTTTTGTATATTATAATAAGATGGCCGATCGTCCCGTCACGTGGGGCTGTCCCCTTAAAGTCTGGGGCTGCTGCTGGTGGCCAACTGTGCGAGCCAATGGGAAGCCAGCACGCGTCCTGGGTTGCTGTCCGAGGAGGGCCCACTTTGTACCTTTCGGTAGCCCTGTCGGTAGGTGAGGTAGGTGACAGGCTGGGGTCAAAGGTCCTATCTGTCGGCACCCTTTAAAGATCCGCACGTGGGACACCGTCCAAGATTCGGTCTTCGACGACTTTGACGGATGTTGGATCCATACGTGGCACGAGACGATCGTCTCTAGTTCGCACATCAAAGACGATCGCCAGATATCAAAAGACGATCGCTGGGTACCGAAAGACGATCGCCATGTGTGTCGATTGCTGGGCGTTCGCCCAGAGTAAGTCTTCTATGGTTGGCTCTCTGGTCGTTATGCCGATCGCCATCGAGGCGTATTAATCGCCGCACAATAGATGCTATGCATGCATTAATGCAAATCAAGATCATCGAGCTCTCGTGTATCTAATACAACTATCTCCAATTCTTTGACCAAAGAATTATGATATCATCTGCCAATAACCGCATAGGACATATAACCCGCTCACTAACGGGAGAAAGAATTCTATATTAGTATTCAGTAGGACCTGCTACTTGCCCATCAAGATGCACGTCGAGGTTGACCCCCGCCTTCCAGTTTACAGGGTCGAACTACTCTAATGAAAATCTTGACGTCACAAGCACATCCCTACTAAATCCTCAAGTTGAAGGTTCACGAATACCTATCACAACCTTTCGATTCCGTCATTGACTGTCCCGGAGTGAAATCCGTGTGACGAATCGAGGGTGAGTCGGTTCGAGTATACTAAACCAATTATACAAGTCTTCACATAAACTTAAAGCCCAGTCAAGTTTCATCGACTTGTGAACGATTAAGAATTTGAGCTATAAACCTTTTCAGTTCGGACCTCCTTATCCAATAAGGAGTGGAACGTTTTGTTCTCAAATACACGGACTAGTTTCTATATGTATATTTTGCGAGTTAGGAATGCCAGTAACTACCAGTAAATAAAGAAACATCCATTGTCTTATATTAATGATTTATATAATAACAAGTACAATGCCCTCACTCATCATCCTCTGAGTGGCATTCGAGGGCATACTCCTAACACTTATTTCATTGGAGCAATCATAGGGAAAACATGGAAGAAGACGACCCGCGATACTAATAAAGAGTTAAGAGTCCAGTCTGATGTCGTTGTATTGTGAGTGGTATATACAGTTTTCCACTGTATTGTATTTTGACCCCTGTGTGAGTATGTATCGTAAGAAGTCTTGTTTCGATTTGTTTGCAATCGTATGAACTTTTTGGTCCGTGTATTTTTAGCTATTTGACCTTATCGGTCCGTGTCGTTACGTGGTTTGACCCCGACAGGTCAGACCTTTGTCGTCTTATAGTGATAAACTTGATAGATCCTTAACCAAAGGGTCTATGGCGTGTGATATCCCAGTGGATTTTTGGGGGTGTTATATTTATGGTATCAGAGCTTAGGTTGTGGAAACCTAGGCTATTGGATCGAGTGGAGTCGTGTTTTTATCGTGTCATTTGGTTTTTCATCTTGAGATTGTGCGTTGTCACATTATGTCATTCATATTGTTCGTTGGTGGATCGTGGGCGATCGTCATCTTCGTGCGACCTGTGGATGTAAGTCTCCTCTATCATATCTTGTGTTTAGTGACTTTATTACATGTGTGTTGCGAGATAGAGTTCGTATTTGGTACTTGTGGTACATTACATGTGTAATGATCGGAGTTGCACAGTGAAAGCGCAGATTGTTTCGATGTGTTCGAATTCAGTGTTCGAAAGTTATGTTGGTTAAACTAGTAGAATTGATTGTTGGATGTGCATATGTTCGAGAATCGGTTGAGATTGACTAATTGTCGTTATCTGCTGCAAACGTATGCCCATTAGTAATTATATCCACCGTGTGTGTTTGGAAATGGTTTTCCGATCCGCAGTAAAAATTACGTCCTCTCTTCGTATATTTTTTCTTAGGCTTAAGATCAACCTATGCGCCTCGTCTTCTATCAGTCCGAGGGATACCGTTACAATCTCATCTTCTATCGGTCCGAGATAAACCGTTACACTCTTGTCTTATGTCGGTCCAAGATAAACTGTTTTCCTTTTCTATCGGACAAGGAAGCAACCTATCTAACTTTCTATTGGTACTATATAAACCTCTCTTGGATTACATATGATTATAATAATGCCGGATCAACGATCCTAATAACACCGAATCAATCTACAATCCATATCTTTACTTTCGTGTATGTTTTCGTGTATTAACGCTCAAACACTTATCAATTAAGCACAATACAACAACGATAGTGTATACAATTACATATGATCAATATATGATTTGCTTGCAGTTGTTGTGTAGAAAAATCCCTCAAAGTGAAAAATAATTTATTGGAAATCGAAATTTCTAAAATGAAAGAAAAAGGGGAAAACGATTATTCTATGTGCCTTGATATGGAAAATAAATTAAAGAATGATTTATTAAAAGTTCAAAACAAAATTAAAAATTTTAAAGAATAAATTTCTTGTGGAAACGAGAAATTTGAAAATTTACTTTCAGTCCAAAATTTTTTGTTAAATAAACAGGGGTTAGGATTCAAACTGAGCAATAAAAATGAATCCTTAAATTTGAAAATACCCTGTTGTGGTAAATGTTTGAAAATCGGGCATCATATTTCGATTTGTAAAAACCCAAGACAGACGATAAAAATTGAGAAAATATGGATTCCAAAATCAGCCATCATACCAAACATCGTCTATCTACCAAATGAAAAACGACCGAGAGTCGGATGGATCCCCAAAACTTGAAATTAATATTTCATCAAATTGGTATTTTTGAATTAGTATTTAACTCAGGTAAGTTATAATTTTTAAAAGGGAGATCTATTTATCAGTGGAAGTTTTACCCATTTATATCTCTTGATTTTATTATCGATTTTATTGGTATTTGTATTTTTTGCTAATGACAAAAGGGGGAGAAAATTGGGGGAGAAAAGACGAAGGAGAAGAAAGACGAGAAAAATAAAGAAAAATATAATGACGAATAGAAGTTGAAAAGAAGAGAAGAAATGAAGAAGTTGGAAGAATGATGGGAACTAAAACGGACAAAGCCTAAAATCTTGATCTGTATTTTTTTTATATATATATTTTCAGGTACAAATCTCATCGAAGAATTGTTTTTTTTGTCATCATCAAAAAGAGGGAGATTTGGAATAATTTCTTCCAAACATCCATAATCGAGGTTTTGATGATAAGTTGTTAAACAAAGAAATACAACAATGTGTCAAGGAAAAACAACAAAGGACTCACGAGCTGGGCAGAAGAACATTGAAATGAAGCAAAAACAAGTATAACGTACGCTAGGATCCACATATAACGTACGTAAATAAAACCCAGCTGAAGGCAGACGAGTTCACCATGAAATTAACATACGCAAATAATGACGAATAACGTACGCAATGAAGAACATATAATGTACGTAAAGGCCATGGCTTAACGTACGTAATGAAATTGAATATGAATTCAAATATTGGAACCATTGAACAAGGATGACATCATGGAGTAGGTCAGTATGCAATGGATACATTGAAGATAACGTACGTAATGTATACTACATAACGTACGTAACAATAAGAACATAATGTACGCTGCGAGAAAGTATATCGTACGTAATGGAAGAACACAGAACACACTAGACTGATTTGCATAGAGCATAACGTACGTAACAGGAAGTGTTAACGTACGTAATGAGCTTAATGTACACTACACAGGAGCTATAATGTACGTAATGAAGGCAGCAGGAGCTAACGGCTAGTTGAGGCTTTAAACCTATAAATATCACTTCTAATGGTATTCACAATACAACTCCTCCTAGCAAATCATATATACTTCACATATTGTTATACTCATCTTTGTTGTTGTAATCGAGCTAAATTATTAAGTGTTTGAGTGTTCATACACGAAACATATACACGAGAGGAAAGAATGGATTGTAGATTGGATTCGGTGTTATTACGATCATTGATCAGGCATTATTAGAATCAATCTAAATCCAAGTGAGGTTTATCTAGTACCAACCGAAAGCTTAGATAGGTTACTTCCTTGTCTAATAGAAAAGAAAAACGGTTTACCTTGGACCAATATAAAGACATGATTGTACGGTTCATCTTGGACCGATCAAAGACAAGATTGTACGGTATCCCTCGGACCGATAGAAGATGAGGTGCAGAGGTTTATCTTAAGTCTATAGAAAAATATACGAAGAGAGGACGTAAGCATATTTGGGCGAACCTCTATAAATCTTGTGTCGTTTATCTTTCGCAATTTAATTACGCTTCCGCAAACGCAAAAGAGTTTGAAAACTCTACATCGCACTATTCTAGTGACGGTACCAAACCCAAATAACATGCTTGGGGATAAGATGCCAAATTCCATAAATATAATCTAAGAGTAACATATGATGTAATCAATAAAGAGTTATCCACCTAAAGTAGCTCAATTCTAGGCGTCATGCTAAAGCGGAGTTTAGAATTGTGCAAACTGGGGTCTTAGCCCACTAAAATTAAAAAAGTTGTAAAATTAAGGATATTTCGTTTTAGTGGAAGTATTTTTCGAGAAATAGAAACGTTACTAAATACTTTACAATTAAATTTTACAGATAATAGAATGACATCAGAAAACACATCCACCATCCCACTATGATCCGTCCTTGAGAAGGACAAGCTAAAAGAAAACTGCAGCAGCTATTTGGATTGGATCCGGAGCTTGAGAATAGTTCTCAAGCAAGAAAGAAATTTGTACGTTCTTGAGGAAGAAATTCCCAATTAGCCCGCTCATATTGCTAACAAAGCAACAAAAGACAAATGGAAGAAACATTGTGATGATTCCATTGATGTCGGTTGCCTTATGTTGGCTACCATTTGTCTAGAACTTCAGAAGTATCTGGAAGAAATGGAAGCTTATGAGCTTAATGCTCACATCAAGGAGACTTTATCGAAGCATTCTAGGCAAGAGAGGTAAGAGACCCTTCAAGCCTTGTATGCTTGCAAGATGGTTGAGGACATCTCTCAGCGCTTATGTACTTAAGATGAAAAGATACATTGATCATCTTAATAGGCTTGGTTTTCCACTTTCTAGGGAGCACTCCGCGGAAGTGATCCTAAAATCATTACCCGATTTTTTCTGTCAGTTTATTATGAACTATAATATGAATGAGATGGAGAAGTCCATTATTGAGCTGCATGGGATGCTTAAAACTACAGAGAAAAATATTAAGATGAAACCAAGCCACGTGCCGATGGTTAGGAAAGAGAAGTTCTTCAAGAACAAAAGCAAGGGTAAAGGTAAGGCAAAAAGTTTAAAGACCCTACTAAGCCGATTTTCAAGGCAAAATCTCTCAGAGTTGGCAATTGCCATCATTGCAATAAACCAGGACACTGGAAGAGAAATTGCAAGGTTTACTTAGAAGAGTTAAAGCGTACCAAGGGCTAGTAAAACTACCACAGGTATATTTATTATAGAAGTTAACTTATCTCCTTCTAAATCCAGGATATTGGATACTGGATGTGGATATCACATTTGTACAAATGTGTAGGGATTGAGAAGTAGTAGAGAGCTGAAGAAAGGAGAAGTGAATCTAAGAGTCGACAATGGATCAATGGGCTTTTGTTAGTTTTGAACAATTGCTATTATGTTCCTGCTATGAATAGGAATATTATTTCAATTTCTATATTAGATTGTGAAGGTTACAGTTTTTTATTAAGAATAAGAGTATTTGTATTTTTTTTGTTGACTTTCTTTATGGTAGTGCGAAGTTATATACTAGCCTTTACAATATATATCTAGATGAGTCCAATACTTTGGAAGTCTATAACATTACAACCAAGAAACCTAAGTCAATGATTCTAATCCAACTTATGGCACTATCAACATGGCCACGTAAACAAGAAACGCATTTCTAAACTCCATCACAATGGACTTTTAGACTCCTTTAACTATGAGTCATATGGGACATGCGAATCTTGTTTATTAGGCAAGATGATGAAGAATTCTTTCACCGGTGACGGAGAAATGGCTAGTGATCTATTAGGCCTAGTACATAATGAAGTATGCGGACCTCTTAGCACTCATGCCAGAGGTGGGTGGCAATATTTCATCACTTTCACTGATGATTTAGTCGGTATGGATATGTTTATCTTATGAAGTATAAACATGAATCTTTTGAAATGTTCAAAATATTCTAGAGTGAAGTACAAAATTAACTTGGCAAGACAATAAAGCTCTTCGATTGGATCGAGGTGGTGAGTACTTGAGCCAAGAATTCGATAATCATCTTAAGAGTTGTGGAATTGTTTCACAACTTACTCCTCCTAGAACACCTCAACATAACAGCGTGTCCGAGAGGAGAAATAGGACTAGATTAGATATGGTTCGATCCATGATGAGTCAGATGGAGCTTCTATTATCATGTTGGATCCACGCTTTAGAAACAACAGCATTCACCCTTAACTGTGTCCCATCTAAAGCAGTTGAAAAGACACCATTTGGGAAATTGACTGGTAAGAGATCAAACTTGTCTTTTCTAAAGATCCAGGATTGCGAACCATTCGTAAGATGCCAATGTTTGACAAATTATCGGCCAGATCTGAAAGATGTTTATTTATGGGATATTCTAAAATAACTAAATGATACTACTTTTATAAGCCCACAGAAAACAAAGTAATTGTTGTTCGAAATGTTGTCTTCTTAGAAAGGGAATTTATTTCCAAAAGAGACAGTGGGAGAAAAGTAATACTCAAGGAAACTCGTGAACCACAAGAAGACATTTGCTGGAAACTGAATAGGCTCAATAATTAGTTGTGGAGCTAGTTCAAAGTACACAAGTTCCTCGCAGATCTCATAGGGTGCGACATGAACCTGAGAGATACGAGTATCTCGTAACAGAGGACAACGACGCATCGCTCATAGATGATGAACCTAGTACCAATACATTAGCTGCTTTAGGACCAGAGTCCGAGGAATAGCTAGAGGCCATGAAGTCCGAGATGCAGTCCATGTACGACAATCAAGTTTGGAAATTGATAGATCCATGTGAGGGTGTACAAACCAATGGGTGCAAATGGGTCTTCAAAAAGAAGAAGACATGGACGATAATCAACAAGCCTATAAAGCTAGACTAGTTGCAAAAGGTTATAGACAGACTCGTGGTGTTGACTATGATGAGACCTTTTCACCAGTAGTCATGCTTAAATAGATTAGAATTTTATTTTCTACTACCGCATACTATGATTACGAGATATGGCAAATACATGTCAAATAGCATTTCTTAATGGAAACTTACTCGAGATTTTCATTTCTCACTACTACAAAAATAGGATTCAACATAGCCCAATTTACATCGGTTTTTAAGAAAAACGATTTAAAAAAAGGCGATGGTGTAATTGTAATTTTCTTTTACGTTCACATCGGTTCTTACCAGAACCGATGTGAATTTTAGTAGTTTAACATCAGTTTTATGAAAACCGATGTGATTAATACTATATTAACATTGGTTAGGTAGAAACCGATGTGAATATACTCGTTTAACATCGGTTTATACAAGAACCGATGTGAATTTAAGTGGTTTTTAACAACGGCTAATAGAAAACCGATGTGAAATCGTAACATAACATCAGTTTTAATATGTAACCCTACACGTTGAAACGAGCAGAACACTCTTTTAGGCCTTTGAAATGAACGAACTGTCTTCCCCGTTTCTTCTTTCTTCTCGAAACTTGTCAAAGAAGAGCGTTCTCTGAAACGATAATCTGAGTGTTCCTTCATCATCTCTGAAGACGAGGACGTTCGTCAAGCAGGCCACGGCCGAGTGGTGGTGCTAACAAGCTTTTCGGCCTTTGAGATTTCCGGCCGAAGCTTCGAAGGCGCTAGAGTTCCGACCGAGTATTCAGGTAAAATTTTGTTCATCTTACTACTCGATTCGTGGTATTTTGCTCGATTCTTAGTCGCATTTTTCGTGGTATTTTGCCTCTCTTTTTTTTCTTAGTCGTATCTTACTGGGCATCAGGCCTTTATGTTGTCCAATATTTTAGCTGGTCTCAATGTGTTGCATTCGAACTAAGTGATATGTACTAGTGATGGTCAGTTTATATACATTTGAATAATTGAATGAAGAGAGGTTATCTACAATTCTACATAAGAATGGACAACTTGTATAGATTGCTAGCACTAACAAGTTTTTAAATTATAACAGTAGAAGTGAATTTAAACAGTTATAAAGGTTTTAACTTGTATACCTTGACACTGACAAGTTTTTAAATCACAATGAAAAAAAGTTTTGGACATTCGAGTTAACGATGGACAAGACAGTGTCAAAACAAACATAATACCATAATAGTTACATTCTTGCGGATTCTTACTAGTTGCATTCTTGTTATATGTTAACTTTCGTTTTGAATATCTTCTCGTCATTTGATTTTGAAACTATTTTGTTTGTCCAAATTGATCTAACAGTCTTAAAATGGATCGAGTTTGGATGAACGCTAGTCGAATAAGTGATGAATATGAGAATGGAGTTAAGCAATTTCTAGAATTTGCACAAAAAAATTGACCATAACCCGATCAAAAGTATTATTGTCCTTGTATCAATTGTGTGAATGTAAGAAGACATGAAGTTGGCAAGATTCGAGAATATCTTCTTTGTGATGGAATTAACAAGAATTATAAAATATGGAAATGGCATGGTGAATTGGTGGACTTTTCAAGTGAGCACACGAAAGACACTCATGACATTGATGTAGATACATATGATCGAGTTGAAGACATGATTCGTGATGTTGGACAAGAATCTTTTCAACGAGCACATGTGTATGATACGTTGAAAAGTGATTCAGAGATACCTTTTTTGCCGGGATATAAACTCTTTACACGATTGTCAGCAGTGTTAAAACTGGTTAATCTGAAGGCAAGAAATGGATGGAGTGATAAAAGCTTTACCGAATTGCTTGAACTGTTGACGGAGAACGAGTTCAAGAGAGCTTTACATGCCTAGTTAAGGGGGAACGAGTCCCTCTACATGCCCAAAGACCAAACAAGAGAGCACTTGGCCCAAGATACAGGGCCGGTCAAAAAATGGGGAGGCCAAGAGAGCCTATTTAAAACTAACATAATGGAAATTGCTCTTATCAAGCCTAATCAGGCCTCCAATCTTCCCGGATAGGTCACTCGGACTTAAGAGGCGGAAATTTCTAGTCTTCTAGCCTTCATTAGCTAGGTTGTCCGCAACGGCGTTCCCTTCACGTTAGATATGAGAGAAGGAGATTTCCATTGATCCGCAAAAAGACAATTTTTTTGGCGAATGCTTTGGACTTGCCAATTGCCTACTTCAGGCGAGTTGATTAGGGTAAGGGCCATAGCTGAGTCCACCTCAACCCACACTTTATCAATCTTACCCTCGTGGCGAAGGTCCCAATCTCTCCAAATAGCAAAAAGCTCGGCATAATTATTAGTGTGGTTGCTGATAAAGTCGTGAAAAGCAAAAATCGGATCCCCCAAAGAGTCCCTCACGATACCCCCATGGCCGAGTCCCCGGGGTTCCCTTTCGAGGCTCCATCTGTGTTGATTTCAGACACCCCGAGACTCGGCTTAAACCATATAACTACGGTGATTTTCTTCCTTTTTTTATTATTACTATTACACAAAAAGTTATTCAAAAAATTACACGGACACAAATTGAGGCCAATAATGTCCATCACGGACAGGGCACCAAGCCAGGCCCATGTCTTGAGGGCCTTATGACCTTTCATCATGTCCAAGTAGCCCCAAATGTGGTCTCAAACTCTTTGAGCCGTGAAAGAGATCTTCTTAACCCGCATATCTTTCCTAAAATACCAAATAAACCACAAAATGAGAATAGGGATAATGCGCAAAATGTGGATATCACCCGAAGATTAATTAAACCAATTGGTAAGAACCAAATTAATATTACTAATTTGTAAAAAGGGAATTCCCAGTAAGGCCAAAAAATGGCCTAGACCGACGAAGCAACCGGCCCATTTAAAAAAAGTTGAGGAAGATCCTCAAATTTATCACAACAAAAGCAGGAGTTATAGGCAAAAATACCCCTCGATCTAAGGCCTTCCGGAGTGGGTAACCATTTTTAAATTGTCTAGCCATGAAAAAAGACATAGTCGGAGTAATAACTTGATTCCAGAAAATTTCAAAATACTGTGAGTATCCTTATGTTGCCTAACCGCCTCCCATGCGGTTTTAAAAGAGAAGTCGCCGTGAGAGGTAAGTTTCCAGAAAACCTTACGGCCCCCCATTCCCCCATCCACGTGAGTGGTAAAGGCCATAATGTAGTCTCCAAGTTCCGGGCGAATTACGGAGATGCGTTTTGTCCGGTCCCAACCGTGGGGAGTCCAAAAGTGTTTGATAGTGGAGTTCGATCGGGAATTGGGATCCCATTGGGACAACGGACTAAGATCACACCAAATGTCGTGCCAAAACGAGACACCACCATTACCGACATCTCAATAAATCCATTTATCCAATATAGTCCGAATATCACAAAGGTTTTTCCAAGTAGGCGAGTCATAGGGATTAGGTTTAACCACCATGGGGTGTAGACCTTTACAGTACTTAGAAAACCATAAATTGGGACCAAATATTCGACGAGGTCCGGAATCGCCACCAAAGTTTGATTTCGACCGCTTTAGTAATGTCCCTCACACTCCTACACCCGATACCACCTTCCTTGTTAGGGTAACATAGATTAATCCAAGCCCCCCAGTGGAGTCTATTTATATTGTTATTAGTGCCCCAAAGAAATTTGTTGTAAAGCCGTCCGAAAAAGATATTGACATTCTTGGGGGTTTAAGAACTTGGAGAAAATAGAACGTAATCGAGCTCAAGGTTGTTTTAATAAGCTCAAGCCTACCTCTGTGGTCAGTCAAAGATGGTTCCACAACTAAAGTTTAGAGCACGTTTTGGAAATAAGATCCCAATGCATGTCAAAAGTTTGGTTCCCTTTCCACAAGGGAGATCCCAAATAATTGAAAGGGATATTAGTTTGAGAATATCCAGTCGTTTGTTTCATAGTGAGGACCAACGGGTTGTTAGGTTTGGCAAAAATAAAATGGCTTTTGAAATTATTCACTTTTTAACCCGAGCTCGCGGTATAGTGGTCCCGGCAATTCTTGAGTATGAGAAGATTATTATAGGAAGCCTTAGTAAAGATCTGCACATCATCAGCATAAGCAAGATGTGTAATTCGGACATTATTCCTGATTTTAAAAAACATGTCGGGGTGGGTGATAAAAGTTTTATCTAGGAGTCTAGCTAAATAGTCCGAAGCAATCACAAAAGCAAGGGGGGATAGAGGATCACCCTGTATGATTCCCCTCTCAGATTTAAAAAAGCCCGCGGCATTTTTCGTTAACTAAAATCAAATACCAGCAATCCGAGATACATAGGTTAATCATGTCAGTCCACTCATTCGAAAAACCAAAGGCTTTTAAAATCTTTAAAAGAAAAGCCCAATTGAGTTTACCATAGGCCTTCTCCATGTCTAATTTGATCTTATGGTTCGAATCGGACATGGATATATCATGGCAAATTTCTTGGGCTGTTAAAATATTATCAGTGATGGGGCGGCCCTTAACAAAACCAAATTGGTCAGGGCTGAGGATTTTTGGGAGTAAACGGCCCAATTTGGTACTGAGATTTTTCGCAATAATTTTATAAGCAGTGTTGTTCCAGGCAAGGGGAGGGGAGATTAAGGGGATAAGAGAAATTGTAGTACAAGTGAAACATTTGGGCACGGGGTTTCTGGAGAAAAAATCCCACACGGCATCATTAGCAATAAAATCCCAGCACTTATGAAATAACATAGCTTTAAAACCATTAGGGCCAGCCATACTGTCCGGATTAATATTAAAAACCGCAAGTTTAATCTCATCCATATCCAGCATAACATGCAAATCACGGTTATCGGAAGTATTAATAAGGCAGGGAATAATGTCCGGCCTAATACTGTCCAAATTATTGTAAGGACACTTAAAAGCATTGGATAAGTAAATCACTCAGGAGTTTTGGATATTAACGGGGTCAGAGATTTGCACATTATCCATGATTTGAAAAATACAACTTTGGCTTCTTTTAGACTTGATAAGATTGTGAAAAAATTTGGTGTTACATTCTCCTTCAAGACACCATTGTAAATTTGTTTTTTGCTTCCAAAAATCTTCTTCCATAGATATCATAAGGTTGAGATTGCCTTTGTTTTTTTTCATTGAAATTAAGTTATTATCAGTGGGGTTGTTGTCAAAGTTGCGCTCGGCCCCCGAAGCAAGTTCCCTAGCTTTGAAATTTAGAGAAAATGTCACTAAAATGGGTTTTATTCCCTTCTTTAAGAGTGAGGTTGATTCTAGAGAGTTTATTAAGAAGTTTGAAGTTGTTATCACCAAAGCTATAAAAGATCGCAATATGATCAGAGTGAAGGCGAGATAGGTGTTTCAAACCCAAATCCGAACGGAGAGTGTAAAACCCTACCCAGCCTTTGCCAAATAAAGTTACTGTAAGTAAAAGGCGCACCAATGAAGCCAAAATCAACGAGATTACAATAAAAAAGCGCATCATGAAAATCTTCCATCTCCAAGGGGATGGGGGCGGCCCCACCTTTTTTCTCATGAGGGTGTAAAACAATATTAAAATTACCTCCCACCATCCACGAGCCCTCATTATCACTCACCGCAAGAAGGTCGTCCCAAAGAGCTCTCCTTTCAACCTAAGTGTTTTCCCATATATAATGGTTAAATATTAGGAGACGGGAGAGGAATTTGGGGTGACTTTGAAGTGGAGCAAATGATCAGTGTTTTTTAAAATTTGGAAAATATGATGGTGATCAAAGAAAATC
Organism: Orobanche coerulescens; assembly: GCA_033398695.1. Classification (NCBI taxonomy): domain Eukaryota; kingdom Viridiplantae; phylum Streptophyta; class Magnoliopsida; order Lamiales; family Orobanchaceae; genus Orobanche; species Orobanche coerulescens. The sequence continues at coordinate 141,700,037 of CM065805.1, read as the reverse complement.
CAAATATGGTTACTCTGGTTAGAAATAACCTTATCAAAGCCCAGATATCTACAAAAATAGACTGAGTCAAGTGAAATCTTCGGCTCAATTAGGGCCAATATATTAACTTGATGGTCTCTACTCAAATTTTTAACATTACGTTTAATATCATTCTTACCCATCCACCTAACGTTCCAAATAAGGGTGTTATGCATTGGACACATTAGGGGTTTTTTGAATCCTAGCGCTCCTCCTGCGCTCCGTGTTATTTATGTCAACTAGGCCCTGTGCCTCTCTTTCTAGTTGGCGCCCGTATTCAATGTCCCGGAGCCGTCTCCGCTCTTTCCTCAAACTCGGGGGGGGGGGGGGGGATTTACTAAGAGAAGGGGACAGCCAAAACCAGAAGCAAAGTACCTCCTCTACCGGCACAATTATCAAGGTCATCGTCAAGGGCAACATTAGGAGTGTCCAAGTCAGACTCAGTATCTCTAGAAGAATCAGATGAAGTTGAGTCGGTATCCCTATACAGGTGACTGTTCTCAACTACCTTTTGTTTCTTGCAAGATCACTCAGGGACATCCTTGGCATCTCCCTCTGACTTGGGGAGGGGACCGGTAATCAGTTTTGAGAGGGTTTCCTCCAGCTGGTCCAGAACAAGATCAGGGAAGGAGCTTGAGGTTCCATATCATCTTGCAAAACATTGAAACCAATTGTTAGACAAAAAATCATCCTTTTCTGGGAGGGGGTAACTTTTTAGGGGTGAAGTTCCCTTAGAAACACGTTGTTCATCCTGTTCCAAAAACATAGGAGCATTAGGGGTTTTTTCGGCCTTTTTATTCTCTTTAGCAACATAATTCATTTTTGAAACTTTTCAGCAAGACGTTTGTTTTTTCATCAAAATTCCGCCGAAGTTTATGGTTCTTAATATAGCAATCCATTTCCTCATGCCTAATATGGTTACAAAAATGACAATATTTAGAAGACGTTCAAATTGGACATTACTGTGAACATATTTTCCATTACAGGTAATCGCAATTTTTTCAACCGGTGGTGTTTCAAGATTGATTTCAACACAAAAACGAACATAGTTTAGTCGAGATTTAGATAAAGTGGCTTCATCTGCCATCAAAAATTCACCAAAAACACTAGCAATCATTTTTAAACTCTGAACATCATACCACTGAATAGGGAGGGCAAGATCTTTGATCCAAACCAGAACCACCGGCGATTCAATTTTAAAATCAAAATCCGGCAACCATTTAAGGACCCTCATCGGAATCCCAACAATCGGAATTTCATGTTGAATACGAAGTTAGGAAATTTGTTCTTCATTAAAATAAGTAATTAAAACATGACGAAGATTTAGATATTGAACTTTGCACGGTTTATACCCAAGATTGTTAAGGGTGGTTCATATTACCTCTTTGCTGGTTTACTATAAGGAAACTTACCCACCACCGAGAGGCGGAAAGATTCCAACGCCTTGTCACATTCCGGTTTTGGAAAAATGCACTGTAGGCACTGCACCTGATGGTTCATCGAACCAAAAACACCATGCATATGGTCAGCACCGTCAGAGGTCTCCACTGCGTACGATTTAAGCACCGGTTTGGGGACCGGATCGGTTATTCGTTGCTATGGACTTTTTCGGAAGACTGCTTTCCCTTAGTCACAAGTTCCAGAAGCCATAAAGGAGCTGTTGGGATAAGCAATATTGTTTTGATAACTACCAACATACAGCAAGTAGCCCCAAAAAAGATCATATACAATTGGGATAAACTTCTTTCATAGAAACTGTCGGAACTCAACATACAGCAAATTAGAAGTCGAAAGAGTTGAAATGCCGCCAAGTATGGAAGCTGTCTGGAAAATCCATACAGTCCTTCCATAGAGTATTTAAGATCTCACAATCTAGCCTACAGCTACAACAGAAGACTTAATGGTTCGGGTACAGCAGTCAGGCTGTAAGATGTTTTACATAGGAAAAGTAAAACACATCCGATAGGACTGATTAAAGAATGCTTTAAATCATTGTGAAATACACTTTGTTTATTCATAAAGTATTCACGGTTAAAGTAGCATTTGTGAAACACCCCTGTGAATTATGGAGATATTACAACGCCTTAGATTCTTTTTGGAGAACCTACCAGGCTTAGACCAACATAGAACTCGTTAAAAATTAACAAACCACAACATTCACTTTCTTAAAAACAAACTGACTCCAATACGACATACATTAACAAAACCAAACAACACATCGTCCTGTAGGATAATAACCGATACAATAGATCACAACTGATACAACAACTTCATTAACAATCAACAATGACACGATATACTTCACACGATAGTACCTGCGCGAGTATCAAAACCAAAACACGACTATGAACATGACAATGCAACCACCAACTCAAAATAGTGCACGATATCAATGCTTCCCAAGCTCATGTTCGCCCTCTGCTGGCTCTCCCACTGGACCTATACCTGAATACACAACATGTATATCCACCCCCAAAGGGGTCAGCAAGAAGCCGGTGTAAGTACAATGATTCTAGAATATGTACAATAAGTGAATAAACAACAGAAATCACAGTGCCATCACAAATATTCCTGAATAACATACCAAAATCATCATCACAAAATAACAACAGGGGCTATACTGGCACTGTACCTCACGCGAGATACATACCACTCCCTAGAGAGTCCTCGTCAGTCCTCCCTGGTTGTACAACCCTACCAAGTGAACGCAGAAGCCTCGGTCTACGAAACCCAGGGGGCCCTTACTGGTTTTACTTGGCAGACGAACACAAGTCGCACTTTTTGAAATCAGCACTTTTTCACAAATGGCACAAATCACATTTTCTGAAATTACCACTTTTCACAAATCACGTTTTTTCACATATTCACACGAAGTACATTAAACACAATCAAAGTACTTGCCTCGATTATTTCGGTGGTTACTGAGTTCGGTAAAATTTGGACAAGAAGTTGTCAATCCACAATTTCCAAACCTAGGATGATCAACATAGTAAGACTCGTATCAGGACTACCGATTCTAATCACAATAACACGTGGAACTCGAATCCATACTCTAAGGGGATTTTTATCGAACACTTAGCGGGCATTTTATGTATAAGAAATGATATGGTTGAAGAATTCGATCTCTACCCCATTAGAATCGATGCAAACCACTCAATAACATCTAAGAATCCAAGAAGATCTAAGAATCATCCTATAAACAAGAACTATTAAGAATTAATCGTAGAATTTTGAAGAACTTCATTACATACCTTGATTTAATCCAGAAAAATGGATGATTCTTCAAAAACAACCTTGATATCCGGATTCAATGATGTTAGGGACAAGTTTATGGCTTGGTTTTGGAGCACAAAACTGATATTTTTCGTGGAGGATGAAGTGGAGTTGATGGAATGCCCTAGAACACTTCACAAATGAGAGAGAGGGCTATTTATACTCACTCGATCGAATTTTCAGCATTACAGCACTTCCCGGCCGTGTCAAATGACAAGGTCGAGTCACTGGTCGTGTCACCCGGCCAGTGAATTTTGCTTAACTAAAATAGCTCGACACGGCCCGTGTCACAGTACCAGGTAGAAAGTGTAGTCTGCTATTTCGACCATAACTCCTTCGTCCGGACTCCGATTGACTCACCGTTTGAACAAATGGAAGATTTAACTCTTCATTATACTTTACATTTCCAGAATTTTTAAACTTTATAAGTTCCAATGGTGACCTTACGAAGTCGGCCCAACTTCACGACAATTACCAAGCAGTGTCTATTCATAAGTCTCTAGGCATCTACGGTTGAATTCATGCATTAACACGAACAATAGGACTCAAAAATCATCAATAGGGAATTATACAACCACATTACGAAGCCAATACATGCCGGAAATCATAATTACTATGAGTTTAGTCAATAGATCAATAGCCACAAGACAATAAGACTCACAAGTTCTATCCGTCGAAGGAAAGACTTACAATTATACAAGCATAAAAATCTCGGGCATCACACTCTCTCCCCCTAAAAATAAGTTTCATCCCGAAACTTACAAAGTGAATAACTCAGGGTATCTCGACCTCATATTTTCTTCTGTTTCCCACGTGGCCTCCTCCAATCCGTGTCTCGACCATTGAACCTTTACTAATGGAATCGCCTTCCGTCGCAACTGTTTCACTCGCTGCTCCAATATGGCTACCAGTTGTTCTACATACATAACATCATCATTTACCTCAATCTCCTCATAGTCAATAGCGTGACTAGAATCGGAAACATACTTACGCAATTGTGAAACATGGAACACACATTATGAACGTGACTAAGCGCTGGAGGTAACGCTAGTCGATAAGCCACATTACCTATTCTGTCCAGGATTTCGAAAGGACCAATATATCAAGGACTAAGCTTCCCTTTCTTACCAAACCGAAGGACTCCACAAGTCGACGATACTTTCAACAACACATGATCTCCTGCCTGAAACTCTAACGGTCTGCATCGAACATCGGCATATGACTTCTGTCGACTCTGGGCGGTCAACAACATCTGTCGGATTAAGGTAATATTTTCCCTCGTTTGAATTAACAAATCTGTCTCTACTCCCAGTAACGATTCATGCCACCAAAGTGGCGATCGACATCGTTTCCCTTATAATGCTTCAAATGGGGCCATACCAATTGAACTATGCCAACTATTATTATATGCAAATTCAACAAACACTAAATGGATTTCCCAATCTTTTTTCCAATTCAAGGCACATGCCCTTAACATATCTTCCAATGTATGGATGGTTCTATCCGATTGTCCATCCATCTGAGGATGATACGCGGTACTAAAATTCAATTCAGTACCGAGTGCTCGATGTACTGCTTGCCAGAAATGTGATAAAAAGCATCCATCACGATCCGAAACAATACTCTTTGGGGTACCATGGAGTCTCACAATCTTTTCAATGAATAATCGGGCCAATCTTTCTGGTCCCCAAGTATCTTTAATGCCCAGAAAATGTGCTGATTTGGTTAATCGATCCATGATTATCCAAATCATATTCATCCCAGTTGGAGTTCTTGGCATTCCCACAATAAAATCCATCGCAATATCTTCCCACTTACATTCTGGTATCAGTAACGGCTGCAATTTTACGCGAGGTCTTTGATGTTCAGCTTTAACTTGCTGACAAGTTAAACGTTTCGACACGAACTACGTTACATCTTTCTTCATGTTCGTCCACCAAAAATTTTTCTTCAAATCTTTATACATTTTACTCGTACCCGGATGAATCGAGTACGGAGTAGAATGTGCTTCATTCAATATCACTTGCTTAAGATCATCTTGATGAGTTGAGGAATTATCTTGTCTATATGCTTTCTTGGTATCGAGTCTAGGATCCTAAAAACCTAGCACTTAGTTTCCGTGTTCTCTCTTTTTTAACTCCACCCTATATTGTTCTTCCTGTTTCCTTCTTTGACGAGTTAATCACCATCTTCTTCGGACTCACGCCATAATGTCAAATTCCAAGAACACTTTTCACCCCGCTCTTGCGGTCTCAAATGTGAAAAAACATCATCTAGATCACACTCTAGATCGAGAACATTCAGTACGTGGCATGGACGGAGCTACTTAAGATACACGCAACTGTGCAGAGAGTTCTACACCATATCATTCCAACAACAGGAAAGGAAGGTGTGCCTAAGGAGGATGACGAGAAGGAAATGTGGACAACCCTAGATGCAGCAGTAAAGATTTGGATTTTTGGGACCATAAATCTAAGATAACAAAGGATCCCAATCAGCGGCAATTAGAAAGGAATTCGCTCGTATCACAATAGAGGAATTTTCAAGTGTTGCGTCTTATTGCCAATAGATGAAAAAATTGGCCGATCAATTGAATAATTGTCGTCTCACTAGTGGCGAAAACCCATCTCGTTTTAAGAATCATTTCGGGTCTCTCGACTACATATAAAAATGTTGGAATAATTTCCGTGAAGTATTTTAGGACAGGGAAACATCTAATGAGATGTGAGAGTCGGGGGGGCTATATCCAATAACCACCAACAATAAAACTGCCACGTCTGTCACGACCTGAAATGTCGAGACCATGTTAACCGACCAAATGAGGCATGCCTTCTAGTTATCTTGCCATAAGAGGCGTAAACAGGGCGACGTTAGCGTTAAGGCATTATTTGCGCAGATGTATCGGCTGAGTTAGGCATGCCGACCCAGTTTTAGTCCGGGGAGCTTGTCGCTGGTCGAGGACTTGACCATGAATGAGATTGTTGTGGGTAGCTCCAACAACTGGTCGAGGCTATTTCTATACCCCCTGATGAGCCCATGGCAGGGCAAAACCAGTTGGCATTCATATGTTGGATAGGCTGGTCTCGGGGTGTCAGGGGACTTGGGACGCGCACGGGCTTTGGAACTCCCATCCCGTGACAAATTGTATGGGAGCCAAAACCTCTCTCAGTATGGTATAGTTCAGGTGTGTTGATCTTCTGCCGAGTCTGACGAGGACAAGAAGTTAATGTCAGTGCAACTAGGGTATGGTCAAAGAGTGGCTACTGATAAGGATTCTAAGTAGAGAACATGAACCGATTCCATGCCAGAATGAGAGGTGGTCCAAGGCTTGCGAGAGCTGATGGTCCAGACATGGACACACTTGTTGATGGTAGCTCCACCTATGTGGGGTGGAAAATGACTGGGGTGTAAGAGCGTGTATAATTGAGGACCATTATGGGAAACTCGACATGCAGGAATATACAGCGGCTGAGGGAATGCAGTTCAACTGAGGTACTAACGGCAGGAAACGCGTAGGGTGAAGGTTGATGTCGACCGGTGATGCAGTATGTGCATGGGGCACTGTGGGATAGCGTGAGGGGTGCGATGAGGAGCCTGTCCATCACGGGATGGTACCACAAATGAACTTGAATAGCCACGATCATTTTGAGGTGTGCGGCAATACGTGTGCGGAAAGAGTCATTCTCCCCAACATGGAGGTGCACTGTGAAATGGATGGGGGATAATGTGATGACTCGAAATGTCGTGACCGTGAACGACCACATAAGGCATTCCTTCTAGTTAGATTGCCACAACATGGGTAAAGGGGGTGACATTAGCCTTAAGGCATTATTTGCCCAGATACATAAGTCTGGCCGAGTTAGGCATGCCAACCCGGTTTAGTCCGGGGAGCTTGTCGTTGGTCGAGGACTTGACTATGAAGGGGATTGTTGCGGGTAGGGCACAACTGGTCGGGGGATATTTCCGTCTCCCTGATAAGCCCATGGCATTAAGAAATCAGTTGGCATGTGTATGTGGGATAGACTGATCTCAGGATGTGAGGGGCCCTGGGATGCCGAACGGGCTTCGGAACTCCATCCCGCGACAATGCCACCTTCATCCTTTGATGTTTTAGCAAGAATGGCATGCTCGATTGGGTCGTCTGGGCAATCTTATTCTTGAGTATCTTAAAAGAAATAAAGTTATCCAATGTAATCGAACTAGTTATCCTTCTATTTGTCATACTTGTATGGTTGGAAAACATGTTAAGTTAACTTTTGTTCCTTTAAATTTGTGTATAATGATGCCATCTTATATTATCCATAGTAATATTTGGACCTCTCTCAATTTAAGTTCCATAGGTCATCGGTACTACAATTTGTTTTTGGATGATCACACCAACTTTTTGTGGACCTTTCATTAATCTCACAAATCGAATGTGTACTCCACATTTACCTCGTTTGATGCACATATTCACACCCAATTTGAATGAGATACGAAAACAATCCAATGTGAGGGAATTTTGTAAAAATAATGGTTTGTCTTTTCGGTTGTCTTGTCCTCACACATATTCACAAAATGGAAAATCAAGAGAGAAAAATTTGAACTATAAATAACAAAATTCGCACATTATTATCCCATGGTTCGTTACTTCAATCTTTTTGGCATCACGCACTACAAATGGCAACATATCTTCTTAACATACTTCCGAATAAATTTTTGGCCTATAACTCCCTACTCAAAAAGTTATACCACAAGGAACCCACATATTCTCATCTTCGAGTATTTGGGTGTTTGTACTGCTCGTTATATACATCGACCACCATACACAACTTCAACTATGCTCTAACCCGTGTGTGTGTTTCTGTGTTATCCTTTAAATCATCGTGTCTACAAATGCTATTATTTATACTCTAGAAAAATCATCATAAATCGCCATGTTATTTTTAGTGAAACCAAATTCCCATTATCAAGGCAACAAAATTCTCCTTCTTATAGATTTTTGGATGATAGGCTAAATGATAGAGTAAAATTCCCACTAGAAGGGGGATTGAATAGTGGAGATAAATTTTTTGAGAAATTAAATATAATGCGGAAAATAAATGACACCATATTTATAGAGGTTCGGTCCAAACGTGACCTACGTCCTCTATAGGTCCGAGCACAACCTTTACACAGCTTGTGTTCAACTGGTCCAAGCACAACCGAACACTCAAGAATAAATATATTTTCTAGTGTTCTATCGGAACTAGAAAATCCTCGTTGGAGTTTAATCCTAAAAATTCCGGATCAATTGATCTTAATAACACCGGATTAATACTCTTAGAATCGTTTCGCTCAAGAACAAATAAGAAAATACGAGGTATATGAAATGTTACAATATCTGAACAACTCTCGTTTTTCTCTTTCTCACAACTTGTACGATGGAAATAAATCAAGATAATCGAAGCTCAGAGTATTGTATGTATGCTTGAAGTTATGTGTAGATTCATCTCAATTGAGATGGTATTTATAGGCTGTTCAGGCCAAATAACCATCACTGGAGTGTGGAGTTTAGGGTGCACTAGCTTTTATGCATAGCATGCGCTAGCGGCTTTGTCAACCAACTTTTCTTTTGACATTGACAGTAAACGGGCTTGTCTCTTAACGTCTCTTTCCAATGTATAAATTTTGAACATAGCGTGCGCTAATTATCTTTCCTAGCGTGTGCTAGATGGTCAAGATTTGCTTTCCGGATTGAGCATGATTTCCTTTTTGACTTTGTTGTTCCAACGGTTGAATGACTAATGATAGTATTTTGAACATGTAGCGTGCTCTATACAATAGCCATAACGTGAACTACTAGTCATAAGATAGCGTGCGTTAGGCTCTATTTTAGCAACGTTGTCTGTTGCCTATTTCATCCTCCAGATCCTTCTATCTTCAAAACACTATCAGGTAGCGTGCGTAATCATATCCCATTGCGTCCGTTATTCCTTTGCATAGCATGCGTTATTATTATCATAGGTGCGCTGAATAAGGTGGACAGACTCAATGTCCTTACTGACTTGTTTTTAATCGAAACAGGTAGTGTGCGCTAATATTTGTACATAGCGTGCGCTAAACATCAGATGAGGCTTCAGGTGAGTTTTGGTTAGCGTGCGATGAGGATCAGACTTCAGGTAACTTTTAGTTAGCGTGCGGTAACGCAGATGTGTAGCATGCGCTATTTGTGTATATGTTGTAGCTTCTGTGATACACGACGTTTGAGTGTCGTTTTAAATGTTTGGAAAGAATTCATCATTAAAATAATTTCTCCAACAATATCCCCCTTTTTGATGATGTCAAAATTTTTAATAAATACCTGCAAAAAACGATTTAGAAAATTTTCGAATCAAAGTACTTTGTTCGATTGGGTTAGTATTTTTCTTTTTTGAGTGTTTCTCCCCTTTTTTGACATAATAAAAAAGGCGATCCCCCCTGAATTGATGATATTCTTGATAAAACACAAGAAATAAGACAAATCATGTCAAAGACAACATGCAAGCTATCTTCATTAAAAATTTCCAAACTTCAACACGACTAAATGCAAACACGACTATTCAACCCAAAGAAACCAAATCATACATTAAATCAAACAAGAAACAGAACAACCAAATTCATCAAAAATACACGTCAAATTATTCGTCGAGAAATCAAGACATGGAAGTCGAAGTTTCTTCATCGGGATGTGAGGTAGGGAATGGAAAGGTTGGATTAGAAAACGAATAAAATCCTCTATAAGATTTTTGACCGAGCGAACTTTCATTCGAAGAGAGCGAACTTCATCCCAAATCTCAATTTGTGACGTTTCTAGGCTATGCATCCAGGTGATTAAGTCACTTTATTCATTCTCGTCGACATTCACCTTCCTCTTTCCTTTAGTCTTCGGAGGTCTAACAAAGGATCCCGTTTGCAATTCTCGAAGAGTTTCCAGACCTCGCCTCGTAATCCACTCGGCCGGTGTCGGCACCCATGTCCCTTTCGGTACCTCATCATCTTCTTTCAAATATTGAAATAAAACACAACCATGGTTACTCATCTCTAAACAGTGCATCGCTTTGAGAGTAGCATCCGAAATTTCATGCCCGCAAGAGACCGGAACCGATGGCTCTCCCGAGAGTTCAACATTATGATGACAGAATATAACGGTAAGAACCAAGCCGAAAGGCATTCCGGACTTTTGTGATCTAGCCGCATAATGTTTGGACTGAAAGAGGTCACCTTTGGCTTTCATCCAACCCATGACAATTGCCGCGAAATCAATCTTATCATCATTGAAAACTCAATAAACCACATGGTTGTCGATTCCCACAAGCTTATGTTAAGTGTTTACCTTCGGCATAATGCATTTGGTGAGAGCGACTAAAAGTAGCCGGATTTGGATTCCAAAGTCATTATTCTCAAAAACGTCATCGGTTATTTCGATAACCGCCTTCGAACTTAGAAACTCTGTCAATTCAAGCTCAGTTAAATCCAAATCTTCGGCAAGCGATTTCCCAGCGCAAGCGAAACCATCCATAGACAAACCGAACCATTCATTCAATATTTCTAAAGAAATTTTCACCACTCTACCACCAACAAGACTACCAAAAACCAAAGAAGAAGAACACTCACTTTCTCCAATATGAAGATTTGCAAAGAATTCACGCACAAGTCCAGGATATATAGGTTCTTTACATTCAACAAAACGATCAATACCCAAAGATGAAAAAACTCACGGATTACTACTTTTGCACGTTCTACGCTTTGGAAATTGAAGTAGTAGCAGTCTGAAATTTCTTCTTGAGGAAGGATTTCCGAAAATACCTTAAACGCCGCAGAGGAGATGAAGCGCGACGCATCAAATTTTGGCTCGCGAGCCCATTTTGCACCTTTGTATTGCTTCTTCGTTGGTACTCTCTATCCGCTGGCCATGGGTAGAAAAGAGATTGGGAGTAATGCGGAGGAGATGAAATTTTGGAGAGATTCTGCGCTGGGGTGTTTTAGGGTTTATGAGATTATGAAAAGGGATCAGCCGACTGTTTGCATTATAAGTGCAAGACCAACACGTTAGTGTGTGCTATGTTAACATACCATACGCTAGACAGAAAACAAATAGGCTACTGGACTGTCCAGTATCTTCAGGTTTTTAGAACTAAAATTGATTAGCGTACGCAAAAAATAAAGGGTAGCGTACGCTATTGGGTGTGTTTAGATTTTGGATAGAAGAGATAGCGCGCGTTAATGATATAATGCTAGCGCACGCTAGGCCAACAAAATATCCCATGTAATGAATTCTCATAAGACGAATTAAAAGATAGTCTTTTAAAAATTGTCGATGTGTCCAATACCGAGTTGTAGACGAATATGATTAAATGATTCCTCAGGTAAAGGTTTTGTAAATATATCAGCAAGCTGATCTTTTCTACCGATAAAAATTAAACGAATATCCTTTTTCTGAACGTGATCTCGGAGAAAATGATGTCTTATATCAATATGCTTGGTTAGACTATGCAAAACAGGATTTTTACTGAGATTTATAGCACTAGTGTTATCACATAAAATAGGAGTATTCTCAAAATGAATACCATAATATCGGAGTTGATTTTTGATCCATAATACCTGGGTACAAGCACTGCCAGCAGCTACATATTCGGCTTCGGATGTTGAAATCGCTACATGGGTTTGCTTCTTGCTTCCCTAAGAAATTAGACATTATCCGAGAAAATGACATGTACCACTAGTACTTTTCTTATCAATTTTACATCCGTCAAAATCGGCATCACGGTTGGAAATTAAATTAAAATCCAAACATGATGGATACCATAGTCCAAGACCAGTAGTTCCTTTTAAATAACGAAAGACATGTTTACAAGCAGTTAAATGTGATTCCATAGGATTTAACTGAAATCTAGCACATAAGCATGTAGCAAAAATTATATCTAGTCTAGATGCAGTCAAGTAAAGTAGAGATCCGATCATACCTCGATATAGCTTTTGGTCGACGGATTTCCCATTTTTGTCTTTGTCCAATTTTAATGTAGATGACATTGGAGTTGGAATTTCTTTGCTATTTCCCATTTTGAACTTTTTGAGGAGGTCGTGAGTATATTTAGTTTGATGGATAAAAATTCCATCTTCACATTGCTTAATTTGGAGCCCGCGGAAGAATGTTAATTCTCCCATCATACTCATCTCGAACTCTCCCTTCATTAGGTCAGAAAAATCTTGACAAAGAGATTTGTTAGTAGCGCTGAAAACAATATCGTCTACATATATTTGACAAATAAGCATATCGTTGTTTACAATTTTTATAAATAAAGTACTATCGATTTTACCTTTTATGTAGCCATGAGTAATAAGAAATTGACTTAAACGATATACCAGGCTCATGGAGCTTGCTTCAAACCATAGAGAGCTTTGTTGAGCTTGTAGACATAATCTGGAAATTGATGATCTTCGAAGCCTGAAGGTTGCTTTACGTAGACTTCTTATTGAATGAATCCGTTGAGAAATACACTTTTGACATCCATTTAGAATAATTTGATTTTCCAGTGAGAGGCAAAAAGCACATGGAAGTCGAATGGCTGCGAGTCGAGCAACGGGGGCAAATCTTTCTTCGTAATCGATTCCTTCCTCTTGACTGTAGCCATAAGCAACTAGCCATAATATATTTTTAATTGGGTAACCATCTTCATAATGCTTTATTTTATGTACCCATTTTATTCCGATGATAGGTTTATCCGTAGGAGCAGGAACTAATTCCCAAACTTTATTTCGCTCGAATTGCACAAGCTCTTCCTGCATTGCCATTGCCCAGCTTTCATCATCAACAGCTTCATTTACATTCTTTGGTATGATTTCAGACACGAAAGCACGGTTATTCTGAAACTCAAGCGATATTTTCGAGTTTGAATTCCATCCTCAATATTTCCAATCACCAAGTCTTTGGGATGGTCTCGTACATGCTTCCAAACTTTTGGTAATTTGTCAATCGAGACTTCGGTCAGATTGACTCATCAGATTTAACATCAATGGATTCTTCTAGTTTAGTTGATTTTAAATTGTAAACCCGAAAGGCTTTACTGTTTGTAGAATAGCCAAGAAATATGACAGAATCGGATTTTGCATCAAATTTGCCCAAATTTTCTTTTCCGTTATTATGTATGAAAACTTTGCATCCAAAAGGATGATAAAATGTTAGGCTTTTTATTATTCCAAATCTCATACAGGGTTTTATGTTGACCTCTCCGAAGTATAACTCGATTTATAGTATAACACGCCGTATTTACGGCCTCGGACCAAAAATATTGTGGAAGAAAGTATTCGTTGAACATTATTCTGGACATTTCTTCCAAGGACCGGTTTTTCCTTTCAATGACTCCATTCTGCTGAGGAGTTCTAGGATCCAAAAAGTTATGATTAATACCATATTTGTCACAAAGTATTTCAAATGGAGAGCAATCAAATTCTCCTCCATGATCGGTTCGAATAGAGATAATAGAAAGATTTTTCTCATTAACCAACCGGCACCATTTAGAAAATTCTGCAAAGTCATCATCTTTATGGGTTAGGAATTTGACCCAAGTAAATCGAGAAAAACCATCCACAATAACTAAAGTATAAAATTTGCCATTCAGGCTAGCATATCGGGATGGTCCAATTAAATCCATGTGCACAAGTTCAAGAATACGAGAGGTAGAGATTTCAAATTTTGGTTTAAATGATTCTTGTATGTGCTTACCTTTAATGCAAGATTCACATAAATGTTTTCGATCAAATTTCAATTTTGGTAAACCTCGAACCAAATTATATTTTGAAATAATGGGTAAGGACGTATGTCCTAATTTTTGATGCCACAAAAATGCATTTTCGTCTAAGGTCACAAGGCATTTTTCACTGAACGAGTTCTCATCATTGAGGTTAGCTATATAAATATTCCCGCATCTTAATCCAATAAATGCGACTTTATTATTTTTGAAGGCGGTACGATGAGTTTCTTCAAAAAGTATTTTAAAACCTTCGTCGCGCAGTTGAGATACACTAAGAAGATTATGATGAAGTCCTTCAACAAATAGAACTTTATATATAGAGGGAGAAGGTTCCTTTCCAACCTTACCGGTGCCTGTGATTTTTCCCTTTTTGTTGTCACCAAATGTCACGAATCCTTGTTCTTGATATTCAAATTCTTCGAACAACTCTTTGGTGCCGCACATATGTCTAGAGCATCCACTGTCAAAGTACCACTTGCTTTCCTTTAGACGAGGTACCTGCAAAAATGAATTGTTGCGGTTGTTCTTGATCTATGTCAATATGTTTGCCTTTATTTTGTAGATTTGAATTTTCTAGCTCGAGAGATTATCTTTTCTTTTTCAAAGATATATTTATTTTGACCATCTCATCGTATTCGTTATTCAATGATTCAAAGGCGTTTAGAAATTCGTCATCTTATTAGATTCACATAAATCTAAAAGATTATCGTCACAAATAGAACTAACCTCATTGAAGGATTCTTTAGATTCAAGAGCCATAAGAGCGAGATTGAATTCCTTGATTCCTTCGATTTCGTCCTCGTCATCGCTCCAAGATGCAATTAAGACTTCCTTCTTTTTGAATCGATCAGTTTGACCTTCAGGTTTACCCGACAGTCTTTGGCATAATGTCCGGATTTACCGCACCTACCACAATTGTTTTAATAGGAACAAACTAATTCTTTCTTTGGTCGTTTTTAGGATCTTGACCAAGAATATTTCGCCTTTCTAAATCAAGCTTTTATATCGTCTCATATTTTTGACATATAGCGCAATTTCCTCATCGTCCTCATTTTCCAGAATTTTATTGTCGTCGTCGCTATCGGCTTTGAAAGCAACAACTTTCTCATGGGGCTTAGGTTTGGAGCCTCTCGATTTTAGCACTATCTCATAGTTGATAAGAGATCCTATGAGAGCTCTGATTCAAGTTTTTTGAGGTCCTTTGATTCCATGATTGCCGTCACCGTGGCATCCCATTCTTGAGGAAGAGATCGAAGAATCTTCTTCGCCTTGTCACTGCTTGATATAGGCTTCCCAAATGATGCAAGACCATTTGTAATTGCTGAAAAATAGTCCAACATGTTGGTGATTGTTTCGTCATCTTTCATGGAGAAGAGTTCGTAGTCATGGAGGATGATAGAACGAAAATAGTGTGCTAAAATCATTGTTAATTATAAGGTTTTAATGAATTTTCTGTTGGCACACTTGGTTATTTTCCATATATTTATATTTTGGATGCAATTTATTTCACTTGGCAATTTGTTGTTTAAATTAGGTGTTTGATGGAGTTTTTAAGCTTAAGTAATAATTTGGATCATCAAACGGACCAAGCCAAGGTGATTTGGGCTTAAATAAAGAAAATGCCGCGCGACACTAGGTAGCCCAGTGTCAGTTCGCTGACCCAGTGTCAGTCCTGTTACGAAAATAATCTTACTTCGGGCCCAAGAAACGACTCAAAAACCACCCAATCAGTTCCATAAGGTAATAAATCGGTCCCTGGGCTGGAAAAAGGAATTGGAATAAATTTGGGAAGAAAGACTCCAAGGAAATTAAAACTCAAGAAGGATAAGAAGGAAGGAGATCCAATTAAAGAAAGAAACTAAGAGATAAAGAATTATTATAAAAGGAGAGGAGGGCTGGAATTATTTTAATCTTTGATCATCCAATTTTATGGCTGGAGAGAAGAAGCAAAAAGAGGACGACCGAACCAATTCTCGCCGGAGCAACCGAGCCGTTTTAGACGTGTGAATAAGAAGACTACACCATTTGAATTTCTTTCTTCTCATGTCTATTACTAATTTGCTCTTTTCTAAAGCCAACATATCCGGCTAATTTTCTATTCTAGTTCTTTGTGAAGTTTGAAACCGTATTCGAATTATTCATGTTTTAATCCCGTAGCGTATTCTCAACTCGAGTTCTCTTGATTTACTTTTATGTTATTGAATTCACGACTGTGCCATTTAATTTCTTGATTTGGTTTGGCCAACTAGATTAGGAGTTTCATGTCTTATGCTAGAAATTGAGTTGTAATACATAATTGTTGCAATTTTAATTTCACAAGTAGCAAACAATTGATTTTTTCCAATTGAGTAACACAAAATCGAGATCCCTTAAGTCGAGCTTATGAACTTAATATCTTGCCTATTCCATTATTTGGTTTTTAATGCATCTAGCGAGCGAGATTTGAAGAGCTTGTTTTGAATCCACCGCATAGATAGGTTCGATTAAAGAGCTTGTTTTAATTAAATAAACTTAAGAAATAATTGGGGTCAACAGAGCTTGTTGTTGGCTTCGGAATAGGAGTTCATGAGATTAGAGAAGAGATAAGCGCTGCATTGAAACTTGAATTAATTCGAAACGGTAGATAACGGAACTAAGGACTAGATTATTCCTTTAATTGATATTTTCGGTTTTTATTTCCTTTGTTTATTTTAATTTATTTTACGCAAATTATTTTAGTTAAGATTAGAAACTGAAATCCCCCCCTCTCGTTTTTTTTATTTTAATTGCTAAAAGTATTTAATCCTTAATTAGTCTAATTGATTTACCATTCTCCGTGGGATCGACCCTTACTTGCCGATACTACTAGTTAGTAGAAGTAAGCCAAGGAAAATAAAAATAACTAATTTTGACGCGTCACGACAGTGCGGTCAGAGGAGCATGTTAATTTTGTTTCCTTGACTTGGCTCGTCCCCTCGTGTGTGACTTCGAGAATCTCCCATATTTCTTTAGCACTTTCATATACCAAGATTCGATTTAGCTCTTCCGAATTTAGTGCACAATAAAGAAGTTGAGTGGCACGGGAGTTTATGTGCGTATGTCTCCAGTCTTCATCATTATATTTGTCGAAATTTTTCAATGATCCATCTTCTTTCTTGGCAATTTTTGGACCAAGCGCGAATACGTTCCAAATCTCAATATTGTAGGCTTGGATGAATATATCCATCTTTTTCTTCCAGGTCATAAAATTAGATCCGTCGAATAAAGATGGATGGTTGAGAGTGTTACCTTCAGTTTGAGCCATAAGTGCCATTTGCTGATCTTACTCCGGTGGTTAAACCAATATATGAGGTGACCCGCTCTGATATCAATTGATAAAGTAAAATTCCCACTAGAAGGGGGGGTTAAATATTGGAGAGAAATTTTTCGAGAAATTAAAAATAATGCAGAAAACAAATGACACCAGATTTATAGAGGTTCAGTCCAAACGTGACCTACGTCGTCTCTTCGATTTTTTTCTATTGGCTTAAGAACAATCACACACAACCTTGTCTCGCCTTCTATCGGTCCGAGCACAACCTTTACACAGCTTGTCTTCAACTGGTCCAAGCACAACCTAACACTTAAGAATAAATATTTTTTTCTAGTGTTCTATCGGAACTAGAAAATCCTTACTTATGATTGTTGGAGTTTAATCCTAAAAATGCCAGATCAATTGATCCTAATAACACCGGATTAATACTCTTAGAATCGTTTCGCTCAAGAACAAATAAGAAAATATGAGGTATATGAAATGTTACAATATGTGAACAACTCTCGTTTTTCTCTTTCTCACAACTTGTACGATGTAAATAACTCAAGATAATCGAAGCTCAGAGTATTGCAAGTTTGCTTGAAGTTGTGTGTAGATTCATCTCAATTGAGATGGTATTTATACGTTGTTCAGGCCAAATAACCATTACTGGAGTGTGGAGTTTAGGGTGCGCTAGCTTTTATGCGTAGAATGCGCTAGCGGATTTTTCAACCAGCTTTTCTTCTGACATTAATAGTAAACGGGCTTGTCTCATAACATCTCTTTCCAATGGATAAATTTTGAACTTAGCATGCGCTAAATATCTTTCCTAGCGGGCGCTAGATGGTCAAGATTTGCTTTCCGGATTGAGCATGATTTCCTTGTTGACTTTGTTGTTCCAACAGTTGAATGACTAATGGAAGTATTTTGAACATGTAGCGTGCTCTATACAATAGCCAAAGCGTGCACTACTAGTCATAAGATAGCGTGCGTTAGGCTCTATTTTAGCGTATATTGTCTGTGGCCTATTTCATCCTCCAGAGCCTTCTGTCTTGAAAACACTATCAGGTAGCGTGCGTAATCATATCCCATTGCATTCGTTATTCCTTTGCGTATCATGCGTTACTATTCTCATAGGTGCGGTGAATAAGGTGGACAGACTCGCTGTCCTTACTGACTTCTTTTTAATCGAAACAGGTAGCGTGCGCTAATATTTGTACATAGCGTGCGCTAAACATCAGATGAGGCTTCAGGTAACTTTTGGTTAGCGTGCGATGGGGATCAGATGATACTTCAGGTAACTTTCCGTTAGCGTGTGCTAACACAGATGTGTAGCATGCGCTATTTGTGTATATCTTGTAACTTCTGTGATACACGACGTTTGAGTATCGTTTTAAATGTTTGGAAAGAATTCATCATTAAATAATTTGTCCAACAATCTCCCCCATTTTGATGATGTCAAAACACTTAATAAATACCTGCAAAAAACGATTTAGAAAAAATTTCGAATCAAAGTACTTTGTTCGATTGGGTTAGTATTTTTTGTTTTTGAGTGTTTTCTCCCCCTTTTTGACATAATCAAAAAGGTGCTCTCCCTGAATTGATGATATTCTTGATAAAACACAAGAAATAAGATAAATCATATCAAAGACGACATACAAGCTATCTTTATTAAAAACTTCTAAACTTCAACATGACTAAATGAAAACACGACTATTCAAGCTAAAGAAACCAAATCACACATTAAATCAAATAAGAAACAAAACAACCAAGTTCATCAAATATACACGTCAAATTATTCGTCGAGAAATCAAGACATGGAAGTCGAAGTTTCTTCGTCGGGATGTGAGGTAGGGAATGAAAAGGTTGGATTGGAAAAACGAATAAAATCCTCTATAAGATTTTTGACGGAACGAACTTCCGTTCGAAGAGAGCGAACTTCATCCCGAATCTCAAGTTGTGACGTTTCTAGGCTATGCATCCGGGTGATTAAGTCACTTTCTTCATTCTCGTCGACATTCACCTTCCTCTTTCCTTTAGTCTTCGGAGGTCTAACAAAGGATCCCGTTTGCAATCCTCGAATAGTTTTCAGACCTCGCCTCATAATCCACTCAGCCAGTGTCGGCACCCGTGTCCCTTTCGGTACCTCATCATCTTCTTTCAAATATTGAAATAAAACCCAACCATGGTTATTCATCTCTACACAGTGCATAGCTTTGAGAGTAGCATCGGAAATTTCATGCCCGCGACAGACCGGAACCGATGGCTCTCCCGAGGGTTCGACATTATGATGATAGAATTTAACGATAAGAATCGAGCCGAAAGGCATTCCGGACTTTCTTGATCTAGCCGCATAATGTTTGGACCGAAAGAGGTCACCTTTGGCTTTCATCCAACCCATGACAATTCCCGCAAAATCAATCTTATCATCATTCAAAACTCGATAAACCACATGCTTGTCGATTCCCACAAGATTATGTTGAGTGTTACCTTCGGCATAATGCATTTGGTGAGAGCGACTAAAAGTAGCCGGATTTGGATTCCAAAGTCATTATTCTCGAAGGCGTCATCGGTTATTTCGATAACAGCCTTCGAACTTAGAAACTGTCAATTCAAGCTTAGTTAAAATCCGAATCTTTGAACTTAGAAACACTCGTCTTCTATCGATTCGAGCACAACCTTTACGCAGCTTGTCTTCAACTGGTCCAAGCACAACCGAGCACTCAAGAATAAATATTTTTTCTAGTATTCTATCGGAACTAGAAAATCCTTACTTACGATCATTAGAGTTTAATCCTATAACAATGCCGGATCAATTGATCCTAGTAACACGGATTAATACCCTTAGAATCGTTTCGCTCAAGAACAAATAAGAAAATACGAGGTATATGAAATGTTACAATATGTGAACAACTCTCGTTTTTCTCTTTCTCACAACTTGTACGATGGAAATAAATCAAGATAACCGCAGCTCATAGTATTGCAAGTATGCTTGAAGTTGTGTGTAGATTCATCTCAATTGAGATGGTATTTATAGGCTGTTCAGGCCAAATAACCATTTCTGGAGTGTGGGGTTTAGCGTGCGCTAGCTTTTATGCGTAGCATGCGCTAGAGGCTTTGTCAACTAACTTTTCTTCTGACATTGATAGTAAACGGGCTTGTCTCTTAACGTCTCTTTCCAACGGATAGATTTTGAACTTAGCGTGTGCTAAATATCTTTCCTAGCATGCGCTAGATGATCAAGATTTTCTTTCCGGATTGAGCGTGATTTCCTTGTTGACTTTGTTGTTCCAACAGTTGAATGAGTAACTATAGTATTTTAGCCATAGCGTGCGCTAATAGTCTTAAGATAGCGTGCGTTAGTCTCTATTTTAGCGTACGTTGTCTGTTGCCTATTTCCTTCTCCAGATCCTTCTGCCATGAAAACACTATCAGGTAGCGTGCGTAATCATATCCCATTGCGTGTGTTATTCCTTTGCGTAGCGTGCGTTATTATTCTCATTGCATGTGCTGAATAAGGTGGACAGACTCACTGTCCTTACTGACTTGTTTTTAATCGAAACAGGTAGCGTGCGCTAATATTTGTACATAACATGTGCTAAACATCAGATGAGACTTCAGGTGACTTTTGGTTAGCGTGCGCTGAGCATCAGATGATACTTCAGGTAACTTTCGGTTAGCGTGCGCTATATGAGTAAATCTTATAACTTTTGTGATACACGACGTTTGAGTCTCGTTTTAAATATTTTGAAAGAATTCAACATCAAAATAATATATCCAACACTAAATCTACTTATGCTTGATCATTGGGCCCAAACTGCCTCCCCACCCGTGGCCCAAACTTCGATGCCCAGGCCGCAGTTATTTTTATGATCCAACAACAAAGCCCAACTCATCATGTGCCCCCTACATCTTCTACTTGTAACACCCCCAAGACATTCAGGGTGTATTACAGCGCCGTGGACCCCACACTGTGGAATCCACCAGGCTAACGTACAAAACAAGACACTCGACAGCGACAAACAATCATCAATAATACGACAATTCAAATAAGATTACAATCCGACAATAAAATCCAACATCAATCCACTTCCCAAAACAGGAACACAACATTAACAATTTTTGTGAAAGAAGTACTCGAGTACTTAAACCAATTTTAAAACACAAAAGTCCCAACACAAGACATCAAAAATAATGGACTGAAATGAACACCAATAAATGACTACTGATCAGTATCATGCTTGCCCATCATCCTCATACGGCTCGAGTGCTCGTTTGTCCCCACGATCAATACACGAAATACAAAAGTATTTCCCCATTTAAGGGGTTAGCGACAACTGCTAGTGCAAGTACAATCCATTTGAACTACATTCTAATCAGATGAATATATGCGCCAAAAAGTCATTTTAGAAAATATTTTATATTCCGGAATATTTACAATGCACAAGCACAAAACACATTTTCTCCAATCAAAACAATTCAAAGTTAACCTTGGTACGTGACTCACGGCCACCGTACCCCGCAGAGCCCCGTCGGACATCCCTGGGTGGTTAACCACAGTTCGTGATACGCACACACACGGCAATACGTATCCCTAGAGGCCCCGTCGGACCGTCCCTAGGTGAACATACACATATTCTCCCACGACAACCACATATAGCCATAATTCAAATACTAGAACATGTAAACAAATTTAAAGTACTTGCCTTTGAGACATCTTCGAAGAATCGGAAGTGAAAAATGACTACGGATGATCCGAATGGAAAAGCAGCGGTTCCTAAACGAAGAATTAGCATAACTCGGTTCAACGGACATCAATAATCGAAAGGAATACTCCCAAAACCCGATTACAAATCACGACAATCGACGTTCAATCGATACGGGCGAGGTTTGTGCAAAATCTCCCGTATCAACAATACATGGATTAATTCGAGGAAAACGAATTGGGAATCACCCAATAACAACAATTGATAATAAGTTTCGCAACATACATGAACAATTCGAGTCAATCACGAAAACCCGAAAAACCCCAATTTATACAAGTTAGGGTTCTGAAGAAGATACCTCGGATTCGGACGATGGAGGATGATTACGCTGATGGTGATATGCTACTATGATTCTACGGTGATGGAACACGAAAGATTCTTCGATCAAAATCAAGGAATCGCCTGCAGAGTCGCCCGTGAAGAAAAAACGAGAGAAGGGATAGAAAATGAGGTATTGGACCTCGCCCATTGCTTTAAAGCAATGGGTCATTGGCCGTAATAGGATACTTACGGCCGTAACATGGCCAACTTACGGCCGTAACCACGGGTGTTACGGCCGTAACACCTCGATGGCAGATTGGCGGTCTTTGTCAAACGAGTCCGGACGACCCCAAAACCCGGACCTGCTATCAAACCAAAAATACGACTACGAAAAATATTCGATGACGAGTCTAACCATCACAAGAAAATATCAATCCGACTACCCGTAATCCAAATACGACAATGAATATGAAATTCCCTAAACTTATAGGAAATTACGGAAATGACCCAAGTGACCGAAAGTCACGAAACGACGTCGGATTTACAAACCGAAAGTCTCAAAATGACCAACTCAACCATACGAACTTGTACAAGCCAAGAAACAATGAAAACGAACGAGTTTAACGAGAATCGAACGTTCATACGGCAAAACATGACATAAAATGAAATTACGTGAAAACATCATCAAAACTCGTCCAAACGGAAAAACTCCAAGAACAAAGTAGATTCGAAATGTCGAAACGGTTACAAGCGAGTCGATAAAAATGGACATACACCAAAAATGGAAACTGCTAAAAAATAGAAAATTACGGATATTACATTCTCCCCCTCTAAAATAAAGTTTCGTCCCGAAACTTAAGAATCAAAAAGCTCGGGGTATCTCGAACGCATATCCTCCTCTAGCTCCCACGTCGCTTCTTCTACTCCGTGTCTCGACCATTGCACCTTAACCAAAGAAATGGTTTTGTGCCTTAACTGTTTATCACGACGCTCCAAAATTCTGACGGGCCTCACTTCAAACGAAACATCCATCTCGATCTCCACGACCCCAAAGTCAAAAAAGTGGGACGGCACCGCAACGTACCTCCTCAACAGCCAAATCTGAAATACGCTATGTACATGACTCAGCGACGGAGGTAAAGCCAAACGGTATGCTAACTCACCGACTCTCTCCAATACCTCGAAAGGTCCAATATATCTCGGGCTGAGTTTCCCCTTCTTCCCAAAACGGAAAACTCCTTTCGTCGGAGACACTCTCAACAGAACATGGTCTCCCACCTCGAACTCCAAAGGTCTACGCCTAACATCCGCATAAGATTTTTGTCGACTCTGAGCACCAACATCCTCTTTCTAATCAATTCAATTTTCTCCCTCGTCTCCAACACAAGGTCCGGCTCGGTGCCAACCAAATCGGACGGCTCATCCCAACATATCGGTGATCGGCAACGTCGGCCATAAAGTGCCTCGTACGGTGCCATCTTAATCGACGCGTGCCAGCTATTATTATAAGCAAACTCAATTAAGGCCAAATGCTCCTCCCAATTACTACTCCAGTCTAACGCACACGCGCGCAACAAATCCTCGAGCGTCTGAATGGTACGTTCGGACTGCCCATCGGTCTGGGGATGGAACGAAGTGCTCAAACGTAATTGTGTCCCCAATGCCTTATGCACTGCCTGCCAAAAATGCGATACAAATCGGCCATCCCTGTCTGAAATAATGGTCCTCGGCGTACCATGAAGCCTCACTATCTGAGTGATAAAAATACGAGCCAACTTTTCCGGACCCCAAGTATCCTTGATGCCCAGAAAATGTGCCGACTTGGTCAGTCGGTCTACAATCACCCATACCATATTCATACCAGTCTTCGTCCTCGGTAAACTCGTGACAAAATCCATAGAGATGTCCTCCCACTTCCATTCGGGGACGGAAGCGGTTTCAATAATCCGGTGGCCACTGATGCTCAATCTTGACTTGCCGACAAGTCAAACACTTAGCTACAAACCGAACTACCTCCTTCTTCATATCGCTCCACCGTAAATTCTTCCTCGTGTCTTTATACATCTTACTCGAGCCCGGATGGATCGAGTATGGTGACGCATGAGCCTCTCGCATAATGTTCTGTCTCGGTTCCACGTCGTTTGGAACACACAACCGACCTCGGAATCTCAACACGCCGTCCTCATGAATAACGAATCCCGGCTTTCCCCTTTCCTACACTCTCTCGAAGCCGAATAAACATCGGATCCTCTAACTGTCCCGACTTAATGTCCTCGACCAAAGATGAAGAAATCTCAAGAGTACGCAATCGCCTCGGAACTCTCGCAAGATAATCTCAATGCTCAACCTCATAAACTCTCCGAAGTCCCGACTGGGCCGTAAGCAACTCAAGCGCTCAAGCGATACCGATTTCCGGCTCGGGCATCTGCTACCACATTAGCCTTGCCGGATGATAAAGGATCTCGAGATCGTAATCCTTAATCAATTCCAACCATCTCCTCTGTCTCATATTAAGCTCCTTCGCGTGAAAATGTACTTCAAGGCTTTTGTGATCGGTGAAAATCGACATGACGAGCCATACAAGTAATGACGCTTGATTTTCAACGCAAACACAATCGCGCCAACTCAAGATCGTGCGTAGGTAATTCAATTCATACGGTTTCAACCGACGGAAGCATAGGCAATCGTCCTCCCGTCCGCATAAGTACGCATCCGAGCCCTTGGCCCAAGCATCACTATAAACGGAGAAACCATCATTACCACTCGGTAAAGCCAACACGGAGCGGTCGTCAACCACTTCTTCAACTCCTCAAAACTATTCGCCTCTCATCGGTCCACATAAACTTCTCCGACTTCAGTAACAACCGAGTCACGGTCGAGCGAGCTTAGAGAACCCTCGACGAATCTGCGGTAATACCCGGCTAATCCCGTAAAATCAAGGACCTCCTTCACGTTCTTGGGCGGCGCCCAATCCAACACCGCCTCTACCTTATGTGGGTCTACACGAACACCCTCGGCCGAGATCACATGACCGAGAAACATAACCTCCCGTAACCAAAACTCGCACTTTGAGAACTTCGCAAAAGATGCCGAGTTCTCAAAATATCTAACACAATATGCAAATGACGGGCGTGCTCCTCCTCGCTCCTCGAGTAAATCAGGATGTCGTCGATAAAAACGACTACACACTTATCGAGGTACTCGATAAAGACTTTGTTCATAAGCTGCATGAACACGGCTAGTGCGTTGGTTAGCCCAAAAGGCATAACCACAAACTCGTAGTGACCGTATCTCGTCCGAAAGGCTGTCTTCGGAATATCGGTATCCTTCACTCGGAGCTGATAATACCCCGATCTCAAGTCAATCTTCGAAAACACGGTTGCCCCCTGCAACTGATCAAACAAGTCATCAATCCTCGGGAGCGGATACTTGTTTTTGATGGTCACTTTGTTCAACTCTCGGTAGTCGATACACAAACGAAGTGACCCATCCTTCTTCTTTACGAATAGGACCGGTGCGCCCCAAGGCGAAGCGCTCGGTCGAATATATCCCATGTCTAGCAACTCTCCCAACTGTTTCTTCAACTCAAGCATCTCGGCAGGTGCCATCCGGTATGGCGTCTTAGAGATAGGTGCTGCACCCGGCTCTAAATCGATCAGAATTCAACCTCTCGGTCCGCGGCAAACCCGCAACTCATCCGGAAAACGTCGATACTCACATACTACCGGAATAGACGAGTTCGACTCCCCTTCCTCCGATCTCAAAGCGTAACACCAATAGCCCGTGCAACCTCCTCGGCGCCTCACGGCCCTCAAGGCGCCGATGAGTAACCTCCGCTACTCCGTTACGCCCACAAAAGAATGCTCGGTACCGCCGAGGCTAACATCGAAACGGTTCTCGTTCTATAATTCATGATCGCCCCATGACGGTGCAGCCAATCCTCACCTTAATCAAATCCTCATCTCTAATATCTACCGCAATCGATTAGAAGGCCAAACCCTCCCCGCGATACTCACCGGAAAATCTCTAACCTCACGATCCCCCACGATGCTATCCCCACTAGGAAGTTTAACAACAAAAGGCTCACAAGCAACAAGGCAATCAACATGTAGACGACGCACACAATCCATAGATATAAAAGAATGTGTAGCACCGTAATCGAACAATACGGAAACAGATGATCAAGGATGTGGACGCACTGTGGCCACCGTCGCGTCAGATCTCCCGTTCGTCTCATCTCGAACACACGGGGCGGAATGCACCCGCACTAGAAGCTCCTCTAGAAGGCCGACCACGACCTCGACCTCTACCAAAACTCGTCGCGGCCGAGGAACCTGTGCCTCGATTCACACTCGGCTCTCCGCTACGGGCTGATATCTCGAGTAATCGGAGTCCGAGCCGCATCCGTACAAAACTTAGCACGATGACCCATCCGACCACGTGAAAGACACCGAATCGGAGGCCTATCACACTCACTCATCATGTGGCCCGACGGCTACGGTTGAAGCACGTAGGACCACGAACGGAACCAAGCAGGCGCACCTAGAACCGCTTCTCGACCAACCGATGGCGACTCTCCGAAGACTCGCGAACCGACCGAGCCTTCGGATACCCTCCCGACTTGCCTCCCGAAACCGACCGAGGTCTTCGCTTCTTTCCTTCTAAGGCCGTCTCTGTCGCCGAAAACGACATCTCATAAGCCATAGCTTTATTCTCGATATTCCTTCAAAGTCGTGCACCCTGCACGGACATGTAGTGGCGCACCCTCGGTTTCATCCGCATGTCAAAGTGGCGGATCTTATCAAGCTCATCGCGGACTTGGTTTCTCACATAATGTAACTGTTGATTGTAGTCTTTGATAGCTTGAGAAATAGGAACATCTTGGGGCTTAGCCTCAAAGAAGGCTCGGATCCTCCCCTCTTTCACTGGCCAAGGACAGTATTCATCTTCCATCAGATCTCGAAACTCTGCCCACGTAGCTGCCCGGTCACGCGGTTTCACCGCTTGCCACCACGTTTCTGCTTCCTTGGCGAGGAAGTACTGAGCGATGGGTACCTTCTTCTCCTCAGAGCAGTTAGCAGCCTCAAACAACCAACTCTCCCAACCGGAAGGGTCGGAAGCACCATCAAACTGCGGAGGACGCATACGAATCACGTCCTGAAGTAGCTTATCATTACCGGATCCAGCAGGGGGAACCGGGTTGGCATTAGCATGGCCGACCAGAACGGCCTGAGTCAGTAACGTCATCTGGTTCGCTACCTGCTGTAAAATGTTGGCCACTCCAACATTCTCATGAGCATTACCGGAGCTAGCAGATCGTCTCGCCGACCTCCGAACTAGGGGAACACTGCTCGACAAGGAAGGCATCGCCGATCGGTTCCCGAGTGATCGGACATGGCCGCCCCACCGGCCGCGCCACGCCCCTACCGCGTCCGCGAAGGCCCGCGTCCTCTACCACAGGAATTCTCAAGAAGCAACGGTAAGTACAAATCAAACGCAAAACGCAATAAGATACTAAGACAGAATAGAATGTAATCGGTGAAACGAGTCAAGTTAGGAAAACTTACGAGCACCGCGTCTCGAGATGATGGCATAGCAGTGATACTGTCCCAAAAACGACACTTAACTAGACCCAAATAACCGACAGCCTAGGTATCCATAAACCTAACCTCTGATACCATATTCTGTAACACCTCCAAGACATTCAGGGTGTATTACAGCGCCGTGGACCCCACACTATGGAATCCACCAGGCTAACGTACCAAACAAGACACTCGACAGCGACAAACAATCATCAATAATACGACAATTCAAATAAGATTACAATCCGACAATAAAATCCAACATCAATCCACCTCCCAAAACAGGAACACAACATTAACAATTTTTGTGAAAGAAGTACTCGAGTACTTAAACCAATTTTAAAACACAAAAGTCCCAACACAAGACATCAAAAATAATGGACTGAAATGAACACCAATAAATGACTACTGATCAGTATCATGCTTGCCCATCATCCTCATACGGCTCGAGTGCTCGTTTGTCCCCACGATCAATACCTGAAATACAAAAGTATTTCCCCCATTTAAGGGGTTAGCGACAACTGCTAGTGCAAGTACAATCTATTTGAACTACATTCTAATCAGATGAATATATGCGCCAAAAAGTCATTTTAGAAAACATTTTATATTCCGGAATATTTACAATGCACAAGCACAAAACACATTTTCTCCAATCAAAACAATTCAAAGTTAACCTTGGTACGTGACTCACGGCCACCGTACCCCGCAGAGCCCCGTCGGACATCCCCGGGTGGTTAACCACGATTCGTGATACGCACACACACGGCAATACGTATCCCTAGAGGCCCCGTCGGACCGTCCCTAGGTGAACATACACATATTCTCCCACGACAACCACATATAGCCATAATTCAAATACTAGAACATGTAAACAAATGTAAAGTACTTGCCTTTGAGACATCTTCAAGAATCGGAAGTGAAAATGACTACGGATGATCCGAATGGAAAACGACGGTTCCTAAACGAAGAATTAGCATAACTCAGTTCCAACGGACATCAATAATCGAAAGGAATACTCCCAAAACCCCGATTACAAATCACGACAATCGACGTTCAATCGATACGGGCGAGGTTTGTGCAAAATCTCCCGTATCAACAATACATGGATTAATTCGAGGAAAAATGAATTGGGAATCACCCAATAACAACAATTGATAATAAGTTTCGCAACATACATGAACAATTGAGTCAATCACGAAAACCCCGAAAAACCCCCAATTTATACAAGTTAGGGTTCTGAAGAAGATACCTCGGATTCGGATGATGGAGGATGATTACGCTGATGGTGATATGCTACTATGATTCTACGGTGATGGAACACGAAAGATTCTTCGATCAAAATCAAGGAATCGCCTCTGGAGTCGCCCCGTGAAGAAAAAACGAGAGAAGGGATAGAAAATGAGGTATTGGACCTCCGCCATTGCTTTAAAAATGGGCCGTTACGGCCAGAATAGGATACTTACGGCCGTAACATGGCCAACTTACGGCCGTAACTTCCGGGTGTTACGGCCGTAACACCCTTGGACAGCAGATTGGCAACCGCCGTCCAAACGAGTCCGGACGACCCCAAAACCCGGACCTGCTATCAAACCAAAAATGCGACTACGAAGAATATTCGATGACGAGTCTAACCATCACAAGAAAATATCAATCCGACTACCCGGGAATCCGAAATACGACAATGAATATGAAATTCCCTAAACTTATAGGAAATTACGGAAATGACCCAAGTGACCGAAAGTCACGAAACGACGTCGGATTTACAAACCGAAAGTCTCAACATCACCAACTCAACCATACGAACTTGTACAAGCCAAGAAACAATGAAAACGAACGAGTTTAACGAGAATCGAACGTTCATACGGCAAAACATGACATAAAATGAAATTACGTGAAAACATCATCAAAACTCGTCCAAACGGAAAAACTCCAAGAACAAAGTAGATTCGAAATGTCGAAACGGTTACAAGCGAGTCGATAAAAATGGACATACACCAAAAATGGAAACTGCTAAAAAAATAGAAAATTACGGATATTACACTACTGGGCCGCGCAACACCAACCCAACTGCCACGAATTCTTAGTACACTCCATTGCAAACAGCCCCAACTCAAATTCATTGTCGAGTAAGAGAAAGCAAAAATGGTATTCCTAAACCAAAGAAGATTTTAATCTCCATACCTCGCCATAAAATCTCCTTTACCTAGAAATCCAGTTTCTGCACTTAGTGATCCGAATTGAAAAACGGCTATGACCAACGAACTTAAAGCTCTTATTAATAATAAGATGTGGGAGTTGGTTCCCATCCTTATGATGTTAATGTTATTCGATCTATGTGTAGTTTTTCTCATAATTTGAAGGTTCTTTTGAGAGGCATAAAGCTCGTCTTATAGGTGATGGTTAAACTCAACCGGTGGGGATCGATTGTGTAGAAACATCCAGTCTCATTGTCAAACCGGCAACCATACGTATGGTTCTCAGTTTATCAATATCCAAAGCTTGGCTTATTCGTCAACTTGACCTACATAATGCCTTCTTACATGGAGAGCTCAAGGCAACTGTTTACATGCATCAACCGCTTGGGTTTCGTGATCGTGAAAAAATAGACCATGTATGTTTGTTGAAAAAGTCTTTATACGGTCTTAAACAAGCTCCGAGAGCTTGGTATAAAAGATTTGCAGATTATGTTGCTTTTTCTCATAGTAAGTCCGATATTTCTCTCTTTATATATCGTAACGGGGACGATATGGCTTATTTGTTATTGTACGTGGATGATATAATTTTAATTGCCTCGTCAAATGCTCTACGAAAATTAGTTATTTATCTCCTTATAAGCACCGAATTTGCAATGAAGGACTTAGGACCTTTGAGCAATTTTCGGGTGTAGCAGTCGCTCTTCATAAAGATGGGTTATTCTTTTTTCTCAAAAGAAATATGCAATGGAAGTTATTGGACGAGTGGGGATGTCGTCGTGTAAACCATCTTCCACATCAGTTGACACTAAGCCGAAACTAAGTGCAAATGACACTGCACCTTACTCTGATTCATCCCATTATCGTAGTCTCGCGGGTGCCCTTACATATCTCACCTTCACACGACCCGACGTTTCATATGTTGTCCAACAAGTATGTTTAATCATGCATGATCCACATGACGAGCACATGAATGCACTAAAACGAATTGTATGCTATCTTCAAGGTACAATAAATCATGGTCTTTATCTGGTTATTTTGTGTTTCTTGGAGATAATTTGATCTCATGGTCCGCTAAACGGCAAGCTACTTTATCATGGTCGAGTGCTTAATCCGGGTATCGTGGAGTAGTAAATGTGGTTTCCGAGTCATGTTGGCTTCGAAACATCCTATTGGAGCTCCATTATCCCATTCCGAAAGCTACTTTGATTTATTGCGATAATGTAAGTGCTATTTATCTCTCAGGTAATCTCGTGCAACATCAACGTATAAAGCATATTTAGAGGATATTCACTTTGTTAGAGAAAAATTAGCTCGTGGAGAAGTGCGGGGTTCTACATGTTCCATCATGTTATCAAATTGCAAACATATTTACGAAATAACTTCCCTTGGTTTTATTTAAAGATTTCAGGGTCAGTCTCGGCGTTCGCAACTGCTGAGGAGTGTTAGAATATATTGTTGTTATGATTTAGTCAAAGTCAATATATTCTGTAAATAAGTTGGAATAATAAGGGGCTAAATATCTGGAAGTCAGAGCATAAAATAAGGCTTCATCAGTGGAGGGTGCGAGCTAGTTTTCCTATTAGAGTCTTTGTAATACGTCTGATGAGCCAGAAATTATCTTGCTATATTCTTTCAGGTTATACAAAATCTGTAAATTATTTTCCGTACTGGAAACTATAAATCAAATGGAATTAGAAACATTATGTTCCCTCATTTTTCATTATAATGGAAAACTTTATTGATAGTTAGGAGCCGGCTAAATGCTCCAACTTAAATTTAGTCTCTATACAAAAATTGGGTAACTTATAACAGGGATAGGATCCTCTGCAGTGCACAGCATGGTGCTGTGCACTGTCGGCCGTTAGATCGGACACATACACACACACACCCGTGCGGGTGTGTGTAATCTAACGGCCTACAGTGCACAGCACCATGCTGTGCACTGTAGAGGATCCTGTCCCCTTATAACACCAGTGTCATTAAAGACAATCTATAAGATTACTACCCTTTGTTAATATTGGTGGCAATTAAATTTATATATTAAGAAAATCATGTTAGGAACAGTTTGTAATAAATTTTGACGACACTGAATATTGTAGGTTAGAGATCCCACTACTCCATGAATAAATAAATCAAACCAAACATACCCAGTATATCCCGCACAGAGCAGGGTCTGGGGAGGGTAAGATGTACGCAGGACATGCCCCTACTTTTTGTAATACCCGTAATTTTCATGAATATTTTTGTCTTTGATGTTTTTTCACTTTTGTCGCTCGTTGCAAGCTCTTATTGAGATGTTGTCGGTTTTAGAGTTCCGTATCTTTCAGAACATGTTCATGTGATCGGACTTAGCAAATTGTTTTTATGAGAGGAGCAGTTAGCACACACTAGGGAATAGCTAACGCATGCTATTCGTATTTGATGTTGCGCGCGCTAGCATTTACCGGTAGCGCACGCTAACGATCCAAGTACAGGTGTGGCAGTAGCCTGTTTCTGTTCTCTGGGCGAGCAGTCAGCATACGCTAGGCAATAGCTAACGCACGCTAATAGTGTTGAGTAGCACTCGCTAGTATCGCTAGTAGCGCACGCTAACGAATTAGGTGCTGCAGAGACAGTAGATGTTTTTGTTCTCTGGATGAACAGTTAACGCACGATAAGCGCTAGCTAACGCACGCTATCCTGCTGGAGTAGCGGGCGCTAGCTTCGCCTGTAGCGCACACTAATGAGCTGGGCAGTGAGTTTGGAACTTCTACATGGTAACAGTTAGCGCACACTAAGGATGTGGTAGCGCACGCTAACGTCGCAGGTCAAAAGTCACTGGACTACTGGGTAGCCCCGTTAACGGGCGCTAATAGGAAGGGTTTAGCGCACGCTAATCGGGCACAGTATATAAGGACGGTCAGCCCTGTTCTTCGTCATTTTTCTTCTCATTTCTTCATTTCCGATGAGAGAGCACGAGAGGGGCGATCTTGAGGCAATTTGGTGGCAGCTATTGATCATCTATCACCATCTTTGGTGGGATAATAAAGATTACACAACATCTAATCCATTTATTGCTTCCAAATCAAGGTAAATTACTTAGAACCCTACTTTGGGAAACTATTGGGGGATTTTCTTAGATTCGTCCGATTTATCCATTTTGGAGCTTGAAACCTTTGAGATTATGATGTGTCTACCCCGTAACCACATTTCCCCTGCGATTATATGGATGTTTATGTACATCATTCGGATATGAGAGGGTTTGGACGATTTCTAACCTCTAAGTGATTATCCTTGGAGAATTGTAAATCGTAGGCGGGTTTCAGGAGTTTCTCTGTGTGATTTGAGTATTAATTATTAATTATTTTATTCATTATGGGTTGTTTAGGTGCCAGAAGTGCATTCTTGGACCTACCGAGCTTGTATACTTTTCCTTCCTATTCTCGATGTCTCAAAGGCAAGTATATATTTATGATTGTAATTCTTGATGATCTGAAAGTAAATGTTGATATGGTATTTGATAAGATGTTCACTTCGGGATGGGACTTCGAGTCCACTAAGGGGTCGTTGCTTATAGTGCGATCTATTGAACAATCTTATGTGTATAACCACGTGTTCACTCCGGGATAGGACTTCGAGTCCTCTGAGGGGTCGTTACTTTTAGTACGATCCATTGAACGACGTGTTGGTATGATTATATGTTCACTCCGGGATGGAACCTCAAGTCCTCTGAGGAGTCGTTGCTTATAGTGCGATCCATTGAACATATTGTTGGAATATAAAATGCAGCGGAAGCGAGGTAGATGAATTTGAATGTATTTGGTTTTATAAACTAACCAACTTAAATAGCGGATCTATTTAGGCTTGTCAATTAATAAATTAAACAGATAAATAAACAATTTAAACACACATATTTATGCATGAGAGTTGATAATTTATACCTTTGATGCGAAGTGGTAGAAAATTTCTTTTTGGATCGATCGAGCTACTCCACGTACTCCTCTTCGATCTTCTTGTGTTTCTACCTAAAGATCTTCTAGAGTATATCCCGCCTATATCCGGATGTCGTGTGGGCAACAATCTACCGGACTACTTAGACAGCAATATGAATCGGCCGAAAGTTTTTCTCCAAGAAACTCACGATATGTCTTCTCTATTTTTCTTGAATATTATGGTATTTTTCGAAAAAATATTGTGTTAACTAAATTATGGAATCAAAGACACAAGTCAAGATCCACAATTAAACACATAAGCAAAAAATCAATTTCTTGGTCATATGCAAGTATGAAAATCGGCCACCCCATGTACTCCTTTTATAGGTGTTTTGGGCTACTCTAGGGACCTTCAGCAGATTGAAGCTCTGTCAGAAGTTCCGCCAAAGTGTATGTCCTACGATTCATATTTTAGTTAAGGCGGAACTGCTCAAAGCTTCTTGGCAAGCTATCCAAGATAATATCGACCTGCGACTCCGCATCGAAGTACCCCCCAGTATGCTCAGTTCGTTCAAATGAGACATCATTTTCAGAACATGATCCCTTACTGGAGTCCCTTCAGACATTTGGGTTGTTATCAACACCCTTATTGCATTTTGCCTAGCCTCTCGGTTCTGATGACCAAACATCTCGGTGAGGTTTTTTATCATCTCCGCGGCTGAGGCCATCGTTTGTTGTTGATGCTGCAATACATTTGTTAGTGAAGCCAAAATGTATCAGCGAGCCATTTCATCAGACTTTTTCCATTTTTGAAATTCATCCAACTCTTCCGGAGTGGCATCCGGTTCTGGTTCCAGAGGGCTCTCCTCAGTTAACATAAATTTATGTCCCTCGGCAGTCAAGACAAAGTCAAGATTTCTTTTCCATTCGGTAAAGTTAGTGCCATCAAGTTTATTTTATTTGAGAATAACAGCTAGTGGATTCAAAGACATCTAAGAATAAAATTAAAAACACCATTCATCACATAATTCGAGGCAAAATATATTGAAAAACCTTAAAACACAATATATATGCAGTCAACCAACACCTCGATAAAACCGCACATGCAAGCCACGTTAGTGTGGATGTTTACATATACATTTATCAAGTAGATTTTAACGTCTTTAATTTTACTATCTAGTCAAGATGCATTTTGACAAGTAAAATTAATAGTTGGTTCCTCTTGGCCTTGTATTAAATTAACATAGTCTCCGATGGGGAGCTTATTAA
Source organism: Orobanche coerulescens (assembly GCA_033398695.1). Lineage (NCBI taxonomy): Eukaryota > Viridiplantae > Streptophyta > Magnoliopsida > Lamiales > Orobanchaceae > Orobanche > Orobanche coerulescens. The sequence continues at coordinate 141,664,740 of CM065805.1, read as the reverse complement.
TTAATACACCTAAGTGAACACCATAATTTAACAAACCTTAAAATATTATTCAATGATAATAGTCCTATAGATGGAGAGGTCTGTTGTTACCCAAAATATTATCCGGAGATAGTATTGCTGGAACGATCGAGTAACAAACAAAATGCGAGAACACTTCCGTGGGAAAATGGATAACACAAGATTTGCCGGGGTTGTTAGTCCCGGGCTTGAATGCTCTCGCGAGATGTTATTAATAAATATACTGTCGAGTACAAATATTAATGTTAGAATCTAATACAATGAGTGTAAAAGCTTCTAGTTATCTAGGCTTTAGAGCGCGTAGATTGCCGGAAGAACCGGATGGATGAATCATGAGTTCTTGCTTGGAATTTATGATGAATGTGTGTGAATGTCACTATGAATATGTTAGTGCTTGCCAAAAGAGCCTTTTGTTCTCTCTTTGGAGTGTATTTTTGCACTTAATTCGTGGTAGCATCCCTTTTTTTGACCGCAACCGTGAGTTCTCTATTTATAGGGGACTAAGTAGTTGGGATCCTCAGCGATCGCGGGCGATCGCCGTTTCTATATTAAAATAAACGGCCGATCGTCCGTCACGTGGGCTGTTCCTTTGAGGTCCGAGGTTGCGGTTGGAGGCCGGTGGGTGGACCAATGGGAAGCCGGCCACGCGTCGCGAGTCATTTGTCGAGGAGGGTCCACTTGTACCTTTCGGCGGCCTTGTCGGTAGGTGCGGTAGGTGACAGTGGGTCAATGATCCTTTTTGTTGGTATCCTATGAAGATCCGCGGGTGGGCCATCGTCAAGATTCGGTCTTCGACGACTTTGACGCTGGATCCCCACGTGGCATGAGACGATCGCCTCGATCATTAGACAAAGACGATCGCCGTGTAACAAAAGACGATCAGTTACCAAAAGACGATCGCTATATTATGCCGGACTTTAGGTGTTCGTCCGAGTTTGGCTTCTATGGTTGACTTTTCGGGAGGTCGCCGATCGCCTATCGTGGCGAATTAATCGTCGCACAACAATTGCCCCCACTCGCCTTGATGTTGAAAACACGGGGTGAGGTGGCACCGTTGGCGATCGCCGATGTTTAGACGACCCGGCCGATCTGAATTCAAATATGGGACGACCTTCTTTCGCGTCGGGAGCGGGGAAAAGAAGGCGGGCCTTTCCTGGCGGCCGACACGCGTCGTCTTTGCCGTTGGGAATCCGACGGTTTGTCGACTGTCAGTGGCGTGCCCTCGAAAAGACGCGTATGCGGGATTCGAGGGCCGCATTTAATGCGTCCCCACGTGACGGTTCCGATTCGATCCCGAGGTTTCTCCTTTTTGCACTTAGGCCCTCGTTCCCATCTATAAAAAGGAGGGCTTCTTCTCCTTCACTTTTACGCGCCCTTATCATCCATAGCCGAATTTGCAGAAATTTACGGAGCCTTTGAGTGCCGATCTTCTTCTTTTTCCTAGGTAAGATTAAATTTAACCTTCTCCTTATTTTTACTTTCCAATATGTCGGGAGGATCGAAAACCTTGAGTCCGGAAGTTCTTCCACGCCGCCGCGTTGCACGAACAGGAGGAGGTTCCTGTTAGAGTGGATATGGAGACGGCCGCGAAGCTATTCGAGCGGGATTGCACCCGAAGAACTCGAAAAACTTTTCAACGAGGCCGAGGTGGCGAGGACGGCGGAGCGCAGGGGTTCGCCGGCGGATGAAGACGATCCAGTGCGGGAGGCACAGGAAAGAGAGAGCAGATTCGGCCCCTCCTATGTGGCTTTTGCTCGGATGATGGAAACGATCACTGGACCTTGCCCGGATTCGATTTCGAGGCCTACTCCGCCGCTCACCCTTACAAACATGTGAATCGGACGGTCTTTGGGCCGCCGTCCGTCTCCGTGGACTCTCGGCCGGATCCGAGTACGGCGACCAAGAGTGACTCCGAGCTGGAGGGCCAAATATCACATCCCCTCGACGTTTCCCTTCACGTGCCTTTGGAGAATGAGCGCGCCGACCAACCGCCCGTGATATGGTCGCCGTCAACGAGATGATTATGGAGGCGGGTCTGCGATTCCGTTGCCACTCGCCGTCTCCTATTCTTGATCGCTGAATTTGGCGCCTCTTCAATCGACGCCGAATGCTTGGTCTGCAGATCATCTCGCACGTTGACCTTGTTCGGCGGTCACCGGTTATTTCGTCACCTTAGCGCTACCGAGATGAATTATCTGCTTAAATTAGTCTGCGAGAAAGGGACGATCGGCGGTTATCATATCCAGGGCCGAATCGGGAGAGTGGTTCTTGGCGTGCGAATAAGACCAAGGCGACTTGGCAAAATGGTGTTGGGTCGGCGGGGCATGGCGATCGGCGTTGAGTGAAGGGCTGAATGAAGAGTTGGAGATTCCCACTATTTTAGGAGAGGAATCCGAGTAAGGATTTAAACTCTCCCTTTGATTGAGCTTGTCTTGGTGATCTAATTTTGTTTTCTTTGCGGGACCTCTCGTACGTGACGGCGACCTCCGCTTGATTTCTTGATCGTTTGGGAGCGTATTCGTGCGTTGCGAACTCCTTTATTAACGTTCGATCGCTTGGATCAAGCTCATCGGTTGGGGGCTCGTTTGTTTTGCTACCCTCGTCACTTGAAAGTTCCGTATGAGGTTAAATGGTGTTTCCTTTCTTTGACGATCGTCTCCAAGATGTTGTTTCATTTTATCTAACTTGTTTGCACCTTTTCTTTGTGAGAGGCTTACTTTCCCGAATCGCCGAACCTCCGCCAGAGATAGCTATGTCGGACTTGGGAGTTCTTGGCCGCCTTAATTTGGGCAAGCGGTGGTCGCGTTCTGCGGCAGCGTCTCAACCTCGCCCGGTGAGACCCGCCGAGGCGCCGGCCGCCAAGCCGGTGGTCGAGGAGAGGAAGCTCAAACGCCGCAAGAGGCGGAGGTCGGAGTCCCGTCGATCTACGAGGCGGACGTATCGATTCTTGAGCCTCCGTCGCTGCGGCTCCTATCTCCGCCATCCCGATGATGGAGCGATCGCGCCAAGCCCACGGTCACCGGACCCGGTCATCGCGGCTCGGCGAAGAAGATGGCGATCGCCGATGCGAGACACCCGGGCAAGCCTTTTCTGACGCGACCCAGGTGGTCAATAGGTAAGAGTGGGTCAAAAATTTTTTGAGTTAGGCATTAGAGCATGGTATGGGCTAACTCCTTGATTTCCTTGGTTTGCGCCTGAGGTTCGCCTCGCCGACCGGACGTCGCCCCATGGTGTCTGGATTTCTGTCGAGCAAGGCTCCACAAGGTTACATCGAAGTCGGCTTACGTTCGCGACAATCACTTCCCTGCCCAAGGCTTGGACGACCGACCTTGACGCGATCGCTCGTCGGCGATCTGGAGATGCCATGCGGCGACCGTTGCCCTGGCTCTTCAGCGGCGGCGATGGCCGTCCAAGCCGCTCGGGATTTTGAGGGGCGACCCTCCACCGCTCATCTCCATCGTGAGCTCGAGACCGCCGAGCGAAATATCGAGGATGCGAACCGGATTCGGTCGATGGAGAAAGAGTATGAGGAGACCGCCAAGCGGGCTAAGCGGGACGTGGATCGATTGAAGCAGAGCCGAGTCGCTCCAAGGAAGCTGCCGATCGATCCTGTAATAAGGAGAAGGAGACTCGCCGAAGCTCGAGGCTTCGCAGAGGAGGCGACCGGTGAAGGCTGCGGTGGATCGGCTCGATGGTGGTGGAGCGGCGAAGAGAGAGCTGGAAAGCCGGGCGAGAATGTTGCCAAGGCGGCCGAATCGGCGGAGGTCGAGAAGACGGCGGCGGATCTGAAAGGGCGGTGGCGATCGAGGTCGATCCTACCTTAACGTCGGGCACGTCGGCGAGTTCGCTTACTATTTGGCCTATCTTGTGCTGTCCGAGTTGCTAAAAAGGCAGGGGTTGAGACCGGTCCTCTGATGGAAAGCTTCAGATCCTATGTCTCCAAGCATCCTCTGCATCCAGGATTCTCTCTGCCGATCCTTGACTTGGTCGACCTCGGGATTGACTTGAGTTGGTATACCGGCAAACTCATTCATCCCGAGGCCGATGCCCAAGCCGATCCGCGACCCGAGGGCGAAGACCAGCAGACGGGGCTTTGAGAGGCTTTTTGTTTTTCCTCTGTAACTTGTACTTTTTTGTTGTAATGCCTTCAGGCCTTGAAATGTATGAAGCTTGTGTTTATGAATAAAATACTCCTTTTCTCATTTCGCGTAATGCATTATATGCGATCGCCTTTGACTATTTGTGTGCAATTTTTTCGAGTATGCGTATATTTGCTTTTCGATTTTTTTGTTCGTCCGGCCGATTGTCTGAGTGTTGAAAGTATTGACATGTTTTGAATTGGAATTCTTACTTGTAATTTTCGTCGGACGGTCTCGATCGCCCTGCATGTTTTTGAGCGAAGCCGATCGAATATGGTTTCTCTTTGTTCGATCGTATTTGAGAGTAGCTCGGCCTATCCCTGCCCCCTTGTTTTTGTTCACTTATTGTAAGTAAGGGAACAAAGACTAGTCTGTCTGGCGAGCTATCTTCATTTCGCCGATTCTGAAGAGTCATGTGTGGTTGCGGTGTTCGATGGACCGATCTCCCCAATCGTGTCTTCGTGTGCGCGGGATATTTAGTATCCTGCGACTCACTTTTTGTGGGGGTCCTCCGTTAGGCTACGCCTGCCTTGTGTTAAAACGAAAGGCGGGCGATCTCGGTCTGGAGGAGTCCTTGCGCGGAGTGTCGTCGGCTTATTCGACACCACGTCCGCGGCTTGTCAGCTCTGCTTCCACCTCGGCCCGCCATGAGGATGGCGATCCTCGACGGTGTACGTTGAGACGGGGGTAACGGCACGTCGCATTGTTCGGGTTCACCATGTTAGATGATGTACCTTGAGAACGTGCGATCGCGCCATCGACTATTTTGGAGGGTCCTTCGGCTCGTCGACCTCGTATTTAAACGAAGGGCGGACGATCTCAGCCCAAAGGAACCTTGCATGGCGAAGCCGGTTCCATCGACCTCCGTGACCATGGCGCAATAATTTTACCTAGGATCGTCGTGATCGGCGATCGTCGGTGATATGCGATGCACAGTGGGGCGATCGCCATAACAGATGGGATAACAAAAATCTCATTATATTCCGTACATCATTGAAATCGAATACAAATTTATCACCGATAGTATTTTTTCGGATGCACGGCGTTCAGGTATTGGTCCGAGTACCGCAGATGTTCCATTCGTAGGCTCCTTTAGTTAACCATCTGGATACTCTGAAAGGTCCTTCCCAGTTTGGACCAAAGACGCCTGTATGGGTTTGGATTTTCTTGAGGACGAGATCGCCCACTTGAAATCTTCTCTCTCTGACCTTTGAATTGAAGAATTTCTCGGCTCTCCTTTTGTGGATTGTGTTCTTCATTTAAGGTCGTAGTCTTTCTTCAAGCATGTCTAGGTCGATTCGCGGGCTACATCGTTGTCGGTCGTCATCTCCTGTTCGGTTCGATGGTGAGGACGGCGATCTCGAAGGAATCACCGCTCATTCGAAGGTAAGGCGACGGGGTTTCGCCGGTTGAATTGCGGGTCGTCGTTCGGTAGGACCATAAAACGTCTGGGAGCTCGCTCGCCCATCTTCCTTGCCTGGATTCGAGTCGTGCTTTGATCGTGTGTTTGAGGATCTTATTCACTGCCTCTACCTGCCCGTTCGTGCGAGGGTGATAGGCGCGAGAATAACCTTTTGACTCCCCACTTTTCACGATTGCATGACTTCTAAGCCGTCAGCTGTTTCCGTTGTCGGAGATGATGGCACAGGGCAAACCGAATCGGCATATTATGTTTTTCCATATAAACTTGATCACTTGTTCTTGGCGATCTTGTTGAGCGGTTCGGCCTCACCCATTTGGTGAAATAATCGACCCAACGATGGCGAACTTACCCCACTGGAGCCGTCGGCAAGGGACCTATAAGGTCGATGCCCCATTGCGCAAATGGCCAAGGGCTATACATGGAGGTGGTATTCGGGTGATAGTTTTATGTTGGGGCCCATTATCCGACATCTATGACAAGATCTCGCATAAGCGATCGCATCTTTCGAAGTGATGGCGAGAAAAATCCTTGTCTGTCGTCTTATGGAGGAGGGCTCGTCGCCGCGTGGTTCCCACAAATCCGTCATGGATTTCGGCTAAAGCGAGCCGACCTTCCTCGGTGTAATACACTTGAGGAGGAAGGCCGAAAGCTCGCTTGTAAAGCCGATCGTCGATAGGGTATACAGTCGCACGAAGCCGAGTTGGCGAGCTTTAACACGGTCGTCGAGGGGACCGTTCCGTCTTTTAAGTATTTGATGAACGGAGTCATCGATTCTCTTGGCGATGGCGACCGTGGTAACCAAATTCCTGTCGATCGCGGCCTTGCCGACTTTGTGATTTGGATATTGGAGAAGTGGTGCCCCATCCGATGATGCTAGTTTGGAAAGTGCATCGGCACGGGAGTTGTGCTCTCTCGGGACTTGCTCGATTAGTACTTCTTCAAATTTTGTGCACATTTCGCGACCGGCTCTTGGTATTTGACCATCATTCGCGCGTGCCTCATATTCCCCCTTGACTTGGTTCACGACCAAAGGGAGTCCATGTAGATATGGAGGCGTCGAACATCTAGGGCGAGGCTAGATCAAGCCCGCCTACTGAGCTTCGTATTCGGCTTCATTGTTGGTCGCACGAAAACCAAACGCACGGCATTTGTGAAACTCGACCGTCTGGGCTAATGAGGACAATCCACCTTTGCTCTCGCATTGGTCGCCGAGCCATCCACGTATAATTTCCGAGGCGGGTCGGCCGACTGGGTGGTTGTGAGGAACGTTAATTCCACCACGAAGTCCGCGAGCTTGGCCTTTGATCGCCGTGCGAGCGTAAGTGATACCGTATTGTGCGATCTCCGGCGACCACTTGAGGAGTCGCCGTTGGTGTCCTATCGGTGCGGGACTTGTCTTAGGGGTAGAGTGGTTAGGACCTCCACAGTGATCGAAGAAGTAAGCTCTCGGTTTCGTACACTCATGACAAGGGCATGGCGATCTTCTCCAATGGTGTGTAACGTGTCTCGGCGTCGTGGAGCGCTGGCTAACATAGTAGATCGGCAAGTGGGCTTGCCCCTCTGCTCGCACTGAACGGCACTCGGTCGACCTCGAGGCCGCTAAGTAAAGGAATAATTTTTCACCGGATCGGCTTTGCCGAGGATGCGGGGTTGGATAGATATTCCTTTATTTTGGCGAATGCTATCGCTTTCTTTCGTCCATGCGAACTTCTTGTTCTTGATGGTCGCGAAGAAAGGCTTGCTTTATCGCCGAGCCGTGATATGAAACGGTTGAGGCGGCTACGGCCCGTGAGGCGTTGCACTGTTTGATGTTTCGCGGTTCCCGCATGTCAAGGATCGCTCGTATCTTGGCGGGGTTCGCCTCGATCCCCCTTTGGCTCACTATGTGCCCCAAGAACTTCCGGAGCCCACCCGAAGTTGCATTTCTTGGGGTTCACTTCATGTTAAACTTCTCAAGGATGGCGAACGTCTCGGCAAGATCGTTGAGGTGATCTTCCTTCTTGAGGCTTTTGACCACGATATCGTCAATGTAGACCTCCATGGTCTTGCCGATCTGATCGGCGAACATCCTGTTGACTAATCGGTAGGTCGCCCTGCGTTTTTCAAGCGAGCGGCATTCGACCCAAAAGTATATGTCTTTTTACGTGTGGAAAGATGTGTGTTTTATGTCTTCCTCGCCATCGGGATTTGATGATATCCGTGAAGGCATCCATAAACGACATCATTTCGCAACTGCCGTGCTATCGACCGGATGATCGATATGAGGCATTGGGAAGTGATCTTTTGGACATGCCGCGTTGAGGTCGGTGAAGTCTATGCATAATCTCCGAGAGCGATCGGCTTTTGACGAGCACGCGTTGGCGACCACCGTGGTTCGTCGTCGCTACTCCGATCGATCTGTTGTTGAGTAACCACGGACTTCTATGTCGAAGCCGCGTATTTCTCGGGACCGAACTTCCTACGCTCGTGAACAGGTTTCATTGCCGGTCGATCTTGAGATAATGGCGGGCGTGTTCGGGACTTATGCCAACCATATCTTGATGCGACCAGCAAAGACACCGATGTTCTTACGTAGCAAGTTGATCGGATCTCCCTTTAATTCGCGGTCGATGCTCTCGCGCCGTCTGTACCTCCCGCTCGATGATCGGATCCATCGTAATGCCTTCCAACTCTTCGACAGAACAGTCGCCTCTCGTTGGTACGATCTCGGACTCGGTCCTTGGATCGATGTCGAGACTTGGCTCAAACCGATCCTTGGCTCGATGTCGTCCGTCGATCGATGAGAGATGGCGTCCTGAGTCGGGTTGGTACGAAGTCTCGTGCTCGTCGATCTCCATGGGTTGATCGTCGGTCGCTTCAATGTTACATACGATGCAGGGAGTATTGAAAGAATTAACAACATAGGAGTAACTCAAACATCTCTTTGCCATTAGTGATCTCCTTTTACAAGCAGACCGTCCCATCGGCGGTGGGAATTTGATACGATAAAGAAAGATGAGGCGACCGCCTCAAAAGTTTCTAAAAGGGCGACCTAGGAACCCATTATAGATCTTTGGGCCTATCTATGATTACAAAGCTTAGGTTCTAGTAATCCTAACCTTGGGATCATAAAAGCATATTAGCTCGACGGAGAGCTTGATCCTCCCGTAGGCTTGGGCGTGTTGTCGCCGAACCCTTGAAGCACGGTGTCGAAAGGCTTGATGAATTTGATCGGGTTGCCGAGTTGGTCTAGGGCGGATTTGAATATGATGTTGCAAAAACTCCCATTGTCGACCAACACGCGATCGGCCGCCTTCCCAAGGATGCAAGCGGAGATCACTAGTGCATCCTCCTTGGGACATTGCACTCCTTCCCGTCCTTGTTGGAAAAGGTGATGAGCGCGTCTCTAGAGATGGTCGGTTCGGGGTACAACGACGTGGACCCGGCGAATGCCCTCGGCTCGGCTTTTCGTTTCTGTTCGACATGGTGGAAACGGGAAAGACCCCAGGGTTTCCACCTCCCGCTTGAAGCATGTTGACCCGGCCGCGAGTTGATCGGTGGGACCGAATCATCGAGTATTCCGGCTCATGCTCAATCAGCGGCCGGATTGGGAGGAGTTCTCTCGTGTTGCCGACGCTCGCGCCCTCCGGTCCTTTCCGTCCTTGGTTCGGCTTGGTGACCAAGTTGTCCAGTTGCCTTCCTCAAACAATCGCGAGTTGCTCGAGGAGATCGCGGCAGCTAGTGTTGTGGCCGGACTCTTATGATAGGCACAGAATTTGCTACGGTCTAGGTGACCGTGGTCCCTTATTGGTTTTGGCTTGGAAAGCCACTCGCGACCCTTGATCGCGTTGAAGATGTGGGCCGGAGATAAGTTGAGGTTGTGAAGAAGGTGGACCTCTACATCCTCGAAGGCTTTGAACTCGCCAGGCGGCTTGGCGATCGCCTTTCTGGGCTTGGCGACCGCCTTCTTCTGGACATGGGAGGGTGCTTTTCCTTCTTCGGATGGTCCCTCTTCTAAGCGGAGTGAGAGCATCCTCTGTCTGGCCAGGAACCCGGCGGCCTTGTTGCGGAAAATCGAATAGGTAGTTCGGATATCTTTTGTGAGATGCCCTGAACATGGGCGGCGTCCGTGGAATCCGCTCATAATCGAGTTGAGAGCGATCTCGTCGCCGACGGGCTCACCGGTGAGGACTATCTCGTCTACCCGGCCGATGTAATCCTCATCCGATTCGTCCTTCCCCTGCCTGATTTTCATCATGCGGTGAGGACCTTCCGGGCGAGCGACTTTGGCGGCGAAGTATGACCTGAAGTCGTTCGCTAGCTTCTCAAAGCAATTGATTGAGCGAGATGGTAGTGAGGTGTACCATCTGTGGGCGAGGTCGCCCAGAGTTAACGGGAACATACGACATTTCGTCGCATCTGAAGCTCCGCACTGGTCATGTAGATCCGGAATTTGCTTAAGTGGGTTTCGGATCCGATTTCCTCGTATAAAGGTGTTTGTGGGGGATTGATAGTTGGTTGGGATCAAGGCGAGCTCGATCCGAGTCGTGAGTGGTTCGCTTGAACCAATGATCGATCTCGGCGCCGCCCCATTTTCCATGAGCGCCTTCATCTCGTCCGAAGGCGTTGTATGGCGGCTATCGCCGTCGCCCGATCGCCGATTGACTCTCGAGCGTGAACCAAGGCGATCGTGTGCGATCCCGACCCCGTGGTGAACGACGATCTCCCCGCCGGAGGGTTCCCTTCTTGGGCGAGCAGGGGCTCGTTGGCCAGTCTGCCTCTTGGGAGTCGGATACGCCGAACTCTGGTAAAGGATTCGGATATCGATGTCTCCATTTGGGCCCGAGTGCCCTGGGCCGCCATGAGGGATCGCTCCTAGGCGGTGAAGACGGAATCGTCCCGCCTTACGAGAGCCTTCTCCAGGCTCGGGGCTTTCGCCGATTTCTCAACATAAATCCCCTTGAGCTTCCGTTTGCTTGCCCGGTTGGGCCGACGGGGTGATGGTGGGCGCATCGTGGGCCCTCTGCCGTTCCTCGAGGATGGCTATAGCCTCCTCAACTGCTCCGATGTCTGGAACCGATCGAGTGAGGCTAGAACCGTCCCTCGGGGCGGGAGTGAGAGCCTAGCGTCGCCACGGTCGCCTTCCGCCGTGGCCGGGATTCGGTCCTCGCCGGAATAAGATTTCCGCAGATCTCGTGGTGGCCCTCTTGGAGGTTGTTCTTGATGTCATTTTCTCGATGGTTTTTCTATTGAAGAACAAGGAGTGTTTCTTCAAGTATATGTCCTGAGAGAACGGTGAGTGTTCTTCGAGACGGTAGGAATAAAAATGAAGGTTTAGATGCCCTTCTTCTAGCGCCAATTGTTGTTACCCAAAATATTATCCGAGATAGTATTGCCGAACGATCGAGTAACAAACAAAATGCGAGAACACTTCCGTGGGAAAATGGATAACACAAGATTTGCCGGGGTTGTTAGTCCCGGGCTTGAATGCTCTCGCGAGATGTTATTAATAAATATACTGTCGAGTACAAATATTAATGTTAGAATCTAATACAATGAGTGTAAAAGCTTCTAGTTATCTAGGCTTTAGAGCGCGTAGATTGCCGGAAGAACCAGATGGATGAATCTGTGAGTTCTTGCTTGGAATTTATGATGAATGTGTGTGAATGTCACTATGAATATGTTAGTGCTTGCCAAAAGAGCCTTTTGTTCTCTCTTTGGAGTGTATTTTTGCACTTAATTCGTGGTAGCATCCCTTTTTTTGACCGCAACCGTGAGTTCTCTATTTATAGGGGACTAAGTAGTTGGGATCCCTCAGGCGATCGCGGGCGATCGCCGTTTTCTATATTAAAATAAACGGCCGATCGTCCCGTCACGTGGGCCTGTTCCTTTGAGGTCCGAGGTTGCAGTTGGAGGCCAGCTGGGTGGACCAATGGGAAGCCAGCACGCGTCGCGAGTCGCTGTCCGAGGAGGGTCCACTTCGTACCTTTCGGCGGCCTTGTAGGTGCGGCAGTGACAGCCGGGTCAATGATCCTTTTTGTTGGTATCCTATGAAGATCCGCGGGTGGGCCATCGTCCAAGATTCGGTCTTCGACGACTTTGACGGACGCTGGATCCCCACGTGGCATGAGACGATCGCCTCTGATCTGTTAGACAAAGACGATCGCCAGGTAACAAAAGACGATCGCTGGTTACCAAAAGACGATCGCTATATTATGCCGGACTTTAGGTGTTCGTCCGGAGTTTGGCTTCTATGGTTGACTTTTCAGGGAGGTCGCCGATCGCCTATCGTGGCGAATTAATCGTCGCACAACAAGGTCCTCTCGTAAAAAAACATCATTCACCTTTTTGTTATCTAATTGAAGTTTAAAACTAGTGAGCTAATAATTAGCACATCAGATATGGAGGAAGACTTTAATGTCAACGCGCATGCTAATTATTTCATAATTTAAACCAATTATGGAGGCCAGCTTGATTTTGAAAAATCAATTATTAAAATCACTTAGTTATTTTGAAAAATTAAGGTTTTTAATTTTCTCGTCCTAACATGCAAGAAACATATCACGCATACATACATACATGCCATTCATCAAAATAGTAAAAACCAACATAAAAAAAATTCGATAATTAAATCCAATTATCATGGCTTTTATTCCTCATTTTGAATAACGAGAAAATCCTCGGCTGCTTGCTCCCACTGCTTCAAGCATCTCGTCACCTCCTCCCGGTTGGGCTACAAAATCTCCATATTTAGAAACTTTCTTCCAAGCAACATTAATTGCACAAGAAATATCTAAATTAAATTTATTGTGCCCCAACGGACGCAACGAACGTCAGATATACGAACAGGACCATACTCCGGACGACCCGACCATTTGCAGAAAGTTAGTGAGAGAGAGAAACAGAATGAAGGGTTGGAGAGAGAGAGAGAGAGAGAGAGAGAGAGAGAGAGAGAGAGAGTTAAGTGATATGAGTTGAAAACCAAACCAAACCAAACATACCCAGTAAATCCCGCTCAGAGCAGGGTCTGGGGAGGGTAAGATGTACGCAGACCATGCCCCTACTTATTACGGTAGGGAGGCTGTTTCCGTGAAGACCCCCAGCTTAGTGCACAACAAAATCTTGTGTGATAAATATAAAGGAAAACATATGATTCGAAAAAGCTCGAGACTATACCTGAGCCCATGGCTTGATCCACATGGGACTTACCTAAGCGAAATTTGGCTACTTCACTCCCGATGAACGCTGCTCTAACAAAAGAGAGGTTGGCTGTGCGCACAGCTCCCTGTCAAAAATACACCACACGCAAAGACAATAAGATAAAATATATAATAAAATTAAAAATGCAATGCTCTAGGTCAAAGCTAACCGAGACAACCCAACCCTGAGGCTCTCAACTACAGCATCGCTCCCTTCAAAAGAATCCACAATCTGATCTGGTGCCTCCAAGTGAGATGAGTTGGATGAGGAATTAAGAGATTGACCGACATCTCACGTAAGGATAAGGATTTTGTATCCCACCAATTCAGCCAAACCCCAATTTAACCCTTAGGTTTTCAGATCTTTCATGTTGGCCCTAGCCATTTTCAATGTTTTAAAATCAGTCATTTTTGACCAAATATTAGCACTTTCAATTATTTTATTTAATTCTTTTATTGTACTTTCAATTATTTTAAATACATCGAATTTACATCAAATTTTACAAAGAAAAACAAAGTCCTATTCTACCCGTGGATTTCTCACGGGAAAAACTTATACATGCCTTAAACTGGGCCAAATTATCAAAAATGCTTAAATAAATAAAATTATCATATAGCCATGATAATTGGGCCATATTCACCTGCAAGACAAATTCTAGCAAAAATATTCCAAATACCATACAATATGAATATTTAAATGACTAGCATATTAATCACCAAATTAATTAAATTGAACAGAACCTAAAGACCAGCTCCGATACCAATAGTTGGAATATAAAACGCAGCGGAAGCGAGGTAGATGAATCTGAATGTATTTGATTTTATAAACTAACCAACGTAAATAGCGGATCTATTTAGGCTTATCAATTAATTAATTAAACATATTAATAAACAATTTAAACACACATATTTACGCATGAGAGTTGATAATTTATACTTTTGACGTGAAGTGGTAGAAAATTCCCTTTTTGATCGATCGAGCTACTCCACGTACTCTTCTTCGATCTTCTTGTGTTTCTACCTCAAGATCTTCTAAAGTATATCCCGCCTATATCCGGATGTCGTGTGGGCAACAACCTACCGGACTACTTAGACAGCAATATGGATCGGCCGAAAGTATTTGTCCAAGAAACTCACGATTTTGTTCTCTCTATTTTTCATGAATATTTTGGTATTCTTCGAAAAATATTGTGTTAACTAAATTATGGAATCCAAGACACAAGTCAAGATCCACAATTAAACACACAAGCAAAAAATCGATTTCTTTGTCATATGCAAGTATGAAAATCGGCCACCCCATGTACTCATTTTATAGGTGTTTTGGGCTACTCTAGGGACCTTAAGGAGAATAAGGTAAGGACTCCCAATAGATATCATCTTGCCATATTAGGACTCTTCCTAATATAATGTTTCTATTAATATCAACTCAGTCCACTAAAGAATTAATATTGCACTTCCTACCAAAATCCTAAATTACAAAATTGGGCTCATTTTTTATTAATTATTTCCCGTGTTTAAGATATTCCATGTCTATTAATTAATTTAAGCTACTGACACCTTTTAATTAATTAATGTGTTATACATGAGCATACCACTCGAGCTTTATTATTATATCGAAAAATTAATTCCACCTGCAGGGTTTAATATAATAATCCTTTCGAGCGCCTCAAGGGACATGATCAATCCGACTGGTCAGGACACGATTTCTAGCTATAATATTAATTATCATATAAATAATAATATTGCCCAAAATATCGAGCATATTGAGTCAATCATTTTGGCTCTCACCCATAATAAATCAAAGCAATAAATATTATATATATAATGAAATATTAATCATTAGAATTTAGAAATAATAATTGTCCGAGATGTATGTTCTTCTTATAGTCAGTACAGAAGAATCTATCTCACCTCGATCCTGTTCAACGTATACCGAATATGTTAATATATGCTAATGGTCAAGACCAACCAAGCTCAAGCATATATTACAACCACTCACATAAATGTCTAATGATATATAGGTTGTGAACTAATTATTACTATATAAGGGACCGATAGTGTGATCTTCTGTGTGACTCAACACACCACATTATCTACAATATAAAGTAATTTAGACAATATTTGCATAACCATAGCGTGAATAAATTTGCAAAACATGTGATAAAATGAATTAAATATTTTCATAGATAAAGACCGGGAAATTAGGTAATACAAGCATGAAGTATGCTTTGATGTATACAATCCTAACACATATTGGGTTAACCACTCGGGGATGGGAATTCGAGTCCTCCGAGAGATCGCAGCTTATAGTGCGAATCCACGGTTAATCATGAGGTATGGTATGAGATTTAGTTATTCTGGAATACTAGTCTTACAGTTGGTAATATGAGAATGAAATGAGATTTAATATCTCGATGATTGATGATATGAGTATATGCTTACTCTATCGTGCAAGAAGTATTGATCTTCAAACTTGTGTACTTGTAATAGCTATTCGATGGCTAACCCCTTTTTGGGGGAAATACCTTTCATGTATTTTAGGATCCAGGAGAGCGGATAGGCATGTACCGGGTCCGCATGAAGATGATGGGCAAGTGTGATGCTGTGTCTTGCCACTGTCTGTATTTTGTATTTCATCCTTTCAGTAATGTTGTGCTTGAAATGGATATGAGTACTCGAGCACTGTTTCTGACCTTGTTGATGTTTTGGCCTATGTTGCCTTGGGATTGATTCCCGATGTATTTTATTTTGTCTTATTGAATATTTCTTGGTTGTCGATTTTATTGTCTTTTATTGGATTATGTTTAGACCTTATCGGTCAAAGTTCATGGTTCCGCATATGTATAGCCTTGTGGGTCCCACTGCGGGGCTCACGGCATTGTAATATACCCTGAATAACTTGGGGGTGTTACAGAATATGGTCTCGGAGCTTAGGTTTATGGATACCTAGGATGTCGGTCTTTTGGGTCGATAGAGTAATCGTTTGTCTACAGTATCACTACTTTTCCATCATCACAGTGCGACCGGTACTTGTAAGTTCTCTTACTCTTCTTGTGTTTTCTTAATCGTCTCACTTTTAAATTGGTATTCTTGGAAATCGGTCACTTCGATGACGTGATATTTGAATTATACTTATGTACATTGTGTGTCCTTCAGAATGTCTGCTGACAGGGGACAGAGACGCGGCCGTGTCCATGGACGCAGGCGAGGATGTGGCGCAGTCGCTTCCCTCAGTTATTTTGCTGGATCGGCTACCCCTAGTTTATCTAATTCAGTGTATCTAGATACTGAGAATCAGCATGACCAGTCGTCCAGACGAGGAGATAATGCGGATGCTGGTGTTCCAAATATTTTTCAACAGGTGGCAAGTCTAATGGCCCTCCTGACGCAAGTTGTTCATACGAATAATCCTAATCCGACAGCGAATGCTTTGCTCCAGAATGTGGTCCGTATGCATCCTCCACAGTTTAGCGGCTCTACCGACCTAGCTGATTGGGAGAGTTAGATTTTTGAATTGGACAAAGTGTTTGAGGCGGTTGATTTCCCCGAAACGAGGAAGGTGCCTATTGCTCAGTAATTTCTTTCTAAAGAAGTCGCGACCTGGTGGAAAGCTGTTAAACCACAAGGTCAAGCTACAACATGGGACGAATTTAAAGATCTGCTGGAGGCTGAGTTTTGTCCTTGGCCAGTGCAAGAAAGCAGGATCCGAGCCTTTTTCGAAGCTAAGCCACAGAACATTCTAGTCTCACAAGCGATAATGGAATACAGCCAATAGTTGATTCATGTGAAGAATCAGGTGCGTGATGAGCGTGACAAGATCCGCCATTTCGACAAGCGAATGAATATGGATTTACGGTGTTATATGGCCGAGTTTACTTTCACTACCTTGAAGGAGTACCAAGACATAGCTTTAGCATATGATATGTTGTGTGCTAATACTGATATTGCTAATGAGCCGAAGAAGCAGAAGACCACCGATAATTACTCTGGTAGCAAGGGTGGTAACTTTCAAAATCTCAGACGGCTAACCGTTCTGCTGGGCAGTCGCATTCTTTTAAAGGTGGGAAGAGTTTTCGTTCGACTCGTGCGGTGACGTGCTACAATTGTAACCATACCGGTCATCTTAACCGTGAGTGTTCTTTTCCACCTCTGAAATGTAACATTTATGGCGAGATGGGTCACATGGCGATTTACTGTATGGCTGGGGAAAAGACCATTGATACCCGAGCTTCTGCCCCAGTGCTTAAGGAACCGAATGTGAATCATTGGCAATCATCTAACCCACATCAGCAAAGTTATGGCAGAGGCCGTGGATGGGGTCGAACCATTATATGGGGAGATTCCAGTGTTGGTTCGGCACATCCACGAGTTTACGAGATACGCCGAGAGGATGATTCTAATGCGGCGGTGGCCTCAAGTACCATTCATCTCCTATCTCGTCCGGTTTGAGTATTTTTTTATTCGGGTGCTACACATTCTTTCATCTCCTTAGATTGTGTGCGCTGTTTGAGTATTAATTGTTTGACCACTTATGCACCTTTTATGGTGAAATTGCCTAGTGGGGATAGAATTATGGGTAATCAAGAGATTAGAGATTATCCTGTATACATACCAGGTACTGATTGGTTGTCGAATCTGATTGTGATCGATATCGATAGCGAGGATTTAATCCTCGGTGATGATTGGCTAGATAGTCATGGATCGATTATGAATTATCGCACTAAGGTTATCACTATGATAAATGAGGAGGGTGTTGAATACACTTTTGTGGGTCGTAAATTGAATCAGACTAAATTGTTTATTAATGCCATGAAAGCCATGAAGCACTTTGCAAGGGCTATTGGTGTTATGTTTTGAAGTCAGAAGAGAATGGGGTCAACTTTTCTTCGATTCCAATTGTTAATGAATATCTGGACGTGTTTCCAGACAATCTTCCGAGATTACTGCCGGATCAAGAGATAGAATTTTCTGTCGATTTAGAGCCTGACACGGCTCTGATTTCTAAGGCGCCTTATCGTATGGTACCTTCGGAAATGCAAGAATTGAAGAATCAGTTGGGAGAACTATTGGATAAGGGATACATTAAACCGAGCGCTTCGCCTTGGGTCGCATCGGTTCTTTTTGTGAGAAAGAAGGATGGTTCACTACATTTATGCCTTGATTACCGTGAGCTAAATAAAGTGACCATCAAGAACAAGTATCTATTACCTCGTATAGATGAGTTATTTGATCAGTTGCAGGGAGCGGCAGTATTATCGAAGATTGATCTGAGATCGGGATACTACCAGCTTCGAGTAAAAGAGTCCGACGTCCCGAAGACTGCTTTTCCGATGAGATACGGACATTATGAATTTGTGGTCATGCCTTTTGGGCTGACTAATGCACCGGAAGTATTCATGCAGGTAATGAACAAGACATTTATTGAGTACCTAGATAAATGTGTAGTCATCTTTATTGATGATATCTTGATTTATTCTCGAGACGAGGAGGAGCATGCCCAACACTTGCTTTTAATACTAGGACATTTTGAGAGTTGAGCTTATGCAGAATTCTCAAAATGTGAGTTCTGGCTGAAGGAAGTTATGTTTCTCGGACATGTAATTTCGGCCGAAGGGGTTCGTGTGGACCCGCAGAAGATTGAGGCAGTGCTAGATTGGACACTGCCTAAAAATATTAAGGAAGTTTGTAGCTTTTTGAGTCTTGCTGGTTATTACCGTCGGTTCATCGAGGGGTTCTCAAAACTCGCTCGGCCGCTTATGCAATTACTTCTGAAAGACGGAAAAGTTTGTTTGGATTGCTGGGAGACGGCAGAGCTTCGATAAGCTGAAGAGATGTTTGACTTCAGCACCGATCTTAGATTTACCATAAGGTGGTGAAGGATTTGCAGTTTATAGTAATGCTTCAGCAAAGGACTTGGATGCGTGCTTACGCAACACGATAAAACTATAGCCTTTGCTTCACAGCAGTTGAAGCCGTATGAGATGAACTATCCTACTCATGATTAAGAATTGGCCGCGATTGTTTTTGCACTTAAGATTTGGCGGCATTATTTGTATGGCTCTTCGTGTTGGATTTATGCCGATCACAAGAGTTTTAAATATATTTTTATCAGAAAGAGTTGAATATGAGGCAACGATGTTGGTTGGAATTGATTAAGGATTACGATTTGAAAATTCTTTACCATCCAGGAAAAGCCAATGTCGTCACGGACGCTTTGAGCCGTAAACCGGCATCACTTCAGATACTCGAGGTTCTTACACCCCAGACGAGGATTCATTAGGATTTGTGTAATATCTGGAATTTCTACTACTGTTGTTTAATATTATTTTATCCGAGTTATATTGTACAACGTGGAATCTGTACAGTATGGATAAAACAATTGAAGGATTGAGACATTTGTATTGGTATAATTACTGTACTTGGTCGACAATTTCAGTTGAGGATATTGTGTATCGTATGAGAATATCATTAGAAAGAGTATGTGTATTTGGTATGCCGTATGTTCGTATTCTGTATGTTGAGACGTTGAACAAGAATAGCTGAAAACAACTAAGTGTAGCATTATTAGCGCACGCTAATATACATGACTAGTGCACGCTATCGTGCAGGTTTAGCGCATGCTAATGGTAAAGGACAGCGGACGCTAGTACAGACCAGATCAGAATGAATCTATGTGTGGACCCGGTCACTTTCGGCGCATGTGCCTACGAGGTCAACGGATGTTTGTTGTGAAGGGTTCGCGCACGCTAATGCATATTGTTAGCTCACGCTAACATCAGATCGGTCCAAAGGGAATCTTATCCTAGTCAGAGATGGCGGCATGTGGACCCGTATTCAGATCATACAGACAAACGAGTCAACTATGAGTAGCGTACGCTATAATCAGACACTAGCGTACGCTAAAAATAGGAGATTACGTACGCTATTGCATGGGCATTGCGTACGTAACTCATTGTATGCAGTAAGGCAGTAGCCTCTGGACTGCGATAGCGTGCGCTAACATAGACAGTTAGCGCACGCTAATAATAGTCAGTATATATATGTGCAGTTGGCCATTATTCTTCATTTCGTCCATTCTTTCCATGCAAATGATAGAGAGGGTTCTTAGAGAGATGTTTGAAGTTCCAAACACTGGATTATGGTGGAGTTGATCATCCATAACAATATCAAGCTAAAAAGTGAGTGAGAATGGATTCAACCTTGGAAATCAATCCATTCCTTCAAGGAGGTAATTACTCTTCACTTTGAGATTTCGTTTTGGATTGTATATAATGTCCTTGAGTTGATAATCGTCATGTATATGAGTTAACAAGTATGATTATGAGATTGGTTACCGAGTTATGTTAATGTTATTGTTGATATACGGGTATTGATATGATTTGAATGGTTTCGAACTGTGTTGTTTATCTTCAAAGAGATATGTTGGCTAATTTCTTCCTTCAATTCGGGTCTTTGATGTTGTTGTTGTTGGTTTCTTCATATGATGGTGAACATGGCGATGATTATGAATTCTTGGTATTCATATGTTGATATTGAGGAAGAAGATGATATGTGAATATATGAATTGGATTAAGAGTTGGATGATTACCTACATGTTAAAGGATATTAGATTTCGTTGTTTTGATAGCTATGTACATGGTTCAGAATCACTTAGTGTTCTTGATAATCGCCATATGTTGATCGGTATCCGAAATGCATGCAACTGCATGTCATTAGTGCATGCTAGTGTTACTGGCTAGCGCACGCTAACGGGAGCGACTTAGCGCACGCTACGTTATGTGTTTAACTTGCGCTAAGTAGGCAGACAGTGCAGTATTTTCGTGTTGTGGTTATGAATTCATTATGGTTTGAATTGGATTGATCAGAATTAGTGGTTAATCGAGATATTGTAGAACCGTTGGTTTGTTGATTGGATTGTTGATTGTTATCGAACTTGTTGTTCATCGGATTACTGTAATAGGTTGAGAATATTGATCGATGATTATAACTGTGTGTTGCGGTCGAGCTCGAGAATGTTCGTAGATTGCTTTGTTCGGGGCTGAGGAGTTCGTAGACGATGACAAGGAATTGATAACGGCTTCATCGGTATCGAGGCAAGTTATTACTTGCACAGTTTATAATATTTAAAGAATGATTTCAATTCCATTAGTTTATAACTCGTATAGCAATGTTTATAATCGTAATCACAAGAGATTTGAGATTATAAGTTGTATTCGAGTTTTGGGAATTAAATCATAATGTATATGATTTACATTTGTTGTTGGTATGCTTGGTATCGAGGATACATTGTGGTATAGACGAAGACATGAATTATTTACCGTCCATGACATTTTGGATCGTCAAATATTCAGGATAATGGTTGGTGATGGTTTAGACATTGAGATCGCTCTCGAAGGAGTCGGAGCAAGTATTTTTATCATTTTTGTCATTTGTGTCGATCATGTTGTGATACATGCATGTATCGTTGTTGTCATGCATTATGTATCATTGGTATATGCATTTGTGCATTGTTGTTGTATGTGCACCTCGGGTTGGTCCGACGGGATCATCGGGGGATCTATGCTATCGTTCGCTGGATCATCGGATAGGTTTTTCCACCACGGTTGGTCTGACAGGATCATCGTAGGATCTAGGCAGTGAACGATGGATCATCGGATTACCTATGTGTTGTCATTGTGCATATGTATATTATGGGTTTGCCATAAGTATACATTGTTGTTATTGATGTGAGCATATTGACGTTGTCATATGAGTATGCATTTGTAGGTCTTGTGTTAGGACCGTGTTCTTATGATGAGTTGATCTGATCTTGGATTAGACTGACGTGATTTCGTCATGGCATTTCATATCTTGAGGTATATTCCGTACTTCCTTTGCTATTTGTCGTTTGATGGACAATCGATTATCGTGTTGGGATTTGATGATGTTATCTGATGGATCAAATTGGTCAGAACTAGTATTCTTCCGTATCATGAGTTAGTGATGATATTCTGATAATCTTGAGTATTGTTTAAGGCACAATACATATGTTATGTTTGAGTTGTTGGTTAATCGAGATTACAAGATGTGCATTATGATAATGGTTATTCTGATGAGAATTATTCGAGTAAGTAAAGTTATGACGGTAAGATTACATTGGTCGTATTCCTACTTAGTATCTTCATTGATATGTAATTATTGACGTGATGTGATGGTTATCATTGTTAAAAATTATGGCTGACCCCATCGTGGGCTTTCTCTTAGGTTCTTGGATTATCAAGCTTGTAGCGGTCGTGGAGAGATGAGCTTTCCGGAGGATACTGGCTAGGGCATGTATTTGTATATTGAGTTTCCTGATCAGTTCTTGTATTCCGCTGCTAGAGTGTTTTAATTGTTTGTCTTTTTTCCGCTGCGTGAGTATTTTTTAAATGGACTATTGGTGTCTGGTAACTTAGGTTACTTTGGCAATCATTTTTCTAAACTATTTTGTCAGTACATGTAAGCGATAGCTTAACATATGTTTTCAAACTGTTGAGTCTTGGCATTTCGGGCCTTGTGGTTTCAAATGAGGTTTTACGATGGTTTTTGATAATCAAGTTTTATAAAGTCTCTGAATGTTGTAAAAAGATAATATTGTCGTTAGACTCTTGGGCGTTTGTAAATGTTTGTGAAAATTTCCTCCAGTCTTGTGGGTTCCATTTCGGGGCCCACGGTGCTGTAATATTCCTGGATGGCTCTAGGGGTGTTACAGAATATGGAATCAGAGCTTAGGTTGTGAAAACCTAGGCAGTCGGGTCGAGTTGGGTCGTACTTTTGTCGTGTCATTAGAGTTGTCGGTTGACAAGTGTTTGCGCTCTGGGTTTTTGTTGTCCACTCGGGCTTGTGTGTTATGTGATTTACCAGTGTGGTACTGGGGTTGTTGTAAACTTTTCCAGATGGTGTTAACATGTTTCTTCAGATAGAGATGTGTTGTGTTCTCGAGTTGAACTGAGATTGCAAAATATGTGTTTTGTAAATGCCTGTGTAGGGTATTTTCTAGAGTTTAGACATGTGCCAGTATCACGAGGAATCGTCGGCTTCACGATCTGTAAGTACTTGGATTCTTGAATTGTATTGAGATTTATTGCCATTCTAAGTTGATATGTTTTGAGATTCAGAAAGATATGCGTTACAGTATGATATGACAGAGTTGGGAGAGGATTGATGATCTTGAGAAGTTATGATTTTGGAAATCAATATGTCGGTTAAATTTTGGAAATGGAGTGGTGTATTCGGGAGAAGAACATGTAGTCATGTTAGTTCATTTTGAGATATATGAAACTGTTTTCAAGCATTTGAAAATGATACTTTTCCAAATGAATGTTTTACGGATGTTTTACGGAAAATGATTTTGGGTCGAGACCTAATCGATTTTGAAATAGTTTTATAACTCAGGACTTGAGGTCCAAAAGGGTTTTCTACTTTATAAACTTCTTGTAATGTGGAACGGGATTTAGGCTGAAACCTAATGTTTTAAAAAGGTTTTTTCATGTTTTCTAAAACTCCCAATATTTGTAAAACACTTTATCAATCGTTTATCTATTTCGTTTATGCCTTTCGCGGTATTGGTTCACTTGTCCGAATGAAACTTCTCGGGAAGTCTTTTGCTGTGTTGATTTATTTCAATGTTTTGTCATAGCATATTTGAGGTGATCCAGGATGGGTTAATGATTGACGTTGCGAGTCAAATGTGGAAAAGGAGTTTTTGGTCGGAGTTTATATATTGAGATTTGGAACTCTATCGTGTGGTTTTCTGATGGAATATCAGTGGATATTGGTGACGAACCGAATTGGTATACCGGAGTATGGATGTGATCAATCATTTGCATAGTTTTCATTTTAAAACTTCAAAATCGTGTGGATTCGAAGGAAACTGTTATCGAATACTTGGCACCAGCGAGCCGATTTAATTTTTCAAAAAATTGGTTTCGTGGTCTTACGAAAATTTATGTTTTGAGCTTTGAAATTTTTTAAAGAAATTTCGAAAATTTGCCTTCTTGAAAAGACTATATGATTTCAAACTGGTTTTGAAAATGTGATTGATATACATTCGCATTTAGTGCATAGTGCATATCATGATGAAGTTATGAGTGTGACTCACGAACCGGATAAGACATCAGTATGGTACGAGGAAAAGAGATTCGAACTTCAGTATGGTAGTTTGGTTATCCAGGGATGATCGGTTGAATTATCGGATAAGAGAAATATGCTGCGTGATGTCGATTCATGCAGAGGATGTAATTTTGGAACTTTGGATTTTGCAAAACCGGGACATATGTGCTCTGTGATTCCATTGGTATGGTAGTAATGCGATTTTACCATAGTGATTTTTGAATGATTTCTTTGTGAGCGTAGATTTGGGGATGGTGACCCCATGATGGTTGTTTGGATAATGATTGGTCGTTCCAAATTCATGTATAATTGGATATGTTCGACGGGTTATGATTGGTTGTTCGTATGCCGAGGGGTGTTTTTATTGAGATCCACTGTATGTGATTAGTGTGTCGTTTCAGAAGTTTAATCGTTCGTATATCGGTTTATGTGGTTCTGTGTTGATCATGTGGAGCTTACCGTGTGAGGGTATTCCCGATTATCATTGATCGTTCGTTGGTAATATTGGAGTTTATCATGTTAATAGTATTCTCGATTGTGTTTTGACCTCTTGTTGGACATATTGGAGGTTATCATGTTGATGATATTCTCAGTTGTGTTTTGACCTTTGGTTGGTCGTATTGGAGTTTATCATGTCAATGGTATTCTCGGTTACTTTGTTAATTGATCATTGTTAACGATCGTATGAGCATTCGGATATTGTGTCGATGTTTTGGGATCTGGTGCCATTGTTTTGGATAGTTGTTTCACAGACGTATCGTTTATTATTGGTTTTACCGGAATTGGGACTTGATTGTACGATCAGGCAGACAGGATTTGACACGGATAGATTATTTCATCCGAAGATGATATATTTTGTTGAGACTCATGGAATGTGATTGTAAGCGTGTTGAGGCTTTACAGCGAAGTCACTTGCTAGTATCTCAGGACATCGTCGACTTTGCACATTTGTAAGTATGCTATTTTGGTTATTCATTAATGATGATGATTGATCGTTGTTGTGATGGTTTCAGAATATTTTGGTTGAACGGTTTGTCTGTTTTCTATAACGGACTGCAAGTTTCGAAGACGAAATTTATTTTAAGTGATGTAGTATGTAATATCCGAAAGTTCTACTACTATTGTTTAATATTATTTTATCCGAGTTATATTGTACAATGTGGAATCTGTACAGTATGGATAAAACAATTGAAGGACTGAGACATCTGTATTGGTATAATTACTGTACTTGGTCGACAATTTCAGTTGAGGATATTGTGTATCGTATGAGAATATCATTGGAAGGAGTATGTGTATTTGGTATGCCGTATGTTCGTATTATGTATGTTGAGACGTTGAACAAGAATAGCTGAAAATGGCTAAGTGTAGCATTATTAGCGCACGCTAGTATACATGACTAGTGCACTCTATCGTGCAGGTTTAGCGCATTCTAATGGTAAAGGATAACGGATGCTAGTACAGACCAGATCAGAAGGAATCTATGTGTGGACCCGGTCACTTTCGGCGCATGTGCCTACGAGGTCAACGGATGTGTGTTGTGAAGGGTTAGCGCACGCTAATGCATATTGTTAGCGTATGCTAACATCAGATCGGTCCAAAGGGAATCTTATCCTAGTCAGAGCTGGCGACGTGTGGACCCGTCTTCAGATCATACAGACAAACGAGTCAACTATGAGTAGCGCACGCTATGATCAGACACTAGCGTACGCTAAAAATAGGAGATTACGTACGCTATTGCATGGGCGTTGCGTACGTAACTCATTTTATGCAGTAAGGCAGTAGCCTCTGGACTGCGATAGCGTGCGCTAACAAAGACAGTTAGCGCACGCTAATAATAGTCAGTATATATATGTGCAGTTGGCCATTATTCTTCATTTCGTCCATTCTTTCCTTGCAAATGATAGAGAGGGTTCTTAGAGAATGGATTCATAACAATATCAAGCTTAAAAGTGAGTGACAATGGATTCAACCATGGAAATCAATCCATTCCTTCAAGGAGGTAACTACTCTTCACTTCGAGATTTCGTTTTGGATTGTATATGATGTCCTTGAGTTGATAATTGTCATGTATATGAGTTAACAAGTATGATTATGAGATTGGTTACCGAGTTATGTTAATGTTATTGTTGATATACGGGTATTGATATGATTTGAATGGTTTCGAATTGTGTTGTTTATCTTCAAATAGATATGTTGGCTAATTTCTTCCTTCAATTCTAGTCTTTGATCTTGTTGTTGTTGGTTTCTTCATATGATGCTGAACATGGCGATGATTATAAATTCTTGGTATTCATATGTTGATATTGAGGAAGAAGATGATATGTGAATATATGAATTGGATTAAGAGTTGGATGATTACCTACATGTTAAATGATATCAGATTTCGTTGTTTTGATAGCTATGTACATGGTTCAGAATCACTTAGTGTTCTTGATAATCGCCATATGTTGATCGGTATCCGAAATGCATGCAACTTCATGTCATTAGCACACGCTAGTGTTACTGGATAGCGCACGCTAACGGGAGCGACTTAGCGCACGCTACTTTATGTGTTTAACGTGCGCTAAGTAGGCTGACAGTGCAGTATTTTCGTGTTGTGGTTATGAATTCAATATGGTTTGAATTGGATTGACCATACTAGTGGTTAATCGAGATATTGTAGAACCATTGGTTTATTGATTGGATTGTTGATTGTTATCGAACTTGTTGTTCATCGAATTACTGTAATAGGTTGAGAATATTGATCGGTGATTATAACCGTGTGTTGCGGTCGAGCTCGAGAATGTTCGTAGATTGCTTTGGTCGGGGCTGACGAGTTCGTAGACGACGGCAAGGAATTGATAACGGCTTCATCGGTATCGAAGCAAGTTATTACTTGCACAGTTTATAATATTTAATGAATGACTTCAATTCCATTAGTTTATAATTCGTGTAGTAATGTTTATAATCGTAATCACAAGAGATTTGAGATTATAAGTTGTATTCGAGTTTTGGGAATTAAATCATAATGTATATGATTTACATTTGTTGTTGGTATGCTTGGTATCGAGGATACATTGTGGTATAGACGAAGACATGAATTATTTACCGTCCGTGACATTTTGGATCGTCAAATATTCTGGATAATGGTTGGTGATGGTTTAGACATTGAGATCGCTATCGAAGGACTTGGAGCAAGTATTTTTATCATTTTTGTCATTTGTGGCGATCATGTTGTGATACATGTGTGTATCGTCGTTGTCATGCATTGTGTATCATTGTTATATGCATTTGTGCATTGTTGTTGTATGTGCACCTCGGGTTGGTCCGACGGGATCATCGGGGGATCTATGCTAGCGTTCGCTGGATCATCGGACAGGTTTTTCCCCCACGGTTGGTCTGACGGGATCATCGTAGGATCTAGGCAGTGAACGTTGGATCATCGGATTACCTATGTGTTGTTATTGTGCATATGTATATTATGGGTTTGCCATAAGTATACATTGTTGTTATTGATGTGAGCATATTGGCGTTGTTATATTGGTTTGCATTTGTAGGTCTTGTGTTAGGACCGTGTTCGTATGATGAGTTGATCTGATCTTGGATTAGACTGACGTGATTTCATCATGGCATTTCATATCTTGAGGTATGTTCCGTACTTCCTTTGGTATTTGTCGTTTGATGGACAATCGATTATCGTGTTGGGATTTGATAATGTTATCTGATGGATCGAATTGGTCAGAACTGGTATTCTTCCATATCATGAGTTAGTGATGATATTCTGATAATCTTGAGTATTGTTTAAGGCATAATACAAATGTTATGTTTGAGTTGTTGGTTAATCGAGATTACAAGATGCGCATTATGATAATGGTTATTCTGATGAGAATTATTCGAGTAAGTAAAGTTATGACGGTAAGATTACATTGGTCGTATTCTTACTTAGTATCTTCATTGATATGTAATTATTGACGTGATGTGATGGTTATCATTGTTGGAAATTATGGCTGACCCCATCGTAGGCTTTCTTTTAGGTTCTTGGATTATCAAGCTTGTAGCGGTCGTGGAGAGATGAGCTTCCCGGAGGATACTGGCTAGGGCATGTATTTGTATATTGAGTTTCCTGATCAGTTCTTGTATTCCGCTGCTAGAGTATTTTAATTGTTTGTCTTTTTTCCGTTGCGTGAGTATTTTTAAATGGACTATTGGTATCTGGCAACTTAGGTTACTTTGGCAATCATTTTTCTAAACTATTTTGTCAGTACATATAAGCGATAGCTTAACATATGTTTTCAAACTGTTGAGTCTTGGCATTTCGGGCCTTGTGGTTTCAAATGAGGTTTTACGATGGTTTTTGATAATCAAGTTTTATAAAGTATTCGAATGTTTTAAATAGATAATATTGTCATTAGACTCTTGGGCGTTTGTAAATGTTTGCGAAAATTTCCTCCAGCCTTGTGGGTTCCATCTCGGGGCCCACGACGCTGTAATATTCCTGGATGGCTCTAAGGGTGTTACAGAATATGGTATCGGAGCTTAGGTTGTGAAAACCTAGGCAGTCGGGTCGAGTTGGGTCATACTTTTGTCGTGTCATTCGAGTTGTCGGTTGACAAGTGTTTGAGCTCTGGGTTTTTGTTGTCCACTCGGGCTTGTGCGTTATGTGATTTACCAGTGTGGTACTGGGGTTGTTGTAAACTTTTCCAGATGGTGTTAACATGTTTCTTCAGATAGAGCTGTGTTGTGTTCTCGAGTTGAACTGAGATTGCAAAATGTGTGTTTTGTAAATGTCTGTGTTGAGTATTTTCTAGAGTTGAGACATGTGCCAGTATCACGAGGAATCGTCGGCTTCACGGTGTGTAAGTATTTGGATTCTTGAATTGTATTGAGATTTATTGCCATTCTAAGTTGATATGTTTTGAGATTCAGAAAGATATTATGCGTTACAGTATGATATGACAGAGTTGGGACAGGATTGATGATCTTGAGAAGTTATGATTTTGGAAATCAATATCTCGGTTAAATGTTGGAAACGGAGTTGTGTATTCGGGAGAAGAACATGTAGTCATATTAGTTCATTTTGAGATATATGAAACTGTTTTCGAGCATTTGAAAATGATACTTTTCCAAATGAATGTTTTACGGATGTTTTACGGAAAATGATTTTGGGTCGAGACCTAATCGATTTTGAAATAGTTTTATAACTCAGGACTTGAGGTCTAGAAGGGTTTTCTAATTTATAAACTTCTTGTAATGTGGAACGGGATTTAGGTTGAGACCTAATGTTTTAAAAAGGTTTTTTTCATGTTTTCTAAAATTCCCGAGATTTGTTAAACACTTTATCAATTGTTTATCTATTTCGTTTATGCTTTTCGCGGTATTGATTCACTTGTCCGGATGAAACTTCTCGGGAAGTCTTTCGCTGTGTTGATTTGTTTCAATGTTTTGTCATAGCATATTTGAGGTGATCCAGGATGGGTTAATGATTGACGTTGCGAGTCAAATGTGGAAAAGGAGTTTTTGGTCGGAGTTTATATATTGAGATTTTGGAACTCTATCGTGTGGTTTTCTGATGGAATATCAGTGGATATTGGTGACGAACCGAATTGGTATACCGGAGTATGGATGTGGTCAATCATTTGCATAGTTTTCATTTTAAAACTTCAAAATCACATGGATTCGAAGGAAACTATTATCGAATACTTGGCACCAGTGAGCCGATTTAATTTTTCGAAAAATTGGTTTCGTGGTCTTACGAAAATTTATGTTTTGAGCTTTGAAATTTTTGAAAGAACTTTCGAAAATTTGCCTTCTTGACAAGACTATATGATTTCAAACTGGTTTTGAAAATGTGATTGATATACATTCGCATTTAGTGCATAGTACATATCATGATGAAGTTATGAGTGTGACTCACGAACCGGATAAGACATCGGTATGGTACGAGCAAAAGAATGGTAGTTTGGTTATCCAGGGATGATCGGTTGAATTATCGGATAAGAGAAATATGTTGCGTGATGTAGATTCATGCACAGGATGTAATTTTGGAACTTTGGATTTTGCGAAACCGGGACATATGTGCTATGTGATTCCATTGGTATGGTAGTACCGTGATTTTACCATAGTAATTTTTGAATGATTTCTTTGGGAGCGTAGATTTGGGGATGGTGACCCCATGATGGTTGTTTGGGTAATGATTGGTTGTTCGTATGCCGAGGAGTGTGTTTATTGAGATCCACTGTATGTGATTAGTGTGTCGTTTGAGAACTTTATTCGTTCGTATATCGGTTTCTGTGGTTCTGTGTTGATCATGTGGAGCTTACCGTGTGAGGGTATTCCCGATTATCGTTGATCGTTCATTGGTAATATTGGAGTTTATCATGTTAATAATATTCTCGATTGTGTTTTGACCTCTGGTTGGACATATTGGAGGTTATCATGTTGATGATATTCTCAGTTGTGTTTTGACCTTTGGTTGGTCGTATTGGAGTTTATCATGTCAATGGTATTCTCGGTTACTCTGTTAATTGATCATTGTTAACGATCGTATGAGCGTTCGGATATTGTGTCGATGTTTCGGGATCTGGTGCCATTGTTTTGGATAGTTGTTTCACAGACGTATCGTGTATTATTGGTTTTACCGGAATTGGGACTTGATTGTACGATCAGGCAGACAAGATTTGACACGGATAGATTATTTCATCCGAAGATGATATATTTTGTTGAGACTCATGGAATGTGATTATAAGCGTATTGAGGCTTTACAGCGAAGTCACTTGCTAGTATCTCAGGAGTTCGTCGACTTTGCGCATTTGTATGTATGCTATTTTGGTTATTCATTAATGATGATGATTGATCGTTGTTGTGATGGTTTCGGAATATTTTGGTTGAACGGTTTGTCTGTTTTCTATGACGGATTGCAAGTTTCGAGGACGAAACTTATTTTAAGTGATGTAGTATGTAATATCCGGAAGTTCTACTACTGTTGTTTAATATTATTTTATCCGAGTTATATTATACAATGTGGAATCTGTACAGTATGGATAAAACAATTGAAGGACTGAGACATCTGTATTGGTATAATTACTGTACTTGGTCGACAATTTTAGCTGAGGATATTGTGTATCGCATGAGAATATCATTGGAAGGAGTATGTGTATTTGGTATGCCGAGTGTTCGTATTACGTATGTTGAGGCGTTGAACAAGAATAGCTGAAAATGGCTAAGTGTAGCATTATTAGCGCACGCTAATATACATGACTAGTGCACTCTATCATGCATGTTTAGCGCATTCTAATGGTAAAGGATAGCGGATGCTAGTATAGACCAGATCAGAAGGAATCTATGTGTGGACCCGGTCACTTTCGGCGCATGTGCCTACGAGATCAACGGATGTTTGTTGTGAAGGGTTAGCGCACGCTAATGCATATTGTTAGCACACGCTAACATCAGATCGGTCCAAAAGGAATCTTATCCTAGTCAGAGCTCGCGGCATGTGGACCCGTCTTCAGATCATACAGACAAACGAGTCAACTATGAGTAGCGCACGCTATGATCAGACACTAGCGTACGCTAAAAATAGGAGATTACATACGCTATTGCATGGGCGTTGCGTACGTAACTCATTGTGTGCAGTAAGGCAGTAGCCTCTGGACTGTGATAGCGCGCGCTAACAAAGACAGTTAGCGCACGCTAATAATAGTCAGTATATATATGTGCAGTTTGCCATTATTCTTCATTTTGTCCATTCTTTCCTTGCAAACGATAGAGAGGGTTCTTAGAGAGATGTCTGAAGTTCCAAACACTGGATTATGGTGGAGTTGATCATCCTTAACAATATCAAGCTTAAAAGTGAGTGAGAATGGATTCAACCTTAGAAATCAATCCATTCCTTCAAGGAGGTAATTACTCTTAACTTTGAGATTTCGTTTTGGATTGTATATGATGTCCTTGAGTTGATAATTGTCATGTATATGAGTTAACATGTATGACTATGAGATTGGTTACCGAGTTATGTTAATGTTATTGTTGATATACGGGTATTGATATGATTTGAATGGTTTCGAATTGTGTTGTTTATCTTCAAAGAGATATGTTGGCTAATTTCTTCCATCAATTCGGGTCTTTGATGTTGTTGTTGTTGGTTTCTTCATATGATGGTGAACATGGCGATGATTATAAATTCTTGGTATTCATATGTTGATATTGAGGAAGAAGATGATATGTGAATATATGAATTGGATTAAGAGTTGGATGATTACCTACATGTTAAAGGATATCGGATTTTGTTGTTTTGATAGCTATGTACATGGTTCAGAATCACTTAGTGTTCTTGATAATCGCCATATGTTGATCGGTATCCGAAATGCATGCAACTGCATTTCATTAGCGCACGCTAGTGTTACTGGCTAGCGCACGCTAAGTAGGCAGACAGTGCAGTATTTTCATGTTGTGGTTATGAATTGATTATGGTTTGAATTGGATTGAACAGACTAGTGGTTAGTCGAGATATTGTAGAACCATTGGTTTGTTGATTGGATTGTTGATTGTTATCGAACTTGTTGTTCATCGAATTACTGTAATAGGTTGAGAATATTGATCGGTGATTATAACCGTGTGTTGCGGTCGAGCTCGAGAATGTTCGTAGATTGCTTTGGTCGGGGCTGAGGAGTTCGTAGACGACGGCAAGGAATTGATAATGGCTTCATCGGTATCGAGGCAAGTTATTACTTGCACAATTTATAATATTTAATGAATGATTTCAATTCCATTAGTTTATAATTCGTATAGAAATGTTTATAATCGTTATCACAAGAGATTTGAGATTATAAGTTGTATTCGAGTTTTGGGAATTAAATTATAATGTATATGATTTACATTTGTTGTTGGTATGCTTGGTATCGAGGATACATTGTGGTATAAATGAAGACATGAATTATTTACCGTCCGTGACATTTTGGATCGTCAAATATTCAGGATAATGGTTGGTGATGGTTTAGACATTGAGATCGCTCTCGAAGGACTCGGAGCAAGTATTTTTATCATTTTTGTCATTTGTGTTGATCATGTTGTGATACATGCGTGTATCGTTGTTGTCATGCATTGTGTATCATTGTTATATGCATTTGTGCATTGTTGTTGTATGTCCACCTCGGGTTGGTCCGACGGGATCATCGGGGGATCTATGCCTGCGTGCGCTGGATCATCGGACAGGTTTTTCCACCATGGTTGGTCTGACGGGATCATCGTGGGATCTAGGCAGTGAACGCTGGATCATCGAATTACCTATGTGTTGTTATTGTGCATATGTATATTATGGGTTTGCCATAAGTATACCTTTTTGTTATTGATGTGAGCATATTAACGTTGTCATATGAGTATGCATTTATAGGTCTTGTGTTAGGACCGTGTTCGTATGATTAGTAGATCTGATCTTGGATTAAACTGACGTGATTTCGTCATGGCATTTCATATCTTGACGTATGTTCCGTACTTCGTTTGGTATTTGTCGTTTGATGGACAGTCGATTATCATATTGGGATTTGATGATGTAATCCGATGGATCGAATTGGTCAGAACTGGTATTCTTCCATATCATGAGTTAGTGATGATATTCTGATAATCTTGAGTATTGTTTAAGGCACAATACAGATGTTATGTTTGAGTTGTTGGTTAGTCGAGATTACAAGATGTGCATTATGATAATGGTTATTCTGATGAGAATTATTCGAGTAAGTAAAGTTATGACGGTTAAGATTACATTGGTTGTATTCTTACTTAGTATCTTCATTGATATGTAATTATTGACGTGATGTGATGGTTATCATTGTTGGAAATTATGGCTGACCCCGTCGTGGGCTTTCTTTTTGGTTCTTGGATTATCAAGCTTGTAGCGGTCGTGGAGAGATGAGCTTCCAGGAGGATACTGGCTAGGGCATGTATTTGTATATTGAGTTTCCTCATCAGTTCTTGTATTCCGCTGCTAGAGTGTTTTAATTGTTTGTCTTTTTTCCGCTGCTTGAGTATTTTTTAAATGGCCTATTGGTATATGGTAACTTAGGTTACTTTGGCAATCATTTTTCTAAACTATTTTGTCAGTACATGTAAGCGATAGCTTAACATATGTTTTCAAACTGTTGAGTCTTGGCATTCCGGGCCTTGTGGTTTCAAATGAGATTTTACGACGGTTTTTGATAATCAAGTTTTATAAAGTCTTCGAATGTTTTAAATAGATAATATTGTCGTAAGACTCTTGGGCGTTTGTAAATGTTTGCGAAAATTTTCTTCAGCCTGGTGGGTTCCATCTCGGGGCCCATGGCACTGTAATATTCCTGGATGGCTCTAGGGGTGTTACAATTTGATCGAGCAAGGAATAGAAGTTTGGCTTTAAAGAGTGCAGGGACAGTTGTGTACTCTCGAAATTACTTCGTCCTTGGTTGATGACATCAAAGGGAAATAGTGGTGTGACCCGATGATCTCTCAACTGAAGGAAGATGTAACTAAAGGAAAAGCCCCTGGTTTTATGGTCCATGAGGATAGTATTTTGAGATTTCAGGGCAGGCTTTGTGTTCCGAATGATCTGGAGTTTAGACAGATAATTCTTCGAGAAACCCATGCTACGCCTTATTCAATCCACCCCAGAACGAGTAAGATGTACAAGGACTTGAAGTGAAATGTTTGGTGGAATAATATGAAGAAAGACGTCAGAGAGTTAGTTTTGCAATGTTTGATGTGTCAACAAGTCAAGATTGAGCATCAACGACCAGCGGCGTTGTTGAAGCCGCTTCCCATTCTCGAGTAGAAGTGGGAAGACATCTCTATTGATTTTATCACTGGGATTCCGAGAACTAGAGCCGGAATGAATATGATTTGGGTAATCGTCGATTAGTTAACCAAGTCTGCACACTTTCTGGGTATTAAGGATACTTGGGGACTAGAGAAATTGGCTCGATCTTATATAGGTGAGATCGTAAGATTACATGGTGCCCCTAAAACTATTGTTTCTGGTTGCGATGGCCGTTTTGTGTCACATTTCTGGCAAGCGATCCATGAAGCCTTGGGTACCAAGTTGAGATTGAGTACATCTTTTCATCCTCAGTCAGACAGTCAGACTAAGCGGACGATCTAGACGTTAGAGGATATGTTGCGGACTTGTGCCCTACATTGGAGTAGTGATTGGGAGCTTCATTTGTCGTTGGTCGAATTTGCCTACAACAATAGTTGGCACGCTTTGATCAAAATGGCGCCATTCGAAGCACTTTATGGCAGGCGGTGTAGATCACCATTATGTTGGGATGAAGCTTCAGAATTAGTGGGAACGGAACAGGACATATTGATGGAAACTAAGGATAATATTTCTATCATTCGATATTGGTTATTGATTGCCCAGAGTAGGCAGAAATGTTATGCTGATGTTTACCATCGACCCTTGGAATTTGAAGTGGGAGACCACATTCTACTCAAGGTGTCGCCGACAAAGGGAGTCTTCCGCTTCGGGAAGAAAGGGAAACTTAGTCGGAGGTGTATCGGAGCTTTTGAGATTTTGGACAAAGTTGGAGATTTAGCTTATCACTTGGTGTTGCCTCCCGCTTTGAGTCACGTCCACATCATTTTTCATGTTTCTCAGTTGAGTAAGTACGTGCCTGATCCAAGTCATATTATCGACTATGGTGAGATCAATGTAGCTGAGGATCTTCCTTTCGAAGAGAGACTAGCGAAAATTCTTGAACGTCGTGAGAAACATCTTCGGCACAAAACTATTCCATTGGTTATAGGGAAATGGTCGAGACATGGGGTTGAGGAAGCGACTTGGGAGACGGAAGAGAAGATGCGATCGATATACCCCGAACTTTTTATTTCTTAAGTTTCGGGACGAAACTTCTTTTTAGAGGGGGAGAATGTAATACTCATAATTTTCATGAATATTTTTGTCTTTGATGTTCTTTCACTTTTGTCGCTCGTTGCAAGCTCTTATTGAAATGTTGTCAGTTTTAGAGTTTCATATCTTTCAGAACATGTTCATGTGATCGGACTTAGCAAATTGTTTTGATGAGAGGAGCAGTTAGCGCACGCTAAGGAATAGCTAGCGCATGTTATTCATATTTGATGTTGCGCACGCTAGCATTTGCCGGTAGCGCACGCTAATGATCCAAGTACAGGTGTGGCAGTAGACTGTTTCTGTTCTCTGGGCGAGTAGTTTGCGTACGCTAGGCAATAGCAAACGCGCGCTAATAGCGTTGAGTGGCGCGTGCTAGTACCTCCAGTAGCACA
This sequence comes from Orobanche coerulescens, assembly GCA_033398695.1. Classification (NCBI taxonomy): domain Eukaryota; kingdom Viridiplantae; phylum Streptophyta; class Magnoliopsida; order Lamiales; family Orobanchaceae; genus Orobanche; species Orobanche coerulescens. The sequence goes on along the minus strand of CM065805.1, from coordinate 141,628,606 downwards.
CATTAACGAATTAGGTGCTGTAGAGACAGTAGATGAGTGGCGCCGTTGAGTGGCGCACGCTAATGAGCTGGGCAGTGAGTTCGGAATTTCTACATGGTAACAGTTAGCGCACGCTAAGGATTTGGTAGCACACGCTAACGTCACAGGTCATAAGTCATTGGACTACCAGGTAGCCCCGTTAGCACACGCCAATAATAAGGGTTTAGCGTATGCTAATCAGGCACAATATATAAGGACGGTCAGCCCTATTCTTCGTCATTTTTCTTATCATTTCTTCCTTTCCGACGAGAGAACACGAGAGGGGAGATCCTGAGGCGATTTAGGGGCGGATCTTCATCATCTATCACCATCTTTGGTGATATAACAAAGATCACACAACATATAATCTATTTCTTCCTTCCAAATCAAGGTAAATTCCTTAGAATCCTAGTTTGGCGAATTGTTGGTGGATTTTCATAAATTCATCCGTTTTATCCATTTTGGAGCTTGAAACCTTTGGTATTATGATGTATCTACCCCGTACACACGTTTCCCTATAGTTATATGGATGTTTATGTACATCATTCGGATTTGAGAGGATTTGGACGATTTCCAACCTCTATGTGATTATCCTTGGAGAATTGTAAATCGTAGGTGGGTTTTGGGAGTTTCTCCATATGATTTGAGTATTAATTATTAATTATCGTATTCCTTATGAATCGTTTAGGTGCCGTAAGTGAATTCTTGGACCTACCGAGCTTGTATAATTTTCCTCCTGATTCTCGATGTCTCAAAGGCAAGTATATATTTATGATTGTAATTCTTGATGATTTGAAAGTAAATGTTGATATGATATTTGATAAGACATTCACTCCGGGATGGGACTTCGAGTCCTCTAAGGGGCGTTGCTTATAGTGCGATCCATTGAAAAACCTTATGTGTATAACCACATGTTCACTCCGGGATGGGACTTCGAGTCCTATGAGGGGTCGTTACTTTTAATACGGTCCATTGAACGACATGTTGGTATGATTATATGTACACTCCGGGATAGGACCTCGAGTCCTCTGAGGGGTCGTTGCTTATAGTGCGATCCATTGAACATATTGGGTTAACCACCCCGGGATGGGACTTCGAGTCCTCTGAGGGATCGTAGCTTATAGTGCAAATCCACGGTTAATCATGAGGTATGGTATGAGATTTATTTACTCCGAAATACTAGTGTTACAGTTGGTAATATGAGAATGAAATGAGATTTAATATCTCGATGATTGCTGATATGAGTATATGCTTACTTTATCGTGCAAGAAGTATTGATTTTCATACTTGTGTACTTGTACTAGCTATTCGATGGCTAACCCCTTTTTGGGGAAAATACCTTTCATATATTTCAGGATCCAGGAGAGCAGATAGACATGTACCGGGTCGGAATGAAGATGATGAGCAAGTGTGATGCTGTGTCTTGTCACTGTCTGTATTTTGTATTTCATCCTTTCAGTAATAACTTGGGGGTGTTACACTTTTTACAGTAGGGAGGCTGTTTCCATGAAGACCTCAGGCTAGTGCATGCCAAAATAGTGAGTGATGAACACAAAGTGATACATACGATATAGAACAACTAAAAACAATACCTTAGCCCATTGCTTTGTCCTCATAGGACTTCACTGAGAAGATTTTGATTATTCAAAGCTTGTTCCACTATACTCTACCACAAAAGAGGTTGGAACTGCGCATGCACCCAACCTACCGAAACTACACCACCAGCACAAGATAATAGGTAAATAAAATATACACGCAATGTTCTAAGACAAAACTAACCGAGAAAATCCAATCCTGAGACCCTCTACTTCTGAGCCACTCCCTAAAAGGGAATCTACAACTTTGATCTAGCATCTCCAAGAACCCCTATCAGCGGTCATGGCCTCGACTAGGTTCAAGGCCTTCATATCTAACCTCAACTGCTCCTCCCAGAATCTCCTTGGTCGGCCTCTCCTCCTTACCCTTTCTACCGAAAGACTCTCGACCCTCCTCACTGGTGCTGAAGCTTGCCTCCTGGGAACGTGGCCAAACTATCTCAATCTCCCTTTCCTAACTTTCTCTGAAATGAGCGCGACTTCTAGCTCATTCCTAAATATCACATTAGGGGACATGGTCCAACATAGTGCGACCACACGATCAATGCAACATTCTCATTTATGCCGCCTCCAACTTGCGCTCAAGCACCTTCTTCAAATCCCAACATTCAGAACCATATAACATCGCAGGTCTGATGGCAGCTCTGTAGAATTTACCATTCAACTTTAAAGGGACTTTCTTGTAGCAAAGCACCCCTTACGTTGCTCTTCACCTTAGCCACCCAGCGTTGATATGATAGGAGACATCATCCTCAATCTCTCCTTTCTTCTGAATGATAGAGCCCAAATACTTGAATTTATCCGTTCTGGGTACGATATGATCTCCAATCATTACCTCTTCCCCTCCAATCATTACCTCTTCCCGGCTCATACGTAAGCCTTGGGCTTACAAAGTCAATCTCCATTTGTTCAACTTCACATTCACCTTCCCCTTCGACTCAGCTACTAACACAATGTCATCAGCAAAAAGCATGCACCACGGGATGCTATCTTGGATCGCCCGCGAAATGCTATCTAAAATTAAGGCAAAAAGAAGAGGGCTTAGCGACGACCCCTGGTATAACCCTATTTCCACCTGGAAATAGCGGGTGTCACCAACTGGGGTCCTAACGCAAGTCCTTGCTTGGGAATACATGTCTCGTATCGCCTTTACGTACAATGACGGCACCCTTCTCTCTTCTAAGCTCCTCCAAATAACTTCATGCGGGACACTATCATAAGTCTTTTCTAGATCTAAGAACACCATATGAAGGTTCTTACGATGCTCTCCAAATTTCTCCATAAGGCGTCTGATGAGATGGATGGCCTCGGTCGTCGACCTCCTAGGCATGAAGCTGAATTGGTTCTTAGAAATTTCTCCTTCCCTTCTCACCCTACTTTCAATCACTCTCTCCCAAAGCTTCATAGTATGACTGAGTAGCTTAATACCCCGATAGTTACTACAACTCTGAGCATCGCCTTTATTCTTGAAAAAAGGTACCACAATACTACGCCTCCACTCTGTCGGCATCTTAGCATCTCTGAGAAGGATGTTGAACAGATCTGCTAGCCAGAGAACTCCAGCCTCCCCTAGACACTGCCACACCTCAATAGGAATCTGGTCTGGCCCTACAGCCTTAGCTCTTCCCATCTTCTCTAGGGATCCCTTGACTTCCTCCTTACTGATATGCTCACAAGAACTGTTACTTCGTGCAGAAGATTGTATCTCCTTGCTCCCCTTCGGTTTCGCTCCCCCTAGTCTCATTGAAAAGTTTATAGAAATAACTATTCCACCTCTTTTTGATAGCATTATCGTTCACTAACACTTCATGAATGTAATTACTTATTGTCAGAAATAGGGTATGTATTAAGCCTACAAAGTCGGGAGATGTTTGAAGTCGAAAGAGCAAAATGACCTTAATATGAAAGACCTTGAAAACGTTTCACATTCATAAGTTTGTTTATCAGAAGACCGGGAGTCAAAATGAAGACATAGACGACCTTCAGAAGTCGGTAGAACCAAAAGAACCCACAATACAGTAGAACTAGAAGAAACTAATCCTAAGAGACTTCAAGTCAAGTATAAGATTAAGATCCACATTGCCAGATTATTCGGCAAGATACATTGAGAAATTCTGCAAATGACCAAAGAGACATCGGATTTTGTATGACACATGAAAAACTACATAGGATTAGGTTTGTAAATGAATCAAATCGAAGTGAATACCACTGTATTCGATTCGTATTTCGTAAAACTATTCGAACTATTCAATTCGATTATAAACTATTTTCGAATATTAAAAATTGATTCGAATTCGATTTGATATGAATTTTCGAATATATTCGATTCGATTCGAAATTTTGAAATTTAAATTTTTTTATTTTTCTAATTGAATTATTTAAATATATAACTAAAAAGAAATATAATAAATATATAGTATATAGTAAAAGTATATTTTATAAATATATAAGAAATTATATACCTATATATATGTATATTATATACTAAAACTATATATATATATATACATATATATATATGTGTGTGTGTGTGTGTGTTATATAATAAAACTATATTTAATAAATATGTAGATATTATATATTATATAAAAGTATTATATATGTGTGTATATATATAAATAAAAGAATCGAATATTCGAAGTATTGGAATCGATTACTGTTACATTTGTATTCGGATTCAAATATTATATGAATATAAAAAATAATTCTTATTCGAATTCGAATTTTTCGAATACGAATCAAGCTAAATGAATTAGAATCACGAATGGAATCAAAATAATTTAATTTTATTAACAATCCTATGATAGGATTGAGGCAATGGTGGAATTTCAGGCGGTGGGCCTCGATTCAACCGACCATCTTCACAGGGAACTAAAATTAAACTCTACGATCTGCAAGGGTAGCCGAGTTGGTGGAGTAAATGAGTGCGGTACTGAAAGGTCATTCGATTTCTCGTGCCAATATTTTCTCGTTGAGCGTGTGATACAGGGCTTGTCTAGTATGATTTAACTGATTGGCATGGTTTGCAAACTATCATGTTTAGTCCGAGAATTTATCCAATACGTATTCGAATAGTAGCGACTGCGGTTCCCCATCATTAAAAAAAATCAAAATCAATTTTAGGATGAAGATCCAATCAATGGTAATCATCAATTGTAAATCAATTAAGAAGAGAGTTTTGAGCAAGCAACTAGAAGCTTTCAAAGTCTAGATTGCGAGAGTTCAAAATTATTTTAAAACAAAACTCTGTTCCGGGAAATCCTTCCCGTATTGGTGTCTTACCTAATACTAGTTGTAGGGGGATAAGAGTTATGGAAGGTTCTAGACTCTTCCATAAGTAGTTGGATCCTGTTAGATGTCTTACCTTAACTAGGAATCTTATGTATGGAAAGACTCTCTTTGTAATGCCTATATAAAGGCCCCTCTATTCATTGTTATCAATACAATTGATTTGCTGTCTTTACTTTTCTCCTCAAACACGTTATCACCACGTAGCTCGAACGAAAGAAAAAAAAAATCGGCCAAAGCCTATCGCCGAGCACCGCCGCCGTCAGCCTCCGTCGCCCGCTGACACCGCCGCCCAGAACCGCCCAGCGCCACCGCTCAAGCCACCACCGGACAAACCAATCGCGCCGGCTTGATCGCCGCCACAGCGGCGCCAGTGCCACCATGCCCGGCTGCCACCGTCGGCCTCCGTCGCCCGGCCACTGCCAGAACCGCCCAGCGCCACCACTCAAGCCACCACCGGACCAACCAGCCGTCGCCGCCAGCTTCAGTCGCCGCCACCAGCAGCCGCCCAGTGCCACCACTGCCAGCCTGCCGCCGCCAGCTTCAGCCGCCCAGTGCCGCCTCCAGCCGGACCACCGTCGCCTCCGCCGCCGTCCAGATCCGCCCAGAGCCGCCGGACCGCCGACGCCCAGCAGCCTCCGCCGCCCAACTGCCACCGCCGCCCAGCGCCACCGCTGCCAGCCGCCCGCTGCGCCGCTGCCGCCGCCGCTCCGCCCGCCACGCCTTCACCGCGCCAGCCGCGCCAGCCACCCCCGCTGACGCGCGCCAAGCCGCGCCTCCACGCGGCCGGCCGCCCGCCGCGCCGCGCCGACTGGCTCGATCCGGCTAGTCCGACCCAGTTCCGACTCTCGGACCAAAACCCGAATATCAACTTATCTTCGGAAGCCGCCAAAATTGCGCCTCCGGTTTCACATCGTCGCATCGAGTACCAACCGGTAGATCGAAGCACACCACAGATTCAGCACGTGCCTAATTTTATAATCGAGGTAATTATCTAACTTGTCCCTATTTCAATTCTCTCCTTTTGGGAATTTTTTTTTGGGGACACGGATTTTGGGTTCTTTATCTCCCATGCTACTTTGCGGTGGATGAGACCGCGAGAGAAGTCATTATCTCTGCGTGTCGAAGAAAACTGTGTGACGGTCCTGTGGGAGTCACAGAATTTTTGAAAAGTCGATACTTGTGGTTGTTGCATACACCACGTATCTGGATGCGATCTGATATCGCCGTTTTTTTTTTGTCGACTTTACTAAACAACAATTAAGGGAAGTAAATCGAGTAACGGTTATGTTACATGCTTTTAAAAGCATCGATTGTGACCGTTTACATTGTCACTGAAAATCCAACAAGACTAACTTCCTCTTGTTTATATCTTGTAGATGGCACAAAGCTCCAATGTTCATCCGGAGTTCGACATCCTTGACCATGCTGGTAAGGAGTACCATAGGTGGGTCTCAGACGTTCGCTTGGCGTTCATCGGTAAGAGATTTACCACCACCATCTTTCCCTCTAACGAGCCTACCGCTCAAGAACCGAGCGAGGAAACCAAGGCTAATGCACTGATGTACTTGCGTAGACATATACATCCGTTGTTGAAAAAGTGTTATATGAACTTACAAACACCCAAAGAACTATGGGATACACTCGAACAACGATTTAATAATGTGCATGATCAGCGCTTCCCCGAATTGCAACTTCAGTGGGAGCAAATTCGATATTTGGATTATGCGAATGTGGAAGCCTATAATCAAGCTATCCTCGATCTTCGCGCTGATCTTGGTTTTTGTGGTGTCAAGAAGTTTGATCAAGATTTGATCGAGAAGACTCTTAACACGTTTCCCGTGGGAGCAAGTGTAATTGCTCATCAGCTGCGCGTTGCCTATGAGGAAGGGAGAATTAAGAACTTTAGTGACCTTATCTCCCACCTCGCGAAAGAAGAAAGGCACCATGAGATTATTCTCAATAGCAATGCGCGCCCAGATGGTACGAAGCCGATTCTGGAAGTGAATCAGGCTACCCACAGGAAAGCACCACGACAAAATAGAAAAGGCAACGCTACTCAGTTTTTGCAAGCACCACGGATGCATGACTCGAGCAAGCGAGGGAAAAGATGAGGTCGTCGTTCCAACGTGTGGAAGAGGCAAGGTGGCTCGACCACGGGACCTAGTGGAACCCAACCACGTGGGCCGCCTCCTGCCGCCGGGAATGGAACCACTCCAAAGGAAGGCCGGAATTGCTATACTTGCGGATCGAAGAAGCATACTTACCGCAATTGCAAAGCACCAAAGAACATCCAAGCTTACTACAAGCACTATAAACAATATTTGACTCAAGAGTCGAATTACATGGAAGAAGATAATGAGAATACGGAGGTGAACCATATTGAGATCCAGACTGAGATCCCTCCTCTCACCATTGCGGACAAAGACCAACATATGGATGTTGCCGACTTTGACTAGTTTTACGCTTTGGTTATGTTTTGTCTTGTTTCTAGTTTTCGTGAAACTACTTTGGATTTTCATGAATGTAATAAAGTTGGCCATGATGAATAAAATTCTTTTAATTGTTGTGATTGTGCAAAGATGAATTTTATTTTTTCCCTTCGAAAGCATGTTTGGTTTATCACAAAATAATTGCTAGCAATGAATTGCTTGGTTAAAAATTTGATACATTGGTAGGATTTCATCAAAACTTTTGATCAAGACTAGGCGCATCCTCCTTGGTATTTGTTTATGCTTTGAGAGTTCAAACGGAATCAGTGGTTTTTAAACAGCCTTAGCTGTACCGACATTCCTACTTTCTCTGCAAGTCTACCAAGTTGGAGTTACCGAAAGGATCATTAGTAGAGATATAAATCGAAAACCAAGATGCGTTTTAAAGTATTTAAACGCTCCTATGGCCATATTTCCATAGTATTGTATCAACAATAATGCCTTTGAAAAAGGCTTCAACCTTGCTCTATCACTCAACAATAGGGAAATACCAAAATAGCAAATTGAAACGAGCACTGAGATCTGAGTTTAATGATCCAGAAAGTGCACGACCTATGGACAGAAAGATACGGAAGTCTAGTTTCCAAAACAACTGACCGTTCATCCATAGCATTCTTAACTAAGAAGTTATTGTTGTTTTAGTGAACAAATGTCAAGCTGCGCGGAAATTATTTCCAGCGATTGTGCTAACTTTGATCCTAACCAACTTGGTCGAATTTCCCCAAACTCGATGTAAATGAGTTTTCGCTATGTCTCTAATCATAAGACTAATCGAGTTTCATGTCTTATTGTAGATGTCTCGTGGCGAAATTGAGTGCCTTGCTGATAGTGGAACAACCCACACTATTCTTCGGAATAGGCAATTATTCAAGGATATTGTGCCATACATATCCCTAGTGACAAAAATGATTGGTTCCTCCCAAGTAATTCAAGGGAGGGGACCTGCTCATTTCTTGCTACCTAATGGTACGCATATTAATGTCACAGATGCTCTATATGCCCCAAGAGCAAATCGAACCTTGCTAAGTTTTAGGGACATCCGTGCCAACGGTTATCACCTTGATACACATTGTGAGAATGGGACAGAATTTTTGTGTGTTACTCTGGCAGAATGCTGAAGACGCCGCGTTCTCGAGAAACTTATGAGTCTAAGTAGTGGTTTATACTAGACTACAATAAGGGTTATTGAATCCTATGCTGTGAGTCACCAACTGTGTGATTCCAAAGCATACCAACTATGGCATGACCGACTCGGTCACCCTGGACGCGACATGATGATTCGCATTTTGAAAAACTCACATGGTCATCCGTTTTTCAAGTCCAGAAAATGATTGGAAGCACCACTCGATATCGACATTGATGTGAGTGAGCTTGATACCGTATCACCGGGACTAAAGATCGCACGCCCTAATAAGGTTGACGGTGCATCTCTTGTAAATCCCGAGGCTTCCGTGGCAATTTCTAATGCCCATAAATCGTTTTATAAAGCCTGTTCACTAGCAAAGTTGATACCCTCTCCGTCCTTTGCTAAAGAGTCAACACAAAATATTCGCTTCTTACAAAGAATTCAAGGGGACATATGTGGACATATTCAACCAGAGTGCGGACCATTCAGATATTTTATGGTTCTGGTTGATGCATCGACGCGATGGTCACACGTCGCTCTGCTATCCACAAGAAACGCTGCATTTGCTAAACTCCTAGCATAAATCATCAAGTTACGGGCTAACCACCCCGACTTCCCAATCTCGTCATTAAGATTGGACAATGCTGGAGAGTTTGCGTCAAAGTCTTTTGAAGACTATTGCATGTCGATTGGGATTGATGTTGAACATCCCGTCCCCCACGTTCATTCGCAGAATGGCCTTGCTGAGGCTATGATTAAGCGGTTACAGCTTATCGCCCGAGCATTGGTATTGCGCACCAACTTGCCGATTTCTGCCTGGGGTTATGCAATTTTGCATGTGGCTATACTTATTCGCTTTCGACCCACTGCCAATTTCCTTACGCATTTTTGGTTGTGCGGTATATGTGCCAATTACGCCTCCACAGCGTACTAAAATGGGTCCGCAAAGACGATTAAGTATATATGTTGGCAATGAATCGCCTAAAATTATCCTCTATTTGGAACCTTTGACAGGAGATCTGTTCACTGCAAGATTTGCAGATTGTCACTTTGATGAGACAAACTTCCCGTCGTTAGGGGGAGAGAGGAATCGAACGATTCCAGTTGAACGCCAGGAAATTGTCTGGTGTGCTCCCTCCTTGCCTCATCAAGATCCCCACACAGCTCAATCCGAGCTAGAAGTGCAACGTATTCTCAGTCTTCAGAAAGTTGCGGATTCGATGCCCGACAGCTTTGCGTCTTTGCGAAAGTGACAAGATCTACCATTCCCGCTGCGAATGTTCCTGCAAGGTTGGAAGTCCTAGTTATAGGGCAAGGTTCAGCCGCCCAAAGGAATGATGCCACCGGCGTCAACCTTAGTGGTGGGACGGCGCTTGGCCGCTCTTATCCCTGCTCGAAAGAGGGGGAGGCCAGTGGGTAGAAAGGATACCGAACCTCGAAAGAGAAGAGGAACTGAGGCACAAAATCCTCTCATCATCGACACAGTGACTCCGTCACACGAGATTATCTCTGACTACGGATATGTCCTCGAATCAACAATGGAACAATCGACGGACGCGTCGGAAACTTTGTTGATGTCAGAAAATAAAGAAATCTCGATGCAATATATGAGTGAATACGTACTATTGGACAGGTCGTCCACGCTAGTCGACGATGCTTTTGCCTACTCCGTCGCTCAAGAAATTATTGAAGATGACGACGCTGAGCCGCGTTCGGTTGCTGAGTGTCAACAACGAGCCGATTGGCCGAAATGGAAAGATGCAATGCAGGCTGAACTAGACTCAATGGCTAAACGTGAGGTATTTGGCCGTATCGAGCCAATACCCGTGGGCGTTAAACCAGTTGGACATAAATGGGTCTTTGTTCGTAAACGCAATGATAAGGATGAGGTCATGCGTTACAAAGCGAGACTAGTTGCCCAAGGCTTCTCGCAGCGCCCTGGCATTGACTACGAGGAGACGTATTCTCCCGTTATGGACATCATCACTTTCCGCTACTTAGTGAGTTTGGTAGTGTCCGAAAAACTGAACATGCAGCTTATGGATGTGGTTACAGCGTATCTTTATGGGGATCTAGATACGGATATCTATATGAAAGTCCCCGAAGGGATTTCATGGCCCAAATCAAGTAGCTCTAAACCACGGAGCGCGTACGCTGTGAAATTGCGTCGTTCACTGTATGGTTTGAAACAATCCGGAAGGATGTGGTACAACCGCCTAAGTGAATACTTGGTTGGGAAGGGATACAAGAACAGTGACATCTGTCCATGCATATTCGTGAAAAGAACAGATGCAAGATTCGTGATTGTAGCCGTCTATGTAGATGACATGAATGTCATCGGTACCATAGACGAGGTCACTGAAACGGCCCGCTACCTTAAATCCGAATTCGAGATGAAAGATCTGGGGAGGACTCGATTCTGCTTGGGCTTAGAGGTAGAACATCGAGATGATGGTATACTCATTCATCAGTCTGCCTATGTCCACAAAATGCTCAGGCGATTTAGCATGGACAAGGCACATCCTCTTGCTACCCCCATGATTGGTCGAAGTCTGGAAATGAACAAGGATCCGTTTCGTCCTAAAGAGGAGGATGAAGAGGTCCTTGGAGCAGAAACACCGTACCTTAGCGCAATCGGTGCGTTGTTGTATACGCTCAATGTACTCATCCGGACATCGCATTTTCTGTGAATCATTAGCGAGATTTAGCTCCGTTCCCAAGATAAGGCATTGGAATGGAGTAAAACACATCTTCGATACTTGAAAGGCTCCGGTGACCTTGGATTGTTCTTTCCCTACGCAAAAGAGAGTGATATTCGAAAGGAATTGTTGAGGTTAAGACGATGCATACCGACCGTCGATCTTCCTCGATATTGCGGCTAAGCATGGTAGCTTGACTACCGAAGTGCTAATGCGAGCAAGCTTACCCCTTATGCAGAGAATCCTAACGACACGTTAGTTGGATTTGTTGATCTTTGGTTATCTCTCGACCCGCATAAAGGACGTTCCCAAGCTGGTTATGTGTTCACCATTGGGAATACGGCGATATCTTGGCGATCTACCAAGCGGACCACTGGTTGCTACTTCCTCGAACCATGCGGAGATAATTGCATTGCGAATCCGTAAGGGAGTGCATTTGGCTCCGATCGACCAAAGACCATATACGAGGAACGTGTGGATTAGATCCCACTACAACCCCTACTTGCATCTTTGAGGACAATGCGGCATGCATTGAGCAGATGAAGTTAGGTTTCATAAAGGGTGACAATACCAAGCATATTGCGCCGAAGTTCTTTTATAATCAGCAGCAGCAGAAATTGCTGAATATCGAAGTGAAACAAGTGAGTTCCGATGAGAATATCGCAGACTTGTTCACTAAGTCTCTGCCGAAATCTTCATTTGAGAAACATGTGAGAAGCATCGGAATGTGTCGATTATCCGAGCTCAACTAAAGATGGCTCGATGGAATGAGCTATCATGTATACCTCAGGGGGAGTATACTTCACATGATTCTGACATTTGTAGTTGGTGCGTTGTGCTCTTTTTCCTCACCAAAGTCTTTGTTTTTCCCACGGGGTTTTATTTGACTTGGAAAGGTTTTTTACCGAGGCAACAACTTGTGCACCATGTTAGTATTAGCGTTCGACACAGGGGGAGTGTTCCGGGAAATCCTTCCCGTATTGGTGTCTTACCTAATACTAGTTGTAGGGGGATAAGAGTTATGGAAGGTTCTAGACTCTTCCATAAGTAGTTGGATCTTGTTAGATGTCTTAACTTAACTAGGAATCCTATGTATGGAAAGACTCTCTTTGTAATGCCTATATAAAGGCCCCTCTATTCATTGTTATCAATACAATTGATTTGCTGTCTTTACTTTTCTCCTCAAACAAACTCATATTAAACAAGGCATTTTAAGAATATTTTAGTGATTAATGTCAAAATTATGGTAAAGCAATCCGGTACTTTTGAAGTCACGATAAAGTGACTCACTTCTGGCCCGACGGTGTAAACAGTCTACGGTATCAATAGAGATGTTAAACGGGCTAGCCCTAGCGGTTCCGGGCTAGCCTTAGCGGGCTTCGGACTAAAGGGTTCGGGCCAAAAAAGCCCGAATTTAAACGGTCTAGGAAATATTGGCCCTAACCCTAACCCTAACGTGTTTCGGGCTAAACGGGCTAAACGGGCTAAATATTTAAAAAATCTATTTTTTATTTTTTTATAGGTCATAAACCAAAAAAAAACAGTAACAATATATTTTATATATATAGTAACAAATATACTATAATAAATATAACAAAAAATACACTTTTATGTATATATATATATATATATATATATACTAGGGCTGGCCACCGTGCGATGCACGGTGGTGCCCATTTCGATGTTGAATCTTTTTTTTAGAATTTAAAAATAGGGTGGGTTCGTCCTGGCTGCTGTGTGGATGATGTCTATTGTATATGAGGAGTGTGTATTGGCCAAGGAAAAACAACACATTATTAGAAAACATCGATATAAACAGCAAGCAATGTCCAGTCGGAAACTAAGAAAAAATGTGGCATTATTTTGTCCCATATCATAAGCCTTTCTTAAACAGTCTGTTTCAACCTCCGTATATATAAACATAAGGAAAAATGTTTTCCTGTAAATTCTACCACAAACGCAAAACAGGAATACACGCCATTATTCAAAATAAGAAACAGAAGGGTAGATAAAATAAAGAACCATAAATTATTTAAAGCACCAGGTATCAAAAGGAAAACCGACATCAGATAGTTAGTACATATATATATATATATATGTAAAACAAGAGAAGTGGCAAAAACGGAAAGGAGAATTTTCACCAAGTAGTAGGAGCTTCTGCGCAGTTTCATTGGGATTCACGGAACATTCCTTAAGCAGTGCGTAAATCTCATCTTCACTATGATTCAGCCAAGACTTTTTTTCCGAGCGAAGCTGCTCTGAAGCGCGACACCTGCAAGGTAAATTTTTCAATACATAGAGAAAAGGTTATGTTGATAAAAAAAAATTATGTTGATAAGAGCTAGATACAAACATTATGAAAGAAACAATCAATGGAGATTAATCATGATAGACCTGCAATTTTGGAGAAGTGATGTTTATTCCACCAGAGCACAACTCCGATTTTTGTGTAAAAAAATTAATAGGCACAACATTACATATTGTTCTGTTGTTAAACCAAAAAATATGCAGGCATTCATCACACACAATAAAGCAACACCACACTCGGTATAAATGTATCACACGAAGCCATTTTTTTGTAAACATTATACGAAACCGGAGGGTATCACGAAAAAAACAAGGGCAAGAGCATTCTGCAAAATTATAACTCTTGTTTAGACATGGAAATGGTGAGCTCACCAAAGAAATTTTCGCAGCTCTAGAACCCTCTTTAAAGTTCATCCAGAAAAAAAAATTCCACAAACCTTCAACAAATAAACACAAAGCAACCAAAAAACCACCTCAAAAATAGGCTGAGATGGAGGAACCTGTAGTCAATTGAGAGAGAAAAACCAAGAAGGAACCAAAATCAGATGGGGATCGATAAAAAAAAAAAATGAAAATAGGGGAAGCCTATGTAGAACTGGAAAAAAGAAAAGAAATGTACAAATGTTAGGGACTTCCTGAAATGGTGCTTCAACGGCTCCCATCTGACTAACAAAAATGGAAATCTTGAGTAAGTAATAGAATACATTCACTCAGGTTGCAGATGAATACCAAAAACAAAAGAAGCCTGCCTATCCTACAGCATCCGATGGCTTCAAACCTGAATTTGCACCGCACTGAGATGGTGATATAACATCTATCTGTAGATTTCACAGCACAACTTTGATCAGATTAGGAGAAACTAAAAGTTGTAGTCGATGAGATTTCAGGCAGAAGCACTCATCGAGGCAAGAATGAGCTAAAATATTGTGGAATAAACACGACAAATCCGGATCAGAAATATGGAACCAAGATTAGGAAAAGACACCTAGATCACAGAACATGTATAACACGAAACAAAATTGAAATTCTCTTGCAAAATAGAGTAAAAGCCTATGGCAATCAGGGAGGGGAGAACAGAGATTAATTCGCGCAGCGAAAGCAAAGAAAAATGTAGGAATTGTAGATAAAATATTCCCAAATAAAGCAGAAAATGCAAATCGGACGAAGTCCCTGATCCTTATGAAAAAACACCAGCAGTCGATCAATTCGTTCATGCAGGGCGGCGAACCAAAACGGAATACAAAATGAAGGGAAAAAAGGTTACCTGTGTAGTTGATCAATTCGTTCATGCGGGACGGCGAACAAAAACGGAAAACAAAATGAAGGGAAAAAAAGGGGTTACCTGTGAACCAACAAACGAGCTGACCAAAAAAAATGGAACTCCTGAATTTGTACAGCACTAAGCATACCTGGAACAATACGCTCACGGACAAGTCCACCACCCAGAAGGCTTGCTATAACAGCTATCTATAGATTTCACAATACAACTTTGTTCAGAATAAGGGAAAGCAAAAATTCATGCACGCGAAGTTGTTATACCTATCGGAGCAGCCCTTATAAGGAGTCGTAAGCGCCCGGTGATAGGTCCTATCAAGAACGACACAAAGAAACTCTTACTCACAAAAGGACAAAGAATGACACAAAGAAACTCTTTCTCACAAGAGAAGGTTTTTCGGGTCGCCAAACCAAACATCTAATTAACAAAGGTAGAAAAGAATATGACCTCTATATCACCTTATATCAACCTTGAGAATTTTCCAAACAAAAGAAGATTGGAAAACACAGCTAAGAATACTGATTTTTGAGGGGAAAAAAATTAAAATGTCCTAAGGAGCATAATTAGAATCACAAATGAGAAAGAAAAAGAGAGAGAGAAGTTCAATCCACTGAAACTGCATAAACATAATAGTTTCAAAAGCAAGGAAACCCGAGGAACTATTCATCTGCAAAATTCCGAGACCTCAATCGCAGTCATAAGTTAAACCTCTTGTATAAACGCACACAGATTAACATTTAAACACATATACAGACACTCTCAGCACTAAACACAATTTGTGCACACACTTACAATAGACTCGCGACAGTGTAAAGTTTGTAAAATTCTGATAGAGATAAACCAGCATGGACAATATACTCGCGACAGTGTAAAGTTTGTAAAATTATGATAGAGATAAACCAGCATGGACAACCTGAAAACAAACAGTGTTTTTATCCTGTTCCGACGATTAGCAGCGGTTTGTAAAACTGAACATAGATTTATGTCCTACTCATTGACATAAACAAGTTGATATATAGAGTGTGAAATCATATCAAAGATTTTTTCCTCAGCATTTGAACTGACACTATCTTTTCTCTATCCCGCTGTCTTGAAGAAAAGGGAATGGAAATGATTAGAGACACACCAGCACATAGACACATACATACATACATACATACACGAGCACACATAGACACACCAGCACATATATGGCACAACACATGTCTGAGCAGCCAAGACATCAGGGTAACATCTATAAAGATAATTTGAACACAAAGACACACACACGCATCACACAAGCACACACATCAGCACATATATGGCACAGCAAATGTTAATAAAGGGAAGACGGTAAAGTAGCCTAAAAGAAGAAAGCCGAAAATAACATATATAGATAAAGAGTACCTATTTGGAAAGATCGCAGAAGATTCCAAGAGCGTGGAATAAAAAAAATTGTCCAATTTAGCTAAGGCAACAAACACCTACACACGGAGGAAAAATATTAGAACCAAACTACACCAAGAAAAAGCAACCCTCAAAACAGCATATGTAGGGAAAAAAGAGCCCGAGAAGAAAGAGGAGCCCAAGAAAGAAAAATCACCTATGAACACATCCTATCAGGTGCATCATAGCATTGAAGAGAACCCTAATGCCTGTGTTATATGCTAAATTTGGAAGAGTAATATTTATATGAATTGGATTATTTGCTTGTTGTGTGTGATTGGCGCAAGTATTTTCCCTTTTGTTGTTGTATATAAACTTAAACAAAGTCTTGGTCTATTTATTTTCCTTTATGCATCTTATATATTTATCAGATGGAACGAAATTGCATTAATATCATCATGTCAAATTGCTAACGTCTATAAGCAGATATTTTAAATCTAGATTTAGACATCCCATGAAATTGATGAATTCAAATCGGAATACCAAATCGAGCGCTTCCTTATGTAGGAATATAAGAAGGACCAACACGGGAATGTGAGGAAATATAGAAAAAATAAAAGAATGTTAAAGAAAAAATACCTATCCACTGGAGAGGCTAGCAAAGGTAGGAGACAATGCGAACGATTGACGCCTTTCAGATGGATGCTGAGAAGCTCGAGTC
The DNA here is from genome assembly GCA_033398695.1 of Orobanche coerulescens. Lineage (NCBI taxonomy): Eukaryota > Viridiplantae > Streptophyta > Magnoliopsida > Lamiales > Orobanchaceae > Orobanche > Orobanche coerulescens. Next base: position 141,611,719 of record CM065805.1, on the reverse strand, counting down.
CGTGTAATTCGCTGGCTTTTTAGTGGTGTAGTTTCTTGAGGAAAAACAAATAGGTTACACCATTCATCGTAATCACGAAACGTAATAAAGGGCAGACGGTAAGGTAGCCTCAAAAACCCAAAAATAACATATATAGATAAAGAGTATCTATTCGGAAAGCAGACCGCAGCAGATTCCTAGAGCCTGGAATAAAGAAACAAAATGTGCAATTTAGTGAAGGCAAAAAACACCTACACACGTAGGAAAAATATTTGAACCAAAGTAAACCCCAAAAAAAGCAATCCTAAAAACAGCATATGTAGGAAAAAGTACCCGACTCAAGAGTACGTGATACCGAAGGCAGTTCAGGATGAAATCGCAACGACAACAGCAAATAAGTACTCACGGTGTAGAAGAAATCATTCAATTATATATATTATTTAAATAAAGCAAATATGCCCTCATAATACAGAAAATAAGTGCAGCAAACAATATAAATGACCAAGAACCTACCAAAAAAATCAGCCGAGCGGAACAACAATAAAAACTCAAACCAAGCACCGACCGACTCAAGATTATGTGATACCGAAGGCAGTTCAGAACACAAACACGACAACAGCAAATAAGTACTCATAGTGTAGAAGAAATCATTCAATTATATATATTATTTAAATAAAGTAAGTATACCCTCATAATACAGAAAATAAGTGCAGCAAACAATATAAATGACCAAGAACCTACCCAAAAAATCAGCAGAGGGGAACATTAATAAAAACTCAAATCAAGCACCAACACCGTACTGAACATTGTATTATTTTAGAACTGTTTAAACTGGATTAGCATTTACAAGATATGCCACCGTTGTAAATTGACGCAAGTAAAATTACATGGAAGGTTCAGCGATCTCAAACATCAGTAAATGGAAGGCTATCTGGTTAAATTGAAGAAAAAGTAAGAGGACGGAGAAGTTTCCCAAAAATATGCTTATGACAATTGAGGGTGTATTGAAGAAACGAATCAAAGCTGCGACAGACCAAAGTGTAAACAAAAGTTCATGTAATGTGTAATAGGTCGAGTACATCAGACAAGGTCAAACGGGCGGTCCATATTTACATATGATTACAGGATGCAACTTGTACAAAAGGTTTGTTGCTAAAGTAATTTACAAAGATTTTACAACATTGTTATTTGCACAGAAGTGTGAGTGTGCATTTATTCAGTCGGACTTTTTGGCTCTCAATGCGCGGCCTCGGGATGATTTGGGCGTGTCTCCACTTCTCTCTGGAGGTGCTGCATTATGCCAAATATATGATGATTTGGTTAGCGAGGAAAATTAGCTAAATTGTGATGATGCAGGGAGGGACGCTGTGAAACATACGGTGTCTATCATTGTTGGATTTGTTAGAAGAAGCTAGAGTTTGAGTGGAGGGATCTGGATTTTCAGCTCGCTCGTTGCCGTAATCCGGTGTATGGTATGTAATATCTGTGAGAAGAGAAAAAGAGACAGCTGATGGATTGATCTAAGGGAAGACTGAAATGTGATCCGACAAATTTGGTATCTTAGATTGGAAGTGCATGCAAACCTGTATTTGGATTTTCAGTTGGGTCGTTTATTCCATCGGTTGCGGAGTACATAATGCCTGTGATAGAGGGAAAATAAAATTGAGAGATTGAGGTAAGAAAAGAGAGAGCCGGTACGCAAGATATTTAGTGTAGTAGATTAGGAGTGCATGGAAATGTACCTGGAGAGGAAGAAGGGGTTGCAGGAGATTTATTTGTTGAGGCAGGGACTGATGCTGTATTTTGACTTTCTGATGATTGAACGGTATATGATCATATAGCAGAGCCGTCCTGTTTTGTAAAAATTTTAGAATGAAGTTTTATTTTTAGCACCAGCTTTTCAAGGTTGGAGTCCAGCAAGGACAGTATAGAAGAGGAATACTGCATGTTAGACATGTTTAATTTATTACATGTAGTATTTGTAGTTATAAATGCAGTGTAGGTATAGTAGGGACTCTGTCATACGTTGTTATATTTTTGCCAGAAATCATCGGCTGAAATATTCAGAAGTTTTTCACCTTCATTTCCAAACACTGTGACCTCTATTTCGCCGGTCTCATCGAAAAGCAGAAGAGAGAATCTGTATCTGTAGATACATGTAATTTTGTATCAGGCGGGGATAAAATGTCGGTACAATTTGGGAAAAAATAAAGCGGTGGTGATATGAATACCTTGCAGTTGCTATCTTGTTGATGTGGCAGGATCGGCATTTAAAGAGGGAGCCATATTCTGTAGACGTCAGGCAGTGGCAGCGGTCGCAGCATAGGTAGAAGAACTTTTGATTAGTTCGCATTATCTTTGCTCGAACAACAGTATCGAACCGGAGGCTGTTTAAGGGAAAATGTTTATATAGTCTGAGAGTATTTAATAACTGAATATTTGGAACGTCTATTGCAACACAGATAAAATGTTGCAATACGGTGCCAAGTATGTTGCCATAGGCTCCTATGGTAACCAGCAGCTGCCAGAATAGGAAATCAAGTGACAACAATCTGTAACAACAAATATGGATTACCAATGATAAGAATAAAGGATGGCAACAGACTTACCAGGGTGAGGCATACTGGAGCAGGAAGCGTGAGCAGAAGGACGAGCTGGACTGTCAAACAGTGAAACCAAAGTAAATAAAATTTTGGAGCAGTATAGAACGGAAAACTGGAGAAGAAATTTGACATCATTCCAAAGCATACTTGGTATCGTCCGGAGTATGCACTTGGGAAGTTCTCAGCATTAACTGCAAAACACATAAAGATCCGCCGTCAATATTCAGGCAGAGATATTACGGAAGCAAAACAGCGCGGATGGTAGAGAATAACGAATAAGTAAGTAGTAAATGAAATCATTAATAAAGGAGCAGTGCTGAAATCAGATCAGACAACTAATAAGAACCTGAGAAGGAACTGCACTAATGATAGTAGGAGACGAAAATTTGCCACACCAATGATGGTAGCACGCATTTGAGATAATGTAAAAACAACGAAAATCTCGGTGGCCTCATCTGAACTTTTCCGGAATAGTCAAAATCGAGAGCCAAGCCGTGCGGAGGTCGGCCGAAGTTACTGGATTTTTCTATTTATTTTGGAACCCACAATATTCCAAAAAGACAAATGTGATCCAACTAATGACATCATACGTATAAGGAATCAAGGTCGCAACGAGCGACCAAACCTCTGACGAACGGCATCAGCAAAACCCAATGGGGTTAATAAAGAGTGAGGGAGGGCAACATATCAAGGCCGTACAATAAGGAACATACCAATTTGGGAGCATAGCGATATATTCAATATGCCTGTGTGGTAACTCAGAAGAGACGGAACAACATAGAAATATGCCGATGAGAAATGTCATAGCACATCATCAAAGAAGTTGGGAGAAAATGGAGCTCAGCCAGATGAATTGTAAATTAACATGTTATAACCACATGCCTAAAAATATAACATAACAGAATAAGCCTAACACTTAAAAAATAGCGTACCACGAGAATGAGAACCGTGCAGCAGCTATCGATGTCACAGAAGATCGGAAATCTGAGAAAGAAAATAGTAGAAGCTCAATTTGAGATTGTAAAAGCTGTTATCTGAAATCTCAAAGATGATACAGGAAAACAAACCAAATCAATTAATACTGTAAGGTTTTAAAAGAGCAGGTGGATCAAAAATAAAATACGAAGCCGGTTTATATTAGTGAACATATGTAATAATCACATGCACCAAAATATCCGGGCCTCAATAAAGAGCGTAGGCAGCAAGCGACACAGCAGACAATAAGAAATTTCAGAAAGGCGACAGGTTAAGTGTATGCAAGATAAACAGAGGATAGAACTAACCAAGGCTAACAAGAACAATCTCACTAGAGCAGCTATCAGATAGACCTGCTAACGTACTGTGGAGGTTGAGCAGGAATCAAATAAAAACCCAAAAGAGAAAAATAAATATTGCACAAATGAGGATACGAAGACAAACATACACCGACAAAATATAATTGTATAAAGCACATGCTCATGGAGAAATGGTGTTACTATATTCTTTACACAACATAACTGAGTACGAAAAAACAAGAAAGGAAAACCAAAGTAACATGCAATTCTATAGGCAGATAGCCACACTTATTGCACACGTAATTTAGGCACCCTCGTTGGCTCTAACTTTAGGAAATCCCAATCCAATCTCTCTCTTGAAAATGTAGTCAGTCAAATTGGGAACACAATAAATATCGGCAATTGAATGTTGAAGCTCAAGACGGCGCTGTATTGTATCATAATCCTCCAACAGGGGCCTGTATGCAGGTGTCTCAACAAGGTACCCACAGGGCTGATCCCATCGATTGCCAGTATAGTACAAGATCTTTCGCGCGCGGACATTCGAATATAATTTGTCACAAAGATTCTTAATCTGTACGCGTGGACTAAAAACCCTAACCCAAATCTCATCATAGCCCTCAAGAGGAGTGTTTGGCGGGCATTGAGACGACAGGTCAGACTCGGCATATTTAGCTGATAAAATCAAGGCATCATATTCATCTCGCTTGTGCTGGGTACTTTTCTCAGAACGAAGAATATTTCTTAGTTCCGGAATCTGCAGCCCTATCTCAATAATAGCCCGCTGTTCCAAATCCTCCATTGAGTCCGGTTGATAATATTTCAATGCTCTAATACATTCAGCTATATCGGTAGCAGAGCCAACAAAGGTAGGAGAATTTGAAAGTCGATTCATTTCCTCAAGCAGTTTTGCAATATATGACTCCATCATGATCAGGTTACGACAGCAGAGAATATATTGGAAAACCTGGAGAACTGGACAGATAGTTAGCGCGGATGTTCAAATCAAACTGGAATATAATTCATAGTATAATACAAATAAACTCAATGTTATTTGCGAGGTACAAACACGCAACACCACGCAGACAAACAGTATGACAAATACACAACCAGACACATGATGTGCCTAAAAACCCAGTACACACAAACACACGCACAACACACATATAAACACATACATACACATACACACACGCACACTTAGCACTACACACACATGAGCACATATACGACGCACAGAACCTCACCGAAAATATGTAAAGTTTGTAAAATTCTAATAGAGATAAACCAGCATGGACAACCTGAAAGCAAACAATGTTTTTATCCAGTTCCGACATTTTAGCATCGTTTTGTAAAACTGAACATAGATTTGTGTCCTACCCATTGAGATAAACAAATTGATATATAGAGTGTGAAATCATATCAAAGATTTTTTCCTCAACATTTGAACCGCTCTATCAGTCTCTCTTGAAGAAAATAAAACCAGACATATAATAAGAACAACTCAATCATAAACAAGCCATAGGAGAACCAAATAAAACCCTCACAGGAAACAAATCCTGCCTTTCTAAAAGACCTACACCTCAAAATAATGTAAACTATAAAAACAGTAGACACCGTTCAGAGAGAAAAAAAAAACATAGGAGAAAAAAACACTCCAGACATAAAATCCAAAAAAAAAAACCCGAGAGCAAACAAACCATGCAGGAAAATCCTCGCTTGTAAATTTATTCCAAAACAATATTTAGAATACAATTTTCTTTTAATTTACCAAACATAGATGATTTATATAATTATGAAGGCAGGTCATGGAGCCAGTAGAGTGACTATAAAGTAGAAGCGATACTTGGATTAAGAAACAAAATAGCTGAAACAAAGAAGGAAAAAAAAAATCTCACCGACAGCACCCGGGAGAAAAAAATTACCTGCAGAACAACAAAAAACCAATATCACCGAAAAAGAATGAATGAACTCCAAATGGAAGCAGACGTATAATATTGCTGCCCAACACAAAATTTCAGAAACTCATCAATTATATCGATAGAAGCATGCTACGAACTAAATATGAGCCTAAAAGCATTGATGAATAAGCTCCGGGAAAAATAAGAGTAGATGAAATGAGGAAGTAAGGTAAGCAAACTTGGAGGGCCTCTCCTAACCAATTATAGCCAAGAAATCGTACCTGATGAACACACAAACTAAAATAAAACAGCAAACTCATATTAGAGACATTATAAGGGCAGGCGAAAGTAAGACAACCATGTTGTGGCAGAACAAATGCCTCATAATACATATCTCATCAAATAATACAACGAAAAAATTCACAAAAAACAGACAAACTCGACAGTTAAACTAGGAAAGTCAATATATAATAGAGTAACAATTACCAAACCAACATGACAGTTTTGTTCAGTTCCCTAAATGAAAAAGCAGGAAAAAAAACCAAAAGGGAAAAGGTATCTCATGACAAATATGAAGCAGCAATCGAAGCAAGAACAAACATCCAGAATATACCTCCAATCCCAGAAAAACACAGGACCATGCTTTATAAGACAAACACAATAAAGCACCACAACAAAGAACCGGACCTGAACAAATATGTATGAACGAACATACAAATCAGACCAAAAAAAATAACAACTCAAACCAGAGAAGAAATCCTAAAACAGAGAAGTGTAAACAAATGAAACCCACCAAGCAGACCTGATAAAATAACAAGCCAAACCTGATAACGAAAACACACCAAGCACAATCAGCAGCCAAGAAGAACACAAATCTGAGAAACCAAATCACTAACAGTCAACATACATATAATCAGTATAAACAGGAAAAAAAAACAAAAATTACCCAGAGAAAATCCCCACCGCCGTTCAAGAGAATGACGGAAACCCTACCTTCAGTCGCGGTAAGAGGAAAACCAAAAGCTTGCCCCAAAAAAGGATGGGAAAAAATCGAAAATAAGCGAAACAGGAAAAAATAAAACAGTCAGCATACATATAATCAGTATAAATAGGAAAAAAAACAAAAGTTACCCCGAGAAAACCCCCACCGCCGTTCAAGAGAATGACGGAAACCCTGCCTTCGATCGCGGTAAGAGGAAAACCAAAAGCTCGTCCCAAAAAAGGATGGGGAAAAATCGAAAATAAGCGAAACAGGAAAAAATAAAAAGAAGAACAAGTGAAAGAGAGAGAAACACAGATAGAGACTAGCCCTTAACTGACGAGAATCTAGACGTGCAAAAATCGTGAGCGCCTACAAATTGACAAGAACAGAAACCCTATGATCGTTCGCGGGACGAGGAAAATAGAAATAGAAAGACAAAAGATAAAGAAAAGAATAGAGAAGGAGGCGGCAGATACGTGGAAGAAGAAGAAAAAAAACGGGACAGAAATTAGGAGAGAAGAAGGTGAAACAGATAGCAGGCGGACGACGGAACATAGACTCTTATTACTATCTGTAAATATATATATATATATATATATATATATATATATATATATATATATAAACACATTATATTAACAAATACAGTAATAATATACATTATATATAATATTAATATATATTACATATATAATATTAATATATTATATATATATATAATATTAATATATGTTATATAAATATAGTATTACTGTAAGTTGAAACTAACAATATATATATATATATATATCGGGCTTCGGGCTAGCGGATTCTAGCCTAACGAGCAAATTTCATGATCCAGGCCTAAAAAGCCGGATTTAAACGCAGTAGAAATATCACTACTTAGGTTTTAAGCGGGTTAAACGGGCATCCATCGTAGAGCCCGTTTAACATCTCTAGCTATCAATGGTAACGAGTGATAACCTTAGAGAATGATTTCATATTATGAAATCATTAATATTGTAATGGTACTAGTAAATTTGTACATATCCAAAAAGAAGAGAGGATCATAGCATAGGGAGGTTACATACGGTCGTGGCACCAAAACTAATTTAGGGCCTCTTTATTTTTTACTTAATAAGATTAATGCTTAATCAGTTTAATCGGTCAGCTATATCTTACTTTTTACTTTCAACTTAATGATCTTAATAATGTCTTTTTCATTAAGCAACTTTTGGGGTGTCCTTACCATTAAGACAGAAATACTTTCCCAATATACCAAAATTACCATCTCTAATAATAAAAGAATTGAATATATATAGTATAAATTATCATATAATCTTAATTATAATTGAGTATATATCGTATAAATTTAAAATATATATTAATATTATATATTTAAAAGTCATAAAATATAAACTATTTATTGATAAAAAATTAATGTAACTATATATATATATATATATTAAAATATAACTTAATATATTTATAAAAATATTGTCTGATTCTTTAAATATAACTGAAAATTATAATATGATTTATGAATATATATTATAATATAAATTAAAATATATATTATGTTATATTATATATTAAGTTATATTATATAATTTGATGGGTAAAATGGTCATTTCTGTCATTCAGATAGTTCATTCAGAAAAGAAAGAAACAACAAGATATTTTTCCAAATCAGACAGATTAATCCACTCAGACAGTTTAATCCATTCAAAGATTAATAAAAAAAAAATAAACAGCCCCTAAAACCCTCTCTTCTGCTATCATTTCTCTTTGTCATCTAGCTTGTATTTTATCGTATTCATTAAAACTAGGAAAGAGATCTACTAACAAACCTCTACTGCCTCTACTGCCATCATTAGATTATTTCATTGCTTATCCTTTTTTAAATAATTTTAACTTAATAGAATGTGATATACTCTTATAAAGGCGAGAGAAATCTTCCCCAAACCTTAATTTTGATAAAAAAATATTTGAAAGAAAATGGTAGTAAGAAACTGGTTTATTCACCTCCTCCCTCCAAAGTAGTACTTGCCCAATAAATGATTGATATCAGAACGGTTGTTATGTAGGACCACTGTATGTGGTTGCTAGATTTTATCATCTAAAAGATATCGTAGTCACAATTCATGTTTATTTTATGGAAGAATTTGATGACTGGAAATTCGGCATTGAGATCAAACTAAGTTATTTAATATTCGATATTAACTCAATTAGAAAGCCAGTCTGGACTAGATTTGGTAATATAACAAATCAAACTTAAACATAATTTGTTTGTTTGATCATACGATGTAAAGCTTGATTTTACTACCAAAGAAACCACTTTCACTAGCCCACTGTTTCGTTCAAAGGAGGGGGGAGGGGAGGGATTTTAATGGAGGGGAGGGGAAGGGAGGGGAGGGGTTTTAATACTTATTATTTTTTTTTTTTTTTTTTCTTTTTTTTGATAACGAGGTTCCAAACTTACATCCCTAGTTCGGATAATGCACTGCAAGATCTTCTACCAGGTTAAATCGCGAGATGTGTATCATTCTCGTGTTCTTAAATATCCCCAACTACTGCAAGGAGTCGTCACAGTGATTCTTCCATGTTGGACCCCCAAATCCAACCGCAGTTCCCACCGAGATCTGGCCCTCACACCGCTTGAAGCCCTCAATATTTAATTGTTCCACCAGACGTCTGCGGAGGCTAGGCCCTAACCCTTAGTCAAAGACTAAGGGATCATTGGGCCTTGAGAAATTCAATTCCAAAGTGTTGCCACTAGGAATTGAACCCCTGACCTCTAACTAAATTGAAGGTCAGGTGGTCAACTGCGCCAATTATGTTTGGTTCATAGGAGGGGAGGAAAGAGAAAATAACTTTTTTTTATTTGGTTCATTAGGGAGGGAAGATATTTTATAATTAAAATTACTTTTATACCCTTTATATATTTACTTGAATTTAACAACACAGTATAATATTCTTTTTCATCAATAATTATTCTGCATAATTTTAAGCATTCACAACAACCTCACAAACCAGAATTTTCAAGACCTTGCACAGTGACAGAAAAGAGATGGCAAAAGCACCACCATGAAGTTAACAAATTCATTGCTGCAGAGTGATCAAAATAAATTTTGCAACAAATAAGATAAAAATAAAATAACTCCACAAAGTCCAATAACTATTTAGAACAGAATACCACAAAGTACTAATTACGCTCAAGTCTCAAACTACATAAACTATGTCATAAAAGAGCTAAAATTGCAAGTGCAAAAAAAAATTAAAAATGCTTAAGTATTCAATCAAGGGCATCATTGGTAGGTGGATTTGAGGAGCCAAACACCATATACATGATCACATCCTTGGGTGCTTCAACCGGACATTAAAGAACTGTTTTAAGTCCGTCAACATCTTTCATTAATTTGCAAAAAATCATAGGCCATAGATTTTCATTGCATCTGCATTCCTTGATTAACTTCCAAGCTTCTTCCCCAGAAATTGGAGGACTGTGACGCTATTTCATTATAACATTTCCTTCTCTTAGTGCTGCCGCAACCTCTTGCATTTCTCCTTTAATTTCAGATATGTTGTCATCCTTCCCTTTGTTGTTAGACACTTTTGATTTCTTCCTTTTGTTGTTAGTACTTTGTGTAGGTGAAGGATCTTGGGATTGAATTTCAGGAGAAAAATTATTATTACCATTATAAGCATCAAAGTCCTCCAATGTCACCTCATTCCGAAGTATACGATCATCAAGATTATCAATGGATTCAAAAATATCAGATTCAGTGGTTGAATTAAGCCGCTTTCTAATTTCTGATGCAGTTTCAGCTTCCTCTCCAGTAGCTCGATCTTTCCCATAAAGTATCACCATCTCTTCATAGTTTGGAAATGGGGTATTTCTATAATATGCTGATTTAGGTTTCGACTAATAAAAGCATGAATTTCACAAAAGTTAGTCAACAATTCAATAATGACATATTAGTAAATAAAAAACATGCATGTTACCTGAATTAGAGCATCCCAAACTTTTGGTTCAGCATCCCATAAATGAGTAGATGGGTTCCAAGCAAACCCACTCATACCATTCTTGAAAATATCATAAAAATCGGAAAACTTTTTTTTTCAATGTTTTCCAGCGGTTTTTGATCTTACTCTTGTCAATCTTCATCGCAAACAATGCACTCAACTCACTCGCGATGTTGTCAAGTGCTTTGGTGGTGAACTGACCATTAACTTTGTTCCCGGCTTTAAACTCGTGCATGAAAGCATTGATAAGAGCATCATCCATGGCTCTTGTCCAATTCATGTTATTACCACTGTTAGTTGTTGATTGCTTTTTGGGTGCCATACTATGACATTCATCAATTATAGCATAACACAATTAATAAAATGAGATGATTAACAAATAATAATAATCAATAAAACATGTTCCATCTCAAGAAAATCACAATTACAATAAATTCCACAAAATTCAATTAGAAGTTCAACATACATCAAGGTAAACTAAAGAAAGTAACACAAATATGATTACACGTCTTTTAGCTCAAAAGATCATTTTGATAATCTATCCACATTTGATTGGCTAAAGCGTCTCTTATAAGCTCTCCATGAGCAGTATCCTCACTATCACTTCTTGTAGCTTGATAATTGTCATGAGAAACGTTTTGATTAGCAAGCTCGGAATCTACGTCAGCTATAAGATCTTCATCCGGATCTATGGTCATTAAGTAATTATGAAGGATGCAACATGCAATGATGAATTGCTTTTGAGCTCTAATGCCATACATAGTGTTGTGATAAATAATTTTGTTTTGATAATTGCCAAACAACAAAAGCTTGATACAGCAAACCCTGTATCGAAAGCCGGTTGAAGTTGCAATCCTGTATCGAAGACCTTATCACAGCGCCAGCATACAGCAAGCTCTCGCGCTACAAAGATACAACAACAAAGTCTAAGTAAGCACCAAGTATGGAAGCTGTCTCGAAACCTCAATACAGCGCCCTTCCATACAATACCGACTATTCCAATATGGCTGACTCTAGTGGATCTGAGATCCACATCGGATCAGGACTGAAGATCGTTTTAACAGGAATCTTTAGTATTCACTAAAGTCAAGTACCGTTTGATAAAGAAGTATTTAAATACTGAAAGGATAAAGTATTTAAATCAAGTCGCGAGAGATCTTCAAATCCCGCAATATCCGGATCCCGGTCTATTCAAGTTGTCATGAAATCTTGCCCAACGGATCTATCTCAACGGATATAATATTCAGAAGACTATATATATCTCATAAGAGCGTTGAAGATATACATAGACATACACACACCGAAGTTACCAAGTGAAGAAGCTATCATTATATACATCAGAGCAAAACATATCTCCAAAAGCTTTCTGCAAATTAAGAACCAAAGAGATATACAGTGCTCAACCTCAAGAACAGTCATCATCTGCTCAAGAACTTCATACTCAAAACTGCTGTTCTTACCCGGTTACCTACCTTTTTACCTTTGTGTAAAAACTGAGCTCTGTGTGAACTCAACAAAGTTATTCTGACCTGTGTGGGACGAATAAGAGGACGAAGCTTTGGAACTGTGTGTGAAGAAGCTAGTCAAGAAGGAAGCTTTAACCAATCTGTGTGAACGGTTGAAAGCGACAGTCTTTGTATCTATCTGTGTGAACGATACAAGGATAGGTTTGATTATAAATACATAGTTGTGTACGCAGTATTTATAATAAACGTTTTACTCCTGTGTGGAGGACCAGTGGACGTAGAGGGGTTTACCTCGAACCACTTAAATACTGTGTTATTTACCTTTCGCCGTTACTGTTTTCATAACTGTGATTTATACATGTATACACTGCAAAACCCTGTGCGCACCAAGCTAACAGGAGATCAGACCGAGTTGCTGTATCGACGGCAACTTACTATATTAAAGACTTCCGCTATGCACTCAAATTCGAAAACCATACAGCCTGTTGCTTAAACATTTCCCAAGCTGTATCGAGTATACTTAAAACAAAAAGGGACCAACAATTGGTATCGGAGCGGTTGATTCTAAAAAGAATCAATGCATTTTTAATCGAATCGATCCTTAAAAATACTTATTTTCGAAAACAGTCTTTGTAATTCCCATCTTCTAATATGGATACTTTTATGTCTAATAAGATATCTATGTTTCACATTAACGAGTTTGATGACTGGAGAAACAGGATGAAGAACAAACTCAAGGCCCTCATTGGAGAATCAAAATCTCCGCTCGCATCAACAAAGACCGAAGAATGTCTTCAGGTGGTCACTGATAGTGATTCGTCTGATGATGAGCGAGAAGATAGAGCCTATGTGTGCTCTATGGCCGAAGTTAAAGAGGAAAATGAAGACGGCGATGATGAGGTAAGATCCACCTCAACTATTCCCATAAATGCATCTCATACCTTTGAAAATATGCTGAATGAATTTAATAACATTCAAACGGCCCATGAGATATTGAAAGAAGAAAACATACAGCTTGAAATTTTTAACTTAGAGCTGAAAGAAGAAAATGACTTGCTGAAGAATAATTACGAAAATATGTCAGTTGATTGCGAAAACAGCAAAGTCAATTTAGAAAAACTCATGGAGAGCAATCATCAACTTGCTCATAATATAAATGAGACTAAGTCTCATCTTGAAAGCAAGACAAATGATTTGGCTCTACTCGAAGCCAAAGTAAAATCTCTCGAGAAACGTGAAGGAGAATTAGAGACAATCTTGAAATCTTTCGAGAAATCCTCTAAAAGAATGGAAGAGATCCTAAGCACTGGGCAACATGCTCATGATAAACGTGGCTTAGGATACAACTCGTTCTCCAACAAAGAAAAATCTAGTACAGTATTCGTCAGGAGTGAGGAATCCATCCCTGTATCGAAAGAAGTTCCGAGCCCTGTGAAGGAACCCGTTGCATCGCGAACAGCAAAAGCCGCCATTCCACCCCCGCAACTCTACTATTCGAGATAGTGGAACCAACAACCACTCAGAAGGCGTACTCAACAGCATGCTCCACAAGCATATCATAAACGCCAGCTATTCAGAAGAAGGTCAGATTCAACCAACAAAGGCCCGTATGCCAGCATTTCGGTACAACGCGCCAGCAATCGGATACAGGAGCCCCGTTATCCATCAAGAAAGGTGTGTCCGCGCAGATCAACAACATCGTTGGGAATCCAACCGAGACCGTAAGACAAGATGTTAGGCCAAAGAAAATGGCTCCACCCCCGAGACGACAATTGTACTGGAATAACAACTATAATTCTCGATTTTTCATGCATTATAATTATCATGATTACAACGACTACGTGCCTGACCCACGTAGATATCGATATAATGGACCAAAAGTAGCCTACAACAAACAAATTGTTGCCCGGCAAATTTGGGTACCGAAAGGCACTATCACACCAGGACCCAAATTTACTTGATCTCTATGCTTCAACAAGAATTGGAAGCGCTACAGTCTGAAATCCCTGTAAGTTTTTATGCTTTTACTCATTAATTAAGGGGGAATACAGTACGACCCAAGAATACAGTGTTAATCCGAACATTAAACTGAATCCTGTATGTACCTTTTAAGGGGGAACACTATATTATTCGCGGATACAGTACTTTAACCACATGACACCAATTATGATTAATTAACTTTAGCTTATTACTGCTGTAAGAACTCGTCTACGAACAGTTCATAGGTTCAGTTGCACTCAACTAGATCACAAATGTAAGATTGTGCCTGCGCGCCAATCATAAGTTTAAGATGTAATAAACTTTCCTATCTTGTTAGAAATTGCCAGCGAGCAGTTCACATTTCTTTTAACTAAGTGCTGAAGACCAGATCATTTGACCGAAGATCAAGAAGCCTGCTCAAGAATTTATCAAATAGAGAGGGAAACTGTTGGGAAAATTAAGCAACCCCTGTATCGAAGTCTTCTCATGTTACCAACAAGTGGTTATCGAAGGGGAAATTGTTTTAGCTTGAAGAGGTTTTTGGTATCAAAACCTTGGCATGATCAAGAAGTATTGGTATCATCAAGAAGTTTTGGAAATTATCAAAAAGGAGGAAATTGTTGGGATAAATAATTTTGTTTTGATAATTGCCAAACAACAAAAGCTTGATACAGCAAACCCTGTATCGAAAGCCGGTTGAAGTTGCAATCCTGTATCGAAGACCTTATCACAGCGCCAGTATACAGCAAGCTCTCGCGCTACCAAGATACAGCAACAAAGTCTAAGTAAGCACCAAGTATGGAAGCTGTCTCGAAACCTCAATACAGCGCCCTTCCATACAGCGCCTGACTATTCCAATATGGCTACAGCTCTAGTGGATACAGCATCCACATCGGATCAGGACTGAAGATCGTTTTTAACAGGAATCTTTAGTATTCACTAAAGTCAAGTACCGTTTGATAAAGAAGTATTTAAATACTGAAAGGATAAAGTATTTAAATACTGAAGCTGTCAGAGATCTTCAAATCCCGCAATATCCGGATCCCGGTCTATTCAAGTTGTCATGAAATCTTGCCCAACGGATCTATCTCAACGGATATAATATTCAGAAGACTATATATATCTCATAAGAGCGTTGAAGATATACATAGACATACACACACCGAAGTTACCAAGTGAAGAAGCTATCATTATATACATCAGAGCAAAACATATCTCCAAAAGCTTTCTGCAAATTAAGAACCAAAGAGATATACAGTGCTCAACCTCAAGAACAGTCATCATCTGCTCAAGAACTTCATACTCAAAGCTCTGTTCTTACCTTGCTACCTACCTTTTACCTTTGTGTAAAACCGAGCTCTGTGAACTCAACAAAGTTATTCGACTGTGTGGGACGAATAAGAGGACGAAGCTTTGGAACCGTGTGTGAAGAAACTAGTCAAGAAGGAAGCTTTAACCAACTGTGAACGGTTGAAAGCGACAGTCTTTGTATCTATCTGTGTGAACGATACAAGGATAGGTTTGATTATAAATACATAGTTGTGTACGCAGTATTTATAATAAACGTTTTAGTCCTGTGTGGAGGACCAGTGGACGTAGAGGGGTTTACCTCGAACCACTTAAATACTGTGTTATTTACCTTTCGCCGTTACTGTTTTCATAACTGTGATTTATACAAGTATACACTGCAAAACCCTGTACGCACCAAGCTAACAGGAGATCAGACCGAGTTGCTATATCGACGGCAACTTACTATATTAAAGACTTCCGCTACGCACTCAAATTCGAAAACCATACAGCCTGTTGCTTAAACATTTCCCAAGCTGTATCGAGTATACTTAAAACAAAAAGGGACCAACAATTGGTATCGGAGCGGTTGATTCTAAAAAGAATCAGTCGCATTTTTAACTGAATCAGATCCTTAAAAATACTTATTTTCGAAAACAGTCTTTGTAATTCCCATCTTCTAATATGGATACCTTTATGTCTAATAAGATATCTATGTTTCACATTAACGAGTTTGATGACTGGAGAAACAGGATGAAGAACAAACTCAAGGCCCTCATTGGAGAATCAAAAGCTCCGATCGCATCAACAAAGACCGAAGAATGTCTTCAGGTGGTCACTGATAGTGATTCGTCTGATGATGAGCGAGAAGATAGAGCCTATTTGTGCTCTATGGCCGAAGTTAAAGAGGAAAATGAAGACGGCGATGATGAGGTAAGCTCCACCTCAACTATTCCCATAAATGCATCTCATACCTTTGAAAATATGCTGAATGAATTTAATAACATTCAAACGGCCCATGAGATATTGAAAGAAGAAAACATACAGCTTGAAATTTTTAACTTAGAGCTGAAAGAAGAAAATGACTTGCTGAAGAATAATTACGAAAATATGTCAGTTGATTGCGAAAACAGCAAAGTCAATTTAGAAAAACTCATGGAGAGCAATCATCAACTTGCTCATAATCTAAATGAGACTAAGTCTCATCTTGAAAGCAAGACAAATGATTTGGCTCTACTCGAAGCCAAAGTAAAATCTCTCGAGAAACGTGAAGGAGAATTAGAGACAATCTTGAAATCTTTCGAGAAATCCTCTAAAAGAATGGAAGAGATCCTAAGCACTGGGCAACATGCTCATGATAAACGTGGCATAGGATACAACTCATTCTCCAACAAAGAAAAATCTAGTACAGTATTCATCAGGAGTGAGGAATCCATCCCTGTATCGAAAGAAGTTCCGAGCCCTGTGAAGGAACCCATTGCACCGCGAACAGCAAAAGCTGCCATTCCACCCCCGCAACTCTACTATTCGAGACAGTGGAACCAACAGCCACTCGTATATGACTCAACAAAGATGATCCACAAGCATATCATAAACGCCAAAGAATATTCAGAAGAAGGTCAGATCCAACCAACAAAGGCCCGTACGGTAGTACTCTCAAGATAAATACGCCAGTAATCGGATACAGGAGCCCCGTTATCCATCAAGAAAGCAGGTGTCCGCGCAGTATCAACAACATCGTTTGGAATCCAACTGGAGACCCAGAAGACAAGATGTTAGGCCAAAGAAAATGGCTCCACCCCCGAGACGACAATTGTACTGGAATAACAACTATAATTCTCGATTTTTCATGCATTATAATTATCATGATTACAACGACTACGTGCTTGACCCACGTAGATATCGATATAATGGACTAAAAGTAGCCTACAACAAACAAATTGTTGCCCGGCAAATTTGGGTACCGAAAGGCACTATCACACCAGGACCCAAATTTACTTGATCTCTATGCTTCAACAAGAATTGGAAGCGCTACAGTCTGAAATCCCTGTAAGTTTTTATGCTTTTACTCATTAATTAAGGGGGAATACAGTACGACCCAAGAATACAGTGTTAATGTAACACCCCCAATCCGCTCAGGGATATTACACGCCGTAGAACCTTTCCTCAAGGATCTACCAGGCTGGTAACAACATATAATAACTCAACCATGCCTTTAAGGCTAAAACGATTCAGTAGACCGATTTGGTCTTTCAATAAATACATATAACTCATATACAACTCATGCCCACGCAGGGGACAAAATACAACTACACCCGTACAATGGGAACAATACAGCAGCGGAAAATAAAGTACAACTGAACCAACACACGATGTACGGTTCCTCATGTGATTAGTATCGATCATCTTTCATCATCCTTCGTGCCGTCCCTGTGTTATGCTCCAAAACCTGAATGCAAAAACAGACATCCACCCCCCGAATACTCGGGGGTTAGCAAAACTCCACTGTTTTGCTAGTGCAAGAACAAAGTGCAAATACGAGCCATACAATTTACATTTCACGAATAACAATAACCGAGGATCCTCAAAGATCCAAACGAAACGAAAAGTACTTCCCGAGGCAAGGGTTTGAGAAAATATTTCAAATTCGGAATATCATAAATCAATGGAAGTAATTTATAAAACGATTTAGAATGCCATCGAGAGTTTTAATAGAAAACAATTTAGGATTATCAAATCCTACTTTTCAAAGTCCAAAAGGCAAAAAGGGGGTCACCGCCCCAAAGGTTTACTTTCTGAAAAATGACCTTAACCAAACCGTTGGGATTTTAGCCCCAAATCCGTAACTCATAGTACACAAGGACGACCACAAGGTTCGTCTCCCAACATCAAAATCCACAAATAAAGGATTTAACACAACAACAAAATACTGTAGAGCCATCCTAGCCAAGTAGGCCAAACGAACAACTTACCTCTTACACACTTAGTCAATGCATGCAAATGAAAACCGTTCAAAAGCACTCATTTCCGGAAATGCCAATATCGAATCACATTTGTAAAATGCACCACAATTAACTGCGGACCCACAGCTTCGTGGATCCCTACCGAGACCCCGTTGGATCTAACCCGCAGTGGTTAAAAGCAAGCTCGCGGTTCCACAGCTTCGTGGAGCCCTACCGAGACCCCGTCGGATCTAACCCGCAGTGAGCATACACACACACACGTTACTCATGCAATACTAACATGCTAAGAATGTAAGTTCATTAAGAATACTTACTAGAGATGGCCATTAACTCGACACCATTATCAAACTCTTCAAAACACAATAACAAGATTAAATACGGAATACACGATTCCATAACTTTAAACAATAGGAGTATCATCATCAAATCCTTCAACGTTCAAAATAATCAAATCATAATCAATTCTCAAAGTACCGTTCACAAAACACACGCGTTTTGAAAGAAAGCCTTTAACGAGGCCAAACCGAAATCCTTTGAAACTTCATTTCAAATAACCAAATAAACACATCAAGACGACCACCGATCATCATAACCATAAAACGAGAAAAGTATGGGCAAGGTACTTGCCTCGATACCACGAGCACTGAACCACGAACGGATACGGCTCAACCGGGAAGCTTCGGAACGCCCGATGCTAACGAAAAGGAAGACGACAATGAACGGAACGGAAGAATCAAGCACGACCGCGAGGAACCGACGAAAATGAACCTAACGATTCGAATAGCACAATCACAACCACTTCTAAACGATTATGGAAATGGAATACACCCGGAAACCCGCCTACGATTCATGTGTATTCATACCGAAAACAACGAGTGCGGACCACAATCAAACCCTCTCGATTCCGTAAAAATCCACAAAATATCCATGAATCCGTAGGAAAACTAAAGATACTAACAATATTAATCGTATACATCATGAATCCACCAACAAAACGGAACGAATCGGAAGAAAAACCCAAAACCCCCAATTTAATCGAAAATAGGGTTTTAGAATATTACCTTAGGAGATTCAAGTACCAAGATCCGTAGAACACGCGTTAGATTGATTGCCCGGGCTCCACTACCGGAGAAAAATGGTGAAAATCGACCCCCCAATGGCTATAGATGAAGAACCCTTCCCCTCTCTCTCACTCTCTCTCGCGATGCAGGTGAAAATGGAGGAGAATCCGGCCGATTTCGTCTAATAAAGACGAACTGCACCGCTGACCGCTTCGTGTGCCGCGGCACAGCCGAAGTGTGCCGCAGCATAGGCCGAAAATTTACTCCCAGGTTTTGGCATTGTGCCGCGGCACACGGTACAGGCAGGTTTTGGTCGCAGATGTCACACGGGTGTGCCGCGGCACCGGACAGGTGTGCCGCGGCACTGGCCTGGAACTGTGCCGCGGCACCGGATAGGTGTGCCGCGGCACACAATACAGATCGCTCGACCAGCATTTGGAGATATTTGTGTGCCGCGGCGCACGCACCTTGTGCCGCGGCGCACGCACCTTGTGCCGCGGCCCACACCCCTTTTTGGGTCCCAAAATGCTATAAATGATCCGAAAAGAGAATAAAACGGTAGGAATCAATATTTGGGAACCAATAACACGAAATAGATCCGCGGAAACCCCGAAACGGCGGTTCCGTACAATAATAACGAGGATACAGTTCAACAGTTGACAGGAAGGACACACTGAAAGGTATACGAGAGTCACTACGATCGAGAAATACACCAAAAAAAGAAAATTACCGAAATTCGAAATTGCGGATATTACATTCTACCCTCCTTAAAAGAAGTTTCGTCCCGAAACTTAAAACAAGTAGGGAGAAGCAATATCTCCGCCAGGGAAAACTCAACGAGATACACAAGAAATGTGTAACTTACGCCCATCAGCGAAACGTTACAAGCAACGCAAAGAAATAAACGGCGTGAAAACACGCTCCACGACGACCAACACAACGTCGCCGTTAGGGATACAATAAAACCAACAAATGACGAGCGTCATCAAACGGATGATATAGCCAAGTCAATTATCCGACAATCACAAAACACAACGAACGAAAGTCAGTATGATTGACCAACCCAACGGTACATCAATCGAAACGCGAGCCAATCGCTGAACTAATACGGAATTCCACCGCCCAAGGATTGGAAGATCGAAACGAGACTAATTTCCCGAACTTAAGGGAATTACGAAGCAGTCTGAACGTACAACAATCACGAAACGAGATTAACAAAAACCGAACAATCAAACGATCGAACTACAAAGATCGAGACAACAAAAATCGAACGATCATGTTCGAATCACGAAGAACAATAAAAATTCAAACAACAACTCCAAGGTTCACATCTTGACTCGAGACAATAAATGATCCGGTGAAAACAAAAACATATGCATTCACATAAGGTCCACATGAATGGGAATAGAAATTGGAAAGTCACAACGGCAAACGAGTTATTCCGAAATGATGCCACACTCGTTCGATAAACAAAAACAAGGGGCAGGACAAGCTCAGAAATGTCAACGAACATAAATGAGTCGACAAGATAGAATATACAGAAGTTCAAAATCCGATCCCTTCGAATAAAAGGACTAGTAGAACCAAATGATGTTACTCCCGAACAAGGTTCACAAGGATCGAACCGAACTCGAAAATAAAAAGTCACATCGATAACCAGATCGGTCCACAACAAGATCACAGCTCGTTCGAACGATGAAACCGGAATACAGAACAAGTTCAGAAAGTATCAACGAACACGAGCGAGTCTATAGAATTGAGAGAGAGGAAATACAGAAGCCAAAAACAATACGGGTATTACCCACGACCTCATCCACGAAATTCACAAAAACAGAAGCAAGGTAGCAAGACATTAAACAACCGACACATAACGAAACGATCACCGATGCGCACGGCCATACCAACCCAAGTTCTAACAGCTCGCACATGCGCGACAACACATAAATCACCATGAGACGACAACATTCAACACCAACATCCCACCTCTCACAGGGGGCTAGCACAACAAATGTGTGAAAAGCGACTCAACGCTCACACCGCCAATTCGATCATACTCGGGAGTAAACATCATAATGACAACGCGAACATCATACATACATACCCATCCCTCAAACGGGAATGGATAGGTTTAAAAACGAAAACCTCGTTTTGAAAATAATTTGAAGAATACTGGTTGATCTTGAGTATCACCTTTCAAAAAGTATAAACGTAAAACATCGTTATCGAGACATTGGAGAACCATTTCGCATTTGATAAAAATGAGGACACTTTCTCTTAGTGAAAACTTTCAGAATATTCGACCCTCGGGTCTAAATAAAAAATGTTTCTAAAACATTGAAAATATCTCAAAGCATTTTGGTCCTCGAAGTAGAAATTCTTTTTGAAATATATTGCGGCACCTTGGATGTACCACCAGAAAATAACTCATTTGAAAAGTATGTCTCGAAATTTATTTCTCTAAGATACTCAAGGTTTTCAAAAATCCAATAGACCAGAATGCCCAAAACTCACACATATCGACGTTCACTAAAACAACTCCTAGCACACGCATCAAAACGTTTAAAATCAAGACAATACATGTCTTTAAGCGAAAATAAACGATAAAATACCACATTCAGAACAAAACCACTGATAAAATACCCTCCCGCACTGGCTAGTGAACAAGTCGAACGCGTATAAGCACAAAGCTTCCCCAATAGGACTTGTAAAACGTGCAAATCGATTCGAAAATCATCAAAAACGAACAAAAACAACAATAAAAAGACATCACAAGCGACGACACTCCTCGTATAAATCAAATACGAGAGTCGACTAAATACATATCGTGAAATCAAAATTCACATAAGGATTCCACCACTTAACAAATAATCATAAAAATAACTCGTGTCACACGAGGCACAACACAAAGAAGGGAGATTTACTTCCACAGGTTGCACGAAGATGATGATCGCCCCACGATACTAATCACGACCAACAAACTCAAACGACGCGTCGCGACACGACTCAGTCATACTAAATCCGACGAGACAAAACTCGATAGACACCACTGACCCGACAGCCTAGGTTTTCACAACCTAAGCTCCGATACCATTTATTTAACACCCCCAATCCGTTCAGGGATATTACACGCCGTAGAACCTTTCCTCAAGGATCTACCAGGCTGGTAACAACATATAATAACTCAACCATGCCTTTAAGGCTAAAACGATTCAGTAGACCGATTTGGTCTTTCAATAAATACATATAACTCATATACAACTCATGCCCACGCAGGGGACAAAATACAACTACACCCGTACAACGGGAACAATACAAAGAAATGAAAATAAAGTACAATCGAACCAACACACGATGTACGGTTCCTCATGTGATTAGTATCGATCATCTTTCATCATCCTTCGTGCCGCCCCCGTGTTATGCTCCAAAACCCGAATGCAAAACAGACATCCACCCCGAATACTCGGGGGTTAGCAAAACTCCACTGTTTTGCTAGTGCAAGAACAAAGTGCAAATACGAGCCATACAATTTACATTTCACGAATAACAATAACCGAGGATCCTCACAGATCCAAACGAAACGAAAAGTACTTCCCGAGGCAAGGGTTTGAGAAAATATTTCAAATTCGGAATATCATAAATCAATGGAAGTAATTTATAAAACGATTTAGAATGCCATCGAGAGTTTTAATAGAAAACAATTTAGGATTATCAAATCCTACTTTTCAAAGTCCAAAAGGCAAAAAGGGGGTCACCGCCCCAAAGGTTTACTTTCTGAAAAATGACCTTAACCAAACCGTTGGGATTTTAGCCCCAAATCCGTAACTCATAGTACACAAGGACGACCACAAGGTTCGTCTCCCAACATCAAAATCCACAAATAAAGGATTTAACACAACAACAAAATACTGTAGAGCCATCCTAGCCAAGTAGGCCAAACGAACAACTTACCTCTTACACACTTAGTCAATGCATGCAAATGAAAACCGTTCAAAAGCACTCATTTCCGGAAATGCCAATATCGAATCACATTTGTAAAATGCACCATAATTAACCGCGGACCCACAGCTTCGTGGATCCCTACCGAGACCCCGTCGGATCTAACCCGCAGTGGTTAAAAGCAAGCTCGCGGTTCCACAGCTTCGTGGAGCCCTACCGAGACCCCGTCGGATCTAACCCGCAGTGAGCATACACACACACACACGTTACTCATGCAATACTAACATGCTAAGAATGTAAGTTCATTAAGAATACTTACTAGAGATGGCCATTAACTCGACACCATTATCAAACTCTTCAAAACACAATAACAGGATTAAATACGGAATACACGATTCCATAACTTTAAACAATAGGAGTATCATCATCAAATCCTTCAACGTTCAAAATAATCAAATCATAATCAATTCTCAAAGTACCGTTCACAAAACACACGCGTTTTGAAAGAAAGCCTTTAACGAGGCCAAACCGAAATCCTTTGAAACTTCATTTCAAATAACCAAATAAACACATCAAGACGACCACCGATCATCATAACCATAAAACGAGAAAAGTATGGGCAAGGTACTTGCCTCGATACCACGAGCACTGAACCACGAACGGATACGGCTCAACCGGGAAGCTTCGGAACGCCCGATGCTAACGAAAAGGAAGACGACAATGAACGGAACGGAAGAATCAAGCACGACCGCGAGGAACCGACGAAAATGAACCTAACGATTCGAATAGCACAATCACAACCACTTCTAAACGATTATGGAAATGGAATACACCCGGAAACCCGCCTACGATTCATGTGTATTCATACCGGAAACAACAACGAGGGCGGACCATAACCAAACCCTCTCGATTCCGTAAAAATCCACAAAATATCCATGAATCCGTAGGAAAACTAAAGATACTAACAATATTAATCGTATACATCATGAATCCACCAACAAAACGGAACGAATCGGAAGAAAAACCCAAAACCCCCAATTTAATCGAAAATAGGGTTTTAGAATATTACCTTAGGAGATTCAAGTACCAAGATCCGTAGAACACGCGTTAGATTGATTGCCCGGGCTCCACTACCGGAGAAAAATGGTGAAAATCGACCCCCCAATGGCTATAGATGAAGAACCCTTCCCCTCTCTCTCACTCTCTCGCGATGCGGTGAAAATGGAGGAGAATCCGGCCGATTTCGTCTAATAAATACGAATCGCACGGCCGACCGCTTGTGCCGCGGCACGAAGTGTGCCGCGCATGCACAGCCAAAATTTACTCCTGTGTTTTGGCATTGTGCAAGATAGCCCGCGTGCCGCGGCACACACAGCAGTGTGTTTTGGTCGCAGACGTCACACGGGTGTGCCGCGGCACCGGACAGTGTGCCGCGGCACTGCTCGCACCGTGCTGCACCGGGTGTCTTGCGGCACACGCATGAATCACTCGACCAAAGATTTGGAGAAATTTGTGTGCCGCGGCGCACGCACCTTGTGTCGCGGCCCACACCCCTTTTTGGGTCCCAAAATGCTATAAATGATCCGGAAAGAGAATAAAACGGTAGGAATCAATATTTGGGAACCAATAACACGAAATAGATCCGCGGCAACCCCGAAATGGCGGTTCCGTACAATAATAACGAGGATACAGTTCAACAGTTGACAGGAAGGACACACTGAAAGGTATACGAGAGTCACTACGATCGAGAAATACACCAAAAAAAGAAAATTACCGAAATTCGAAATTGCGGATATTACAGTTAATCCGAACATTAAACTGAATCCTGTATGTACCTTTTAAGGGGGAACACTATATTATTCGCGGATACAGTACTTTCACCACATGACACCAATTATGATTAATTAACTTTAGCTTATTACTGCTGTAAGAACTCGTCTACGAACAGTTCATAGGTTCAGTTGCACTCAACTAGATCACAAATGTAAGATTGTGCCTGCGCGCCAATCATAAGTTTAAGATGTAATAAACTTTCCTATCTTGTTAGAAATTGCCAGCGAGCAGTTCACATTTCTTTTAACTAAATGCTGAAGACCAGATCATTTGACCGAAGATCAAGAAGCCTGCTCAAGAAATTATCAAATAGAGAGGGAAAATGTTGGGAAAATTAAGCAACCCCTGTATCGAAGTCTTCTCATGTTACCAACAAGTGGTTATCGAAGGGGTGAGGTTTTTGGTATCAAAACCTTGGCATGATCAAGAAGTTTTGGTATCATCAAGAAGTTTTGGAAATTATCAAAAAGGGGGAAATTGTTGGGATAAATAATTTTGTTTTGATAATTGCCAAACAACAAAAGCTTGATACAGCAAACCTTGTATCGAAAGCCGGTTGAAGTTGCAATCCTGTATCGAAGACCTTATCACAGCGCCAGCATACAGCAAGCTCTCGCGCTACCAAGATACAACAACAAAGTCTAAGTAAGCACCAAGTATGGAAGCTGTCTCGAAACCTCAATACAGCGCCTGACTATTCCAATATGGCTACAGCTCTAGTGGATACATCATCCACATCGGATCAGGACTGAAGATCGTTTTTAAAAGGAATCTTTAGTATTCACTAAAGTCAAGTACCGTTTGATAAAGAAGTATTTAAATACTGAAAGGATAAAGTATTTAAATACTGAAGCTGTCAGAGATCTTCAAATCCCGCAATATCCGGATCCCGGTCTATTCAAGTTGTCATGAAATCTTGCCCAACGGATCTATCTCAATGGATATAATATTCAGAAGACTATATATATCTCATAAGAGCGTTGAAGATATACATAGACATACACACACCGAAGTTACCAAGTGAAGAAGCTATCATTATATACATCAGAGCAAAACATATCTCCAGAAGCTTTCTGAAAATTAAGAACCAAAGAGATATACAGTGCTCAACCTCAAGAACAGTCATCATCTGCTCAAGAACTTCATACTCAAAACTGCTGTTCTTACCCGGTTACCTACCTTTTTACCTTTGTGTAAAAACTGAGCTCTGTGTGAACTCAACAAAGTTATTCTGACCTGTGTGGGACGAATAAGAGGACGAAGCTTTGGAACTGTGTGTGAAGAAGCTAGTCAAGAAGGAAGCTTTAACCAATCTGTGTGAACGGTTGAAAGCGACAGTCTTTGTATCTATCTGTGTGAACGATACAAGGATAGGTTTGATTATAAATACATAGTTGTGTACGCAGATTTATAATAAACGCTTTACTCTGTGTGGAGGACCAGTGGACGTAGAGGGTTTACCTCGAACCACTTAAATACCGTGTTATTTACCTTTCGCCACATCGTTTTCATAAGCGTGATTTATACAAGTATACATCGCAAAACCCTGTACGCACCAAGCTAACAGGAGATCAGACCGAGTTGCTGTATCGACGGCAACTTACTATATTAAAGACTTCCGCTACGCACTCAAATTCGAAAACCATACAGCCTGTTGCTTAAACATTTCCCAAGCTGTATCGAGTATACTTAAAACAAAAAGGGACCAACACATAGGCTCTGTTGAGCTAGATAAAATCTCAAATCTTTTTGTCAATACACCAAAGGCTCTTTCAATTGCATTGTGCAATGATAAATGTCGAAGATTAAACAATTCTCTAGGATTTTGCGGTGGATTTGTTGCTGAATATTCTTTCAAGTGATAACGAACTCCTCTATAAGGTGTAATAAGTCCACTTGTCAACATGAAGCCAGCATCAACAAGGTAATACTTGCCTATAATCAAGTTGAGTAATCAATGTGATAGATTTAAAATCAAATATTGCATAAATTGCACGCATAATTTAAATTTACCTTGAGGGATTTTAAGCCTATCTTCTCGTCTTAATGCGTTCTTTATAATTCTCGAGTCAGAGGCTGTGCCTTCCCAACCAGGGAGCACATAGGTAAACCTTAAATCAAATGTGCATGCTGCTAACACATTTTTGGTTGGGTAATCTTTTCTACCATGATATCGGGGAGCATCTTTAGGAGATACTTTGACACGTATATGTGTACCGTCTACGGCACCAACACAATCCTGACACAATATATTTATAGTAATATAATCAAAGTTTATTGTTCATATATTTCTTAATCAATAGTAATTCAATGATGAATTTTACCTTAAAATATGGGTAGAATCTACTACTACCATAAATTTCATGAGGAACTGTTGAACCATCAGGTTGCACAATAAATTTTGCTTCTAATTGGAGGGCTCTCAACAATTGATGGAGATGACGACTAACCGTCTCACCAGATCGGCGAAACCAAAACTTTACTTCACGATTTTTAACATTGTGTGTTAATATGTAAATTGTTTTGGCAACTTGTTCTTCTACACTTGACCATCTTGTGGGTTGTAAGCCTCGCTCTCTTTCTAACATACCACACAACGTTAAAAAGGCTTGAGGACCCATTCTTAATATATCTCTACTGGTTTCACTACTACTGATTCTACCCATTATTTCTTCTCGCACTCTTTCTCTCACGGAGCTCATACTGTAATTAATTTTTCTATTACAAGACCTCTGTAGGACAAGGTAGAGGTGGTATGTGGGCCGGTCGCAGAACAGCCCGGCACGGCCCGGCACGCTTAAAAACCGGCCCGGACCGGCCCGTTTACTATTTGGCCCGGACCGACCCGTGTACATTTAGGTTATGTGGGCCTTAGGGGCCTTTGTTTTAGAGGCCCGGCCCGGACTGGCCCGAGCCCGCCTAAAACTGCTGGCCCGGCACGGACCGGCCCAAGCCCGTGTTAGCCCGTGAACCGGGAAAGCCCGATCCGTTTAGCCCGTCTAAAGACCGTGAACTGGGAATGTCCAATAGGGTATTTTATTTCTTTCCTATCAATTTATAGCCTGAAAAAGGTACAAAATTCAGTTTTCATTTAATAAATCACATCTTATTATGTCCAAGAGGCATACAGTAGTGAGAGTACATTTCAGCATTCTATGTCCACTAATATTTCACACCCGACAATAGTCCGATGCACTATAGGAGCAATTCGCAATTAACTTGAAGAGGAGTAAAATGAGAGAGAGAGAGGGGGGGGAGAGAGAGTTGTTCTTTCTTTATAATAAAGTTCAAGTTCATTTTGTTGGTCCTTGTAATAAAATTTCTATCTTACAATGAAAAAAAAAAGATGTTTAACCCGGCCCGGCCCGGCCCGGCTCGTGAACAGCTCGGCCCGGTCCATGAACACAATGGGCTGTGGGCTGGGCCGGGCCTTATGTTCGTAAAAAAAGACCGGCCCGTCCCGGCCTGCCAAAAAAGAAGGACCGGCACGGCTCGGCCCTTAAATGGAGCGGGCTTTAGCAGCCCGGCCCGGCCCGGCCCTGGCCCGAATACCACCCCTAGGACAAGGTAATAAACAACATTGCATATGAACTGAGCTACAACACTTCTTCGACGCAAATCGTACCATAGTGTTAGATTTGAATCTTTAGCATCCATCTAATATAGTAAAATATTTTTATAAGTCTACAATAAATAATTCATAGTTGCATTTCAATTGAGACTCATAATGAAGCACAACAATTTAGAACCAGAAAAAGAAAAAAAAAAATACTTCAATCGCATATTCTAAAAAAAGATCATGAAATTCACAAATAAAAATAATATAGCTAATCCTAAATATATTTCACAGCAAGGAAATATCTTCAGCTTTTTTTTTTCTTAAACATGAAAAAGTTTAGGAATCATGAAAATTCAATAAGTGAAATCAATACTCACTGGTGTAATTAACAAATTAAGCATAACTTCAAGAAAATTAATTAACGTACTTACAGTTTGCCGCACTGTGTATAAACAGTCCTCCTTTTCTTGGCACATCTTGTTGGCTCTGACTCAGGCGGAATGGGAACTGCTGCAAAGTGAATGAGTGGCTGACCTAAAAGGTGTATATAATAAACTTGGAATTCTTAGATTTGTGCAAGATTATTTTTGTCCGAAATTTATTTCCCCTCCTAATTCCCCCACTTTTGGAGGGAACAAAAAATCGAGGTTGAAGGGATTTTTCTCCCCTCCATTTCCCTCCCTTCCTAAAATTTGAACCAAACAAAATTAATTTTTAAAAATCCCTCCCCTCCCCTCCTCTCCCCTCCATTCCCCTCCAACCAAACGAAGCCTAATACAAAATAGGTCTTTAACATCGATATTTTAACAGCGATTTTAAAAAATCAATGTTAAAATAACGTGTTGGCATAAATCGTAATTTTCATAATATTTTGACAGTTGTCCCATGAAAATCGATGTTAAAATTCCCAATTAACATCGATTCTAAAAGAACCGATGTTAAGATTTAGAATTAACAACGATTCTAAAAAATCGATGTTAAAATTTTAGGTTAACAGCGGTTCTAAAAGAACCGATGTTGAAGTTCCCATTTAACAGCGATTCTAAAAGAACTGACGTTAAAATTGTACAATAATAACATTTTTTATGTTTTTTCTTCTTTCTTTTATCTTGTGATTTTCGATTATATAATATATATACTCCTTCCATCCTATAAGAGTGTGCTCACTTTGCCATTTTCATCCATTCCACAAGAGTGTGCTCATTCCATTTATAGAAAATACCCCTTATATTTTTACTCAATCTTTTTAGCTTATTTACAAAAGTATCAAGGATGGTCAACGCTCTTTATCCTTTAACTAATCGACAACAATATTCAACAGAAAGTAAGACCCTTTTTCCACTCAAATCCACCACTATATAATTTTTATTAAACGCCCATAAAGAGTGAGCACACTCTTATGGGACGGAGGTAGAATGATACATATTATATAATTTTAACATATATAATATAATTCTACAAATATATTATGTACAATGTAATATAATTTTTATTACAGAATATTATTAATATATAAATACATATATTAATTTTTAGTATAAATAATGTAATTCTATAAACACATTATAATTCCTAAGATTATATGTATTATTATAACTTTTAATATATATTATAAAACTTTTGTCTCAACATGATTAAAATTATTGTATAATATATATATATACAATATGTTTTTAATATATAATATAATTATACAAATACATTATAGTTCGTCAAATTATATGTATATATTATAATTTTTAATATATAAAGTAATATAATTATTAGAATATTATATTATTAATATATAAAACATAATTTCTTAATTATTAACATACATTATAAAATTTTAATTATCAATATCAGTGAATATATTATATAATTTGAACTATGATCTTTGATATATATATATATATATAATATAGATGATTTATTGTATATTTATACTAAACAAAGCAACAAAAGTATCCGAAATTGATTTGGCAGAATGTTTTGACATCACCTCCAACTTCTATAGCTTGTGGGTTCGAATCCTGCGAGCAGCGAAAATAAATACTTTTTTGC
The DNA here is from genome assembly GCA_033398695.1 of Orobanche coerulescens. Lineage (NCBI taxonomy): Eukaryota > Viridiplantae > Streptophyta > Magnoliopsida > Lamiales > Orobanchaceae > Orobanche > Orobanche coerulescens. Next base: position 141,580,847 of record CM065805.1, on the reverse strand, counting down.
GGGCGCGGGCGCGGGCGGGCTGGATGTTGTGCACGGGGCTGACTGACCATATTTTGATTCGATTCGTGATTCTAATTCATTTAGCTTGATTCGAATTCGAAAAAATCGAATTCAGATTAGAATAAGAATTATTTTTTATATTCGCATAATATTTGAATCCGAATACAAATGTAACAGTATTCGATTCCAATACTTCGAATATTCTGAAAGCTTTTCACTAAAAGAAAGTGTCCTCATTTTTATCAAATGTGAAATGATTTTCCAAAGTCTCGATAACGATGTTTCACGTTTTTACTTTTTTTTGAAAGGTGATACTCAAGATCAGCCAGTGTTTTTCCTAAATTATTTTCAAAAGGTGGTTTTTATTTTTTTTAAAAAACCTATCCATTCCCGTTTGAGGGCCGGGTATGTATGTATGATGTTCGCATTTTCATTTTAATATTTGCTCCCGAGTATGATCGAGTTGGCGGCGTGAGCGTTGAGTTGTTTTCCACACATTTGTTGTGTTAGCCCCCTGTGAGAGGCGGGATGTTGGTGTTGAATGTTGTCGCCTCGTGGTGATTTCTGCATTGTCGCGCATGTGCGAGCTATTAGAGCTTGGTTTGGTATGACCGTGTGCATCGGTGATGGTTCCGTTATGTGTCGGTTGTTTAATGTCTTGTTACCTTGCTCCCGTTTTTGTGAATTTCATGGACGAGGTCGGAGGTAACACCCGTACTATTTTGACTTCGGTATTTTCTCTTTCTCCAGTCTATCGATTCTGTAATATCCGCAATTTTCGATTTTCGGTAAATTTCTTTTTTTGGTCGGAGTCTGTTTTGACGACTTGCTCATGACCTTTTCGTCATTCTGAGAATGATTAATTCTGCACTTTTTGTCATCTGAGTTCGTTTCGGTGTCGTTTTGTTGAGTTCCGTGCTTTTTAGCGACTTTTCCGCACTTGAGTTCGATTCTTGCGAATCTCGTTCGAAACTGCTGTTTCGAGTTTCCCGTAAGTCCGTTTAACTTTGTTAGACGTGTTGTGAACTTCGGTTTGGTTATTCGATCACGTATCGTGATTTCCGGGCGTTTTGGGCCATTTTGTAATTTCTTGAAAGTTACGGGTATTCGTATCTGTAATTGTTGTCTCGACCCGTTTCTTGGTCGCGTATGATTGAATATGGTATTATGTTTTCATTTCGGGTCGTTGATGTCGTCCGCGAACTTTTCGTCGTGTTCGTTCCGTGCGTTTTCGGTAATCGGGTCGTCGAGCCACGGCTATTGCGGATCGCCGGACGGTTGCGGGACTGGCCGGACGATTGCGGGCACTAGCCGGACGGGTGCGGCAGGAACCGGCGTAGCTCACGCTACGGCCGGAAGGCTGCGCGCGCTAACCGGCAGGTGTAGCGCACGCTACCGGATGGCCTAACGCACGCTAGCGGGTCCGGACAGTGGAGTCCTGGGGGTTCTGGAATCGGTCATGCTCGGCAGGTAGCGCATGCTACTGTCGGACGCTGCGTACGCTATGGACGGCAGGTAGCGCACGCTACGGCCGGAAGGCTGCGCACGCTACCTGGCCGAGCAGTCTAGTCCAGAAGGCTCGGGTCGCGGCACAGGCCGAGAAGCGCACGCTAGCTCGGCAGCCTAGCGCGCGCTAGTCCGGCCCAGTATAAATATGGCTGAGCAGTCACATTTCATTTCGTTTTTCACTTCCTTCCTTCTCCGTCCGCGTATGGCGATTCATGGGTGATGAAGCCATGTTGTTTAACAACAAATCCATGAAGTCCTTGAGTTCATAACATCAATCAATCGTCCGTTATCATCCTTTGATCCAGCGAATCGAGGTAATCTTCCTTAGAACCCTATTTTCGTGAATTTGGGGATTTTTGCATTTTTGTCCGATTCGTTCCGTGTTGTTGATTAATTCATGATGGGTATGATTAATCTTGATAGTATTCTTGTGTTTAACATCATTTAATCCATTGTTCTTCGTCGAATCGAAGTATAATTCTTGATTTCCTTCGAATTGACTTTTTGGGTGATTTGTCCCCGATCTCATTTTTCATCCATTTTCGATGGATCGATTATGGTTAAATGATGTTGTTAACCATATTCTATGGATTGTATATCCATATTTCAACTTGGAATTCCGTTATCGTGATTTGACGGAACGAATCGTGTTCTTGGCCGTTTTGGGGGAAATCCTTGAACTTTCGTCATTCGTTCTTTGAATTCAACGGCTTTGAGTCGTGTTATGGAATTCATTTCATTGTTATTATTGTCCTTCGTAGTTTATGACGTGAGTTGGCGATCGGTGGAGTCGGCGGGTTCGTAATCGGTTCGTGTCAACCTACTTCGGTCGATTCTCCGCGTTGTTCTTATTCGAGGCAAGTACCTTGTCCATACTTTTCTTGTTTCGTGGATATGATGATTGGTGATCGTCTTGATTTGTTTGTTTGTTTGAAATGAGTTTTCAAAAGATTTGGTTAGCCTCGTTAAAGGCCCTCTTTCAAAATCGTGTGTGTTTTGTGATTGGTGTGGTTCGTGAATAACTATGTGAATTCTATGTATATGCTTGGTGTTCATGTTGCACTTGGTATTGTGTGTGGGCGTATATTATTTCATTTGGGTGCGTTGTGGATTGACGTGGTGTTTTGCTAAGTGTTTGATGCCTCTGGGCGATTGTTTGAATATCCTTGATATGATATGTTATTTGTGTGAATGTGTGGATATGGTTGAAGGTCTACGGTGACACATGGCACATGATCATGTGGTCAGGATGCAACAAGTGATTGATCCAACCGTGAGAGCCTGAGATAATCTACGGTGGCACATGGCATGTGATCATGTGCCCAGGATGCAACAAGCGATTGATCCAACCGTGAGATGTGTGTGATTTGTTTCGCTAGCTCGGGAGGGTCCTTCGAGGCCTCGGGTGGGATGTCGGTGGTAGCGTCCCGGTCCTAGGCGATGCGCGTGCGTGATTATGTTTCGTTGGTTTTACGTCCGTTGAGGACACGTGATGTTGGGCTCTGACCTTGTAAATTGTTGGTGGTTTCCTATTTGCGAAAACAAAACATTTGGGCTGTGACCCTATTGATTTTTGGAAAGAGAAGGATTTTATAATCCTAAATTGTTTTCTATTAAAACTCTCGATGGCATTTTAAACTGTTTTGTAAATTGTTTCCCTTATTTGCGATCTTTCGGTTTTGGAAATGTTTACCCAAACTCTTGCCTCGGGAAGTACTTTTCTTTACATTTGGATCTTTGAGGATTCCTGATTATTATTGTTCTTGGAACTTGTATTGTATGGCTCGTATTTTTGCACTTGTACTTGCACTAGCAAAACAGTGGAGTTTTACTAACTCCCGAGTATTCGGTGGGTGGATGTCTATTTTTGCATTCAGGTTTTGGAGCATAGCACAGGGTCGGCACGAAGGATGATGAAAGATGAACGATACTAATCAGACGAGGATCTGTTGATGTCGTTTTGGTCTAGTTGTATTTTCTTTTCCGCTGCAGTATCTTTTCCCCGTTGTACGGGAGTTTATTGCATTTTGACCCCTGCGTGGGTATGTGTTTGGAATTGAGTTTTATGTTATTATTGAAAGACCAAGTCGGTCTACTGAGTCATTTTAGCCTTAAAGGCGAGGTTTAGATGTTTGATTTTAGTTATCAGCCTGGTAGATCCTCGAGGAGAGGGTCTACGGCGTGTAATATCCCTGAGCGGTTTGGGGGTGTTACATAAATGGTATCAGAGATTAGGTTGTGGAAACCTAGGCTGTCGGGTCAGTGGTGTCTGTTGAGTTGTTGTCTCGTCGGATTTTGTCTGACTGAGTCGTGTCGCGACGCGTCGTCTGAGTTGTTGGTCGTGATTAGTATCGTGGGGCGATCATCATCTTCGTGCGACCTGTGGCTGTAAGTCTCCCTTCTTTGTGTTGTGCCTCGTGTGACACGAGCTATTTTTATGATTTATTTGTTAAGTGACGGAATCCTCTTATGGATTTTGATTTCTTGATATGTGGTTATTTGACCCTCATATTTCGTTTATGTGTGGAGTAGTGTTGCTGGATTGTGCATGTTTGACTTTATTTCTTTTATCCGCTGCGTGAGTTCTTTTGTAATGGCTTTCGGTATTTTACCGACTGAGTTTTATTTCGAAAATCAATTCCATTAACCGAGTTTTTGATATTATGGTCTTGATCATTTTAGCGAAATTCTTATGACGGTATTTAACATTTTGTAAATGGATTTTGTAAGTTTTGAAACATTACCGTCATCGGCCTTTTTGGCGTTTTTGTAAATGGTTTTTAGCTCAGTGGGTTCCGACGGGATCCACGGCGCTATAAAGTTTTGTGTAATTACTGAAATTTTTTGGGCATTCTAGCCCATTGAATTATTTTTGAAAACCTTGAGTATCTTAGAAAATAAATTTTAGACGTACTTTTAAAATGAATTATTTTCTCGTGGTACTTCCAAGGTGCCACAACATGTTTCAAAATTCTTCTACCTCGAGGACCAAAATGTTTTGAGATATTTTCAATGTTTTATAAACACTTTTACTTAGACCCGAAGGTCGAATATTCTGAAATCTTTTCACTAAAAGAAAGTGTCCTCATTTTTATCAAATGCGAAATGGTTTTTCAAAGTCTCGATAATGATGTTTCACGTTTTTACTTTTTTTGGAAATGTGATAATCAAGATCGAATTTGTTTTTCTAAATTATTTTCCAAATGAGGTTTTTGTTTTTAAAACCTATCCATTCCCGTTTGAGGGCTGGGTATGTATGTATGATGTTGGCTTTGTCGCTATGATGTTAACTCCCGAATATGATCGAGTTGGTGGCATGAACGTTGAGGCGTTGCCACGTATTTGTTGTACTAGCCCTCTGTGAGAGGTGTGAACTGGTATTTAATGGTTGTCGCCTCGTGGTGGATTGCGTGTGTCACACGAGTGTGAGATGTTGAAGCTTGGGTTTGTACGTTGGTGTACATGTGTGATTGTTTCATGATGTTTGTAATTACGTGCTGGTTATCGTTCGGGTCGTTGAGGTCGCCGAACGATACCGTCGTTGCTGTGGTGTATGTGTATATATTACTTTACGATGGTAATCGTTGTATATGATATGTGTTATGATTCTTTGTTGTGCTGAGTTGGCATCTCCGCTATGTTGTTTTGCGACGTTATGCCCCATTGTATGTAGCATTTGTATTTTCGGTATGCCGAGCCGAGGTGTTTCAACCGTGATGTGCCGGGGGAATGTACGTGCAATTTGTCCTTCTCGTAGGTAACACATTTCGAGTGTGGACTCGAGGGACACCGAATTCAGTTTTGCGAATTGGCTACCGAGACTTTCGGAGTTCGCGCTTCAAAGACAGATATCGAATCGGCTTTGAGAGGCCTTTGAAGGATGTTTCGTTGATTGGTGTTGTGTCGTCTCCTTGATTTCGTTGTTGTGAGTTTCGGGACGACACTTCTTTTAGAAGAGGTCGAATATAATACCCGTATTATTTTGGCTTCTATATTTTCTCTTTCTCCATCTATCGATACACTCATGTTCGTTGATACTTTCAACTTGTTCGTATTTCGGTTTCATCGTTCGAACGAGCTATGATCTTGTTTTGGGTTGATCTGGTTATCGCTGTAACTTTTCCGAGTTCGGTTCGATTCTTGTGAACCTTGTTCGGAAGTAGCATCTTTGATTCTACTAATTCTTTTATTCAAGTGGATCGGATTTGGAACTTCTGTATTTTCGACTCTGTCGACTCGTTTATGTTCATTGACATTTTCTGAGCTTGTCCTGCCCCTTGCTTTTGTTGATCGAACGAGGGTGGTATTATTTCGGAATCATTCGTTCGTCGTTGTGACTTTTCAATTGTTATTCCCTTTCCTGTAGATCTTATGCGAGTGTGCATCTTGTTGTTTTCACCGGATCATGTTTCGTCTCGAGTCGAGATGTGAACCTCGGAGTTGTCGGTTGAACCTTATTGTTCTTCGTGATCCGAACAAGATCGTTTGATTTTTGTTGTCTCGATCGTTTGTTTGTTCGGTTTTGTTCTCGTTTCGTGATTGTTGAGCGTTCGTGCTCCTTCCTAATTCCCTTAAGTTCGGGAAGTCGGTCTCGTTTTCAATCTTCCAACCCTTGGGTGGTGGAATTCGTATTTGTTCGGTTGGCTCGCGTTTTGATTGATGTACCGTTGGGTTGGTCAATCCTATTGATTTTCGTTCGTTGTGTTTTGTGATTGTCCGGATAATCGACTCCATTGTATTGTCTGTTTGATGACGCTTGTCACTTGTTGATTTTATTATGTTTCTACCTGTGGCGTTGTGTTGGTCATCGTGGGGCGTGTTTTCACGCCGTATGTCTCTTTGCATTGCTTGTGGCATTCCGTCGTTGGCGCAAGTTTCGGTTCTTGTGTATCTCGTTGAGTATTTTCTGGCGGGATGTTGCTCCTCCCTACTTATTTTAAGTTTCGGGACGAAACTTCTTTTAAGGAGGGTAGAATGTAATATCCGCAATTTTCGATTTTCGGTAAATTTCTTTTTTTGGTCGGAGTCTGTTTTGACGACTCGCTCATGACCTTTTCGTCATTCTGAGAATGATTAATTCTGCACTTTTTGTCATCTGAGTTCTTTTCGGTGTCGTTTTGTTGAGTTCCGTGCTTTTTAGCGACTTTTCCGCACTTCAGTTCGATTCTTGCGAATCTCGTTCGAAACTGCTGTTTCGAGTTTCCCGTAAGTCCGTTTAACTTTGTTAGACGTGTTGTGAACTTCGGTTTGGTTATTCGATCACGTATCGTGATTTCCGGGCGTTTTGGGCCATTTTGTAATTTCTTGAAAGTTACGGGTATTCGTATCTGTAATTGTTGTCTCGACCCGTTTCTTGGTCGCGTATGATTGAATATGGTATTATGTTTTCATTTCGGGTCGTTGATGTCGTCCGCGAACTTTTCGCCGTTCGTTCCTGCGGCGCTTAATCGTCGGGTCGCCGAGCCCGACGGCTATGGATCGCCGACGGTTGCGGATCGGCCGGACGATTGCGGGCACTAGCCGGACGGGTGCGGCAGGAACCGGCGTAGCTCACGCTACGGCCGGAAGGCTGCGCGCGCTAACCGGCAGGTGTAGCGCACGCTACCGGATGGCCTAACGCACGCTAGCGGGTCCGGACAGTGGAGTCCTGGGGTTACGGAATCGGTCATGCTCGGCAGTAGCGCATGCTCTTGACGCCGGGCAGACGCTATGGACGGCAGTAGCGCACGCCACGGAAAGGCTGCGACGCTACTCGCCGAGCGATTCAGTCCGAATACTCGGGTCGCGGCCAGGCCGATAAGACGCTAGCTCGGCAGCCTAGCGCGCGCTAGTCCGGCCCAGTATAAATATGGCTGAGCAGTCACATTTCATTTCGTTTTTCACTTCCTTCCTTCTCCGTCCGCGTATGGCGATTCATGGGTGATGAAGCCATGTTGTTTAACAACAAATCCATGAAGTCCTTGAGTTCATAACATCAATCAATCGTCCGTTATCATCCTTTGATCCAGCGAATCGAGGTAATCTTCCTTAGAACCCTATTTTCGTGAATTTGGGGATTTTTGCATTTTTGTCCGATTCGTTCCATGTTGTTGATTAATTCATGATGGGTATGATTAATCTTGATAGTATTCTTGTGTTTAACATCATTTAATCCATTGTTCTTCGTCGAATCGAAGTATAATTCTTGATTTCCTTCGAATTGACTTTTTGGGTGATTTGTCCCCGATCTCATTTTTCATCCATTTTCGATGGATCGATTATGGTTAAATGATGTTGTTAACCATATTCTATGGATTGTATATCCATATTTCAACTTGGAATTCCGTTTTCGTGATTTGTGGAACGAATCGTGTTCTTGGCCGTTTTGGGGGAAATCCTTGAACTTTCGTCATTCGTTCTTTGAATTCAACGGCTTTGAGTCGTGTTATGGAATTCATTTCATTGTTATTATTGTCCTTCGTAGTTTATGACGTGAGTTGGCGATCGGTGGAGTCGGCGGGTTCGTAATCGGTTCGTGTCAACCTACTTCGGTCGATTCTCCGCGTTGTTCTTATTCGAGGCAAGTACCTTGTCCATACTTTTCTTGTTTCATGGATATGATGATTGGTGATCGTCTTGATTTGTTTGTTTGTTTGAAATGAGTTTTCAAAAGATTTGGGTAGCCTCGTTAAAGGCCCTCTTTCAAAATCGTGTGTGTTTTGTGATTGGTGTGGTTCGTGAATAACTATGTGAATTCTATGTATATGCTTGGTGTTCATGTTGCACTTGGTATTGTGTGTGGGCGTATATTATTTCATTTGGGTGCGTTGTGGATTGACGTGGTGTTTTGCTAAGTGTTTGTTGCCTCTGGGCGAATTGTTTGAATATCCTTGATATGATATGTTATTTGTGTGAATGTGTGGATATGGTTGAAGGTCTACGGTGACACATGGCACATGATCATGTGGTCAGGATGCAACAAGTGATTGATCCAACCGTGAGAGCCTGAGATAATCTACGGTGGCACATGGCATGTGATCATGTGCCCAGGATGCAACAAGCGATTGATCCAACCGTGAGATGTGTGTGATTTGTTTCGCTAGCCAGCTCGGGAGGGTCCTTCGAGGCCTCGGGTGGGATGTCGGTGGTAGCGTCCCGGTCCTAGGCGATGCGCGTGCGTGATTATGTTTCGTTGGTTTTACGTCCGTTGAGGACACGTGATGTTGGGCTCTGACCTTGTAAATTGTTGGTGGTTTCCTATTTGCGAAAACAAAACATTTGGGCTGTGACCCTATTGATTTTTGGAAAGAGAAGGATTTTATAATCCTAAATTGTTTTCTATTAAAACTCTCGATGGCATTTTAAACTGTTTTGTAAATTGTTTCCCTTATTTGCGATCTTTCGGTTTTGGAAATGTTTACCCAAACTCTTGCCTCGGGAAGTACTTTTCTTTACATTTGGATCTTTGAGGATTCCTGATTATTATTGTTCTTGGAACTTGTATTGTATGGCTCGTATTTTTGCACTTGTACTTGCACTAGCAAAACAGTGGAGTTTTACTAACCCCAGTATTCGGTGGGTGGATGTCTATTTTGCATTCGGGTTTTGGAGCATAGCACAGGTCGGCACGAAGGATGATGAAAGATGAACGATACTAATCACACGAGGATCTGTTGATGTCGTTTTGGTCTAGTTGTATTTTCTTTTCCGCCGCAGATCTTTTCCCGTTGTACGGGAGTTTATTGCATTTTGACCCTGCGTGGGTATGTGTTTGGAATTGAGTTGTATGTTATTATTGAAAGACCAAATCGGTCTCTTCGAGTCATTTTAGCCTTAAAGGCGAGGTTTAGATGTTTGATTTTAGTTATCGGCTGGTAGATCCTCGAGGAGAGGGTCTACGGCGTGTAATATCCCCGAGCGGTTTGGGGTGTTACATAAATGGTATCGAGATTAGGTTGTGGAAACCTAGGTGCCGGGTCGATGGTGTCTGTTGAGTTGTTGTCTCGTCGGATTTTGTCTGACTGAGTCGTGTCGCGACGCGTCGTCTGAGTTGTTGGTCGTGATTAGTATCGTGGGGCGATCATCATCTTCGTGCGACCTGTGGCTGTAAGTCTCCCTTCTTTGTGTTGTGCCTCGTGTGACACGAGCTATTTTTATGATTTATTTGTTAAGTGACGGAATCCTCTTATGGATTTTGATTTCTTGATATGTGGTTATTTGACCCTCATATTTCGTTTATGTGTGGAGTAGTGTTGCTGGATTGTGCATGTTTGACTTTATTTCTTTTATCCGCTGCGTGAGTTCTTTTGTAATGGCTTTCGGTATTTTATCGACTGAGTTTTATTTCGAAAATCAATTCCATTAACCGAGTTTTTGATATTATGGTCTTGATCATTTTAGCGAAATTCTTATGACGGTATTTAACATTTTGTAAATGGATTTTGTAAGTTTTGAAACATTACCGTCATCGGCCTTTTGGCGTTTTGTAAATGGTTTTTAGCACGGTGGGTTCCGGACGGGATCCACGGCGCTATAAAGTTTTGTGTAATTACCTGAAATTTTTTTGGGCATTCTAGCCCATTGAATTATTTTTGAAAACCTTGAGTATCTTAGAAAATAAATTTCGAGACGTACTTTTAAAATGAATTATTTTCTCGTGGTACTTCCAAGGTGCCACAACATGTTTCAAAATTCTTCTACCTCGAGGACCAAAATGTTTTGAGATATTTTCAATGTTTTATAAACACTTTTACTTAGACCCGAAGGTCGAATATTCTGAAATCTTTTCACTAAAAGAAAGTGTCCTCATTTTTATCAAATGCGAAATGGTTTTTCAAAGTCTCGATAATGATGTTTCACGTTTTTACTTTTTTTGGAAATGTGATACTCAAGATCGACCGGTGTTTTTCTAAATTATTTTCCAAATGAGGTTTTTGTTTTTAAAACCTATCCATTCCCGTTTGAGGGCTGGGTATGTATGTATGATGTTGGCTTTGTCGCTATGATGTTAACTCCCGAATATGATCGAGTTGGTGGCATGAACGTTGAGGCGTTGCCACGTATTTGTTGTACTAGCCCTCTGTGAGAGGTGTGAACTGGTATTTAATGGTTGTCGCCTCGTGGTGGATTGCGTGTGTCACACGAGTGTGAGATGTTGAAGCTTGGGTTTGTACGTTGGTGTACATGTGTGATTGTTTCATGATGTTTGTAATTACGTCTGGTTATCGTTCGTCGTTGAGGTCGCCGAACGATACCGTTCTTTGTGGTGTATGTGTATATATTACTTTACGATGGTAATCGTTGTATATGATATGTGTTATGATTCTTTGTTGTGCTGAGTTGGCATCTCCGCTATGTTGTTTTGCGACGTTATGCCCCATTGTATGTAGCATTTGTATTTTCGGTATGCCGAGCCGAGGTGTTTCAACCGTGATGTGCCGGGGGAATGTACGTGCAATTTGTCCTTCTCGTAGGTAACACATTTCGAGTGTGGACTCGAGGGACACCGAATTCAGTTTTGCGAATTGGCTACCGAGACTTTCGGAGTTCGCGCTTCAGCACAGATATCAGAATCGGCTTTGAGAGGCCTTTGAAGGATGTTTCTGTTGATTGACTGTTGTGTCGTCTCCTTGATTTCGTTGTTGTGAGTTTCTGGGACGACACTTCTTTTAGAAGAGGTCGAATATAATACCCGTATTATTTTTGGCTTCTATATTTTCTCTTTCTCCAGTCTATCGATACACTCATGTTCGTTGATACTTTCTGAACTTGTTCTGTATTTCGGTTTCATCATTCGAACGAGCTATGATCTTGTTTTGGGTTGATCTGGTTATCGCTGTAACTTTTCCGAGTTCGGTTCGATTCTTGTGAACCTTGTTCGGAAGTAGCATCTTTTGATTCTACTAATTCTTTTATTCGAAGTGGATCGGATTTGGAACTTCTGTATTTTCGACTCTGTCGACTCGTTTATGTTCATTGACATTTTCTGAGCTTGTCCTGCCCCTTGCTTTTGTTGATCGAACGAGGGTGGTATTATTTCGGAATCATTCGTTCGTCGTTGTGACTTTTCAATTGTTATTCCCTTTCCTGTAGATCTTATGCGAGTGTGCATCTTGTTGTTTTCACCGGATCATGTTTCGTCTCGAGTCGAGATGTGAACCTCGGAGTTGTCGGTTGAACCTTATTGTTCTTCGTGATCCGAACAAGATCGTTTGATTTTTGTTGTCTCGATCGTTTGTTTGTTCGGTTTTGTTCTCGTTTCGTGATTGTTGAGCGTTCAGGCTCCTTCCTAATTCCCTTAAGTTCGGGAAGTCAGTCTCGTTTTCAATCTTCCAACCCTTGGGTGGTGGAATTCCGTATTTGTTCAGCGGTTGGCTCGCGTTTTGATTGATGTACCGTTGGGTTGGTCAATCCTATTGATTTTCGTTCGTTGTGTTTTGTGATTGTCCGGATAATCGACTCCATTGTATTGTCTATTTGATGACGCTTGTCACTTGTTGATTTTATTATGTTTCTACCTGTGGCGTTGTGTTGGTCATCGTGGGGCGTGTTTTCACGCCGTATGTCTCTTTGCATTGCTTGTGGCATTCCGTCGTTGGCGCAAGTTTCGGTTTTTGTGTATCTCGTTGAGTATTTTCTGGCGGGATGTTGCTCCTCCCTACTTATTTTAAGTTTCGGGACGAAACTTCTTTTAAGGAGGGTAGAATGTAATATCCGCAATTTTCGATTTTCGGTAAATTTCTTTTTTGGTCGGAGTCTGTTTTGACGACTCGCTCATGACCTTTTCGTCATTCTGAGAATGATTAATTCTGCACTTTTTGTCATCCGAGTTCGTTTCGGTGTCGTTTTGTTGAGTTCCGTGCTTTTTAGCGACTTTTCCGCACTTGAGTTCGATTCTTGCGAATCTCGTTCGAAACTGCTGTTTCGAGTTTCCCGTAAGTCCGTTTAACTTTTTTAGACGTGTTGTGAACTTCGGTTTGGTTATTCGATCACGTATCGTGATTTCCGGGCGTTTTGGGCCATTTTGTAATTTCTTGAAAGTTATGGGTATCCGTATCTGTAATTGTTGTCTCGACCCATTACTTGGTCGCGTATGATTGAATATGGTATTATGTTTTCATTTCGGGTCGTTGATGTCGTCCGCGAACTTTTCGTCGTGTTCGTTCCGTGCGTTTTCGGTAATCGGGTCGTCGAGCCCTAGCGGTTGCGGGACTGGCCGGACGGTTGCGGGACTGGCCGGACGATTGCGGGCACCGGCCGGACGGGTGCGGCAGGAACCGGCGTAGCGCACGCTACGGCCGGAAGGCTGCGCGCGCTAACCGGCAGGTGTAGCGCCTGTGCCGGATAACTAACGCGCTGCTAGTCGGACAGTGGAGTCACAGGGGTTCTGAATCGGTCATGCTCGGCGGGTAGCGCACGCCATCTGTCGGACTGCGTGCGCTGGCGGCGGGTAGCGCCTTCTGGCCGGAAAAGGTGCGCCACTTCTACAGCCAGATCTAGTCGAGGAAGGCTCTTGGGTCGCGGCACAGGCGATAGCGCACGCTAGCTCGGCGACTAGCGCGCTAGTCGGCCCGAGATAAATGTGGTGGCGATCACATTACATTTCGTTTTTCACTTCCTTCCTTCTCCGTCCGCGGATGGCGATTCATGGGTGATGAAGCCATGTTGTTTAACAACAAATCCATGAAGTCCTTGAGTTCATAACATCAATCAATCGTCCGTTATCATCCTTTGATCCAGCGAATCAAGGTAATCTTCCTTAGAACCCTATTTTCGTGAATTTGGGGATTTTTGCATTTTTGTCCGATTCGTTCCGTGTTGTTGATTAATTCATGATGGGTATGATTAATCTTGATATTATTCTTGTGTTTAACATCATTTAATCCATTGTTCTTCGTCGAATCGAAGTATATTTCTTGATTTCCTTCGAATTGACTTTTTGGGTGATTTGTCCCCGATCTCGTTTTTCATCCATTTTCGATGGATCGATTATGGTTAAATGATGTTGTTAAACATATTCTATGGATTGTATATCCATATTTCAACTTGGAATTCCGTTTTCGTGATTTGACGGAACGAATCGTGTTCTTGGCCGTTTTGGGGGAAATCCTTGAACTCTCGTCATTCGTTCTTTGAATTCAACGGCTTTGAGTCGTGTTATGGAATTCATTTCATTGTTATTATTGTCCTTCGTAGTTTATGACGTGAGTTGGCGATCGGTGGAGTCGGCGGGTTCGTAATCGGTCCGCGTTGTTCTTATTCGAGGCAAGTACCTTGTCCATACTTTTCTTGTTTCGTGGATATGATGATTGGTGATCGTCTTGATTTGTTTGTTTGTTTGAAATGAGTTTTCAAAAGATTTGGTTAGCCTCGTTAAAGGCCCTCTTTCAAAACCGTGTGTGTTTTGTGATTGGTGTGGTTCGTGAATAACTATGTGAATTCTATGTATATGCTTGGTGTTCATGTTGCACTTTGTATTGTGTGTGGACGTATATTATTTCATTTCGGTGCGTTGTGGATTGACGTGGTGTTTTGCTAAGTGTTTGATGCCTCTGGGCGAATTGTTTGAATATCCTTGATATGATATGTTATTTGTGTGAATGTGTGGATATGGTTGAAGGTCTACGGTGACACATGGCACGTGATCATGTGGTCAGGATGCAAAAAGTGATTGATCCAACCGTGAGAGCCTGAGATAATCTACGGTGGCACATGGCATGTGATCATGTGGCCAGGATGGAACAAGCGATTGATCCAACCGTGAGATGTGTGTGATTTGTTTCGCTAGCCAGCTCGGGAGGGTCCTTCGAGGCCTCGGGTGGGATGTCGGTGGTAGCGTCCCGGTCCTAGGCGATGCGCGTGCGTGATTATGTTTCGTTGGTTTTACGTCCGTTGAGGACACGTGATGTTGGGCTCTGACCCTGTAAATTGTTGGTGGTTTCCTATTTGCGAAAACAAAACATTTGGGCTGTGACCCTATTGATTTTTGGAAAGAGAAGGATTTTATAATCCTAAATTATTTTCTATTAAAACTCTCGATGGCATTTTAAACTGTTTTGTAAATTGTTTCCCTTATTTGCGATCTTTCGGTTTTGGAAATGTTTACCCAAACTCTTGCCTCGGGAAGTACTTTTCTTTACGTTTGGATCTTTGAGGATTCCTGATTATTATTGTTCTTGGAACTTGTATTATATGGCTCGTATTTTTGCACTTGTACTTGCACTAGCAAAACAGTGGAGTTTTGCTAACCCCTGAGTATTCGGGGGGTGGATGACTATTTTTGCATTCAGGTTTTGGAGCATAGCACAGGGTCGGCACGAAGGATGATGAAAGATGAACGATACTAATCACACGAGGATCTGTTGATGTCGTTTTGGTCTAGTTGTATTTTATTTTCCGCTGCAGTATCTTGTCCCCGTTGTACGGGAGTTTATTGCATTTTGACCCCTGCGTGGGTATGTGTTTGGAATTGAGTTGTATGTTATTATTGAAAGACCAAGTCGGTCTACTGAGTCATTTTAGCCTTAAAGGCGAGGTTTAGATGTTTGATTTTAGTTATCAGCCTGGTAGATCCTCGAGGAGAGGGTCTACGGCGTGTAATATCCCTGAGCGGATTGGGGGTGTTACAGATTCGCTCATGTTCGTTGATACTTTATGAACTTGTTCTGTATTTCGGTTTCATCGTCTGAACGAGCTGTGATCTTATTGTGGGTCGATCTGGTTATCGATGTGACTTTTTTAGGTTCAGTTCGATTCTTGTGAACCTTGTTCGGGAGTGACATCATCGGGTTCTATTAGTTCTTTTATTCGAAGTGGATCGGATTTGGAACTCTTGTGTTTTCGACTCTGTCGACTCATTATGTTCGTTGACATTTCTGAGCTTGTCCTGCCCCTTGCTTTTGTTGATCGAACGACTGTGGTATTATTTTGGAATAACTCGTTTGTCGCTGTGACTTTTCAATCGCTATTCCCTTTCCTGTGGATCTAATGGGAATGCATGTCTTGTAGTTCTCACCAGATCATCCTGGGAGTTGTTGTTTGAATTTTATTATCCTTCGTGTTTCGGACATGATTGTTCGATCTTTGTTGTTTTGATCGTTTGCTTGTTCGGTTTTTGTTCTCGTTTCGTGATTGTTGAGCATTCAGGCTCCTTCCTAATTCCCTTAAGTTTGGGAAATTAGTCTCGTTTTCGATCTTCCAACCCTTGGGCAGTGGGATTCCGTATTTGTTCAGCGGTTGGCTCGCGTTTTGATTGATGTACCGTTGGGTTGGTCAATCATATTGATTTTCGTTCGTTGTGTTTTGTGATTGTCGGATAATTGACTTGGCTATATTATCCATTTGATGACGCTTGTCATTTGTTGGTTTTATTATATCCCTAACGGCGACGTTGTGTTGGTCGCCGTGGAGCGTGTTTTCACGCCGTATATTCCTTTGCGTTGTTTGTAACATTTCGCCGTTGGGCATTAGTTACGCATTCTTGTGTATCTCGTTGAGTTTTTCCTGGCGGAATATTTCTTCCCCCTACTTGTTTTAAGTTTCGGGACGAAACTTCTTTTAAGGAGGGTAGAATGTAATATCCGCAATTTTCGATTTTCGGTAAATTTCTTTTTTAGGCTGAAGTCCATTTTGACAACTCGCTCATGACCATTTCGTCATTCTGAGAATGATTAATTCTACACTTTTTGACATCCGAGTTCGTTTCGGAGTCGTTTTGTTGAGTTCCGTGCTTTTTAACGACTTTTCCGCACTTGAGTTCGGTTCTTGCGAATCTTGTTCGAAACTGCTGTTTCGAGTTTCCCGTAAGTCCGTTAAACTTTGTTAGACGTGATGTGAACTTCGGTTTGGTTATTCGATCACGTATCGTGATTTCCGGGCGTTTTGGGCCATTTTGTAATTTCTTGAAAGTTACGGGTATCCGTATCTGTAATTGTTGTCTCGACCCGTTTCTTGGTCGCGTATGACCAATTATGGTATTATGTTTTCATTCCGGGTCGTTGATGTTGTCCGTGAACTTTTCGTCGTGTTCGTTCCGTACGTTTTCGGAAATCGGGTCGTCGAGCCCTGGTGGTCAGGTACTGGCCGGACGATTGCGGGACTGGCCGGACGATTGCGGGCACCGGCCGGACAGGTGCGGCAGGAACCGGCGTAGCGCGCACTACGGCCGGAAGGCTGCGCGCGCTAACCGGCAGGTGTAGCGCCGCCTTATCGGGCCTAACGCCGCTCAGTGCAGGCCGGTGGAGTCCAGGGGTTCTGGAATCGATCAGGCTCGGCAGGTAGTGCACGCTACTGTCGGGCATTGTGTACGCTACGACTGGCAGGTAGCACGCGCTATGGCCGGAAGGCTGCGCACGCTACCTGGCCGAGTCAGTAGGGCAGTGTGGGCACTGGACTGCGGCCTGGGCCGATAGCGCACGCTAGCTCGGCAGCCTAGCGCGCGCTAGTCCGGCCCAGTATAAATGTGACAGAGCAGTCACATTTCATCTCGTTTTTCATTTCTTACCTTTCTCTTCCGCGGCTGGAGACTTGGAGATCTTCGAGCCATGTTGTTTGACAACAAATCCACGAAGTTCTTGAGTTCATAACATCAATCAATCATCCGTTATCGTCGTTTGATCCAGCGAATCAAGGTAACCTTTCTTAGAACCCTAATTTCGTGAATTTGGGGGTTTTTGCATTTTTGTCCGATTCGTTCCGTGTTGTTGATTAATTCATGATGGGTATGATTAATCTTGGTAGTATTCTTGTGTTTAACATCATTTAATCCATTGTTCTTCGTCGAATCAAAGTTTATTTCTTGATTTCCTTCGAGTCGACTTTTCGGGGGATTTGTCCTCGATCTCGTTTTTCATCTGTTTTCGATGGATCGATTATGGTTAAATGATGTTGTTAAACATATTCTATGGATTGTATATCCATATTTCATCTTGGAATTCCATTTTCGGGTTTTGACGGGACGAATCGTGTTCTTGGCCGTTTTGGGGGAAATCCTTGAACCTTCGTCATTTGTTCTTTGAATTCAGCGGCTTAAGGTCGTACTTTGGAATTCATTTTCGTTGTTATTGTTTTTGTTTGTAGTTCGTGGTTGTGGATTGTCGTTCGGTGGAGTCGGCGAGTTCGTAGTCGGTTCGTGCCAACCTACGTCGGCCGATTCTCCGCGTTGTGGATTATTCGAGGCAAGTATCTTGCCCATACATCTCATATTTCGTAGGCATAATTATTGATAAATGATTTGATGCGAAATCCAATGTTTAATGAACATTAAAAAGGATCGGTATGTTCTCGATAAATATTGTCTTTCAACGATAATTCGTATACTTCGTGAATGGATATGTTCTCGGAATATGTGTGTTAGTTTCGTACGTTGAGAGACGTTACAATCGCATTGAGTGAATATAATAGACCATAATTGTTTACCGAGGATTGTGCATTGAATTGTATATTTGTTCGGTGGGTATTCGACATGATGTGATGTTAGTCGTTACTCCTTTGAAAGGAGGTTGTGATGCTTAGTGTTGCTTGTCTTGATAATCGATTATTGTTGTGTGCTTGTTGTATGTGATGTGCCTCTGGGTAGGATTGTTGAATCTCCGGGATCCATACTTGCTAGTATGGGTCAGGCGAAACCGTAGGGTTATCCAATACGGGTATGTCTTGCGGGGACTCCGAGGTTCGGGGCTTGCTAGCCCGATGCCGGGATAACTTGTGGGGTTATCATCGGGTATGTCTTGCGGGACTCCAAGGTTCGTGGCTTGTTAGCGCGATGCCGGGATAACTTATGGTTGTGGTTTGATTGTGATATTCGTGTCGCGGAGACATGCGATTTGATATGTTTTTCCTATTGGGTTATTCACTCGGGTTTGTTCTTCGGGAGCATCTGAGGTTCGTGGCTTGTTAGCACGGGACACGAATAATCCTTAGGAACATGTGATTTTTGATTTGGGTCACGGACCCCGTGTTTTGTGAAATGGGTTGTGGACCCCGCGTATTGTTATCGGAACTTGAATTTTGGAAAATGACTTTTTGGGCCGTGTCCCTAAATGTTTTCGAAAGGTTTTAGAATTCCTAAATCCCAAATGTTTTCTAAACTCCCGAGATCGTCAAATGTTTTGTAATATGTACATTGGGTTATTTCATACCTTTCACGTTTTGAATGGTTTGATCAAGTGAATTTTCTCGGGAAGTATATTCGGGATTATTCTGTTTTTTTGGAGTATGATATGTATGGCTTGTTTTCGTATTTATACTTGCACTAGCAAAACAGTGGAGTTTTGCTAACCCCCGAGTATTCGGGGGGTGGATGTCTATTTTTGCATTCAGGTTTTTGGAGCATAGCACATGGTCGGCACGAAGGATGATGAAAGATGAACGATACTAATCACACGAGGATCCGTTGATGTCGTATTGGTCTAGTTGTATTTTATTTTCCACTGCAGTATCTTTTCCCCGTTGTACGGGAGTTTATTGTATTTTGACCCCTGCGTGGGTATGTGTTTGGAATTGAGTTGTATGTTATTATTGAAAGACCAAATCGGTCTACTGAGTCATTTTAGCCTTAAAGGCGATGTTTAGATGTTTGATTTTAGTTATCAGCCTGGTAGATCCTCGAGGAGAGGGTCTACGGCGTGTAATATCCCTGAGCGGATTGGGGGTGTTACAGAATGGTATCGGAGCTTAGGTTGTGGAAACCTAGGTTGTCGGGTCAGTGGTGTCTGTTGAGTTTTGTCTCGTTGGATTTTGTCTGACTGAGTCGTGTCGCGATGCGTCGTCTGAGTTGGTTGGTCGTGATTAGTATCGTGGGGCGATCATCATCTTCGTGCGACCTGTGGATGTAAGTCTCCCTTCTTTGTGTTGTGCCTCGTGTGACACGAGCTATTTTTATGATTATTTGTTAAGTGATGGAATCCTCTTATGGATTTTGATTTCTTGATATGTGGTTATTTGACCCTCATATTTCGTTCATATGAGGCGTAGTTTTACTGGATTGTGCATGTTTGACTTTATTTCTTTTATCCGCTGCGTGAGTTCTTTTGTAATGACTTTCGGTATTTTACCGACGGAGTTTTATTTCGAAAACCGATTCCCTTAACCGAGTTTTTGGCATTATGGCCTTGATCGTTTTGGCGAAATTCTTATGACGGTATTTAGCATTTTGTAAATGGCTTGTGAGTTTTGAAATATTACCGTCATCGGCCTTTTTGGCATTTTTGTAAATGATTTTTAGCTGGTGGATTCCACGCGGGACCCAGGCGCTATGATGTTCCGTGTGATTACACGAAATTTTTGGGCATTCTAGCCTTTTTGGCATCGTCCTTTTGACATTGAATTATTTTGAAAACTTGAGTATCTTAGAAATAAATTTCGAGACGTACGTTTAAAATGAATTGTTTTATCGCGGTACTTCCAAGGTGCCACAATATGTTTCAAAATTCTTCTACCTCGAGGACCAAAATGTTTTGAGATATTTTCAATGTTTTATAAACACTTTTACTTAGACCCGAGGGTCGAATATTCTGAAAGCTTTTCACTAAAAGAAAGTGTCCTCATTTTTATCAAATGCGAAATGGTTTTCCAAAGTCTCGATAACGATGTTTCACGTTTTTACTTTTTTTTTAAAGGTGATACTCAAGATCAACCAGTGTTTTTCCTAAATTATTTTCAAAAGGTGGTTTTCATTTTTTTTAAAAAACCTATCCATTCCCGTTTGAGGGCTGGGTATGTATGTATGATGTTCGCATTTTCATTTTAATGTTTGCTCCCGAGTATGATCGAGTTGGCGGCGTGAGCGTTGAGTTGTTTTCCACACATTTGTTATGTTAGCCCCCTGTGAGAGGCGGGATGTTGGTGTTGAATGTTGTCGCCTCGTGGTGATTTCTGCATTGTCGCGCATGTGCGAGCTGTTAGAGCTTGGTTTGGTATGACCGTGTGCATCGGTGATGGTTCCGTTATGTGTCGGTTGTTTAATGTCTTGTTACCTTGCTCCCGTTTTTGTGAATTTCATGGACGAGGTCGGAGGTAACACCCGTACTATTTTGACTTCGGTATTTTCTCTTTCTCCAGTCTATCGATTCGCTCATGTTCGTTGATACTTTATGTACTTGTTCTGTATTTCGGTTTCATCGTCTGAACGAGCTGTGATCTTATTGTGGGTCGATCTGGTTATCGATGTGACTTTTTCGGGTTCAGTTCGATTCTTGTGAACCTTGTTCGGGAGTGACATCATCGGGTTCTATTAGCTCTTTTATTCGAAGTGGATCGGATTTGGAACTCTTGTGTTTTCGACTCTGTCGACTCATTATGTTCGTTGACATTTCTGAGCTTGTCTTGCCCCTTGCTTTTATTGATCGAACGAGTGTGGTATTATTTTGGAATAACTCGTTTGTCGCTGTGACTTTTCAATCGCTATTCCCTTTCCTGTGGATCTTATGGGAATGCATGTCTTGTAGTTCTCACCAGATCATCCTGGGAGTTGTTGTTTGAATTTTATTATCCTTCGTGTTTCGGACATGATTGTTCGATCTTTGTTGTCTCGATCGTTTGCTTGTTCGGTTTTTGTTCTCATTTCGTGATTGTTGAGCATTCAGGCTCCTTCCTAATTCCCTTAAGTTCAAGAAATTAGTCCCGTTTTCGATCTTCCAACCCTTGGGCGGTGGGATTCCGTATTTGTTCAGCGGTTGGCTCGCGTTTTAATTGATGTACCGTTAGGTTGGTCAATCATATTGATTTTCGTTTGTTGTGTTTTGTGATTGTCGGATAATTGACTTGGCTATATTATCCATTTGATGACGCTTGTCATTTGCTGGTTTTATTATATCCCTAACGGCGACGTTGTGTTGGTCGTCGTGGAGCGTGTTTTCACGCCGTATATTCCTTTGTGTTGTTTGTAACATTTCACCGTTGGGCGTTAGTTACGCATTCTTGTGTATCTCGTTGAGTTTTTCCTGGCGGAATATTTCTTCCCCCTACTTGTTTTAAGTTTCGGGACGAAACTTCTTTTAAGGAGGGTAGAATGTAATATCCGCAATTTTTGATTTTCGGTAAATTTCTTTTTTCGGCCGAAGTCCATTTTGACGACACTCTCATGACCGTTTCGTCATTCTGAGAATGATTAATTCTACACTTTTTGACATCCGAGTTCGTTTCGGAGTCGTTTTGTTGAGTTCCGTGCTTTTTAACGACTTTTCCGCACTTGAGTTCGGTTCTTGCGAATCTTGTTGGCTAGCATTGTTTCGAGTTTCCCGTAAGTCCGTTTAACTTTGTTAGACGTGATGTGAACTTCGGTTTGGTTATTCGATCACGTATCGTGATTTCCGGGCGTTTTGGGCCATTTTGTAATCTCTTGAAAGTTAAGGGTATCCGTATCTGTAATTGTTGTCTCGACCCGTTTCTTGGTCGCGTATGACTAATTATGGTATTATGTTTTCATTCCGGGTCGTTGATGTTGTCCGCGAACTTTTCGTCGTGTTCGTTCCGTACGTTTTCGGAAATCGGGTCGTCGAGCCCTGGTGGTCAGGTACTGGCCGGACGGTTGCGGGACTGGCCGGACGATTGCGGGCACCTGCCGGACAGGTGCGGTAGGAACCGGCATAGCGCACGCTACGGCCAGAATGCTGTGCGCGCTAATCAGCCGGTTTAGCGCACGCTACCGGCTGGCCTAACGCACGCTATCGGGTCTGGACAGTGGAGTCCAGGGGTTCTGGAATCGGTCAGGCTCGGCAGGTGACACAGCTACTGTCGGGCATTGCGTACGCTACGACCGGCAGGTGGCGCGCGCTACGACCGGAAGGCTGCGCACGCTACCTGGCCGAGTCAGTAGGGCAGTGTGGGCACTGGACTGCGGCCTGGGCCGATAGCGCACGCTAGCTCGGCAGCCTAGCGCGCGCTAGTCCGACCCAGTATAAATGTGACAGAGCAGTCACATTTCATCTCGTTTTTCATTTCTTACCTTTCTCTTCCGCGGCTGGAGACTTGGAGATCTTCGAGCCATGTTGTTTGAGAACAAATCCACTAAGTTCTTGAGTTCATAACATCAATCAATCATCCGTTATCGTCCTTTGATCCAGCGAATCAAGGTAACCTTTCTTAGAACCCTAATTTCGTGAATTTGGGGGTTTTTGCATTTTTGTCCGATTCGTTCCGTGTTGTTGATTAATTCATGATGGGTATGATTAATCTTGGTAGTAATCTTGTGTTTAACATCATTTAATCCATTGTTCTTCGTCGAATCGAAGTATATTTCTTGATTTCCTTCGAGTCGACTTTTCGGGGGATTTGTCCTCGATCTCGTTTTTCATCCGTTTTCGGTGGATCGATTATGGTTAAATGATGTTGTTAAACATATTTTATGGATTGTATATCCATATTTCATCTTGGAATTTCGTTTTCGGGTTTTGACGGGACGAATCGTGTTCTTGGCCGTTTTGGGGGAAATCATTGAACCTTCGTCATTTGTTCTTTAAATTCAGCGGCTTTGGGTCGTACTTTGGAATTCATTTTCATTGTTATTGTTTTCGTTCGTAGTTCGTGGTTTTGGATTGTCGTTCGGTGGAGTCGGCGAGTTCGTAGTCGGTTCGTGCCAACCTACTTCGGCCGATTCTCCGCGTTGTGGATTATTCGAGGCAAGTATCTTGCCCATACATCTCATATTTCGTAGGCATAATTATTGATAAATGATTTGATGCGAAATCCAATGTTTAATGAACGTTAAAAAGGATCGGTATGTTCTCGATAAATATTGTCTTTCAACGATAATTCGTATACTTCGTGAATGGATATGTTCTCGGAATATGTGTGTTAGTTTCGTACGTTGAGAGACGTTACGATCGCATTGAGTGAATATAATAGACCATAATTGTTTGTCGAGGATTGTGCATTGAATTGTATATTTGTTCGGTGGGTATTCGACATGATGTGATGTTAGTCGTTACTCCTTTGAAAGGAGGTTGTGATGCTTAGTGTTGCTTGTCTTGATAATCGATTATTGTTGTGTGCTTGTTGTATGTGATGTGCCTCCGGGTAGGATTGTTGAATCTCTGGGATCCATACTTGCTAGTATGGGTCGGGCGAAACCGTAGGGTTATCCAATACGGGTATGTCTTGCGGGGACTCCGAGGTTCGGGGCTTGCTAGCCCGATGCCGGGATAACTTGTGGGGTTATCATCGGGTATGTCTTGCGGGGACTCCGAGGTTCGTGGCTTGTTAGCGCGATGCCGGGATAACTTATTGTTGTGGTTTGATTGTGATATTCGTGTCGTGGAGACATGCGAGTTGATATGTTTTTCCTATTGGGTTATTCACTCGGGTTTGCTCTTCGGGAGCATCTAAGGTTCGTGGCTTGTTAGCACGGGACACGAAAAATCCTTAGGAACATGTGATTTGTGATTTGGGTCACGGACCCCGTGTTTTGTGAAATGGGTTGTGGACCCCGCGTATTGTTATCGGAACTTGAATTTTGGAAAATGATTTTTTGGGCCGTGTCCCTAAATGTTTTCGAAAGGTTTTAGAATTCCTAAATCCCAAATGTTTTCTAAACTCCCGAGATCGTCAAATGTTTTGTAATATGTACATTGGGTTATTTCGTACCTTTCACGTTTTGAATGGTTTGATCAAGTGAATTTTCTCGGGAAGTATATTCGCGATTATTCTGTTTTTTTGGAATATGATATGTATGGCTTGTTTTCGTATTTATACTTGCACTAGCAAAACAGTGGAGTTTTGCTAACCCCCGAGTATTTGGGGGGTGGATGTCTATTTTTGCATTCAGGTTTTTGGAGCATAGCACATGGTCGGCACGAAGGATGATGAAAGATGAACGATACTAATCACATGAGGATCCGTTGATGTCGTATTGGTCTAGTTGTATTTTCTTTTCCGCTGCAGTATCTTTTCCCCGTTGTACGAGAGTTTATTGTATTTTGACCCCTGTGTGGGTATGTGTTTGGAATTGAGTTGTATGTTATTATTGAAAGACCAAATCGGTCTACTGAGTCATTTTAGCCTTAAAGGCGATGTTTAGATGTTTGATTTTAGTTATCAGCCTGGTAGATCCTCGAGGAGAGGGTCTACGGCGTGTAATATCCCTGAGCGGATTGGGGGTGTTACAGTGCCGTCGATCAACCTCCTCCAGGCCGGACCTCACCAGGTGCAGTCGAGACAAAACCTATCAAAATCAGAAAAAATGAGAGACGAGAATTTCCGCGGGTAAATTTTATGCATAGCGCAGTCGTACCAAAATCATATTTCCCGATTCGTTAACCGTTGGATCAGTGTTGAATTTTGACAGCAACTTCCCAACACAAATATCTATATATTGAAGGATGGAGATCGGATTCTGAGTAATATTGCTTACTGAAACTGTCACCGAACAGAAGCATATTTTTACAAGGAAATTTGGAGATCCGACCTCATCCAAAACCGAGCTGCTGCACTGCCGCTCCCGAGTCCTTTTTCGGTCGATTATCGAGCCCAATAACCCCTTTTCCGGGCTCTTCTCAACTCTCCATCTTTTCCTCATTAATGATTCGTTTGTTCATTGATGTGTACACTTATAAATCTTACCATGTTTATATTTTACGTGCATATAGGAAAGTTTGTTGCTCATGACGACATGCACGCTATGGAGAGAAGCCATATGGAGCATCCTTTTCAAGGATTAAAGCAAACATAAAACTGAGTATCCACGTAAGATATTATTAAAGTTCCCATTTTTTAATTCCTCTCTTTTGGGAATTTTTTCTTTAGGAAATTGGGTATTTGGGTTCTTTATCTTCCACGCTACTTTGTTGTGGCTGAGACTATGAGAGGTGGTATCACTCTCATATGTCGAAGTAAACTGTGTAACGGTCTTGGGGGACTCACAGATAATTGTTGAAAGTCGATATTTTTGGTTGTTGCATACACCACGGTTCGGGTGCGATTTGACGTCACCGTTTTGTTGATTTTAAACCAATAATTAAAAAAAATGAATATTGTCAGTAACGGTAAAGTTATGACTTCTTCATGATTAGTCACGAAGTGACATACAAATGAGACAAACATCGATTGCGACGGATATGTCGTGGTTAAAATCGATTTGTGACAGATTTGTCACGTTGAATTGAGGGACAATCATGTTGGTCTTGACCCAATCACATACTTGGAAAACTCCATCTTTTATCTTATTAAAATAAAATATTGCATGTGGATGTAGTCATGCACCGTCTCCTTGCAATATTATATATGAAAGAATGTAAGAGTAATTCTCATGAATTTTAACATGTAAAGCAATGGCATATTGCGGTAAATACATGAATTCGTTGACCTCGATTATAGTTTGTATGATTATAGGTCCGAATACTTTTCCGAGTATTTGTTAAGGCATGTGCCTGACATATTTCATCATATAGCTACTACATCTGATGAAATGTAGTTAGGTTTGGAAATCAAACCAAGCGATTTAATATTCGATGTGAGCTTGATTAGAAAGCTAGTATGGACTAGGTTTGGTAATATAACGAATCAAGCTTAAACATAATTTATTTGTTTGATACGATGTAAAGCTTGATTTTACTATCAAAGAAACCACTTTCACTACTACAAATAGGTCTTTAACATCGGTATTTTGACAGTGGTTCTAAAAAAATCGATGTTAAAATAACGTGTTGGCAGAAATTGTAATTTTTAGAATACTTTGACAGTTGTCCCATGAAAAATCGATGTTAAAATTCTCAATTAACACTGATTCTAAAAGAACCGATGTTAAGATTTTGATGTAACAACGATTCTGTAAAATTGATGTTAAAATTTTAGGTTAACAGCAGTTCTAAAAGAATCGACGTTGAAGTTCCCATTTAACAGCGGTTCTAAAAGAACCGATGTTAAAATTTTACAATAATAACATTTTTATGTTTTTCTTTTTTCTTTTATCTTGTGATTTATTATTATAATATATATATATATATATATATATATATATACTCCCTCCTTCCTACAAGAGTGCGCTCAATTTGCCATATTCGTCCGTTCCACAAGAGTGTGTTCATTACATTTATAAAAAAATATCCCTTATATTTGTACTCAATCTTTTCAGCTTATTTACAAAAGTATCAAGGATGGTCCACGCTCTTTATCCTTTAACTAATCGACAACAATATTCAACAGAAAATGAGACCCTTTTTTCACTCAAATTCAACACTACATAATTTTTATTAAACCCGCGCCCATAAAGAGTGATCGCACTCTTATGGGACGAGGGTAGAATGATACATATTATATAATTTTAATATATTTAATATATTTTTACAAATATATTATGTACAATGTAATATAATTTTTATTACATAATATTAGTTATACATAATATATATATATATATATATATATTAATTTTTAGTATATAATGTAATTCCACAAACACATTATAATTAAAATGATATGTTTATTATAACTTTTAATATATATTAAAAAATTTTAGTCTCAACATGATCAAAATTGTTGTATAATATATATACAATATATTTTTAATATATATAATATAATTATACAAATACATTATAGTTCATAAAATTATATGTATATATTATAATTTTTAATATATAAAGTAATATAATTATTAGTACATTATATTATTAATATATAAAACATAATTTCTTAATTATGAATATACATTATAAAATTTTAATTATCAATGTCAGTGAATATATTATATAATACAACTATTTTTCTGATATATATATACATATAATTATAGAATATTAATATATATGATTTATTGTATGTTTATATAAAACAAAGCAAAAGAAGTATGAGAAATTGATTTGCATAATGGTTTGACATCACCTCCGATTTCTGTAGCTCGCGGGTTCGAATCCCGCTAGTGTAATATCCGCAATTTTCGATTTTCGGTAAATTTCTTTTTTCGGCCGGAGTCCATTTTGACAACTCGCTCATGCCCGTTTCGTCATTCTGAGAATGATTAATTCTACACTTTTTGACATCCGAGTTCGTTTCGGTATCGTTTTGTTGAGTTCCGTGCTTTTTCGTTATTTTTCCGCACTTGAGTTCGATTCTTGCGAATCTCGTTCGAAACTGCTGTTTCGAGTTTCCCGTAAGTCCGTTTAACTTTGTTAGACGTGTTGTGAACATCGGTTTGGTTATTCGATCACGTATCGTGATTTTCGGGCGTTTTGGGCCATTTTGTAATTTCCTTAAAGTTACGGGTATCCGTATCTGTAATTGTTGTCTCGACCCATTTCTTGGTCGCGTATGATTAATTATGGTATTATGTTTTCATTTCGGATCGTTGAAGTTGTCCGCGAACTTTTCGTCGTGTTCGTTCCGTACGTTTTCGGAAATCGAGTCGTCGAGTCCTGACGGATGAGCAGCTGGCCGGACGGTGGCGGGTCCTGGCCGGACGGTTGCGGGCACTGGCCGGGCTGACGCGGCAGGAACCGACGTAGCATGCGCTGCTGCTGGAAGGCTGCGTGCGCTAACCGGCAGGAGTAGCGCACGTTACGCGGTCGGCCGACGCACGCTATCGGGTCAGGCCAGAGAGGTTTTGAGGTTCTGGACTCGGGGAGGATCGGCAGGTAGCGCACGCTACTGTCGGTCGTGGCGCACGCTAACCGGCAGGGGTAGCGCGCGCTGTCGACCGACTAGCGTACATTACCTGGGCGAGCTGTTTAGACCAGAGGTTACTAGACAGGTCGGCTAGCGCGCAGGCTTCCGGCCGTAGCGCACGCTAGCGGGGGTCGGGCGGACAGGTCACGGTCGGCAGGATTGGTCGGTGGTGCCGGGTCGTGCGGGCCCTGGCCGAGGGTACTGGGCCGATACTGGCCGATAGCGCACGCTAGTCCGGGAAGACTAGCGCACGCTAGTTCCGGCTCAGTATAAAGGTGACCAAGTAGTCGCGTTTTCATTCATTTTTCACTTCCTTCCTTCTCTGTCCGCGGCTGGCGATTCGGAGGTGATGAAGCCATGTTGTTTAACAACAAATCCATGAAGTTATTGAGTTCATAACATCAATCAATCATCCGTTATCATCCTTTGATCCAGCGAATCAAGGTGAGATTTTCTAGAACCCTAGTTTCTTGGAATTTTGGGTTTTTTGCATTTTTGTACGATTCGTTCCGTGTTGTTGATTAATTCATGATGGGTATGATTAATCTTGGTAGTATTCTTGTGTTTAACATCATTTAATCCATTGTTCTTCGTCGAATCGAAGTATATTTCTTGATTTGCTTCTAATCGACTTTTTGGGGGATTTGTTCTCGATCTCATTTTTCATCTGTTTTTGATGGATCGATTGTGGTTAAATGATGTTGTTAAACACATTCTATGGATTGTATATCCATATTTCGACTTGTAATTCTATTTTCGTGTTTTGTCGGGACGAATCGTGTTCTTGGCCGTTTTGGGGAAAACACTTGAACTTTCGTCATTCGTTCTTTGAATTCAACGGCTTTGAGTCGTGTTATGGAATTCATTTTCGTTGTTGTATTTGTCCTTCATAATTTATTATTGCGAGTTGGCGATCGGTGGAGTCGGCGGGTTGGTAGTCGGTTCGTGTCAACCTACTTCGGTCGATTCTCCGCGTTGTTCTTATTCGAGGCAAGTACCTTGCTCATACATTTCTTATTTTGTGGATATGATGATCGGTGATCGTCTTGGTGTGTTTGTTTGGTTGTTTGAAATGAAGTTTCAAAAGATTTCGGTTTGGCCTCGTTAAAGGCTCTCTTTCAAAACGCGTGTGTGTTTTGTGAACGGTGTGTTTTGGGAATTGTTTATGATTTGATCATTTTGAACGTGATGGCTTTGATGATGATACTCCTGTTGTTTAAAGTTATGGAATCATGTATTCCGTATTTAATCGTGTTATTGTGTTTTGAAGAATTTAATAATGGTGTCGGATTAGTAGCCATCTCTAGTAAGTATTCTTGATGAACTTACATTCTTAGCATATTAGTATTGCATGAGTAACGTGTGTGTGTATGCTCACTACGGGTTAGATCCGACGGGGTCTCGGTAGGGGTCCACAAGAGACGTGGATCGACGAGCTTGCTTTTAACCACTACGGGTTAGATACGATGGGGTCTCGGTAGGGGTCCACAGAGACGTGGATCGACGGTTAATTGTGGTGCATTTTGCAAATGTAATTTAATTATGGCATTTTCGGAAATGAGTGCTTTCGAATGGTTTTCATGATTGCATGCATCGACTAAGTGTGTAAGAGGTAAGTTGTTCGTTTGGCCTACTTGGCTAGGATGGCACTAGAGTATTTTGTTGTTTGTGTTAAATCCTTTATTTGTGGATTTTGATGTTGGGAGACGAACCTTGTGGTCGATCTTGTGTACTGTGAGTTGATGAGATTTGGGGCTAAAATCCCAATGGTTTTGTAAAAGTCATTTTACGGATTTAGGGCTAAAATCCCAATGGTTTGGTAAAGGTCATTTTTCGGAAAGTAAACCTTTGGGGCGGTGACCCCTTTCGTCTTTTAGGTTTTGAAAAGTATGATTTGATAATCCTAAATCGTTTCTATTAAAACTCCCGATGGTATTTCATATCATTTTATAAATTGTTTCCCTTGATATTTTGATCTTGAAATTTTGGGAAGTCTTTACTCAAACTCTCGCCTCGGGAAGTGTTTATCTTGTTGTATTTGAATCTTTGAGGATTCCGGGTTATTGTTATTCGTGGAATGTGAATTGTATGGCTCGTATTTGCACTTTGTTCTTGCACTAGCAAAACAGTGGAGTTTTGCTAACCCCCGAGTATTCGGGGGGTGGATGTCTGTTTTTGCATTCAGGTTTTGGAGCATAACATAGGGTCGGCACGAAGGATGATGAAAGATGATCGATACTAATCACATGAGGAACCGTACGTCGTGTATTGGTTCAGTTGTACTTTATTTTCCGCTGCTATATTTTTCCCATTGTACGGGTGTGGTTGTGTTTTGACCCCTGCGTGGGCATGAGTTGTAATCGAGTTGTATGTTTTTATTGAAAGGCCAAATCGGTCTACTGAGTCATTTTAGCCTTAAAGGCATTGTCGAGATGTTTCATGTTGTTACTAGCCTGGTAGATCCTTGAGGAAAGGTTCTACGGCGTGTAATATCCCTGAATGGATTGGGGGTGTTACATAAATGGTATCAGAGCTTAGGTTGAGGAAACCTAGGCTGTCGGGTCAAGTCGTGTTGTTTGAGTCTTGTTTTGTCGGATTTTATCTAACTGAGTCGTGTCGCAACACGTCGTTTAAGTTTGTTGGTCGTGATTAGTATCGTGGGGCGATCATCATCTTCGTGCGACTTGTGGAAGTAAGTCTCCCTTCTTCGTGTTGTGCCTCGTGTGACACGAGCTATTTTTATGATTATTTGTAAAGTGATGGAATCCTTATGTGGATTTGATTTCACGATATGTGTTTAGTCGACTCTCGTATTTGATTTATACAAGGAGCGTCGTCGCTTGTGATGTCTTTTTAATGTTGTTTTTGTCCATTGCTGATGATTTTCGAATCGATTTGCACGTTTTACAAGTTCTCTTGTGGAAGCTTTGTGCTTATACACGTTCGACTTGTTCACTAGCGAGTGCGGGAGGGTCCTTAGAGGCCTCGAATGGGGTTAGTGGTTTTGTTCTGAACGTGGTATTTTATCGTTTATTTCCATTTAAAGACATGTATTGTCTTGATTTTAAACGTTTTGATGCGTGTACTAGGAGTTATTTTAGTGAACGTCGATATGTGTGAGTTTTGGGCATTCTGGCCTATTGGATTTTTGAAAACCTTGAGTATCTTAGAAAAATAAATTTCGAGATATACTTTTCAAATGAGTTATTTTCTTGTGGTACATCCAAGGTGCCACAATATATTTCAAAAATTTTCTACCTCGAGGACCAAAATGCTTTGAGATATTCTCAATGTTTTAGAAACACTTTTATTTAGACCCGAGGGTCGAATATTCTGAAAGTTTTCACTAATAGAAAGTGTCCTCATTTTTATCAAATGCGAAATGGTTCTCCAAAGTCTCGATAACGATGTTTCACGTTTGTACTTTTTTTGAAGGTGATACTAAAGATCAACTGGTATTCTTCTAAAATTATTTTCAAAATGAGGTTTTCATTTTTAAAACCTATCCATTCCTGTTTGAGGGCTGGGTATGTATGTATGATGTTCGCGTTGTCATTATGATGTTTGCTCCCGAGTATGATCGAATTGGTAGTGTGAGCGTTGAGTCATTTTCCACACATTTGTTGTGTTAGCCCCCTGTGAGAGGCGGGATGTTGGTGTTGAATGTTGTTGCCTCGTAGTGATTTTTGCGTTGTCGCGCATGTGCGAGCTGTTAGAGCTTGGTTTGGTATGACCGTGTGCATCGGTGATTGTTCCGTTATGTGTCGGTTGTTTAATGACATGTTACCTTGCTCCCGTTTTTGTGAATTTCGTGGATGAGGTCGAAGGTAATACCCGTACTATTTTGACTTCGGTATTTTATCTTTCTCCAGTCTATTGATTTGCTCATGTTCGTTGATACTTTATGAACTTGTTCTGTATTTTGGTTTCATCATCCGAACGAACTGTGATCTTGTTGTGGGTCGATCTAGTTATCGCTGTAAATTTTTCGAGTTCGATTCGATTCTTGTGAACCTTGTTCGGAAGTGACATAATTTGGTTCTATTAGTTCTTTTATTCCAATTGGATCGGATTTGGAACTCCTGTGTTTTCGACTCTATCGACTCATTTATGTTCGTTGACATTTTCTGAACTTTCCCTATCCCTTGCTTTTGTTGATCGAACGAGAGTGGTATTGTTTCGGAATAACTCATTTGTCGTTGTGACTTTTCAATCGCTATTCCCTTTCCTGTGGATCTTATGGGAATGCATGTCTTGTTGTTCTCACCAAATCATCCAGGGAATTGTTGTTTGAATTTTATTATCCTTCGTGTTTCGGACATGATTGTTCTATTTCGGTTGTCTCGATCGTTTGTTTGGTTGGTTTTTGTTCTCGTTTCGCGATTGTTGAGCGTTCAGGCTCCTTTGTAGTTCCCTTAAGTTCGGGAAATTAGTCTCGTTTTCGATCTCCCAACCCTTGGGCGGTGGAATTCCGTATTTATTCAGCGATTGGCTCGCGTTTTGATTGATGTACCGTTGGGTTGGTCAATCGTATTGATTTTCGATCGTTGTGTTTTGTGATTGTTCGGATAATTGACTTGATTGTATTATCCATTTGATGACGCTTGTCACTTGTGGGTTTTATTATATCCCTAACGGCGACATTGTGTTGGTCGTCGTGGAGCGTGTTTTCACGCCGTATATTCCTTTGCGTTGTTTCTAACGTTTCGCCGTTGGGCGTTAGTTACGCATTTCTTGCGTATCTCGTTGAGTTTTCCTGGTGGGATATTGCTTCTCCCTACTTGTTTTAAGTTTCGGGACGAAAATTCTTTTAAGCAGGGTAGAATGTAATATCCGCAATTTTCGATTTTCGGTAAATTTCTTTTTTCGCCCGGAGTCCGTTTTGACGACTCGCTCATGACCGTTTCATCATTATGAGAATGATTAATTCTATACTTTTTGACATCCGAGTTCGTTTCGGTGTCGTTTTGTTGAGTTCCGTGCTTTTTAGCGACTTTTCCGCACTTGAGTTCGATTCGTGTGAATCTCGTTCGAAACTGCTGTTTCGAGTTTCCCGTAAGTCCGTTTAACTTTGTTAGACGTGTTGTGAACTTCGGTTTGGTTATTCGATCACGTATCGTGATTTTCGGGCATTTTGGGCCATTTTGTAATTTCCTTAAAGTTACGGGTATTCGTATCTGTAATTGTTGTCTCGACCCGTTTCTTGGTCGCGTATGATTAATTATGGTATTATGTTTTCATTTCGGATCGTTGACGTTGTCCGCGAACTTTTCGTCGTGTTCGTTCCGTACGTTTTTGGAAATCGAGTCGTCGAGTCCTGACGGCTGAGTAGCTGGCCGGACGGTGGCGGGTCCTGGCCGGACGGTTGCGGGCACTGGCCGGGCTGACGCGGCAGGAACCGGCATAGCGCGCGCTACTGCTGGAAGGCTGCGTGCGCTAACCGGCAGGAGTAGCGCACGTTACACGGCCGGCCGACGCACGCTATCGGGTCAGGGCAGAGAGGTTCTGAGGTTCTGGACTCGGAGAGGATCGGCAGGTAGCGCACGCTACTGTCGGTCGTGGCGCACGCTAACCGGCAGGGGTAGCGCGCGCTGTCGGCCGACTAGCGTACGTTACCTGGGCGAGCTGTTTAGACCAGAGGTTACTGGACAGGTCGGCTAGCGCGGGCACGCTTCCGGCCGTAGCGCACGCTAGCGGGGGTCGGGCGGACAGGTCACGGTCAGCAGGATTGGTCGATGGTTCCGGGTCGTGCGGGCCCTGGCCAAGGGTACTGGGCCGATACTGGCCGATAGGGCACGCTAGTCCGGGAAGGCTAGCGCACGCTAGTTCCGGCCCAGTATAAATGTGACAGAGCAGTCGCGTTTTCATTCATTTTTCACTTCCTTCCTTCTCTGTACGCGGCTGGCGATTCGGAGGTGACGAAGCCATGTTGTTTAACAACAAATCCATGAAGTTCTTGAGTTCATAACATCAATCAATCATCCGTTATCATCCTTTGATCCAGCGAATTAAGGTGAGATTTTCTAGAACCCTAGTTTCTTGGAATTTTGGGGTTTTTGCATTTTTGTCCGATTCGTTCCATGTTGTTGATTAATTTATGATGGGTATGATTAATCTTGGTAGTATTCTTGTGTTTAACATCATTTAATCCATTGTTCTTCGTCGAATCGAAGTATATTTCTTGATTTCCTTCGAATCGACTTTTTGGGGGATTTTTTCTCGATCTCGTTTTTCATCCGTTTTTGATGGATCGATTGTGGTTAAATAAAGTTGTTAAACACATTCTATGGATTGTATATCCATATTTCGACTTGGAATTCCGTTTTCGTGTTTTGTCGGGATGAATCGTGTTCTTGGCCATTTTGGGGAAAACACTTGAACTTTTGTCATTCGTTCTTTGAATTCAACGGCTTTGAGTCGTGTTATGGAATTCATTTTCGTTGTTGTATTTGTCCTTCGTAGTTTATTATTGCGAGTTGGTGATCGGTGGAGTCGGCGGGTTCGTAGTCGGTTCGTGTCAACCTACTTCGGTCGATTCTCCGCGTTGTTCTTATTCGAGGCAAGTACCTTGCTCATAAATTTCTTATTTTGTGGATATGATGATGGGTGATCGTCTTGGTGTGTTTGTTTGGTTGTTTGAAATGAAGTTTCAAAAGATTTCGATTTGGCCTCGTTAAAGGCTCTCTTTCAAAACGCGTGTGTGTTTTGTGAACGGTGTGTTTTGGGAATTGTTTATGATTTGATCATTTTGAACGTGAAGACTTTGATGATGATACTCCTGTTGTTTAAAGTTATGGAATCGTGTATTCCGTATTTAATCGTGTTATTGTGTTTTGAAGAGTTTGATAATGGTGTCGGATTAGTAGCCATCTCTAGTAAGTATTCTTGATGAACTTACATTCTTAGCATATTAGTATTGCATGAGTAACGTGTGTGTGTATGCTCACTACGGGTTAGATCCGACGGGGTCTCGGTAGGGGTCCACAAGAGACGTGGATCGACGAGCTTGCTTTTAACCACTACGGGTTAGATCCGATGGGGTCTCGGTAGGGGTCCACAGAGACGTGGATCGACGGTTAATTGTGGTGCATTTTGCAAATGTAATTTGATTATGGCATTTTCGGAAATGAGTGCTTTCGAATGGTTTTCATGATTGCATGCATCGACTAAGTGTGTAAGAGGTAAGTTGTTCGTTTGGCCTACTTGGCTAGGATGGCACTAGAGTATTTTGTTGTTTGTGTTAAATCCTTTATTTGTGGATTTTGATGTTGGGAGACGAACCTTGTGGTCGATCTTGTGTACTGTGAGTTGATGAGATTTGGGGCTAAAATCCCAATGGTTTTGTAAAAGTCATTTTACGGATTTAGGGCTAAAATCTCAACGGTTTGGTAAAGGTCATTTTTCGGAAAGTAAACCTTTGGGGCGGTGACCCCTTTCGTCTTTTGGGTTTTGAAAAGTAGGGTTTGATAATCCTAAATCGTTTCTATTAAAACTCCCGATGGTATTTCATATCATTTTATAAATTGTTTCCCTTGATATTTTGATCTTGAAATTTTGGGAAGTCTTTACTCAAACTCTCGCCTCGGGAAGTGTTTATCTTGTTGTATTTGAATCTTTGAGGATTCCGGGTTATTGTTATTCGTGGAATGTGAATTGTATGGCTCGTATTTGCACTTTGTTCTTGCACTAGCAAAACAGTGGAGTTTTGCTAACCCCCGAGTATTCGGGGGGTGGATGTCTGTTTTTGCATTCAGGTTTTGGAGCATAACACAGGGTCGGAACGAAGGATGATGAAAGATGATCGATACTAATCACATGAGGAACCGTACGTCGTGTATTGGTTCAGTTGTACTTTATTTTCCGCTGCTATATTTTTCCCATTGTACTTGTGTGGTTGTGTTTTGACCCCTGCGTGGGCATGAGTTGTAATCGAGTTGTATGTTTTTATTGATAGGCCAAATCGGTCTACTGAGTCATTTTAGCCTTAAAGGCATTGTCGAGATGTTTCATGTTGTTACTAGCCTGGTAGATCCTTGAGGAAAGGTTCTACGGCGTGTAATATCCCTGAATGGATTGGGGGTGTTACATAAATGGTATCAGAGCTTAGGTTGAGGAAACCTAGGCTGTCGGGTCAAGTCGTGTTGTTTGAGTCTTGTTTCGTCGGATTTTATCTAACTGAGTCGTGTCGCAACGCGTCGTTTAAGTTTGTTGGTCGTGATTAGTATCGTGGGGAGATCATCATTTTCGTGCGACCTGTGGAAGTAAGTCTCCCTTCTTCGTGTTGTGCCTCGTGTGACACGAGCTATTTTTATGATTATTTGTAAAGTGATGGAATCCTTAAGTGGATTTGATTTCACGATATGTATTTAGTCGACTCTCGTATTTGATTTATACAAGGAGCGTCGTCGCTTGTGATGTCTTTTTATTGTTGTTTTTGTCCGTTGCTGATGATTTTCGAATCGATTTGTACGTTTTACAAGTTCTCTTGTGGAAGCTTTGTGCTTATACACGTTCGACTTGTTCACTAGCCAGTGCGGGAGGGTCCTTAGAGGCCTCGAATGGGGTTAGTGGTTTTGTTCTGAACGTGGTATTTTATCGTTTATTTCCATTTAAAGATATGTATTGTCTTGATTTTAAACGTTTTGATGCGTGTACTAGGAGTTATTTTAGTGAACGTCGATATGTGTGAGTTTTGGGCATTCTGCCCCATTGGATTTTTGAAAACCTTGAGTATCTTAGAACAATAAATTTCGAGACATACTTTTCAAATGAGTTATTTTCTTGTGGTACATCTAAGGTGCCACAATATATTTCAAAAATTTTCTACCTCGAGGACCAAAATGCTTTGAGATATTCTCAATGTTTTAGAAACACTTTTATTTAGACCCGAGGGTCGAATATTCTGAAAGTTTTCACTAAGAGAAAGTGTCCTCATTTTTATCAAATGCGAAATGGTTCTCCAAAGTCTCGATAACGATGTTTCACGTTTGTACTTTTTTTGAAGGTGATACTCAAGATCAACTGGTATTCTTCTAAAATTATTTTCAAAATGAGGTTTTCATTTTTAAAACCTATCCATTCCCGTTTGAGGGCTGGGTATGTATGTATGATGTTCGTGTTGTCATTATGATGTTTGCTCCCGAGTATGATCGAATTGGCAGTGTGAGCGTTGAGTCATTTTCCACACATTTGTTGTGTTAGCCCCCTGTGAGAGGCGGGATGTTGGTGTTGAATGTTGTTGCCTCGTAGTGATTTTGGCATTGTCGCGCATGTGCGAGCTGTTAGAGCTTGGTTTGGTATGACCGTGTGCATCGGTGATTGTTCCGTTATGTGTCGGTTGTTTAATGACATGTTACCTTGCTCCCGTTTTTGTGAATTTCGTGGACGAGGTCGAAGGTAATACCCGTACTATTTTGACTTCGGTATTTTCTCTTTCTCCAGTCTGTTGATTTGCTCATGTTCCTTGATACTTTATGAACTTGTTCTGTATTTTGGTTTCATCATCCGAACGAACTGTGATCTTGTTGTGGGTCGATCTGGTTATCGCTGTAACTTTTTCGAGTTCGGTTCGATTCTTGTGAACCTTGTTCGGAAGTGACATCATTTGGTTCTATTAGTTTTTTTATTCCAAGTGGATCGGATTTGGAACTCCTGTGTTTTCGACTCTGTCGACTCGTTTATGTTCGTTGACATTTTCTGAACTTTCCCTATCCCTTTGATCGAACGAGGGTGGTATTGTTTCGGAATAACTCGTTTGTCGTTGTGACTTTTCAATCGCTATTCCCTTTCCTGTGGATCTTATGGGAATGCATGTCTTGTTGTTCTCACCAAATCATCCTGGGAATTGTTGTTTGAATTTTATTATCCTTCGTGTTTCGGACATGATTGTTCTATTTCGGTTGTCTCGATCGTTTGTTTGTTTGGTTTTTGTTCTCGTTTCGTGATTGTTGAGCGTTCATGCTCCTTTGTAGTTCCCTTAAGTTCGGGAAATTAGTCTCGTTTTCGATCTCCCAACCCTTGGGCGGTGGAATTCCGTATTTGTTCAGCGATTGGCTCGCGTTTTGATTGATGTACCGTTGGGTTGGTCAATCGTATTGATTTTCGTTCGTTGTGTTTTGTGATTGTTCGGATAATTGACTTGATTGTATTATCCATTTGATGGCGCTTGTCACTTGTTGGTTTTATTATATCCCTAACGGCGACATTGTGTTGGTCGTCGTGGAACGTGTTTTCACGCCGTATATTCCTTTGCGTTGTTTGTAACATTTCGTCGTTGGGCGTTAGTTACGCGTTTCTTGCGTATCTCGTTGAGTTTTCCTGGTGGGATATTGCTTCTCCCTACTTGTTTTAAGTTTTGGGACGAAACTTCTTTTAAGGAGGGTAGAATGTAATATCCGCAATTTTCGATTTTCGGTAAATTTCTTTTTTCGTCCGGAGTCCGTTTTGACGACTCGCTCATGACCGTTTCGTCATTCTGAGAATGATTAATTCTATACTTTTTGACATCCGAGTTCGTTTCGGTGTCGTTTTGTTGAGTTCCGTGCTTTTTAGCGACTTTTCCGTACTTGAGTTCGATTCGTGTGAATCTCGTTCGAAACTGCTGTTTCGAGTTTCCCGTAAGTCCGTTTAACTTTGTTAGACGTGTTGTGAACTTCGGTTTGGTTAATTTTCTGGCATTTTGGGCCATTTTGTAATTTCCTTAAAGTTACGGGTATCCGTATCTGTAATTGTTGTCTCGACCCGTTTCTTGGTCGCGTATGATTAATTATGGTATTATGTTTTCATTTCGGATCGTTGATGTTGTCCGCGAACTTTTCGTCGTGTTCGTTCCGTATGTTTTCGGAAATCGAGTCGTCGAGTCCTGACGGCTGAGCAGCTGGCCGGACGGTGGCGGGTCCTGGCCGGACGGTTGCGGGCACTGGCCGGGCTGACGCGGCAGGAACCGGCGTAGCGCGCGCTACTGCCGGAAGGCTGCGTGCGCTAACCGGCAGGAGTAGCGCACGTTACACGGCCGGCCGACGCACGCTATCGGGTCAGGGCAGAGAGGTTCTGAGGTTCTGGACTCGGAGAGGATCGGCAGGTAGCGCACGCTACTGTCGGTCGTGGCGCACGCTAACCGGCAGGGGTAGCGCACGCTGTCGGCCGACTAGCGTACGTTACCTGGGCGAACTGTTTAGACCAGAGGTTACTGGACAGGTCGGCTAGCGCGCGCAGGCTTCTGGCCGTAGCGCACGCTAGCGGGGGTCGGGCGGACAGGTCACGGTCAGCAGGATTGGTCGATGGTTCCGGGTCGTGCGGGCCCTGGCCAAGGGTACTGGGCCGATACTGGCCGATAGCGCACGCTAGTCCGGGAAGGCTAGCGCACGCTAGTTCCGGCCCAGTATAAATGTGACAGAGCAGTCGCGTTTTCATTCATTTTTCACTTCCTTCCTTCTCTGTCCGCGGCTGGCGATTCGGAGGTGACGAAGACATGTTGTTAAACAACAAATCCATGAAGTTCTTGAGTTCATAACATCAATCAATCATCTGTTATCATCCTTTGATCCAGCGAATTAATGTGAGATTTTCTAGAACCCTAGTGTCTTGGAATTTTGGGGTTTTTGCATTTTTGTCCGATTCGTTCCGTGTTGTTGATTAATTTATGATGGGTATGATTAATCTTGGTAGTATTCTTGTGTTTAACATCATTTAATCCATTGTTCTTCGTCGAATCGAAGTATATTTCTTGATTTCCTTCGAATCGACTTTTTGGGGGATTTTTTCTCGATCTCGTTTTTCATCCGTTTTTGATGGATCGATTGTGGTTAAATAAAGTTGTTAAACACATTCTATGGATTGTATATCCATATTTCGACTTGGAATTCCGTTTTCGTGTTTTGTCGAGACGAATCATGTTCTTGGCCGTTTTGGGGAAAACACTTGAACTTTCGTCATTCGTTCTTTGAATTCAACGGCTTTGAGTCGTGTTATGGAATTCATTTTCGTTGTTGTATTTGGCCTTCGTAGTTTATTATTGCGAGTTGGTAATCGGTGGAGTCGGCGGGTTCGTAGTCGGTTCGTGTCAAACTACTTCGGTCGATTCTCCGCGTTGTTCTTATTCGAGGCAAGTACCTTGCTCATAAATTTCTTATTTTGTGGATATGATGATCGGTGATCGTCTTGGTGTGTTTGTTTGGTTGTTTGAAATGAAGTTTCAAAAGATTTCGATTTGGCCTCGTTAAAGGCTCTCTTTCAAAACGCGTGTGTGTTTTGTGAACGGTGTATTTTGGGAATTATTTATGATTTGATCATTTTGAACGTGAAGGCTTTGATGATGATACTCCTGTTGTTTAAAGTTATGGAATCATGTATTCCGTATTTAATCGTGTTATTGTGTTTTGAAGAGTTTGATAATGGTGTCGGATTAGTAGCCATCTCTAGTAAGTATTCTTGATGAACTTACATTCTTAGCATATTAGTATTGCATGAGTAACGTGTGTGTGTGTATGCTCACTACGGGTTAGATCCGACGGGGTCTCGGTAGGGGTCCACAAGAGACGTGGATCGACGAGCTTGCTTTTAACCACTACGGGTTAGATACGACGGGGTCTCGGTAGGGGTCCACAGAGACGTGGATCGACGGTTAATTGTGGTGCATTTTGCAAATGTGATTTGATTATGGCATTTCCGGAAATGAGTGCTTTCGAATGGTTTTCATGATTGCATGCATCGACTAAGTGTGTAAGAGGTAAGTTGTTTGTTTGGCCTACTTGGCTAGGATGGCACTAGAGTATTTGGTTGTTTGTGTTAAATTCTTTATTTGTGGATTTTGATGTTGGGAGACGAACCTTGTGGTCGTTCTTATGTACTGTGAGTTGATGAGATTTGGGGCTAAAATCCCAATGGTTTTGTAAAAGTCATTTTACGGATTTGGGGCTAAAATCCCAACGGTTTGGTAAAGGTCATTTTTTGGAAAGTAAACCTTTGGGGCGGTGACCCCTTTCGTCTTTTGGGTTTTGAAAAGTAGGATTTGATAATCCTAAATCGTTTTCTATTAAAACTCCCGATGGTATTTCATATCATTTTATAAATTGTTTCCCTTGATATTTTGATCTTGAAATTTTGGGAAGTCTTTACTCAAACTCTCGCCTCGGGAAGTGTTCATCTTGTTGTATTTGAATCTTTGAGGATTCCGGGTTATTGTTATTCGTGGAATGTGAATTGTATGGCTCGTATTTGCACTTTGTTCCTGCACTCGCAAAATAGTGGAGTTTTGCTAACCCCCAAGTATTCGGGGGGTGGATATCTGTTTTTGCATTCAGGTTTTGGAGCATAACACAGGGTCGGCACGAAGGATGATGAAAGATGATCGATACTAATCACATGAGGAACCGTACATCGTGTATTGATTCAGTTGTACTTTATTTTCCGCTGCTATATTTTTCCCATTGTACGGGTGTGGTTGTGTTTTGACCCCTGCGTGGGCATGAGTTGTAATCGAGTTGTATGTTTTTATTGAAAGGCCAAATCGGTCTACTGAGTCATTTTAGCCTTAAAGGCATTGTTGCGATGTTTCATGTTGTTACTAGCCTGGTAGATCCTTGAGGAAAGGTTCTACGGCATGTAATATCCCTGAACGGATTGGGGGTGTTACAGCTAGCAGCGGAAATAAAGATTTATTTGCGGGCGCGGGCGGGCTGTGGCGGGGCGAGCTGGATGTTCTGAATGGGGCTGGCTGAGCGAGGCGGGTTGGTGTTGCCGGGTGGTAATTTTTATTCCAGCAACTTTAACAGCAGTTGTCCAAAACCATTGTTGAATTTATAATTTAATCAATTTAACGTCAGTTGTCTAGACCCACTATTAAATGGTGACTTTAACAGTAGTTGTTTGGAACAGCTGCTAAACTTAACATCACTATCTTTAACATAAGTTCTGGAACCATTGTTAAAAGGGCTCCAGAACCGCTATTAAAGGCCTGTTCTGTAGTAGTGTTTGGCTGACGATCGGCCAGCGT
Organism: Orobanche coerulescens; assembly: GCA_033398695.1. Lineage (NCBI taxonomy): Eukaryota > Viridiplantae > Streptophyta > Magnoliopsida > Lamiales > Orobanchaceae > Orobanche > Orobanche coerulescens. The sequence continues at coordinate 141,538,771 of CM065805.1, read as the reverse complement.
CGTTGGCTAAAGTCCGCAGTTTTAGTTGATGGCCTACTTAGCTACGGGTAAAGATGTTTAGCCAACGATATTGCTTTAGCTCGTCGGCTAAAGTAGTAAAAGTCGGCAGCTAAGGTTTACATGATTAGCCAGCAACCGGATAAATTTTAGCCGACCCCGACAACCTTTAGCCAATGAAAGCTCATCAGCTAAAGTCCTATGTCTTCTTTAAGCAGAATATCACCATCTCACACTTGAGACTACATCACTTACACCAAACTCAAAATTTGCACAATAATAACACACCATCTACACCAAACTTAGAAAATGCATTAACAATAAAAGGAGAAACATTAATTTTATCTGGAATAATCATTCAAGAAATTACTAATTTCCTATGGTTATTAAATTTTAATTCTAATTGTTCATAAATATTAAATTATTAATTTTTCATTGATTGGACTATAATGGTTATTATGTTCATTTAGGTGATGGTTATGGTTATTATGTTCATTGAGATACTTAATTATTGGTAGAACTTGAAGTGTGTTACAAACCATCAAGATGTTTTGTCATATTGTGATGTATAAATATTGATGATATGGTTTAATATTGTTGTTTTTAATGTTTTATGATGAATCAAAGTTGGATTGGCCTATTAAAATGGGATCATATAGTTATAGATGGAATGGGAGGGTTTACTCGGTTTGCGATGGAGCATGATAGTGATAGTACTATAAATTACTGTCCGTGCAATATATGTAAATATCTCGGCGATATGTACCCGCTTGATATTTTATGGGAGCACTAAAAAGAACGAGTAGTGGGATAAATACACATGTTTGTTTTACCACGATGAAATATCGATTTCACATTCTGCATGATCATAGATAGTATAGTGGTGGCACATCCAGTGATCCCACAAGGAGATTGATCGATGACGTGTTTGGTTATTATGAGAGCGACATATCGGCTAAAGGTCAATATTACCATATAGATGAGCCAGTCCATCGAATTCTTACATAGATATTTGGTTAACACTGCTTATGTTGATAGTTACAACAAGCTAATCCAGCTCCAGTAGACCCTTGTTTACCCTGGGTGTTAGATGGTGGTTCTTGGTAGTGTCATAGAGACTATGAGGATAAAGATGGAGCACAACCACCAATCAAAGTTGTGGATGATTATTTGGAGCTCATGGGGAAAATATTTCCAGAAGGTCATCATCTTCCTAGTAATCATAGTAAAATGAGAAGCATCACGTAAGATCTTGTGCTATCATACATCGACATCCACATATACATATATGATTGTGATTTTTTTTTGCAGGAAGCCTAATGAAGACCTAAAGGCGATGTACGGTATGTGATGCGGAGAGGTATAAGCTCATTCCTTCTGAAAAAGAGAAAGCTATGAAGGTACTTTGGTATTTCCCTTTGAATGATAGACTAGAGAGGCTTTTCATGTCTCTCTCACAGCCAAGATGATGAGATGGCACGTCGACCCTTGTGTCTAAGATGAGGATATAGTAAAACCTCGATAAATGAATATGATCGTGACCGGATAAAAATATTCATTTAGTGAAATTATTCGTTTATCGAAAGAAAATTTGAACATGTTATAAAGAGTTTTGACCAGAAAAAATTATTCATTTGGCGAGGTTATTTATTTATCGAACATTCATTTATCGAGGTTTAACTGTACTATGATTCACCCTTCTGATTGAGAGGCTTGTAAGCATATAGATTGGGTGTTTTTCATAGTTTGTATCAAATGTCCGAAATATAATACCCGAGCTCCCGTATGATTGATTCAATCCTGTTGGCAGCATAGGTATTTCGTATAGTATATAGCTGATGGTAAAGATTCCTTACAACCATTCTCGAGGGATATACATGAAGAAGAAATATAATATGTTGACACTGCTAGTACTGGGAGTCGGAACCTTTGAGCGGATATATTAACAAGTTTCCTAGGTATATAGGAAAGTGCATTGATGTGTATCTGAGACCTTTGATAGAGGAGCTGAAGTTGTTGCGTGAGCAAAGTCATCCGACGTTCGACGGTTACTCGCACGAGATGTTTTACTTATGTGTTATGTGTACTTGTACCATTAATGATTTCCTGCGTATGAGGTGATGCTTGGATTTGTAATTAGTGGATACAGATGATGTCCAATGTGCTTGAATCCAGACTGCACAACAGACTATGTAAGGTATCATTGCCGAAAGGTTACCAGAACATGTTACCGTCTATGGCTTGAGAGGTTACACGTATGACGTATGGATGCTGCAACATTTGATTTGAATGAAGAGATAGATGATCCGCCATGGAAGTAGACTTGAAATTATGTCCGTGCTGAATAAGTACAATTACGGGCACTTGTGCTGTAACACCCCCAAAACCATATAGGAATATTACACACCGTAGATCCTTTCCACAAGGATCTACCAGTATAAACATCACGGAATGACCAAATGCTTGCCCGGCCAGGGTCAAACAATACAATAATACAGACCGTTAAGGTCAATTACAAGTAAACTACACGGACAGATGAGGTCGCACAACTCAATCAATAGATAATAACTTTATACAACATTACCCACGCAGGGGTCGAAGTACAGTATAGCGGAAGACTGATTACAGCTCTGACAATACAACATAACTCGACCAAACTCTCAACTCTTGATTAGTATCGTAGCTCGTCACTTCCTGTGCCGATCCTGGAGTTGCTCCTCAAGAACCTGCATGTACTTGGACACAATACAAACATCCACCCCCCGATTACTCGAGGGTTAGCAAAACTCTAATGTTTTATTAGTGCAAGTATCAAATCATACGAAATATAACAAGCAAACGTCAACCATGAATCAGATACAATAACCAAGTACCAAATCATTCCCGAGAGGTTTAACAATTTAGAAACGAGCAAGAAAGTGTTCGCAAATAAAATTCTCATCTCGGGGATTTTTAGAAACACAAAACCTTTAGGACCTCGAGTCCTGATTTGTAAAACCTTTTCGAAAACCTTAGGGTTCTAGCCCACTCAATTCATATTTCAGCAATTTACAGTACGAAAACATTTCCACAAATCTCGTAAGGCTCGGCCCAACCTTCTTTTCTTGAAAACTTCCGTTCAAAACTTTGATTGGCAAAACATAATTCATGACATGGTGATCCCCTGTCATGTGTCTCCGTAGGTTCAACAACCCATACAGATTTAACCAATCACAACAAAAATCATGCTCATGACCCCGTGATCGCATGCCACGAGTCTCCGTAGGTTCAACAACCTGTAATACCCTCGCCTTTACTATTGTATTTTCTGATTTAAACCAAGTATCTTCGCACCATATCTGTATTGTTATAGCAAATATATCGACGAATTATGTTAAGTTGGAATCATGGTCATTCATACTATATTAATTGTTGGGTGATATTGGGAGAATTCCATTTATGCTTGTTATAGCACTTAACGTACGTTAACCTATCTTCTTAACGTACGCTATGTACGTCGCCTTACGTACGTAACATACATATGTTAACGTACGTAATGCGGGAGATCCACCAGCAGTCCGCCTTTCGGCGGGTGGGGCCGAGCGGGGGTAGGTGGTCGGGAGTCGATCGCGATAGCCAAGTCAATGGCTATTACGTACATAATAGCTATATAGTTATGTACGTAACGATTTGCGTGTTTTGAGGCAGTAAGATCTGATGAAATTGGTTACGTACGTAATGATCATAAGATTACGTACGTAAGGACTGTAACGTACGTTAACACCTTTCTTTAACGTACGTAACGACGAGTTCAGGTTATAAAAATATGACTTGCCATTCATTTCCTTCTCGACCCGTTCAACCTCCCAACTGAGAAAAACGATTCCCTTCCCTTCCAACTCCGTTTCTAGTCCTTCTAACTTGTGTTGGAGCTTCAGCACTTGATTGGTGACCTGGAGAGTTAGAGATTGAAGTGTATCCCTTGAAGTGTTGGTGTTGTTCTTCATTTTGATGTTGGTCTTTCTTTAACTCATATCAAATCCATGCTTATGATGATGTTAGTAGATAAATACTTCACATAATGTTAGTTTAAGCTAGTGTAAACATGATAAGTTAATTGAATCATGCTCAAACTAAGTGAAGATTAACATTAAGGGTATTAGTGTTACTTCTTGATGTAAATAACTTCATAATGTGATTGTGTTGATAATGATATACATAAAACCTGATGTATAACATGATAATCGGAAGTTGATTATAGTCTCAATACTAGGAACATGTTAGGGATGAAATCCTTAATGATTAAAGGTGAGAAATGTTAAACTTGTCTTGAACATTCAATTGATTCTTGAAGGTAATATGGAACCATAATTTTGGCCTCTAAAACCAACACTTTGTTAATAAATTGTTGGAAGAATTATGTTAACCCTTTAAAGATGATATTCACAAGATGGAATGAAGTTACTTTTAGAATTTCAAGTATCCAATGATATAACTAGGCTTTTAATAAATTCTTCAAAAGTAAAACAATAGATTTTGATGGAAGGAAGTTTTAATCTTCATATAATCAAGTTAATCGAGTTCGTTGATAGCTTAAAAGGGTGTTAAACGCTACATTAATATGTTAATAATGTTCTCAAGAGGATTATAGTGAAAATGGTGATACAAATGCGGTAGATAAGTAGCTGAATTCCATTTCATTAATTCGTGTAGGTTAAGAGACGTAAATTAAGATGATGTTCTTAGTGCACTAAAAACTTGAGCTTATGCTTCATATAGGAATCAGTTTTTAATGTAATTATTGGTAAAATAATGAAGAACGTAATTAACACAAACTTATATCGTAATTGGAAGTGCCGATGATTTGAAAAGATGTTTTCACAATGTTACTTTGGTAATAAACTGAACTTCAAGTATTTGACATTAATGTTAGACTATTTGAATGTACATGATAAACATATGATGATAAGAACATTAAAGTGATCAATAGGATAATTGATTTATTCAAGTAAATTTACGAATACTATTTATGTAATAATACCGTTATCGTACGAATGTGTTGTTGAATGAATTACATTTCATTCAAGGTTGCTTGTTCACGTGAGTATTGTTAGACGAGGATACCGTTCGTTTGACCATTCAAAGAAGGATTATTCATCTACGGAATTGAGGCAAGTTATCTTGCTTGGTTATAATGATGGTTGAATTCTTGTGATTATTATGCGTTTCGTGTGTATGAAATGATCTGATAATCTATGATTCGTGATATGGTGATACCCTTGATCGTATTGTCATGGTGTTGGGGATGATATACCCGAAATTACCGTCCTTGTTACCGTTAGTCCTTTTGAGCTTTGTTGACACTTCGGTGAGTTGTTCGATTCCTTGATAAAAGTGTAATTTGTTGAGTTTCGTTGTCATGTTGTATTGTGACATCTCTGGAGTCATATCTGCGCGCCGATTGGTTATGTGTAGGATTTTTAGCCGGGCACTTGATGATCATGCGTGGATGTTTTCCGCATTTAGATCGTGCACACGAGACGTAGTTCGTGAGGCTAATTAGGTACATCGTCCCACGTATATTCTGGATTCCGTATACGGGGTGGACATGTGCACGGACACATTTCCGGATCGGGCGTACTGTGACGTCCGTCTTGAGCCATATTATATGGTCGTTCGTATATTTGGTTATGTTCGACAGTTGGGACTGATTGTTTATACGCCTTCGGGGTATATTCAATAGTCGATGGTTTTCTTTGAGATCGGTATATATATATGAATTGTATAATGTCATGAGAATTATTATCATGTATAGCTGACCCTGTGGTTTGGGGCGAAATACTTGTATTTCAGGGCGAGGAAAGGGCAAGGCACAGGAGGAGCACAATGGCGACGGAGGGTTTTGAAGGATGCTATTTCGGGGGGCCCGAGTCTTTTGATGTTCGGTTATGTATTATTGTGATTTTCATTTTATTTTGTGTCGGATGAATGCACTATAATCTGTTAGGTATTGCCCATCGTCATATGGTCAGTACCGAATTTGGATCCTGTGTATGTTTGCTCGTATTAAAGACATGTATAACTTATACTCCACATCGGGGTTTTTATTGTGGTACGGTGCCACGTTGTCAGGTTGTAAGTTTATATCGTGATATCGCCTGGTGGGTCCCGGTAGGGGGTCCACGGCACTGTAATAACCACTGTTTTTGGTCTGTTACAGAAGATGGTATCAAAGAGTGTGTTTTTATTTTGAGTCATTGTAGAATCGAAATAGCATCAAGAAACCTTCGTGCCACGTGTAACCTGTGCAAGTGCCTGACCCGTCGAATACGGTATTGTTGGGATAAATAATTTTGTTTTGATAATTTCCAAACAACAAAAGCTTGATACAGCAAACCCTGTATCGAAAGCCGGTTGAAGTTGCAATCCTGTATCGAAGAACTTATCACAGCGCCAGCATACAGCAAGCTCTCGCGCTACCAAGATACAACAACAAAGTCTAAGTAAGCACCAAGTATGGAAGCTGTCTCGAAACCTCAATACAGCGCCCTTCCATACAGCGCCTGACTATTCCAATATGGCTACAGCTCTAGTGGATACAGCATCCACATCGGATCAGGACTGAAGATCGTTTTTAAAAGGAATCTTTAGTATTCACTAAAGTCAAGTACCGTTTGATAAAGAAGTATTTAAATACTGAAAGGATAAAGTATTTAAATACTGAAGCTGTCAGAGATCTTCAAATCCCGCAATATCCGGATCCCGGTCTATTCAAGTTGTCATGAAATCTTGCCCAACGGATCTATCTCAACGGATATAATATTCAGAAGACTATATATATCTCATAAGAGCGTTGAAGATATACATAGACATACACACACCGAAGTTACCAAGTAAAGAAGCTATCATTATATACATCAGAGCAAAACATATCTCCAGAAGCTTTCTGCAAATTAAGAACCAAAGAGATATACAGTGCTCAACCTCAAGAACAGTCATCATCTGCTCAAGAACTTCATACTCAAAACTGCTGTTCTTACCCGGTTACCTACCTTTTTACCTTTGTGTAAAAACTGAGCTCTGTGTGAACTCAACAAAGTTATTCTGACCTATGTGGGACGAATAAGAGGACGAAGCTTTGGAACTGTGTGTGAAGAAGCTAGTCAAGAAGGAAGCTTTAACCAATCTGTGTGAACGGTTGAAAGCGACAGTCTTTGTATCTATCTGTGTGAACGATACAAGGATAGGTTTGATTATAAATACATAGTTGTGTACGCAGTATTTATAATAAACGTTTTACTCCTGTGTGGAGGACCAGTGGACGTAGAGGGGTTTACCTCGAACCACTTAAATACTGTGTTATTTACCTTTCGCCGTTACTGTTTTCATAACTGTGATTTATACAAGTATACACTGCAAAACCCTGTACGCACCAAGCTAACAGGAGATCAGACCGAGTTGCTGTATCGACGGCAACTTACTATATTAAAGACTTCCGCTACGCACTCAAATTCGAAAACCATACAGCCTGTTGCTTAAACATTTCCCAAGCTGTATCGAGTATACTTAAAACAAAAAGGGACCAACAGGTATGTTCTCATGAACCATAATTTGATTACTGGCATGATATTGATGACGTATTGGTCTCCTTACTTATCATGGCATCTTGATAACATGAGGTAAAATTCATCTGCTTGAGGAAAACCTAAACTAATTATGTGATTTGAATTGTTTTGACTTGATGTTGATATTGAGTGTGTAGCACCTGCGGTGCCAGTGATTCTTTACGAACTGCTATGTTGGATATGAAATTCCCTGTTGCTATTAACTTAGCATGAATTATGATTAATAAATTGAACTGTACTTGTGACTTGATTCTTTCAGTATGGAAAGGAATCCGAGAGGCCGTGGCAGAGGGGGACGAGGCCGCGGAAGAGGCCGAATCCCGATACCACGAGCCAACAGACGCGCGAATGTGGAACAGAGTTCCATAGGCAGTGATTCGCCTTCTAGGGACCAATCACACCACACTGGAGAGAATGCACGTGTCGATCCTTACACCGTGATGCAGGGCATGATGGCCTAGATGACCCAAATGGGTCAGCTGATGGAAGCTATGCAGAGGAATACTACTGGGCAACAGCAGGGGCAACAGCCTCCGCCTCTGGTGCCTGGCGGGATCGTGAGCCGGATTATTAGCGACATATCACGACAGTGACCTCCGACTTTTGAAGGCTCATCTGATCCTGCTGACATTGTACACTGGATAGAGCATTTCGAGAAACTGTTCGAGATGGTGGAGTGCCCAGAGGAAAATCGAGTTGCTGTGGCAGCCTACTACCTTAGTAAGAGTGCCCATACTTGGTGGCTTTCTGTGAGGCCTGCCGATGGCGCGAGTACTTGGGAGGAATTCAAGAATATTATGCTAGATCGTTACTATCCTGCACCCCTCCGTGAAGCCAAACTGTCCGAATTACTGAACCCCGATCCATCGGAAGATGAGGATGTGTTAGCGATTGCTTAAAAACTCCAAGCACTTCTCCCTTTTGCTACGTCAGTTGTCCGTTCGGAAGCTGATAAGATCAAATATTTCCTCAAGAGGCTTAAACCCCGAATGAGGATGCAATTACTCAATCACCATTGTACGACCTTACCGGAGTTTATTGAGAAGGCTTTGGAGTATGAACTTACTGCGAAGGAGATTTCTAAGAAGGAGCCTCAGTTTTCCAACAAGAGATCCAGGAACCAGACCCAAGGAGACAGTAACCGGGGGATATTCAAGAAACCCCAGCCTGTACCAAATCTTTCTGAACGGCCACCTATGGCACCGAAACCGACAGGAACGCACTCTCGGGCAATCAGCTCACCTGTCGTGTGTTATAACTGTGGGGACCAGGGGCATATCAGCTCCAAGTGTCCGAAGCCGTCCGTTGCCTGTCACACTTGCGGGAAGAACGGTCATCGTGCTCGCTATTGCCGGGGTGGACTCGGGCGTGCTCCAGTAGCATCTCTTGCTCCAGTACAGTCTTCTGTTCAGGAACGTACTCCTCCGTCCGCTTCTTACCAGACTACCGGGGCGAACAAAGGGATGGGACGTGGAAATCAAGCTGGTACACACAGCAGGGGTTGCAAAACCCGAGTCTACGAGATGAAGAAAGCCGATGATCCCGGGCGACATGATTGATTGCAGGTACTCTCGAGATCCACTCTCAGCTCGTTTGTGTTCTTTTTGATACTGGTGCTTCACACTCCTTTTTGTCTAGTTCTTGTTTGAGTCGTTTGCATTTGAATCATGTTACCGATTGTGAACCTTATGTAATTGGTCTACCCGATGGTAGAAGAATTATTGGGAGTCGTGAAGTACAGAACTGTCCGATTAGCATGAACAACCGTGAGTGGTTGTCCGACTTGATTGTGGTTCATTTACCTAAGGATGATGTAATCTTGGGTACCGACTGGATGGATCGTCATGATGCCGTGCTTAGCGTCCGTAAGCGAATGGTGACCGTCACATCGGATGATGGCGTCGAGTGTATTTTTCGGGGTGATAATCCCAATCATTCTAGGAGAGTCATCAGCGCTATTGAGGCTGTGAGATTACTGAACCAGGGATGCATTGGTTATTGGTGTTACATGACCAAGACAACTGACCGACCAGTCAAATTGGTTGATATTCCAGTAGTTCGAGACTATCCAGATGTATTTCCAGAAGAGCTTCCAGGACTACCCCCATAGCGAGAGGTAGAATTCACCATTGAGTTGGAGCCAGGGACGTCCCTGCTTTCGAAAGCACCATATCGTATGGCCCCGACTGAGATGCAGGAGTTGAAAAGACAACTTGAGGAGTTAACTGAGAAAGGATATGTTCGACCCAGTGCATACCCTTGGGGAGCGCCGGTGTTATTCGTACGGAAGAAGGACGGATCGCTGCGTTTGTGTATTGATTACCATGAGCTGAACAAAGTAACAATTAAGAATAAATATCCTTTACCTCGCATCGATGATCTATTGGATCAGCTCCAGGGAGCCGCTGTATTTTCCAAGATTAACTTGAGATCCGGGTACCACCAATTACGGATTCGAGAGTCTGACGTCCCGAAGACAGCTTTTCGCACTCGCTATGGGCATTATGAGTTCGTTGTCATGCCATTCGGACTGACTAATGCACCCGCAGTATTCATAGAATTGATGAATCGAGTTTTTATTAATTATCTGGATCGTTTTGTAGTCGTTTTTATTGACGACATTCTGATCTACTCTCGTGATCGTGAGGAGCATGAGTGTCACCTCCGCCAGGTTCTCGATGCATTAAGGCGAGAACAACTCTATGGAAAATTTTCTAAGTGTGAATTCTGGATGTCTGAAGTTATTTTTCTGGGACATGTAATATCAGCAGATAGAGTAAGAGTAGACCCACAGAAGACAGAAGCTATCCGAGACTGGCTACCTCCGAAGAACGTGAAGGAACTTCGTAGTTTTCTGGGTCTAGCAGGCTATTACAGACGATTCGTGGAAGGATTTTCCAAAATTGCTCAACCGATGACTAATCTGTTGAGGAAAGATAAGAAGTACTTGTGGTCGGAAGCATGTCAGCAAAGTTTTGATGAACTCAAAAGTCGATTAATTTCAGCACCTGTTTTGGTACTACCTAGAGGAACGGAAGGATTCGTGGTATATAGCGATGCATCGAGACAGGGCCTTGGCTGCGTATTAATGCAGGACGGGAAAGTGATCGCCTATGCGTCCAGACAGTTGCGTCCTTACGAGGTCAACTACCCAACTCATGATTTGGAGTTAGCAGCTGTAGTGTTTGCCTTAAAAATCTGGCGCCACTATCTGTATGGAGTTACCTGCTGGATTTTTACGGACCACAAGAGCCTGAAGTATATTTTTACCCAAAAGGAGTTGAATATGAGACAAAGGAGCTGGTTAGAGCTAATTAAAGACTATGATATCGACATCCTTTATCATCCAGGCAAGGCAAACGTGGTTGCCGATGCCTTGAGCCGCAAGACGGTGCAGGAGCAGATACTGGATCGTTTGACCGCCCAGAAGGAGTTGCAATTAGAGCTCATGAGACCAGAGATTGAGGTCTGGTTACAACGCATTCAGGGACAACTATGCACGCTTGAGATTTCATCATCCCTTGATGAGACGATCAGGACGAAATAGATGACGGACCCATTCTTATCCAGAGTTCGAGGAGAAATCAATTAGGGGAAGGCTCCTGGATTTGTGGTTCACGAGGATGGACTGATACGCTTTAAAAACCGAGTATGTGTACCAGCAGACGAAGAGTTGAGGAATACTATTCTGAAGGAGGCTCATGCTACCCCGTATTCCATACACCCGGGATCGAACAAAATGTATAAGGATTTGAAGTCGTATTATTGGTGGGGTAACATGAAACGGGAGGTTGCCGAATTCATTTCGAAATGTTTGACCTGTCAGCAGGTCAAGATTGAGCATCAACGACCAGCTGGCATGATGAAACCGCTTCCGATTCCCGAGTGGAAGTGGGAAGACATATCGATGGATTTTATTACTAGCTTGCCGACGAGCCGTCGAGGCATGAATACAATTTGGGTGATTGTAAATCGATTGACTAAATCAGCCCACTTCTTGGAGATCAAGGATACTTGGGGCCCTGAGAGATTGGCCCAATTATTCATCAAAGAGATTGTGAGACTGCATGGCACCCCTAAGAGTACTGTATCAGATCGGGACGGAAGGTTCGTGTCGCACTTCTGGAAGGCGGTTCATCGTGCTATGGGTACACAGTTGAACTTCAGTACGACTTTTCATCCTCAGACCGAAGGTCAGTCTGAGAGGACTATTCAAACTCTAGAGGATATGTTGAGGGCATGTGCTCTCGATTGGAAGCCCGACTGGGAAGCCCAACTACCGTTGGTAGAATTCACATATAATAATAGCTGGCACGCCTCGATCATGATGGCACCTTATGAGGCATTGTATGGTCGTCGTTGTAGGTCCCCTTTGTGCTGGGACGATTTGTCTGAATCTATTGGTACGGAACCTGATATGTTATTGGCAGCCCGCGAGAAGATTTCCCTGATCAAGAGTCGTCTATTAACGGCCCAAAGCCGCTAGAAATCATATGCAGATAATCGTAGACGACCACTCGAGTTTGAGGTTGGTGACCATGTACTAGTCAAAGTATCTCCTACTAGAGGTGTTTTCCGATTCGGGAAGAGAGGCAAGTTGAGCCCAAGGTATATTGGTCCGTTTGAGATCCTGGAACGAGTAGGCGACCTAGCCTATCGTTTAGCATTACCACCAACTTTGAGCCGGATTCACAACGTATTCCATGTATCTCAGTTGAGAAAGTATGTTGCTGACCCAAGCCACATTATTCAATTCGACGAGGTCGAAATAGCCGATGACCATTCGTATGAAGAACGGCCTGTGCAGATACTTGATAGAAGAATTAAACAGCTGAGGAACAAGGCGATTCCCTTATTAAAAATTCAGTGATCGAGACATGGAGTCTAGGAAGCTACGTGGGAGACCGAAGATAGCATGCGAGAGAAATACCCCGAGATGTTTAACCCTTAGTTTCGGGGACGAACCTCCTTTTAAGAGGGGGAGTATGTAATACCCTCGCCTTTACTATTGTATTTTCTGATTTAAACCAAGTATCTTCGCACCATATCTGTATTGTTATAGCAAATATATCGACGAATTATGTTAAGTTGGAATCATGGTCATTCATACTATATTAATTGTTGGGTGATATTGGGAGAATTCCATTTATGCTTGTTATAGCACTTAACGTACGTTAACCTATCTTCTTAACGTACGCTATGTACGTAACATACATATGTTAACGTACATAATGCGGGAGATCCACCAGCAGTCCGCCTTTCGGAGGGTGGGGCCGAGCGGGGGTAGGTGGTTGGGAGTCGATCGCGACAGCCAAGTCAACGGCTACTACGTACGTAATAGCTATATAGTTACGTACGTAATGATTTGCGTGTTTTGAGGCAGTAAGATCTGATGAAATTGGTTACGTACGTAATGATCATAAGATTACATACGTAAGGACTGTAACGTATGTTAACACCTTTCTTTAACGTACGTAACGACGAGTTCAGGTTATAAAAATATGACTTGCCATTCATTTCCTGCTCGACCCATTCAACCTCCCAACTGAGAAAAACGATTCCCTTCCCTTCCAACTCTGTTTCTAGCCCTTCTAACTTGTGTTGGAGCTTCAGAACTTGACTGGTGACTTGGAGAGTTAGAGATTGAAGTGTATCCCTTGAAGTGTTGGTGTTGTTCTTCATTTTGAGGTTGGTCTTTCTTTAACTGATATCAAATTCATGCTTATGATGATGTTAGTAGATAAATACTTCACATAATGTTAGTTTACGCTAGTGTAAACATGATAAGTTAATTGAATCATGCTCAAACTAAGTGAAGATTAACATTAAGGGTATTAGTGTTACTTCTTGATGTAAATAACTTCATAATGTGATTGTGTTGATAATGATATACATAAAACCTGATGTATAACATGATAATCGGAAGTTGATTATAGTCTCAATACTAGGAACATGTTAGGGATGAAATCCTTAATGATTAAAGGTGAGAAATGTTAAACTTGTCTTGAACATTCAATTGATTCTTAAAGGTAATATGCCAACACTTGTTAATAAATTGTTGGAAGAATTATGTTAACCCTTTAATGATGATATTCACAAGATGGGATGAAGTTACTTTTAGAATTTCAAGTATCCAATGATATAACTAGGCTTTTAATAAATTCTTCAAAAGTAAAACAATGGATTTTGATGGAAGGAAGTTGTAATCTTCATATGATCAAGTTAATCGAGTTCGTTGATAGCTTAAAAGGGTGTTAAACGCTACATTAATATGTTAATAATGTTCTCAAGAGGATTATAGTGAAAATGCTGATACAAATGCGGTAGATGAGTAGCCGAATTCCATTTCATTAATTCGTGTAGGTTAAGAGACGTAAATTAAGATGATGTTCTTAGTGCACTAAAAACTTGAGCTTATGCTTCATATAGGAATCAGTTTTTAATGTAATTATTGGTAAAATAATGAAGAACGTAATTAACACAAACTTATATCGTAATTGGAAGTGCCGATGATTTGAAAAGATGTTTTCACAATGTTACTTTGGTAATAAACTGAACTTCAAGTATTTGACATTAATGTTAGACTATTTGAATGTACATGATAAACATATGATGATAAGAACATTAAAGTGATCAATAGGATAATTGATTTATTCAAGTAAATTTACGAATACTATTTATGTAATAATACCGTTATCGTACGAATGTGTTGTTGAATGAATTACATTTCATTCAAGGTTGCTTGTTCACGTGAGTATTGTTAGACGAGGATACCGTTCGTTTGACCATTCAAAGAAGGATTATTCATCTACGGAATTGAGGCAAGTTATCTTGCTTGGTTATAATGATGGTTGAATTCTTGTGATTATTATGCGTTTCGTGTGTATGAAATGTTCTGATAATCTATGATTCGTGATATGGTGATACCCTTGATCGTATTGTCATGGTGTTGGGGATGATATACCCGAAATTACCGTCATTGTTACCGTTAGTCCTTTTGAGCTTTGTTGACACTTCGGTGAGTTGTTCGATTCCTTGATAAAAGTGTAATTCGTTGAGTTTCGTTGTCATGTTGTATTGTGACATCTCTGGAGTCATATCTGCGCGCTGATTGGTTATGTGTAGGATTTTTAGCCGGGCACTTGATGATCATGCGTGGATGTTTTCCGCATTTAGATCGTGCACACGAGACGTAGTTCGTGAGGCTAATTAGGTACATCGTCCCACGTATATTCTGGATTCCGTATACGGGGTGGACATGTGCACGGACACATTTCCGGATCGGGCGTACTGTGACGTCCGTCTTGAGCCATATTATATGGTAGTTCGTATATTTGGTTATGTTCGACAGTTGGGACTAATTGTTTATACGCCTTCGGGGTATATTTAGTAGTCGATGGTTTTCTTTGAGATCAGTATATATACGAATTGTATAATGTCATGAGAATTATTATCATGTATAGCTGACCCTGTGGTTTGGGGCGAAATACTTGTATTTCAGGGCGAGGAAAGGGCAAGGCACAGGAGGAGCACAATGGCGACGGAGGGTTTTTTAAGGATGCTATTTCGGGGGCCCCGATTCTTTTGATGTTCGGTTATGTATTATTGTGATTTTCATTTTATTTAGTGTCGGATGAATGTACTATAATCTGTTAGGTATTGCCCATCGTCATATGGTCTGTACCGAATTTGGATCCTGTGTATGTTTGCTCGTATTAAAGACATGTATAACTTATACTCCACATCGGGGTTTTTATTGTGGTACGGTGCCACGTTGTCAGGTTGTAAGTTTATATCGTGATATCGCCTGGTGGGTCCCGGTAGGGGGTCCACGGCACTATAATAGCCACTGTTTTTGGGCTGTTACACAACCCACACGTATTGTGTAATACCCTCGCCTTTAATATTGTATTTCATGATTTAAGTTAAGTATTTTCGCACCATATCTGTGATGTTGTAGCAAGTACCGACGAATTATGTTAAATTGGATTCATGGTCATTCATACTATATTAGTTGTTGGGTGATATTGCGAGAATTCCATTTATGATTGTTATAGTACTTAACGTACGTTAACATGTATTCTTAACGTACGCTATGTAGGCCGCCTTACGTACGTAATATCAGTACGTTAACGTACGTAATGCGGAAGATCCTCCAGCAATCCGCCTTTCGGCGGGTGGGGTCGAGCAAGGGTAGGTGGTCGGGAGTCGATCGCGACAGCCAAGTCAACGGCTATTACGTACGTAATAGCTGCCTGGTTACGTACGTAACGAACTGCGTGTTTTTAGACAGGGAGATTTGATGAAATTGGTTACGTACGTAATGATCATGAGATTACGTACGTAAAGGCTATAACGTACGTTAACCACGTTCGTTAACGTACGTAATGTCAAGTTCAGATTATAAATGTATGACTTGCCATTCACTTCCTACTCAACCTCTTTCAATCTCTCAACTTAGGAACGATTCCTTTCCCTTCCAACTTCATTTCTAAGCCTTCCTAACTTGTGTTGGAGCTTCAACACTTGATTGGTGACTTGGAGAGCTAGAGATTGAAGTGTGTTCCTTGGAGTGTTGGTGTTGTTCTTCATTTTAAGGTTGGTCTTTCTTTAACTCATATCAATTCCATGCTTATGATGATGTTAGTAGATAAATACTTCACATAATGTTAGTTTAAACTAGTGTAAACATGATAAGTTAATTGAATCATACTCAAACCAAGTGAAGATTAACTTTGAAGGTATTAGTGTTACTTCTTGATGTAAATAACTTCATAATGTGATTGTGTTGATAATGATATACATAAAACCTGAGGTATAGCATGATAATCGGAAGTTGATTTTAGTCTCAACACTAGGAACATGTTAGGGATGATATCCTTAATGATTAAAAGTAAGAAATGTTAAATTGGTCTTGAACATTCTATTGATTCTTGAAGGTAGTATGGAACCATGATTTTTGGCCTCTAAAACCTTTGTAATAAAATTGTTGGAAAGATGATATTAATCCTTTGTAGATGATCTTTGTTAGATGAATGAAGTTACTTCAAAAATCTCAAGTATTCAATGATATAACTAGGCTTATAATAAATTCTTCAAAGTAAAACAATGAATGTTGATAGAAGGAAGTTGTAATCTTCATATGTTCGAATCTATCGATTTCGTTAAAGGGCGTTAATCGCTACATTGATAGGTTGATAATGTTCTTTAGAGAATTGTGATGATACAAATGCGGTAGATGAATAGCCGAATTCCATTTCATTAATCCATGCATGTCAAGAGGCGTAAATTAAGATGATGTTCTTAATTCACTAAAAACTTAAACTTATGTTTCATATAGTAATCAAGTTTTGAATGAAATCGTTGGTAAATAATGAAGAATGTAATTAAACACAAGTTATATCGTAATTGGAAGTGTCGATGATTTGAAAAAGATATTTTCACGATATTGCATAAATAATAAACTAGACATCAAGAATTTGACATTAAGGTTAGAATATGTAATGATCATGATAAACATACGATGATTTGTAATAAGAACATTAAAATGATCGATAGGATAATCGATTTGTGAATATTGTTTATGCGATAATACCATTATCGTACGAATGTGTTGTTGAATGAATTATATTTCATTCAAGGTTGCTTGTTCACGTGAGTATTGTTAGACGAGGATACCGTTCGTTTGACCATTCGAGGAAGGATTATTCGTCTACGGAATTGAGGCAAGTTATCTTGCTTGGTTATAATGATGTGTGGATTCTTATGATGATTATGCATTTCGTGTATATGAAACACCTATAAACTTGTGTCTTGTGACTTGAGGTTGTTCTTGATGATGTCCCGTTTTCATCATGGAATTGTATACCCAAATTCGTACTTTTGGACCCTTGATATCGTTGAGCTTTGTTGACACTTCGGTGAGTTGTTCGATTTCTTGGAAAAAGTGTAATTCGTTGAGTTTCGTTGTCATGTTGTATCGTGACATCTCTGGAGTCATATCTGCGCGCCGATTGGTTATGTGTAGGATTTTTAGCCGGGCACTTGATGATCATGCGTGGAGGTTTTTCCGCATTTAGATCGTGCACACGAGACGTAGTTCGTGAGGCTAATTAGGTACATTGTCCCACGTATATTCGGATTCCGTATACGGGGTGGACATGTGCACGGACACATTTCCGGATCGGGCGTCTTGTGACGTCCGTCTTGAGCCATAGTATATGGTCGTTCGTATATTTGGTTATCTTCGACAGTTGGGATCGATTGTTTATACGCCTTCGGGTATATTCGGTAGTCGGTGGATTTCTTTGAAATCGGTATATATGAATTGTATAATGTCATGAGAATTATTATCATGTATAGGCGACCCTGTGGTTTGGGGCGAAATACTTGTATTTCGGGCGAGGAAAGGGCAAGGCACGGGAGGAGCACAATGGCGACGGAGGATTCGATGTATGCTATTTCGGGGCCCGAGTCTTTTGGTTGTTCGGTTATGTTTTAAGCGTGACTTTCGTTTTATTTTTGTGTCGGATGAATGTACTAAAACTTGTCGTCGCCCATCGTCATATGGTGCATGCCGTGTTTGGATCTGTGTATGTTTGCTTGTATTTAAAAATATGAATAACTCATACTCCACACCGGGTTTTGATAAATATTGTGGTACGGTGCCACGTTGTCGATTTTAAGTGTATATTGTGATATTGCACTGGTGGGTCCCGTGGGGATCCACGGCCTTTGTAATAGCCACTGTTTTTGGGTATTACGAGAAGATGGTATCAGAGTGTGTTTTTATTTTGAGTCATTGTAGAATCGAAATAGCATCAAGAAAACTTCGTGCCACGTGTAACTGTACAAGCGCCCGACCGTCGAATACGGTATGTTCTCATGAACCATAATTTGATTATGGCATGATATTGATGTATTGGTCTACTTACTTATCTTGGCATCTTGCTACTATGAGGCAAAATTCATCTTTAAAGAGAACCTAAATTAATTATGTGATTGGAATTGTTTCGACTTAATGTTGATATGATATTGAGTGTGTAACACTTGTAGTGCAGTGATTCTTTACATTGCTTTGTTGGATAGGAAATTCCTGTTGTTATTAACTTAGCATGAATTATGATTGATAAATCAAAGCGTACTTGTGACTTGGTTCTTTCGGTATGGAAAGGAACCTTAGAGGCCGTGGCGAGAGGGACGAGGCCGCGGAAGAGGCCGAATTCGATACCACGAGCTATGAGACGCGCGAATGTGGAAGCGAGTTCCATGAGCGGTGGTCGCCTTCTCGGGACCAATCGCACCACACCGGAGAGAATGCACGTGCGATCCTTACACCGTGATGCAGGGCATGATGGCCCAGATGACCCAAATGGGTCGGCTGATGGAAACTATGCAAAGGAATACTACTGGTCAGCAGCAGGGACAACAGCCTCCGCCTTTGGTGCCTGGCGGGATCGTGAGCCGGATTATTAGCGACATATCACGTCAGCGACCTCCGACTTTTGAAGGCTCATCTGAGCCTGCCGACATTGTACCTTTGTATAGAGCATTTCGAGAAACTGTTCGAGATGGTGGAGTGCCCAGAGGAAAATCGAGTTGCTGTGGCTGCCTACTACCTCAGTAAGAGTGCCCATACTTGGTGGCTTTCTGTGAGGCCTGCCGAAGGCGCGAGTACTTGGGAGGAATTCAAGAATCTTATGCTAGATCGTTACTATCCTGCACCCCTCCGTGAAGCTAAACTGTCCGAATTACTAAATCCCGACCCATCGGAAGACGAGGATGTGTTAGTAATTGCTGAAAAATTCCAAGCACTTCTCCCTTTTGCTACGCGGTTGTCCGTTCGGAAGCCGATAAAATCAAATATTTCCTCAAGAGGCTTAAACCCCGAATGAGGATGCAATTACTCAATCACCATCATGCGACCTTAGGAGTTTATTGAGAAGGCTTTGGAGTATGAACTTACCGCGAAGGAGATTTCTAAGAAGCGGCCTCGGTTTTCCAACAAGAGATCCAGGGAACTGCACCCAAGGAGACAAAGAACCGGGGTATTCAAGAAACCCCACTGTACCAAATCCTTCCGAGCGGCTACCTATGGCACCGAATCGCGGGAAGGCACTCTCGGGCAATCACTCACCTGTCGTGTGTTATAACCGTGGGGACCGAGGGCATATCAGCTCAAGTGTCCAAAGCCGGCCGTTACTGTCACACTTGCGGGAAGAACGGTCATCGCGCTCGCTATTGCCGGGTGGACTCGGCGTGCCCAGCATCCCTTGCTCCAAGATGTCTTACAGAACGTGCTCCTCCATCCGCTTCTTACCGGACTAAGGCGAACAAAGGGATGGGCCGTGGGAATCAAGTTGGTACACACCTTAGGGTTGCAAAACCCGAGTTTACGAGATGAAGAAAGCCGATGATCCGAAGCCATCATGATTGCAGTACTCTCGAGATCCACTCTCGGCCGTTTGTGTTCTTTTTGATCTTGGTGCTTCACACTCCTTTTGTCTAGTTCTTGTTTGAGTCGTTTGCATTTGAATCGTGTTATCAATTGTGAACCTTATGTAATTGGTCTACCCGATGGTAGAAGAATTATTGGGAGTCGTGAAGTACTGAATCGTCGATTAGCATGAACAACCGTGAGTGGTTATGCGACTTGATTGTGGTGGATTTACCTAAAGATGATGTAATCTTGGGTATTGGTGGATGGATCGTCACGATGCCGTCCTTAGCGTCCGTAGCGAATGGTGAACGTCACATCGGATGATGGCGTCGAGTGTATTTTCGGGGTGATAATCCCAATCATTCAGGAGAGTCATCGGCGCCATGAAGGCTATGAGATTCTTGAACCGAGGATGCATTGGTTATTGGTGTTACATGACTAAGGCAAATGACCGGCCGATCAAATTGATTGATATTCCGGTAGTTCGAGACTATCCGGATGTATTCCCAGACGAGCTTCGGGAATACCCCCACGGCGAGAGGTGGAATTCACCATTGAGTTGGAGCCGAGGGCGTCCCGCTTTGAAAGCACCGTGCCGTATGGCCCCGGCGAGATGCGGAATTGAAAAGGCAACTCGAAGAATTAGCGAGAAAGGATATGTTCGGCCCAGTGCATCCCCTTGGGCGCCGGTGTTATTAAATCGGAAGAAGGACGGATCGCTGCGTTTGTGTATCGATTACGGAGTGAACAAAGTAACAATTAAGAACAAGTATCCTTTACCTCGCATCGATGATCTATTGGATCAGCTCCGAGGAGCATTTGTATTTTCTAATATCGACTTGAGGTCCAGGTACCACCAATTGCGGATTCGAGAGTCGGCGTCGAAGACTGACTTTTCGCACTCGCTATGGGCATTATGAGTTCGTTGTCATGCCATTGGATGACTAATGCACTGCGGTATTCATGGAATTGATGAATCGGGTTTTATTAATTATCTGGATCGTTTTGTAGTCGTTTTTATTGACGATATCTTGGTCTACTCGTGATCATGAGGAGCATGAGTGTCACCTCCGAGTTCTCGATGCGTTAAGGCGAGAACAACTCTATGGAAAATTTTCTAAGTGTGAATTACGGATGTCGAAGTTATTTTTAAGGTCATGTGATATCAGCGAGAGGAGTAAGAGTAGACCCACGTAAGACGGAAGCTATCCGAGGCCAGCTACCGAAGAACGTGAAGGAAGTTCGTAGTTTTCGGGTCTAGCGAGCTATTACAGACGATTCGTGGAAGGATTTTCCAAAATTGCTCAACCGATGACTAATCTGTTGAGAAAAGATAAGAAGTACTTGTGGTCGGAAGCATGTCAGCAAAGTTTTGATGAACTCAAAGGATGATTAATTTCAGCACCTGTTTTGGTACTACCTAGAGGAACGGAAGGATTCGCGGTATACTGCGATGCATCGAGGCAGGGCCTTGGCTGCGTGTTAATGCAGGACGGGAAAGTGATCGCCTATGC
This sequence comes from Orobanche coerulescens, assembly GCA_033398695.1. NCBI lineage: Eukaryota > Viridiplantae > Streptophyta > Magnoliopsida > Lamiales > Orobanchaceae > Orobanche > Orobanche coerulescens. Next base: position 141,517,217 of record CM065805.1, on the reverse strand, counting down.
GTCCAGGGCGATTGCGTCCTTACGAGGTCAACTACCCGACTCATGACTTGGAGTTAGCGTAGTAGTGTTTGCTTTAAAAATCTGGCGCCACTATCTGTATGGAGTTACCTGCCAGATTTTTACGGACCATAAGAGCCTGAAGTATATTTTTACCCAGAAGGAGTTGAATATGAGACAAAGGAGGTGGTTAGAGCTAATCAAAGACTATGATATCGAGATCCTTTATCATCCGAGCAAGGCAAACGTGGTTGCCGATGCCTTGAGCCGCAAGGCAGTGCGGGAGCGGATGCTAGCTCGTTTGACCGCCCGAGAGGAGGCCGCAATTAGAGTTCATGAGACCAGAGATTGAGGTCTGGATACAACGCATTCGGGGACAACTATGCATGCTTGAGATTTCACCATCCATTGATGAGACGATCAGACGAAGCAGATGTCGGACCCATTCTTATCCGAATTCGAGGAGAAATCGATCGGGAAGGCCCCTGGATCTGGGGGTCACGAGGAGGGACATGTACGCTTTAAAAACCGAGTGTGTGTACCAGCAGACGAAGAATTGAGGAATACTATTCTGAAGGAGGCTCATGCTACCCCGTATTCCATACACCCGGGATCAAACAAAATGTATAAGGATTTGAAGCCGTATTATTGGTGGGGTAACATGAAACGGGAAGTTACCGAATTCGTTTCGAAATGTCTGACCTGTCAGCAGGTCAAGATTGAGCATCAACGACCAGCTGGCATGATGAAACAACTTCCGATTCCCGAGTGGAAGTGGGAAGACATATCGATGGACTTTATTACTAGTTTGCCGACGAGCCGTCGAGGCATGAATACGATTTGGGTGGTTGTGGATCGATTGACTAAATCAGCCCACTTTTTGGAGATCAAGGATACTTGGGGCCCTGAGAAATTGGCCCAATTATTCATCAAAGAGATTGTGAGACTGCATGGCACCCCTAAGAGTATTGTATCAGATCGGGACGGACGGTTCGTGTCGCACTTCTGGAAGGCGGTTCATCGTGCTATGGGTACACAGTTGAACTTCAGTACGGCTTTTCATCCTCAGACCAACGGTCAGTCTGAGAGGACAATTCAAACTCTAGAGGATATGTTGAGGGCATGTGCTCTCGATTGGAAGCCTGACTGGGAAGCCCAACTGCCGTTGGTAGAATTCACATATAATAATAGCTGGCACGCCTCGATCATGATGGCACCTTATGAGGCATTGTATGGTCGTCGTTGTAGGTCCCCTTTGTGCTGGGACGATTTGTCTGAATCTATTGGTACGGAACCTGATATGTTATTGGCAGCCCGCGAGAAGATTTCCCTAATCAAGAGCCGTCTATTAACGGCCCAAAGCCGCCAGAAATCATACGCAGATAATCGTCGACGACCACTCGAGTTTGAAGTTGGTGACCATGTACTGGTCAAAGTATCTCCTACTAGAGGTGTTTTCCGATTCGGGAAGAGAGGCAAATTGAGCCCAAGGTATATTGGTCCATTTGAGATCCTGGAACGAGTAGGCGACCTAGCCTATCGTTTAGCATTACCACCAGCTTTGAGTCGGATTCACAACGTATTCCATGTGTCTCAGTTAAGGAAGTATGTTGCTGATCCAAGTCATGTTATTCAATTCGATGAGGTCGAAATAGCCGACGACCATTCGTATGAGGAACAGCCTGTGCAGATACTCGAGAGAAGAATTAAACAGCTGAGGAACAAGACGATTCCCTTATTAAAAATTCAGTGGTCAAGACATGGCGTCGAGGAAGCTACTTGGGAGACTGAAGATAGCATGCGAGAGAGATACCCCGAACTGTTTACCCCTTAGTTTCGGGGACGAAACTCCTTTTAAGGGGGGGAGTATGTAATACCCTCGCCTTTAATATTGTATTTCATGATTTAAGTTAAGTATTTTCGCACCATATCTGTGATGTTGTAGCAAGTACCGAATTATGTTAAATTGGATTCATGGTCATTCATACTATATTAGTTGTTGGGTGATATTGCGAGAATTCCATTTATGATTGTTATAGTACTTAACGTCGTTAACATGTATTCTTAACGTCGCTATGTAGGCCGCCTTACGTCGTAATATCGATGCGTTAACGTCGTAATGCGGAAGATCCTCCGGCAATCCGCCTTTCGGCGGGTGGGGTCGAGCAAGGGTAGGTGGTCGGGAGTCGATCGCGACGGCCAGTCAACGGCTATTACGTGCGTAATAGTTTGCTGGTTACGTGCGTAGCACTGCGTGTTTTTAGGCGGGGAGATTTGATGAAATTGGTTACGTACGTAATGATCATGAGATTACGTACGTAAAGGCTATAACGTACGTTAACCACGTTCGTTAACGTACGTAATGTCAAGTTCAGATTATAAATGTATGACTTGCCATTCACTTCCTACTCAACCTCTTTCAATCTCCCAACTTAGGAACGATTCCTTTCCCTTCCAAATTCATTTCTAAGCCTTCCTAACTTGTGTTGGAGCTTCAACACTTGATTGGTGACTTGGAGAGCTAGAGATTGAAGTGTATTCCTTGGAGTGTTGGTGTTGTTCTTCATTTTAAGGTTGGTCTTTCTTTAACTCATATCAATTCCATGCTTATGATGATGTTAGTAGATAAATACTTCACATAATGTTAGTTTAAACTAGTGTAAACATGATAAGTTAATTGAATCATATTCAAACCAAGTGAAGATTAACTTTGAAGGTATTAGTGTTACTTCTTGATGTAAATAACTTCATAATGTGATTGTGTTGATAATGATATACATAAAACCTGAGGTATAGCATGATAATCGGAAGTTGATTTTAGTCTCAATACTAGGAACATGTTAGGGATGATATCCTTAATGATTAAAAGTAAGAAATGTTAAATTGGTCTTGAACATTCTATTGATTCTTGAAGGTAGTATGGAACCATGATTTTTGGCCTCTAAAACCTTTGTAATAAAATTGTTGGAAAGATGATATTAATCCTTTGTAGATGATCTTTGTTAGATGAATGAAGTTACTTCAAAAATCTCAAGTATGCAATGATATAACTAGGCTTTTAATAAATTCTTCAAAGTAAAACAATGAATGTTGATATAAGGAAGTTGTAATCTTCATATGTTCGAATCTATCGATTTCGTTAAAGGGCGTTAATCGCTACATTGATAGGTTGATAATGTTCTTTAGAGAATTGTGATGATACAAATGCGGTAGATGAATAGCCGAATTCCATTTCATTAATCCATGCATGTCAAGTGGCGTAAATTAAGATGATGTTCTTAATTCACTAAAAACTTAAACTTATGTTTCATATAGTAATCAAGTTTTGAATGAAATCGTTGGTAAATAATGAAGAATGTAATTAAACACAAGTTATATCGTAATTGGAAGTGTCGATGATTTGAAAAAGATATTTTCATGATATTGCATAAATAATAAACTAGACATCAAGAATTTGACATTAAGGTTAGAATATGTAATGATCAAGATAAACATACGATGATTTGTAATAAGAACATTAAAATGATCGATAGGATAATCGATTTGTGAATATTGTTTATGCGATAATACCATTATAAATGCGAATGTGTTGTTGAATGAATTATATTTCATTCAAGGTTGCTTGTTCACGTAAGTATTGTTAGACGAGGATACCGTTCGTTTGACCATTCGAGGAAGGATTATTCGTCTACGGAATTGAGGCAAGTTATCTTGCTTGGTTATAATGATGTGTGGATTCTTATGATGATTATGCATTTCGTGTATATGAAACACCTATAAACTTGTGTCTTGTGACTTGAGGTTGTTCTTGATGATGTCCCGTTTTCATCATGGAATTGTATACCCAAATTCGTACTTTTGGACCCTTGATATCGTTGAGCTTTGTTGATACTTCGGTGAGTTGTTCGATTTCTTGGAAAAAAGTGTAATTCGTTGAGTTTCGTTGTCATGTTGTATCGTGACATCTCTGGAGTCATATCTGCGCGCCGATTGGTTATGTGTAGGATTTTTAGCCGGGCACTTGATGATCATGCGTGGAGGTTTTTCCGCATTTAGATCGTGCACACGAGACGTAGTTCGTGAGGCTAATTAGGTACATTGTCCCACGTATATTCTGGATTCCGTATACGGGGTGGACATGTGCACGGACACATTTCCGGATCGGGCGTACTGTGACGTCCGTCTTGAGCCATAGTATATGGTCGTTCGTATATTTGGTTATCTTCGACAGTTGGGACTGATTGTTTATACGCCTTCGGGGTATATTCAGTAGTCGGTGGATTTCTTTGAAATCAGTATATATGAATTGTATAATGTCATGAGAATTATTATCATGTATAGCTGACCCTGTGGTTTGGGGCGAAATACTTGTATTTCAGGGCGAGGAAAGGGCAAGGCACAGGAGGAGCACAATGGCGACGGAGGATTCTGATGTATGCTATTTCGGGGGGCCCGAGTCTTTTGGTTGTTCGGTTATGTTTTAAGCGTGACTTTTGTTTTATTTTTTGTGTCGGATGAATGTACTAAAACTTGTTAGGTACTGCCCATCGTCATATGGTCTGTACCGTGTTTGGATCCTGTGTATGTTTGCTTATATTTAAAAATATGAATAACTCATACTCCACACCGGGGTTTTGATAAATATTGTGGTACGGTGCCACGTTGTCAGATTTTAAGTGTATATTGTGATATTGCCTGGTGGGTCCCAGGGGGGATCCACGGCACTGTAATAGCCACTGTTTTTGGGCTGTTACATATTGAGCCAACACAACAATCACAACAAACAATCATGCTCATGACCCCGTGATCGCTTGTCACGAGTCTCCGTAGGTTCAACAACGCACACAGATTGAGCCAACACAAAAATCACAACAAACAATCATGCTCATGACCCCGTGATTGCTTGTCACGAGTCTACGTAGGTTCAACAACCTACACGGATTGAGCCAACACAAAAATCACAACAACCAGTCCCAACCCCATGAACCTGTGTCACGTGTCACCGTAGAAACCGTCGAACCCGTACGGTTGGACGTACTGTGTCCTGACCCGCACGATGGGACCTCAGCACCACATACTAAGTTCTGATCCCATGGACCTGTGTCATGAATCCTCGTAGGCTCCGTCGAACCCACACGAGTGAACTTAGCATCACAGCACACAACATTGACATTCACATCATAGCAATACGTTCACGATCAATCCGTCACATTGTCTATCACAACTTCACACAGCTAGCACACATAGCACAACCTCAACAATCCAACCACCAACATCAATAACACAAGATAAAGCATAAATCATAATTGAAGCACAACCACGTGTACAACCAACCAACAAGATTATCACGACCCTACACACATAAAACAACACACAACATACAATACACGTCCAAGCGTAAAATAAATTTGACACAATCGTTGAGTATGAACAACCAAGTCCAAGATATACATCTCAAAGTTAAACATTCAAGGTTATCACAACTAACTACAAAGCATTCATTTCAACACGTAAGTCATAGTCACAAGGTACAAAACTTATAAGCAAGATACTTGCCTCAATAGTCGAAACCCGAATATTCCTACGAACACGACACAACCTGGAAAACCCCGAACACCTACAATACTCCGTGAAATACAACGGAAACACGATTACTACGAGTATAACAAATGAAAACAATGGAAAACACGATCAAAAACTGAAGGGAACCCTCTGAGACATTTAATCGGACTTCAATGTTCAAGGTTTCCTTAGGACACCAAAAATTCCGATTGGGTTCCAACGAACTCAAAATACAGATATACACTCCGTAGAACATACTTACAATACTCAATAACATCATCCAAACCACCAAAATCGAACGAATCATTGAAATCAAGAAGAAAATATCAAAGGTCAACCCTAGGAGATTACAAAAAATTACCTTCGATCCGAATGAACGAATTAGAGGATGGTATTAGACATGAATTAAGCTTGCCAAATTAATGAAGATTGATTCCCCAAGCTCAAAAATCCTCCATGACCCCAAAAACCGTGAAGAGAAACAAAAGGGGAAGAAAATGGAGTTCTGCCCCGAAAATGAGGCTGCCACTGATTTATATACCAGTGGCATGTTACGGTCGTAACATGCACACCTTACGGCCGTAACTCTTCATCCTTACGGCTGTAACACCCAGGACTTATGGTCGTAAGTATCCCTCTAGACTACTGTCCAAAATACGAACATTCATTACGGCCGTAACAACAACTGGTTTACGGCCGTAACACAGGACTCGCTATGGTCGTAATAAAAGATACTTATGGTCGTAATGAGCAACACATACGGCCATAACTCATAACTCTTACGGCCGTAACACCACTACTGAACACAGTAGTGAATCTCAACGACTCCGACAGTCAGGTCGGGCACTCGACAACGTCCCGGTTACTCAAATGCACCAAATCAATAACAAACACGCTACGAGGCGTAACGTACAATACCTCAACACATACACAATCAAAAAGACATAAATGACAACAAGTCATCCTCAACTAAAAATCACTACAGGATAGTAACACACAGAGTATCACGTTAGAAATCATTCCGATTTAACGTCAACAAGAAAAAATATCCGGCGTAAAAACACAAACAATACAAGATAACGGAAAATGAAAATACCAGATATTACATGAGAAACCATCCTGATATAGTATCGGCAACCCCTGAAAGACCCTACAGGTGTAAGTACTGGTCCTACTAGAGTTTATTCTGTGATCTAGCTTATTGGAGTAAGTTGGTGATTAGGAATACCTAGATGTGATGCAAATAGAAAAAAATATTTATGAAAGTGTTGTCGGTACAATGTCATGTTGGGAGGTAAGTGTTAGAGTTGTATACTGCAAAGCTTACTTTATGCTTGTATTACCTTATTTCCCTGTAACTATCTATGAGAATATTAATTACATTTAATCATATATTTTGCATATCTATTCACGTTATGATTATGCAAATAAAATATCTAATTATTTTATATTGTAGATAATGTGGTGTATTGGTGTCACACGGAGGATCACATTATCGATTTCTTATAAAATAATATAATAGTTCATAAATAATTATTAAACAAATTATATGAAAGGCTGTAGTGTATGCTTGAGATTAGTTGGTCTTGACTATTAGCATGCATTAGCGTATTTGCATACGTTGAACTGGATCGAAGTGAGATAGTGTCTTCTGTACTGACTATAAGAAGAACGTGAATATCGGATAATTATCATTACTTAATTCTAAGTATATAATATTTAATTATGTATTTATAATATTTATTGCTTTAATTTACCAATAAGCTTCGTATCTTGGGCAATAATATTATTTATATGATAATTATTATTATTACTATAAATCATGTCAAAACTCGTGCGGCTTGATGATGTCCCCTTGAAGAGCTCGATAATGATTATTATATTGAACCCTGCATGTGGATTAATTCTGATATAATAATAAATTTCGAGTAGTACTACTCTTGGATAAGATATTAATTAACTAAACATGTTAGCACCTTAAATTAACTAATGGACATTCGATATCTTAAACACGAGAAATAATATATTTAAATAAGGAGCTCGATTTCATAAATTGGGATTTGGGTTGGAAGTGCAATATTAATTATTTAATGGATTGAATTGATATTAGTGAACTCAACCATATCAGCAAATGGATTAATATGGAAAGTTGGTTGCATTAGGAGTCTTAACTCTAATCCTCCTTAAGATCCTAGAGTAGTCCAAAGCCTATAAATAGGATAAGGGAAGGGTTGGCCGCGGCATCACATATCCTACATAAGAGTTTCGATTTTTCTTCTTACTGTTTAATTATGGATCTTGACTTGTGTCTTTGATTTCACAATTGAGATAACACTTTAATTCTTGTTGCAAATCGGAATTACTTTAAGAAAAGAAAATCGGGAGCTGTGAGGAACTTGGTTCGGCCGATCCACTTTTATTGTCCAAGTAAGATTCGGTATCTCGTTGCCCACACAACGTCTGAATTAAGGCGGATCATACTCTAGAAGATCTAAATGTAGATATACAAGAAGATCAAGAAGCAAGCAACTACTACGCTTAAAAAGGTAATATCCTACGACCTTTGATCGAGATTAAGATATTGAATTTACCAACATCTTTTTTCATAAATAATAAATAATATTTAAATTGCTTATTAATATTAATAGTTAATTAATTAGCATGCCTAAATAGGTTTTGTGCTCGTAGATGTGTAAAATGCTTTTATCAAAATTTTTCCCAACTTCGCTTCTGCTGTTTTTTATTTCCAGCAATTGGTATTAGAGCCATATTTTAGGCTTTTGCTAGTTTAATTAATTTTGGTGATTAATTGATAGCAATTTAAATATTCCTGTAATTTGATGTTGGAGTATTTTGCTAGATGTGTTCTTGCATGGAATATGATCCAATTATCATAGTTATGTGAATAATTAATTTTATTATTTATGCAATTGTTGGTTTGGCCCGGTTTTGAGGCATGTAATGGTTTTCCCGTGAGAAAAAACTTGATTAAATTCTGTAACACCCCCAGATTTAACCGGGAATATTACAGCGCCGTGGGCCCCGAGATGGAACCCACAAGGCTGAAGGAAGTTTTCGCAAACATATACAAATGCCCAAGAGGCCAACGGCGGTACTATCTTTTAAAAATTCACAAAGACTTAAAACTCTATTTATCAAAAACCGTCGTAAAAACTCATTTGAAATCGCAAGGCCAAACTGTCGACACTCAAAAGTTTAGAAAATGATTTCAAAAGTAACCTTAGTTACCAGATACCAAAAGAGCATTTCAAAATACTCACGCAGCGGAAAAAGACCAACCATAAAGATACTCTAGCAGCGGAATACAAGAACCAATCAACAAACTCAATGCACAAAACATGTCCTAGCCAGTATCCTCCGGAAAGCTCATCTCTTCACGACCGCTACAAGCTCGATACTCCAAGAACCTAAAAAGAAATCCCACGACGGGGTCAGCCATGATATCCAACAATGATAACCGTCACAATATATTAATAATTACATACCAATGAGAATACAACATAAGAATACGACCAATGTAATCTTATCGTCATAACCTTACCAAAATTCACATCTCGCACAGTGCCCAAGGTTCTCAAAACATCATCATAACTCACTGTTATGAAATCTATTAACTCTGTCCAATCCAAATCCGTCGGGTAACATCATCACATCTCGACACGAAAACCAATTGCCCATCAAAGACAAATACCAAGGGAAATACGGAACATACCTCAAGATGCACAATCTCATGACACTCATGTCAGTCCAATCCGAGATCAGATCAAAGCACATACAAACACGGTCCTAACATAAGACCTACAAATGCATACTCATGTGACAACGTCAATATGCTAAAAAAGAATAACAATATATACTCAATGGCAATCCCATGATCCAGCGCCCTCGGCATAGATCCCAAGATGATCCTACAAGATCAACACGAGGTGGATAACCAATAATATACATACAACAACACAACACTGGGTAATCCAACGATCCAGCGCCCTCAGCATAGATCCCAAGATGATCCCATCGGACCAACACGAGGTGGAAAACCCGTCCAATGATCCAGCGCCCTCAGCATAGATCCCAAGATGATCCCGTCGGACCAACACGAAGTGGACATCTGATCCAGCGCCCTCAGCATAGATCACACGATCCCATCGGATCAACACAACACAAACAACATAATTATGCATACACATATGCAAATCGAAATGTTCATCAACATGAACAATAGAGCATGAACGACAATATGACAAATCCACTAAGACGACCTCATGTTCGACAACATGAATGACAATATGCATGATCAAATCACTAACACTAACTGAATCGATATAAGATACTTGCCCCGAGTCCTTCGGGAGAAATCTCGATATCAAACCATCACCTGACGATTATCCGCAATGCTCGGCGATCCAAACGTACCATGGACTACAGATGCTCATATCCTCGTCTTTACCATAATGTAACCTCGATACCCGAATATGCCAATAACCGAAATAAATCACATACATTATGATTTAACTCCCAAAATCGGAATGACAACATATAATCATTGCTATATGTATTATAAACGAAATGAAACTGAAACCATTCATTAAACATTATAACTGAGCAAGTAATAACTTGCCTCGATACCGATACCACCAAGCTGCTACCGAACACATTGCCTTTGTCTACAAGCTCCTCAGCCCCGATCTAAAGCAATACAATGGACATACTCGAACACGACCGCCATATCCGGTTATAATCACCGATCAATAATCTCAACCTATCGAAGAAATCAAATAACACATATCCGATAACAATCAACAACTGACAAAACTAACCAATCGAACTCAACGGTTCAACACAACCTCGAATAAACACAGTCAGAACCAACCAAGTCAAACCATCACGAATTATAATCAAAACACAAAAATACTACACTGTCTGCCTACTTAGCGCACGTTAAACGCATAACGTAGCGTGCGCTAAGTTGTCCCGTTAGCGTGCGCTAGCCAGTAAGCTTAGCATGCGCTAATGCTGTTCAGTGGCATGCATTCCAAACATCGACTCACATCTTGCGACTACGAATCTGAATGAAGGGAGACGTAAATCTCCATATTTCTTGAAGATAAACGACCCCATAATTATCACCATGATCATGTCAATGTCCATATATCAATAACAACATCAACAATCAAACCGACTCGATAACAAGGATCATATCATGCTAAATCTGGAATTCAACCTAGTATCATGATTCATCTCATCTAAATCGACCAATATAATTACCAAGATTCAGAATTCCCTCTTAGATCGGGTTAAATGAATCAACATCCTTATAGTATGAAGAATCTTAACTAACATCCGAAACTCTTATCAAAATTCCATTGAATCTCATATAACATCATCATATGATTATCCAACATGCTCCTTACAGGAAATCATCCAAGAAAAACGAACCATTAACAAAGGAATACGAAGATTACCTGGTTTAGACGAACCAAATAGAAGAACACTAGAACTCCATCCAAAGAATCATGAACATCTTGAAGAACAAGGCTTGAATCCAAGCTCTCAATCTAATGTTGTCAAAGATTATCATTATACAGTGTTTGGGAACCTCAAATATATCCCAACTCTCTCTCTCTCAACTGAAAGAAGAAAAATGACGAAATGCTTCTCATCACCCTTCTGTCCCCTTTTATAATATTCATTACTAGCGTTCGCTAACATCTCATGTTTAGCGTGCGCTACCGCCTTAGCGTGCGCTAACTGACTTTGTTAGTGTGCGCTATCAAAGCCCAGAGTCTACTGCCTTGCTTCGTAAACTAGCTTACATACGTAATGCCCATGCATTAACGTACGTAAAACATCCTGCTTAGCGTACGCAAGTCATTTACCTTAGCGTGCGCTATCCAAAGTTGACTTGCTACAGTACACACCTACCACTCGTGCCCCCACATGCCGAAAGCATCCGCGATTATCGGGATTCCTTTGACCGATCTGGAATTAGCGTGCGCTAACCATACAGTTTAGCGTGCGCTAGCCCTACATGACAAATACCCGCTGACCTTAGCTGGACACGCGCGCAAGTGGCCGGGTCCACCCGCCGAAAGCTAAGATTCCATTATTGGCGATCTGATGTTAGCATGCGCTAACCAACATACGTTAGCGTGCGCTAACTGAATATAAAAATCAACCTGGGCCTACCTGTCGGCCACCTTCCAGAACTAACCCAGCAAGTCGTTACGTACGTTAGGGGTCCTCCTTAGCGTACGTAACCGAACCTCTTAACGTACGCTATCAACACTTCGTAGCGTGCGCTATCTGTACCCAGTAGCGTGCGTTAATGAACACTTAGCCATTTTCCGCAATTTCTGTCCAACATCTTGTCGTACCAAAAACGAACATCAGACACACTGAACACAAACACTGAATCCAATAATATTCTTATACGATAAACTCTATATCGAAAGTACGATAATCTGATACACGATATCCTCAAATGTAACTGTCGACCAGATACGGCAAGTATACCGATACTGACATGTCAGTCCTTTATTTATTTTATCCCTACTGTACAGATTCCACGCTATACAATATAACTCGGATAAAATAATATCAAACAACAGTAGTAGAAATTCCGGATATTACATTCTACACCACTTAAAATAAGTTTCGTCCTCGAAACTTGCAATCCGTCATAAAACAAACAAACATACCTTTCAACCCAAAATATCCCAAAACCATCACGACAACGATCAATTATCGTCATCACCGAATAGCCAAACGAGCATACTTACAAATACGCAGGGCGACGATCTCCTGAGATACTAGCAAGCGATCTCACTGTACAGTCTCAATACGCTTACAATCACAATTCCTTGAGTCTCAACAAAATATATCATCTTCGGATGAACAATCTGCCCGAATCAAATCCTGTCTGCCTGATTACATAATCAAGTCCCAATTCCGATAAGACGAATAATACACAATACATCTGCGAAACAACCGCCCAAAACAATGACACGAATCCCGAAACATCAACACAAAATCCGAACGCTCAGATGATCACCAACAATGATCAACAATCAATTGAATTTATCATCGACATGATAAATTCCCATATGACCAACCAGAGGTCAAAACACAATCTAGAATATCATTAACATGATAAACTCCAATATGACCAACCAGAGGTCAACGATAATCGAGAATACCTTCAAACGGTAAGCTCCAGCACGATTAATACAGATCCACAGAAACAGATATACGAAAAAGCAAAATTCTCAAAATGACACACGAATCACATACAGTGATTCCCAACGAAACACAACCGACTGGTGAACATACCCCTCGACATACGAACAACCAATCACAAACCGACGAACATATCTAATCATACAGGGAGTGGGAACGACCACTCAATATCCAAAACAACCAGCATGGGGTCGCCATCCCCAAATCTATACTTACAACGAAATCCTTCAAATTCACTATGGCAAAAAAAATCACACTACTACCATACCAATGGAATCACATAGCACATATGTCCCGATTTCAACAAAATCCCAAGTTCCAAAATCATATTCCGTGCATGATACAACACGCCGCATATTCCTCTTATCTGATCAATCAACCGATCATCCCTGGATAACCAAACTACCATACCAAAGTTCGGATCCCTATTCATCGTTCCACATTGATATATTATCCAGTTCGTGAGTCACACTCACAACTTCACCATGATATGTAATATACACTAAATGCGTATGGTTATTAATCACATTTTCAAAACCAGTTTGAAATCCAATAATCTTGTCACGAAGACAATTTTCGAAAGTTCTTTTCAAAATTTCCAAAACTCAAAACATAAATTTTCGTAAGACCACGAAATCAATTTTAAAAATTAAATCGGCTTGCTGGTGCCAAGTTCTCGATAAAAAAAAATTTCGGAAACATACGTTTAAATAAAATGGAATTTATGCAAATGCTTGTGCATAATCCCTACTCATGTATACCACTTCGGCTCGTCACCAATATCCACTGATATTCCATCGGAAAACCACACGATAGAGTTCTAAAATCTCAAATATAAACTCCGACTAAAAACTCCTTTCCATATATGACTCGCAACGTCAGTCATTAACCCATCCTAGATCACCTTAAATATGATATGACAAAATATTGAAACGAATCAATACAGTGAAAGACTTCCCGATAAGTTTCATTTGAACAAGTAAACTAAAACCACGAAAGGCAGAAACGAAATAGATAAAGATTGATAAAGTGTTTTATAATTCTCGGGGGTTTTAGAAAACAGCAAAGCTTTCTTTTGAAACATTAGGGTCTCAGCCCGTATCTCGTTCCGCATTACAAGAAGTTTAAAAAGTAGGAAACTCTTTTCGGACCCCAAGTCCTGAGTTATAAAACCATTTCAAAATTGATTGGGTCTCGACCCAAAAATCATTTTCGTAAAACATCCGTGAAATATTCATTTTGAAAAGTATCATTTTCAAATGCTCAAAAGCAGTTCATATATCTCAAAATGAATTAACATGCTACATGTTCTTCTCAACCATGCACAATATTTCTCCCAAATGCACAATTCGTTCCAAAATCTAACCAACATACTGATTTCCAAAACCATAGTTTCTCAAGATCATCAATCCTGTCCCACTCTGACATCTCATACTGTGAAGCATAATATTCTGCTGAATCTCAAAGCATATCGACTTAGAACGGCAGTAAATCTCAATGCAATTCAAAAATCCAAAAACTTACAGATCGTGAAGCCGATGATTCCCCGTGATACTGGCACATGTCTCGACTCAAGAAAAATACTCGACACAGATATTTTCAAAACACACGTTTGTCAAATCAGTTCGACTCAAGAACACAATACATCTCATTCCAGAGAATCTCGTTAACACCATTTGGAAAAGTTATAACAAGCCCAGTACGATACTGGCAAATCTGATAACGCACAAGCCTGAGTGAACGACAAAGACTCACAGCTCTAATATTTGTCAATCGACAACTCGAATGACGCAACAAAAATGTGACCCAACTCGACCTGAATGCCTAGGTTTTCTCAACCTAAGCTCTGATACCATATTATGTAACACCCCCAGATTTAACTGGGAATATTACAGCGTCGTGGGCCCCGAGATGGAACCCACAAGGCTGAAGGAAATTTTCGCAAACATATACAAATGCCCAAGAGGCCAACGACGGTACTATCTTTTAAAAATTCACAAAGACTTAAAAATCTATGTATCAAAAACCGTCGTAAAAACTCATTTGAAATCGCAAGGCCAAACTGTCGACACTCAAAAGTTTAGAAAACGATTTCAAAAGTAACCTCAGTTACCAGATACCAAAAGAGCATTTCAAAATACTCACGCAGTGGAAAAAGACCAACCGTAAAGATACTCTAGCAGCGGAATACAAGAACCAATCAAGATACTCAATGCACAAAACATGTCCTAGCCAGTATCCTCCGGGAAGCTCATCTCTTCACGACCGCTACAAGCTCGATACTCCAAGAATCTAAAAAGAAATCCCACGACGGGGTCAGCCATGATATCCAACAATGATAACCGTCAAAATACATTAATAATTACATACCAATGAGAATACAACATAAGAATACGACCAATGTAATATTACCGTCATAACCTTACCAAAATTCACATCTCGCACAGTACCCAAGGTTCTCAAAACATCATCATAACTCACTGTTACGAAATCTACTAACTCTGTCCAATCCAAATCCGTCGGGTAACATCATCACATCTCGACACGAAAACCAATTGCCCATCAAAGACAAATACCAAGGGAAATACGGAACATACCTCAAGATGCACAATCTCATGACACTCATGTCAGTCTAATCCGAGATCAGATCAAAGCACATACAAACACGGTCCTAACACAAGACCTACAAATGCATACTCATGTGACAACGTCAATATGCTCAAAAAGAATAACAATGTATACTCAATGGCAATCCCATGATCCAGCGCCCTCAGCATAGATCCCAAGATGATCCTACAAGATTAACACGAGGTGGATAACCAATAATATACATACAACAACACAACACTGGGTAATCCAACGATCCAGCGCCCTCAGCATAGATCCCAAGATGATCCCGTCGGACCAACACGAGGTGGAAAACCCGTCCAATGATCCAGCGCCCTCAGCATAGATCCCAAGATGATCCCGTCGGACCAACACGAGGTGGACATCTGATCCAACGCCCTCAGCATAGATCACACGATCCCATCGGATCAACACAACACAAACAACATAATTATGCATACATATATGCAAATCGAAATGTTCATCAACATGAACAATAGAGCAGACAATATGACAAATCCACTAAGACGACCTCATGTTCGACAACATGAATGACAATATGCATGATCAAATCACTAACACTAACTGAATCAATATAAGATACTTGCCCCGAGTCCTTCGGGAGAAATCTCGATATCAAACCATCACCTGACGATTATCCGCAATGCTCGGCGATCCAAACGTACCATGGACTATAGATGCTCATATCCTCGTCTTTACCATAATGTAACCTCGATACCCGAATATGCCAATAACCGAAATAAATCACATACATTATGATTTGACTCCCAAAATCGGAATGACAACATATAATCATTGCTATATGTATTATAAACGAAATGAAACTGAAACCATTCATTAAACATTATAACTGAGCAAGTAATAACTTGCCTCGATACCGATACCACGAAGTTTCTACCGAACACATTGCCTTTGTCTACAAGCTCCTCAGCCCCGATCCAAAGTAATACAATGGACATACTCGAACACGACCGCAATATCTGGTTATAATCACCGATCAATAATCTCAACCTATCGAAGAAATCAAATAACACATATCCGATAACAATTAACAACTGAAAAAACTAACCAATCGAACTCAACGGTTCAACACAACCTCGAATAAACACAGTCAGAACCAACCAAGTCAAACCATCACGAATTATAATCAAAACACAAAAATACTGCACTGTCTGCCTACTTAGCGCACGTTAAACGCATAACGTAGCGTGCGCTAAGTTGTCCCGTTAGCGTGCGCTAGCCAGTAAGCTTAGCGTGCGCTAATGCTGTTCAGTGGCATGCATTCCAAACATCGACTCACATCTTGCGACTACGAATCCGAATGAAGGGAGACATAAATCTCCATATTTCCTGAAGATAAACGACCCCATAATTATCACCATGATCATGTCAATGTCCATATATCAATAACAACATCAACAATCAAACCGACTCGATAACAAGGATCATATCATGCTAAATCTGGAATTCAACCTAGTATCATGATTCATCTCATCTAAATCGACCAATATAATTACCAAGATTCAGAATTCCCTCTTAGATCGGGTTAAATGAATCAACATCCTTATAGTATAAAGAATCTTAACTAACATCCGAAACTCTTATCAAAATTCCATTGAATCTCATATAACATCATCATATGATTATCCAACATGCTCCTTACATGAAATCATCCAAGAAAAACGAACCATTAACAAAGGAATACGAAGATTACCTGGTTTAGATGAACCAAAAAGAAGAACACTAGAACTCCATCCAAAGAATCATGAACATCTTGAAGAACAAGGCTTGAATCCAAGCTCTCAATCTAATGTTGTCAAAGATTATCATTATACAGTGTTTGGGAACCTCAAATATATCCCAACTCTCTCTCTCTCGACTGAAAGAAGAAAAATGACGAAATGCTTCTCAAAGACCCTTCATCCCTATTATAATATTCATTATTAGCGTGCGCTAACATCTCATGTTTAGCGTGCGCTACCGCCTTAGCGTGCGCTAACTGACTTTGTTAGCGTGCGCTATCGAAGCCCAGAGGCTACTGCCTCGCTTCGTAAACTAGCTTACATACGTAATGCCCATGCATTAACGTACATAAAACATCCTGCTTAGCGTATGCAAGTCATTTACCTTAGCGTGCACTATCCGAAGTTGACTTGCTACAGTACACACCTACCTCTCGTGCCCCCGCATGCCGAAAGCATCCGCGATTATCGGGATTCCTTTGACCGATCTGGAATTAGCGTGCGCTAACCATACAGTTTAGCGTGCGCTAGCCCTACATGACAAACACCTGCTGACCTTAGCTGGACACGCGCGCAAGTGGCCGGGTCCACCAACCGAAAGCTAAGATTCCATTATTGGCGATCTGATGTTAGCGTGCGCTAACCAACATACGTTAGCGTGCGCTAACTGAATATAAAAATCAACCTGGGCCTACCTGTCGGCCACCTTCCAGAACTAACCCAGCAAGTCGTTACGTACGTTAGGGGTCCTCCTTAGCGTATGTAACCGAACCTCTTAACGTACGCTATCAATACTTCGTAGCGTGCGCTACCTGTACCCAGTAGCGTGCGTTAATGAACACTTAGCCATTTTCCGCAATTTCTGTCCAACATCTTGTCGTACCAAAAACGAACATGAGACACACTGAACACAAACACTGAATCCAATAATATTCTTATACGATAAACTCTATATCGAAAGTACGATAATCTGATACACGATATCCTCAAATGTAACTGTCGACCAGATACGACAAGTATACCGATACTGACATCTCAGTCCTTTATTTATTTTATCCCTACTGTACAGATTCCACGCTGTACAATATAACTCGGATAAAATAATATCAAACAACAGTAGTAGAAATTCCGGATATTACAAATTCAATGTATTTTATTTTGTGTAAATAATAATCGAATTTGGAGAAGGCGAAATCACGAAGAAGTAGAGCAGAACCGGGAGACCGGGACTGCTGGACAGCCGCGACCGATAGCAGTACGCGGGCGCTGCCGTCCAGCATACGGCTGCCTGCCGAGCAGCATCGCGCCTGCTGCCGAGGGCCGCAGGCAGCCTGTTCCATGTGATACCCGAGATTTTCATACTTGTATAATTGTAAGTCTTTGCTTCGACGAATAGAACTTGCTAGTCTTATTGACTTGTGACTATTGATATATCGACTAACTCCTCATAATTTTGATTTCCGGCATGTATTGGTTTCGTATTATAGTTGTATAATCCTTTATTGATGATTGTTGAGTTCTATCCTTCGTGTAACGCTTAAATTCAGTCGTAGATGCCTAGAGTCTTATGAATAGACACGGTTTGGTCATTCTCGTACAGTTGGTTCGACTTTGTTCATTCACCATTAGTTCCAGAAAAATTCAAAATTTTTAAAATTTTACAACATTGTAGATAATTGAGTTAGCTTTCCAATAGTTCAAACGGTGAGTCAATCGGAGCCCAGACGAAGGAGTTATGGTCTAAATAGCAGACTATAGTACAGTGACACGACCGTGTCATTTGACGTGGGCCGTGTCGTACTATTTTAGAAAAAAAAAACTTTCTGGATGGGTGACACGACCCATGACCCAACCGTGTCGTTTGACACGACCGGAAAGTGCTCGAATGCTGATTTTCGATCAGGTGAGTATAAATAGCCCTTCTCTCTCATTTCTGAAGTGTTCTAGGGCATTCCACTTCATCTTCCACGAAAAATATCAGATTTGTGCTCCAAAATCAAGCGTAAAATTATTCCTAATATCATTTAATCCGGAAATCAAGGTTGTTCTTGAAGAATCATCTATTTTTCTGGATTAAATTAAGCTATGTAATGGAAGTTCTTCAAGTTTCTCCGATTAATTCTTTCTAGTTCTTGTTTTTAGGATGATTCTTAAGTGTTCTTAAATTCTTAGATGTTCTTGAGTGGTTTGCATCGATTCTAGCGTGGTATAGAATGAATTCTTCAACCATATCATTTCTTATACACTAATGTCCGCTAAGTGCTCGATAAAAATCCCCTTGATTAGAATCGGTAACCCTGATCAGAGTCTTACTATGTTGATCATCTTAGGTTCGAAAATTGGGGATTGACAACTTCTTGTCCAAATTTTACCGAACTTGGTAACCACCGAAATAATCGAGGCAAGTACTATGATTACGTTTATTGTACTTCGCGTGAATATGTGAAAATGTGATTTTGTGAAAATGTGATTTGTGCCATGTGCTTATTGAGTGTGTGCGATCCGAGTAAAACCAGCGAGGGTCCCATGGGATTCGTTAGACTTCGAGTTCCGCGGATCACTCGGTTGGGTTGTACACTAGGTAGGGCCTAACGAGGACTCTCTGGGGTGTGTGTCCCGTGTTGGTACAGTGCCAGTACATCTCGGGAGGATGTTTTGCGATAATGATTATGGTATTGTATTCCGGAATATATGTGATGGCACCGTGGTTTCTGTTGAACATTCTTTTGTTGTACATATTCTGTAATCGTTGTACTTGCACCGACTTCTTGCTGACCCCTTCGGGGGTGGATATACTTTTGTTTATTCAGGTACAGGTCAGTGGGAGAGCCAGCACAAGGCGGACACGAGCTTGGTGGGCAACATTGATATCGTGCACTATTTTGAGTTGATGGTCATATGGTCATGGTCAAAGTCGTGTTTTGGTTTTGTACTCGCGCGGGTACTGTCCGGTGTTGTATGTCATGTCATTGTTGATGGTTAATGATGTTTTTGTATTCCAGTTGTGAACGGTTGTATTGGTTATGATCCTACGGGATGATATGTTGTTCGGTATTGTGATGTATGTCATATTGAAGTTGAAGTTGGTTTTAAATGTGTGAATGTTCCGGTTTTGTTGTAGTTTAATGTGTTTTATTTTGGTCTAAGCCTGGTAGGTTCTCCAAAAAAGAATCTACGGCGCTGTAATATCTCCTTAAATCACGGGGGTGTTACATAATATGGTATCAGAGCTTAGGTTTATGGATACCTAGGCTGTCGATGTTTTGGGTCTGTTAAAATGAGTCGGTTGCTGTCTACGATATCATTGGCGTGCTACCACCCCATGTTGCCTGTGCTGGAAGACTCTTCGGATGTTGGTTATTTATTTCCTTCAGAAGTAATTATCTTTGACATTGTCCAATCTATTGTTGTGACCGTTTCCTTGTTGAACCATTCTCATTCCTCAGTATGTCGAGAGGTAGAGCTATCTGTCAATGCGGCCGAGGTCGTGGCTGAGTAGCCGTATCTGAGTCCGAGATGTCTGTTTCAGACTCGGCATCTCATTCTGTAGCTAGATCAAACCCGATTCCTTCGGGAGGTGCAGATGGAAGTGCAGAGGCCGAAGTGCCTAATGTCCTCCAGCAAGTTGCGACTCAAGTGCACCAATTAGCTCAAGTGGTGCAGAACATTAACACTGGCAGGA
The DNA here is from genome assembly GCA_033398695.1 of Orobanche coerulescens. NCBI lineage: Eukaryota > Viridiplantae > Streptophyta > Magnoliopsida > Lamiales > Orobanchaceae > Orobanche > Orobanche coerulescens. The sequence continues at coordinate 141,496,349 of CM065805.1, read as the reverse complement.
CTGTTGACGATCGATGGCTTCAAGAAGTTATGAAGATGAATCCTCCCAGATTCAATGGTTCCGGTGATGTGAACAACTGGGATCATTAGTTAGTTGAGTTGTAGAAGATCTTTGACGGTATTGGCTGCCCTGAAGCCAAGAGAGTCCCAATTGCTCAATATCTGACAGTTGATGACGCGTCGGATTGGTCGAGAGCTGTTAAGCCCAGGGACCGTGATGTCACTTGGAAAGAATTTAAAGAACTAATGGAAGCACAGTATTGTCCAGCGCCGGTACGGTTAGCAAGAGTTAGTGAGTTCTTCAGAGCTCAACCTGAAGATGTTCCTATTTCCGAAGTAATCAAGACATACAACAAACAGTTAGTGTGTGTCCAAGACCGGGTTAAGGATCAAATAGACAAGATACTTCATTTCGATGCTAGGATGAAACCGGAGGTCCGAAAGTATATGGCGGGCTTTAGGTGTACTACTTTGAGAGAATATCAAGATAGAGCGTTCGCTTATGAGATGGTTACGGTTACGGTTCCTATGGTTTCTAGCTCAAAGAAACCGAAATTTTCTGGTAGTTTCTGGGGCAGCGGATCGCGTATGCCTAAATCTTCTGTGCAGTCATCTGTTGGCTCCCCTGAACCCGGTGGAGGATCGTCGAAAGTTTATTTTAATTGTGGAGTTCCTGGTCATGTCAGTTCTTATTGTTCATCTCGCCCTGTGACTTGTTTTACCTGTGGAAAGCAGGGACATCGAGTGTCGTATTGTGAGAGAGCGAGTAGGATCCTTGCCAAGTAGTCCCCTATTCCAGCGGGCAGCGTCACGGGTCATCCAACTCTGAGTGTCAGATGCGGCAGTGGCAGAGGTAAAACCTAGAATAGGGATGCTCCGAGTGCCGGATCAGCTCCACCCCGATTGTACGAAATGAGACGGACTGATGACGTAGGGACTGCAACTATGTCAGGTATCGTTTATATTTGTATGCATCTGGTAGATGTATTATTTGATTCTGGAGCTACTCATTCATTTATATCATTGTCTTGTGTGAATCTTTTGGGTCTTATTGGCCTCTGTGCATGTGAAACTTTTATTGTTAGACTGCCGAGTAGGGAAAGGATAGTTGGGGATCGAGAGATTGTCAATTGTCCTGTAACCATCGGCGGTAAAGATTGGCCATCTGAGTTGATTTTGATTGATATGAAGGAAGAAGATTTAATTCAGTGTCGATCATTGATCAGGATGGTACGGAATATGTTTTTGAAGGGCAGAAACCCAGTACTTCTGGGAAGATTATTCGAGCCATGAAGGCTATGAAGTTGTTGAACCAAGGTTGTAATGGTTATTAGTGTTAGGCAATGAAAACAGAAGCTGACGGAGTTCAGTTATCTTCTATCCCAGTTGTGAATGAATTTCCAGATGTATTTTCGGATGATTTGCCGGGATTGCCGCCACATTGTGAGGTGGAGTTCGTTATCGAACTAGAGCCTAATGCGGCGCCAATATCCGAGGCATCATACAAAATGGCCCCACCAGAAATGCAAGAGTTGAAGAAACAATTAGGTGAACCGCTGGACAAAGGTTATATTCGGCCTAGTGCGTCTCCATGGGGTGCACCGGTATTGTTCATATGAAAGAAAGACGGATCTTTGCGGTTATCTATTGACTATCGTGAGTTGAATAAACTCACTATCAAGAACAAGTATCCGTTGCCAAGAATCGATGATCTATTTGATCAATTATAAGGGGCTAAGGTTTTCTCGAAGATTGATCTGAGATCGGGATATTATCAATTACAGATTTGGGATTTGGATATTCCGAAACGGCATTCCGAATGAGATATGGGCACTATGAATTTGTAGTCATGCCTTTTGGTTTGACAAATGCTCCGGCAGCATTTATGCAACTTATGAACAAAATATTTATCGAATATCTCGATAAATTTGTGGTGGTGTTTATTGATGATATTTTGATTTATTCCAAGAATGAAACGGAGCATGCCGAGCACTTGAGAACTGTGTTGGGTATCTTGAGGACTGATAAGCTTTATGCTAAGTTTTCCAAGTGCGAATTCTGGCAGAAAGAAGTTGCTTTTCTTGGGCATATAGTATCGGCCGAAGGTATTCGGGTAGATCCTCAAAAGGTTGAAGCAGTCTTAGCTTGGGAGCCTCCACGGAATGTTAAGGAAGTTCGGAGTTTTCTGGGATTAGCCGGTTATTATCGTCGATTTGTCGAAGACTCACTCAGCTATTACAGAAAACTCAGAAGTTTGAGTGGAGTGATTAGTGTCAGAATAGTTTTGATGAGTTGAAGAAGAGGCTGGCTATGTCTCCGGTCCTAGCCTTACCACAAGGAACGGAAGGTTTCGTTATTTATAGTGATGTTTCTAAACAAGAATTGGGATGTGTATTGATGCAAAACGAGAGAGTAGTGGCTTATGCATCTCGGCAATTAAAGCCATACAAGATGAATTATCCCACCCATGACCTTGAGTTAGCCACGGTGGTGTTCGCATTAAAAATTTGGAGGCATTATTTATATGGTTCTTCTTGTCGAGTGTATACGGATCATGAGAGCTTGAAAGATATATTCACGCAGAAGGAGTTGAACATGCGCCAGCGGCGATGGTTGGAATTGCTTAAAGATTATGATCTTGACATTCTTTACCATCCAGGTAAAGCGAACGTCATTGCCGACGCTTTGAGCCGCAAGTCAGTTGTAACACCCCCGAGTTATTCAGGGATATTACAGCGCCGTAAGCCCCGCCGTGGGACCCACAAGGCTAAACATACGCGGAACCACAATTTTTGACCGATAAGGTCTACACACAATGGGATGAAAAACAATACAAAGGTATTCAAAACATAACTAATGTATTCACAAACATCACAACTCGAATCAATACTTCGGCAAACACAGGCCGGAACATCAAGGAAAATGGAAAACAATACTCGAGTATTCAATAGCCAATCCAGTACAACAACACTGAATGGGAAACTCCAAACATAACTGGAAGAAATACACAGTATCACACTTCATGCCGACCCGGTACCTGCCTGTCCGCTCTTCTGGAACCTGAAATACATAAAACGTATTTCCCCCATAAGGGGTTAGCCGTCGAATAGCTAGTGCAAGAATATCAAGTATGAAACACAATACTTCTCGTCAATAAAGTAAATGTAACCGTCAATTCATCAATTCAAGACTAGCATTCCGGAATAACTAAATCTCATCGTACCACATCAAGACGTATATGAATGCCGTAGAAACGGTTCGTTCATATCATACGCCGTTACAGGTAGGAATGCCGTCAAAACGGTTCGTTCATTACATGCCAACAAATACATATATGAATGCCGTAGAAACGGTTCGTTCATATCATGCCATCAATACTTCTTACTTTCAAATTCGAGAACGTACAATCATAATTATATACTTGCCTTTGAGACATCGAGAAAACGAACGGAAAAAGGGGTATGAGATCGGTAGGTCCAAGCACGCGCTTCCGGCACCTAAACGATTCGCAAGGAATATGATAATTAATTATCCATATTCAAATTACACGAAGAAAACCCCGAAACCCGTCTACGATTCGTAAGGATGTACGGATATTCGACTAGAGGTTGGAAAAATCGTCCAAAATCTCACAAGTCCGAAAACGGTACAACACAAACCATAAAATCGTAGGAAAAGCATGCATACGGTATAGATACATCATAATCTCAAGGTTCTCAAGCTTCCAAACGGATAAATCGGACGAATCTACGAAAAACCCCAAAATTCCCAAAAAGTAGGGTTTTAAGGATTTTTACCTTGATTCGGACGTTAGGAGGAATTAGATGTTGAGAAATTCTTGTTCTCCAACCAAGTATGTTGTTGTTATAAGGAAGATTGCTTCCAATCGCCCAAGATCGTCTCTCCCGAGAGATTTCCGTCGAAAAGGAGTGAAGTAGGTGAGAAATGACGAAATGAAAGTCAACTGTCATATTTATATCTGCCCAGTCTAGCGCACGCTACACCACCTTCATTAGCGTGCGCTAGCGAAGTCACCGGATAGTCCAGTGGCTTCTGCAGGCTCCGATAGCGTGCGCTAATCGTTTGCCTCTAGCGTGCGCTAGTCCAAAATGTGGCATTCAGTACTGGAGTCCAGAACTCACTGTCTCTGCCCTGCTCCAACTTAGCGTGCGCTAGCTCTATGATTTAGCGTGCGCTATGCAATAGCTTTAGCGTGCGCTAGCCGAAACCTAGCGTACGCTACCTGATATTCCAGAAAACCTGGCAACTACACTGTCTCTGCTGACCAGCCCGGTAGCGTGCGCTACGGACGGATGTTAGCGTGCGCTACTAACCACGAATAGCGCGCGCTAACAACTCCTAGCGTGCGTTAATCCGTCGATCCGAGAGCGATTGAAATCTTCTCGACTGACTGATCATCTTAGCGCGCGCTACGGCCCCAAAGCTAGCGTGCGCTAATCAAGCAGAATTAGCGTGCGTTATCCTAGGCCTAGCGTGCGTTATATCTCTGGCCCAGAACATTTCCGCAAGGTCTAAACGACATGATCAAAAACCAAACGAGATACGAAACTAAATAACAATATTAACAACATCTCCAAGCATTTACAGAGCGACAAAATAAGGAGGATGACAGAGTCAAACAGTCAATAAAAGTACGGGTATTACATTCTCCCCCTCTAAAAAGAAGTTTCGTCCCGAAACTTAAGAAATAAATAGTTCGGGGTATTCCACCCGCATCTTCTCTTCCGTCTCCCAAGTTGCCTCCTCGACTCCATGCCTCGACCATTGCACTTTAACCAGTGGAATGGTTTTATGCCGGAGTCGTTTCTCGCGACGCTCAAGGATCTTCACGGGTCTCTCCGGAAAGGTAATATCCTCGGCTACGTTAATCTCACTGTAGTCGATGATGTGGCTCGGATCCGGCACGTACTTTCTCAACTGAGACACATGAAAAACACTATGGACGTGACTCAAAGCTGGAGGCAACGCCAAGCGATAAGCTAAATCTCCAACTCTGTCCAAAATCTCGAAAGGTCCGATATACCTCGGACTAAGTTTCCCCTTTTTCCCGAAGCGGAAAACTCCACGGGTCGGCGACACCTTGAGTAAGACATGATCCCCCACTTCAAACTCCAAAGGTCGACGACGAATATCAGCATAAGATTTCTGACGACTGCAGGTTAGCAATCGATCTCGGATAATAGAAATCTTTTCCTTAGTCTCCATCAACATATCCGGCTCCGTTCCAACTAGCTCGGAAGCCTCGTCCCAACACAATGGGGACCTACATCATCTACCATAAAGTGCCTCGAAGGGTGCCATTTTGATCGACGCATGCCAACTATTATTATAAGCAAACTCGATCAACGGCAAGTGAAGCTCCCAATCATTACTCCAGTCTAAGGCACAAGCCCGTAACATATCTTCCAATGTTTGAATCGTCCTCTCCGTCTGTCCATCCGACTGAGGATGAAAAGAAGTGCTCAATCTCAACTCAGTGCCCAACGCCTGATGAACGGCCTGCCAAAAGTGCGATACGAAACGGCCGTCCCGATCAGAAACAATGGTCTTGGGGGCACCGTGTAATCTCACGATTTCAGCAATAAAGGTTCGATCCAGTCTATCCGGTCCCCATGTATCCTTAATACCCAAGAAGTGAGCTGACTTGGTCAACCGATCGACAATTACCCAAATCATATTCATTCCGGCTCGAGTCCTCGGCATGCCAGTAATGAAATCCATAGAGATGTCTTCCCACTTCCACTCGGGAATGGGAAGTGGTTTCAACAACCCCGCTGGTCGTTGATGTTCGATCTTGACTTGTTGACACGTCAAGCACCGTAGTACAAACTCCGTAACATCCTTCTTCATATTATTCCACCAAAAATTGCGCTTCAAATCTTTGTACATCTTGCTCGTCCCGGGGTGGATTGAGTAAGGCGTAGCATGAGCTTCTCGGAGAATTCTCTGTCTCAACTCTAAATCGTTCGGAACACAAAGCCTGCCCTGAAATCTCAGGATACTATCTTCGTGAACCATAAAGCCAGGAGATTTACCTTTAATTACATCTTCCTTCAGTTGAGAAATCATCGGGTCACTCCACTGCTTCCCTTTGATGTCATCAACTAAAGACGAAGTAATTTCGAGAGTACACAGCTGTCCCTGTACTCGTTGAAGCCAAACTTCTATCCCTTGCTCAATTAAATCCTGACGAATTTTAAATGCGAGATGTAAGAACCTCGAGCATTTGAAGAGATGCCGATTTGCGACTCAAAGCATCCGCAACGACATTAGCTTTTCCGGGGTGATAAAGAATTTCCAAATCATAATCCTTTATCAATTCTAACCAACGCCTCTGTCTCATATTCAGCTCCTTCTGACTGAAAATATACTTCAGGCTCTTGTGATCGGTATAAATCCGGCACGGTGAGCCATACAAATAGTGCCGCCAAATCTTGAGCGCGAAGACAATTGCGGCCAATTCCAAATCGTGAGTAGGATAATTCATCTCATAAGGCTTTAATTGTCGTGATGCAAAAGCTATCGTCTTATCATGCTGCATAAGTACACAGCCCAGACCTTGACCCGAAGCATCACTATAAACTGCAAAGCCCTCACTACCATGTGGTAAAGTTAAAATCGGTGCTGAAGTCAAACGCCTCTTCAGCTCATCGAAGCTCTGTTGTCTCTCATCCGTCCAAACATACTTTTTGGTCTTCTAGAGTAATTTCGTAAGCGGCCGAGCGAGTTTCGAGAACCCCTCGACAAACCGACGGTAATACCCAGCAAGGCCCAAAAAGCTACGAACTTCCTTAACATTTTTAGGCGGTGCCCAATCCAGCACTGCCTCAATCTTCTGCGGGTCTACACGAACCCCTTCGGCCGAAATCACATGGCCGAGAAACATAACTTCTTCCAACCAAAATTCGCATTTCGAGAATTTCGCATAGAGATGCTCGGTTCTCAAAATATCTAAAACCAAACGCAAGTGTCGGGCATGTTCCTCCTTATCTCGCGAATATATCAAGATGTCATCGATAAAGACGACTACACACCTGTCGAGGTACTCGATGAATATCTTATTCATTAACTGCATGAACACTGCCGGTGCATTAGTCAACCCAAAAGGCATGACTACAAATTCATAATGCCCGTATCTTGTCCGAAATGCCGTCTTCGGAACGTCAGACTCCCTCACCCTAAGTTGATAATATCCGGATCTTAAATCAATTTTCGAGAAAACTGCAGCCCCTTGCAATTGATCAAATAAATCGTCTATACGAGGTAGAGGGTATTTGTTCTTGATGGTTACTTTGTTCAGTTCGCGGTAGTCGATGCACAAACGTAGTGAACCATCCTTCTTCCTCACGAAAAGAACAGGCGCGCCCCAAGGCGAAGCGCTCGGTCTGATGTACCCTTTTTCCAGAAGTTCTCCCAACTGATTCTTCAATTCTTGCATCTCGGAAGGTGCCATCCGATAAGGTGCTTTAGAAATCGGGGCCGCATCCGGCTCTAAATCCACGGAAAATTTTATCTCTCGATCTGGCGGTAATCCCGGGAGTTCATCCGGAAAAACGTCGGGGTACTCACTAACAACCGGAATCGAAGAGAAATCGATTTCGTTTCCTTCCGTTTTCAAGGCATAACACCAATAGCCCGTACAGCCTTTATTCAAAAGTTTTACGGTCTTCATGGCACTGATAAGCAACTTGGATAGACCCGACTTACGCCCCAAGAATGTATACTCGGATCCGTCTTTAGTCATCATGGTGATAACCTTGGTACGGTAGTTCATAATCGCTTGATGATTATCAAGCCAATCCTCGCCGAGGATCACATTCTCGCCCTCTATATCAACTACAATCAAGTTCGATAACCATTCCATACCGGATATAATCACCGGAAAATCTCTAATCTCCCGTGTTGTTGCCCAAAATATTTATCCGAAGATTAATACTGCTGGAAGACGGACAACAAACAAATGCGGGAGCACTTCCGAGAGAAGATAAATGAAACAAGATTTGCCGGGTTTGTTAGGCCCGGGCTTGAATGCTCTCGCGAGATGTTATTAATACAAATATTCGTGGATACAAGTATTAATTAGAGAAATCTAAGTACAATGAGTGTAAAAAGACTCTGTTGATCCGGCTCTTGAGCGAAGCTCGGTGTTCTTCGTCCCGCCGGTAATCTGCTCGAGGAGAAAAGTAGGGAGAAGTAAGACCAAAAGAAAGCTGTTGCCAAGAGTTGGATGTTAGCCAAGTCTTTGGGTATTTAGCTTCTGTTTTGTGTATGTAATGTCCGAATGCTCGAGAGAAACTCAAGGAAGTGAAGGAGTGTCCAAGTGCGGGTGCCTTGCTTATATAGGCGGGGTCACATCTGTAGTGGCCGATCGCTGCAAGCCATTAAAATAATCTGCCGCGCTGCCGGCCAATATAATAATGTGCCGATCTCACGGGTCGGGCTAAAGTCAAATAAGATCTTGTTGTCGGGCTAAAGTCGAGGAAGAGGCGCCCACGGCTTTGGGCGGTCGATAAGGAGCCATCACGTGTCCGGAGTCGGTCAACATGTGGCCCTACCGACAAGCTTTCGGCGGCTTTGTCATTGGTGGAGGGAATCTGTCAGACTTTGGTCAATGGCCCGGGATTCGCGGATCTTGTCCCGGCCTTTGCACATGGTGCCAGTCCTGGTGCTCGGCCTTTGCCGACTGGATGTCCATCGGTGGTGATCGACATGAGGCGGTCGTCCCTGGATGGTCTTCGGAGGCCGCCATCGGCCAGTGGATGGAGGTCGCCAAGGGGTCGGTCGCCAAGGGTAGATCGCCAGGTGCCGAGAGTCGGTCGATCGCCAAGGGTCGATCGTCGAGTACTGAGAGGCGATCTTCTTGATGTCGATCGCTCGGCACCGGGATTCGTCCTGGGCCCTTCGGTTGCTTGATCTAGCATGTCCCATTTGGGTTAAGGCTCGGTCGCCGGAGTTCTTTGGTCGGCGAGACTTGCCTTGGTCGCTCGCGGTGACTCGGTCGCCGTCCTCCTAGTCGATCGCCGGTCGGAAGGTGTTAAATCTTGACACAACAATTGCCCCGACTTGCTCTATGTTGAAGACATGGGGCGAGGTGGTTCTTCTTGCGATCGTGTCTGGATGAGGACGGGCGATCTGAGTGACTTAGGACTCGGACTTGGGCTATCATGGTCGATTGGCTTAGCTATCTTTCGGTCTCGTACCTGCAAAAACAACATTGGCGATCCCCCATGGAAACTTGGTGGTTTCGCTTGTTTTGAGGAATCGTGCACGATCGCGGAGATCGATGGACCGACCCCATGACCGTGTCTTGATGCACGAAGACAATGAGTGTCCGTGACTCACTTTATTATGAGGGTCCTCTGTTAGTGCGCCTCGCCTTGTTTTTAAACGAAAGGCGTGCGGTCTCGTCTAGAGGAGTCCTTGCGCGGCGGCGTCGGATGAATCAACTCCACGCCCGCGGCTTGTTAGCTCTGCTTCCACCTCGGCCACCATGGAGATGACCGACCTCGACGGTGTACGTTGAGACGGGGTTGTGGAATGAGTCCACGACTAATGTTGGAGAGCCCTCGACTACGCCGGCCTCGTATTTAAACGAAGGGCGGGCGATCTCAGCGAAAGGACCTTGCATGGCCAAGCGGCCGGTTCCATCATTGCCCGGGGCCATGGCTTTATGATGTGCGGTGGAGGCGATCTTATGCCTTAGTCCGTCATGTTATATCTTTGGGTGTAGATGGCGATCGTGTCCACCGGGTTCTTGATGATGTTGCGATCGGCGGAAGGCGCGATCGTCGCTCGGCGGCCGATCGCTTTATTCGTAGGTCGATATTGGCGATCGGGCGGCGGCTAGTCCTCACTTAGAATGTTGGGTGTAGGCGGTGGCGAGTCCTCGGTTCTTACGGATAGTAGCGATCGGGTGGTGGTAGGCGGAGGTCGTCGTGCGGGCGCCGATCGATCTACTCTAGGCCGAGAAGAAGCCTTTGCAGACAGAAATCTGCGGCTCTAGCCGGAAGGCTGCGTAGGTCGTCGGCGGGGTCTTCGTGAGATGCTGAACATAGGCGAAACCACGAAAACCTCTAGGACGGCATAGAGGGCGGTCTCGTCGCTTACGGGCTCGCCGTTGAGGATGATCATGTCAACCGGTCGATGTAGTCAGTCGGACTCTGTTCTCCTTGCTGATTTGCATCATGCGATGGCGACCTTACGGCGGGCGACCACAGTGGCGAAGTGTTCCGTGAAGACGTGCGCCCGGCTCGTTAAAGGCAATGGACCGAGGTGGCAATGAAGTGTACCACCGGTGGGCGAGGTCGTCCGGTGTCGGAGGAACATTCGGCACTGGTCGCGTCGATGCCCCACACCCGGTCATGTAGATGTTGAACTTGTGCAGTGTGCTTGGGGGTCCGATCGCCCTTGGTACACGGGTGTCTTAGGAGGGCGATCGTGTCTTTGCCGGGGTGAGCTCGATGTCGATCGCGAGCGGCTCGCTCGGCGGGCGATCGTCCTCACGGCGCTGCCGGATTGCGGAGCGCCTTCATGTCGTCAATCGACGTTGCATTGCGGCGATCGCCGCAGCTCGGCTGCTCGCGGATCGGCTTTGGGAGGCGGGGCCGAGGCGATCGTGTACCGACCTCCCGGACCCTCTGCTGCCGACATCGGGAATCGCGGCGGGAGCCAGGCGGTGGATCGTGCAGTGGGAGCCGGGTAGGCCGAGCTCTGGTGACGGACACCAACTCCGTCGTCTCGTAGGCCGGGCCGGGCCCGGTCGCGAGTCGGGTCGCGCCGAGCGATCGAGACGAGACGTGCCCCGGTGCCGAGCGCCTCTTGTTGCGGGCGAGAGCCTCTGGCGATTGCTCGGCCGGTGGTGCCTTGAGCTTCCGCTTGATCTTCCGGCGAGAGGCAGGCGTAGGCGGAGGCGCGTCAGTGCACTCTGTCGCTCTGAAGGGACGGCGGGGCCCCTTCGATCTGTTCCTTGGTTCGGAACCGATCGAGCGAGAGGCTCGGGCCGCCTTCCCGGGACGTGGTCGGCGCCTCCGGCGCGGCGGCTACCTTCCACCATCGAGCTGCTCGGGCTCGGGCCAGGCAGAAGTGCAGCCGGGCGGCGGCGGCTTTCTTCGGCGGAGGCGGAAGACATGATTTACGAAGGATTTCTTTGAAGTGCGGTGAGTGTCACTTCAAGTATACTCAGAAACAGTGAGTGTTCTTCGGGACGGTAGGTGTAAAAAATCGAGGGTTGGATTGCCCTCCTTCTAGCGCCAATTGTTGTTGCCCAAAATATTTATCCGAAGATTAATACTGCTGGAAGACGGACAACAAACAAATGCGGGAGCACTTCCGAGAGAAGATAAATAAAACAAGATTTGCCGGGTTTGTTAGGCCCGGGCTTGAATGCTCTCGCGAGATGTTATTAATACAAATATTCGTGGATACAAGTATTAATTAGAGAAATCTAAGTACAATGAGTGTAAAAAGACTCTGTTGATCCGGCTCTTGAGCGAAGCTCGGTGTTCTTCGTCCCGCCGGTAATCTGCTCGAGGAGAAAAGGCCGGGAGAAGTAAGACCAAAAGAAAGCTGTTGCCAAGAGTTGGATGTTAGCCAAGTGCTGGGTATTTAGCTTCTGTTTTGTGTATGTAATGTCTGAATGCTCGAGAGAAACTCAAGGAAGCTGAAGGAGTGTCCAAGTGCAGGGTGCCTTGCTTATATAGGGGCAGCCGGGTCCTGTCCTGTAGTGGCCGATCGCCTGCCGGCCATTAAAATAATCTGCCGACCGCCTGCCGGCCAATATAATAATGTGCCGATCTCCTGGGCTGTCGGGCTAAAGTCCAAATAAGATCTTTGTTTGTCGGGCTAAAGTCGAGAAGAGGCGCCACGGCTTTGGCGGTCGATAAGGAGCCATCACGTGTCGGAGTCGATCAACATGTGGCCCTACCGACAAGCTTTCGGCTGTCAGGTGGTGGAGGAATCATCGAGACTTTGGTCAATGGCCCGGGATTCGCGGATCTTGTCCCGGCCTTTGCACATGGTGCCAGTCCTGGTGCTCGGCCTTTGCCGACTGGATGTCCATCGGTGGTGATCGACATGAGGCGGTCGTCCCTGGATGGTCTTCGGAGGCCGCCATCGGCCAGTGGATGGAGGTCGCCAAGGGGTCGGTCGCCAAGGGTAGATCGCCAGGTGCCGAGAGTCGGTCGATCGCCAAGGGTCGATCGTCGAGTACTGAGAGGCGATCGTCTTGATGTCGATCGCTCGGCACCGGGATTCGTCCTGGGCCCTTCGGTTGGCCAGTCTAGCATGTCCGCTGGGTTAAGGCTCGGTCGCCAGGTTGCTGGTCGGCAGACTTGCCTTGGTCGCTCGGCAGTGACTCGGTCGCCCGTCCTCCTAGTCGATCGCCGGTCGGAAGGTGTTAAATCTTGACACAACATCCCGATTCCCCACAATCCTATCCCCGCTGGGCAGTTTCACGATAAAGGGATCGCAAGCAGTTAAACAAGTTATATTCAGACGGCGTACACATTCCAAAGATATAAAAGAATGTGTAGCACCCGTATCAAAGAGTACACAATTTGGATAAGATAAAACATGGATGGTACACAAGCCACCGCATCGGGCTCGTGCATTCGACGCATCTCATAAACCGAGGTTGTACGAACCGACGCTAGAATTCCCCCTCCGGCATTCGACCTGCCCTGTCCCGGCCCTGAAATTCTGCTTGAGGTTGACCGGTGGGGCGGAAGCCAGTGTCCAAGGTCGATTCGGCTCGGAACAATAAGCCGCTCTATGTCCCATCTGTCCGCACGTGTGACACTTCAATGGTGGGAAGTTGCATTCCCAGCGTGGCACAGGCGGCCACAATTATAGCAAGTCACCGTGCGATTTGTGGTGCCGGAGTAGGGCGGTAGCCCCTCTTTCCTTTATTAGAGCGTGACGATGTCGGCAAAGCGGCTAGTAAATGCGTGACTTCTAAAAGTTGCCACCTTTGGAGCCAGAAAAACTTCCCGCGACTTTCTGCTTCTTCGGTTCTTCAACGGTATCATTGTCGGGGCTCAACATATCATGGGCTAAAGCTCTGTCCTGATACTCTTTCAGTGTGGTACAAGCAAATCCGGCCATATACCGCCGTAAGTCCAAATTCATCCGCATATCAAAATAACGTATCTTATCACGCTCGCTACGCACTTGATCCTTCACGTGGATCAATTGTTGGTTGTACTCCACGATCGCCCGCGATACGGGAATATCTTGAGGTTTAGCCTCGAAAAAGGCTCGGATTCGGCTCTCTCGCACCGGCCAAGGACAAAACTCGGCCTCCAGGAGTTCCTTAAATTCATCCCACGTGGCAATTCGATCTTGTGGCTTGATGACCTTCCACCAGGTAGCGGCCTCCTTTGTGAGGAAATACTGAGCAATCGGTACATTCCTCACTTCGGGGCAATCAACCGCCTCGAAAATCTTTTCCAATTCCGCTAGCCAGTCTTCCCAGCCTAACGGGTCCGTGGCACCGCCAAACTGTGGAGGGTGCATACGAATTACATTCTGAAGTAAGGCATCCGTGTTCGGGTTCGGATTATTCAGCTGAACAGTTTGGGCCAAGATAGTCATCTGAGTAGCTAATTGTTGAAGTGTATTCACCACTACAACGTCCGCGTTATTCCCCTGACCGTCTGACTGGTCATGCTGACTCTCGGTGTCAGGATGCACCGAGTTCGACAAACTGGGGTTGGTCGACCCCGCAACTGAGCTGATGGAAACAGCCGCGCCACGACCTCTTCCACGTCCACGGCCACGACCACGGCCACGGCCCCTACCAGCTGACATACTGAAGAACACACAAGTCACGTAAGCACAATTCAATTACACGTCATCAAAGTGACCGATTCTCACGAATACCAACAAAACGAAGCAAAACAAACAAGGAAACACTAGAAGAGTAAGAGGTCTTACAAGTACCGATCGCACTGTGATGATGGCAAAGTAGTGATACTGCGGACAAATGACAACTCGATCGACCCAAAAGACCGACAGCCTAGGTATCCATAGACCTAAGCTCCGATACCATATTCTGTAACACCCCCGAGTTATTCAGGGATATTACAGCGCCGTAAGCCCCGCCGTGGGACCCACAAGGCTAAACATACGCGGAACCACAATTTTTGACCGATAAGGTCTACACACAATGGGATGAAAAACAATACAAAGGTATTCAAAACATAACCAATGTATTCACAAACATCACAACTCGAATCAATACTTCGGCAAACACAGGCCGGAACATCAAGGAAAACGGAAAACAATACTCGAGTATTCAATAGCCAATCCAGTACAACAACACTGAATGGGAAACTCCAAACATAACTGGAAGAAATACACAGTATCACACTTGCCCACCATCTTCATGCCGACCCGGTACCTGCCTGTCCGCTGTTCTGGAACCTGAAATACATAAAACGTATTTCCCCCATAAGGGGATAGCCGTCGAATAGCTAGTGCAAGAATATCAAGTATGAAACACAATACTTCTCGTCAATAAAGTAAATGTAACCGTCAATTCATCAATTCAAGACTAGCATTCCGGAATAACTAAATCTCATCGTACCACATCAAGACGTATATGAATGCCGTAGAAACGGTTTGTTCATATCATACGCCGTTACATGTAGGAATGCCGTCAAAACGGTTCGTTCATTACATGCCAACAAATACATATATGAATGCCGTAGAAACGGTTCGTTCATATCATGCCATCAATACTTCTTACTTTCAAATTCGAGAACGTACAATCATAATTATATACTTGCCTTTGAGACATCGAGAAAACGAACGGAAAAAGGGGTATGAGATCGGTAGGTCCAAGCACGCGCTTCCGGCACCTAAACGATTCGCAAGGAATATGATAATTAATTATCCATATTCAAATTACACGAAGAAAACCCCGAAACCCGTCTACGATTCGTAAGGATGTACGGATATTCGACTAGAGGTTGGAAAAATCGTCCAAAATCTCACAAGTCCGAAAACTGTACAACACAAACCATAAAATCGTAGGAAAAGCATGCATACGGTATAGATACATCATAATCTCAAGGTTCTCAAGCTTCCAAACGGATAAATCGGACGAATCTACGAAAAACCCCAAAATTCCCAAAAAGTAGGGTTTTAAGGATTTTTACCTTGATTCGGACGTTAGGAGGAATTAGATGTTGAGAAATTCTTGTTCTCCAACCAATTATGTTGTTGTTAGAAGGAAGATTGCTTCCAATCGCCCAAGATCGTCTCTCCCGAGAGATTTCCGTCGAAAAGGAGTGAAGTAGGTGAGAAATGACGAAATGAAAGTCAACTGTCATATTTATATCTGCCCAGTCTAGCGCACGCTACACCACCTTCATTAGCGTGCGCTAGCGAAGTCACCGGATAGTCCAGTGGCTTCTGCAGGCTCCGATAGCGTGCGCTAATCGTTTGCCTCTAGCGTGCGCTAGTCCAAAATGTGGCATTCAGTACTGGAGTCCAGAACTCACTGTCTCTGCCCTGCTCCAACTTAGCGTGCGCTAGCTCTATGATTTAGCGTGCGCTATGCAATAGCTTTAGCGTGCGCTAGCCGAAACCTAGCGTACGCTACCTAATATTCCTGAAAACACAACTACTGCTGTCTCTGTGACGGCCGGCCGGTAGCGTGCGCTACGGACGGATGTTAGCGTGCGCTACTAACCACGAATAGCGCGCGCTAACAACTCCTAGCGTGCGTTAATCCGCCAGTCCAGAGAGCAGTTCGAAATACTGGTTCTGACCTGACTGATCCTCTTAGCGCGCGCTACGGCCCCAAAGCTAGCATGCGCTAATCAAGCAGAATTAGCGTGCGTTAGCCTAGGCCTAGCGTGCGTTATATCTCTGGCCCAGAACATTTCCGCAAGGTCTAAACGACATGATCAAAAACCAAACGAGATACGAAACTCAATAACAATATTAACAACATCTCCAAGCATTTACAGAGCGACAAAATAAGGAGGATGACAGAGTCAAACAGTCAATAAAAGTACGGGTATTACATCAGTCGTGTTGCAGAAATTGAAATTACTTACCTTTCAACTGAAGCTCAGACGAGATTTGATCGATTTGGAAATAGAAGTTTGGCCTCAAATAGCTCAAGGACAATTATGTTTCCTTTAGACTACGTCCTCCGTGATGGAAGATATTAAGTTTAAATAGTTAGATGATCTCTTATTTATGCAGCTTCAGGAAGACGTTGTTAAAGGAAAGGCTCCTGGATTCTTAATCGATGAAGACGGAGTTCTTCGATTTTGAGGTAGAACTTGTGTACCTAAGTGAGATGATCTCAAGCAAGTGATTTTGAATGAAGCAAATTCTACTCCGTACTCGATTCATCCGGGTACGAGTAAAATGTATAAAGACTTGAAGAAAAATTTTTGGTGGCTAAACATGAAGAAGGATCTAACGGAGTTCGTGCCGAAATGCTTGAGTTATCAGCAGGTTAAAGCTGAGCATCAAGTGTAACACCCCCAGAGCCATCCAGGAATATTACAGCGCCGTGGGCCCCGAGATGGAACCCACAAGGCTGAAGGAAATTTTCGCAAACATTTACAAACGCCCAAGAGGCTAACGACGGTATTATCAATTTAAAACATTCGAAGACTATATAAAATCCGTTTATCAAAACCGTCATGAAAACTCATTTGAAACCACAAGGCCCGAAACACCAAAACTCATATGTTTAAGAACATACATTAAGCTATCGCTTACACGTACCGACAGAATAGATTTAGAGAACGATTTCCAAAGTAACCTAAGTTACCAGATACCAAAAGACCTTTTAAAAATACTCACACAGCGGGTAAGGACAAACAATTAGAATACTCTAACAGCGGAATGCAAGAACTGATCAAGAAACTCAATACACAAATACATGCTCTAGCCAATATCCTCCGGGAAGCTCATCTCTCCACGACCACTACAAGTTTGATAATCCAAGAACCTAAAAAGAAAGCCCACGACGGGGTCAGCCATAATATCCAACAATGATAACCATCACATCACGTCAATAATTACATATCAATGGAAATACTAAGTCAGAATACGACCAATGTAATCTTAATGTCGTAACTTTACGAAAATCCATGATTCGTATCCTTAACAATACAATAAGATAATACCGAAATATCTGTACGATATCTCAACAATGCCCAAGGTTCTCAAAACATTATCATAACTCGCGATACAGAAATTATACCAACTCTGGCTAATTCAATCCATCGGATAACGTCGACAATTCCAATACGATAATTGATTGTCCATCAAAGACAAGTATCAAGGAAATACGGAACATACCTCAAGATACGAAATACCATTACCATCACGTCAGTCTAATCCGAGATCAGATCAACACAACATACGGACATGGTCCTAACACAAGACCTACAAATGCATACTCATATGACAACGTCAATATGATCACAACAATAACGACAATGTATCCTTAAGGTAAATCCATAATATACATATGCACAACAACAACACATGGGTAATCCAATGATCCAGCGTTCACTGCCTATATCCCAAGATGATCCCGTCAGATCAACACGAGGTGGAAAACCCGTCCAATGATCCAGCGCGCGCTAGCATAGATCCCAAGATGATCCCGTCAGATCAACACGAGGTGGACGTACAACAATAATGCACAAATGCATATAACAATGATACACAATGCATGACAACAACGATACACGCGTGTATCACAACATGATCGACACGAAATGATAAAAATGATTAGAGTACTTGCCCCGAGTCCTTCGAGAACGATCTCAATATCTAAACCATCACGAACAATTATCCTCAATACTCGACGGTCTAAAGTATCATGGATTGCTGATAATTCATATCTTCGTCTTTATCACAATATATCTCGATATACAAGTATACCAATAACAAAAGTAAATCATATACATTATGATTTAGATTCTCAAAACTCGAATACGATTTATAATCTCAAATCTCCTATGATTACGATTATAAACATTGCTATACGAATTATAAACAAATGAAACGGAAACCATTCATTAAATATTATAAACTGAGCAAGTAATAACTTACCTCGATACCGATACAACGACGAGGAAGTTGTTACCGAATCCATTGCCGTCATCAACAAGTTCCTCGGTCCCGACCAAAGCAATTCACGAACATACTCGAACACGACCGCAGCATACGGTTATAAACACCGATCAATAATCTCAACCTATTACAATAATCGATAAAAAACTAGTTCGACAACAATCAACAATCGATAAAACCAATTCACAAACCCAATGGCTCAGCAATATCTTGGTTAACCACAAGTCTGATCAAACCAACTCAAACCAGCACGAATTCAGAACAACAACACGAAAATACTGCACTTTCTATCTTCTTAGCGCACGTTAATCACATAACGTAGCGTGCGCTAAGTTGCTCCCGTTAGCGCGCGCTAGGCAGTAAGCTTAGCGTGCGCTAATGCTGTACAGATGTATGTTTTTCAGATACCGATCAACATATGGCGATTATCAAGAACACTAAGTGATTCTAAACCATGTTCATGGATATCAAAACAACGAAATACGATATCCTTTAACATATAAACAATCATCCAACTTATAATCCAAGTTTTATATCCATATATCACCTTCCTTAATATCAATACATGAAATATCAAGAACGTAACAACACTTCCTTAATCTTCCATTACTGAGTAATCTTCGACAATAACATCAACATCCGAAACTGAGGAGAAGGATTAATCCACTTATCTCAAGAAAATTAACAACACAATTCAAACCACAAGAATCATATCGATATCTTCATATCAACAATAACATCATCATAATCCGGTAATCCATCTCATAATCATGCTTGTCAATTTGTTTATGTAATAATCATCAACTCTAAAACATCAACATTCAAATCAAAATGAAATCCAAAGATGAAGAGTGATTACCTTTTTGAAGGAATGGATTGAATCCCAAGTTGAATCCATTTCCAAGAATCACCAATGATTTCAAGAACAATGCTTTAATCCATGATTTCCATCTTTAATCTTGTTAAAGAGGATCATCCCTCAGTTTTTAGAAACTCCAAAAGTCCTCCCAAGGTTCTCTCTATCGGTTGCAAGAAGAGAATGGACGAAAATGCTTCATAACACCCTTCTGTCCCTTTATATAAAATACATTACTAGCATGCGCTAACATCTCATGTTTAGCGTGCGCTACGGCTTTAGCGTGCGCTAATTGACTTTGTTAGCGTGCACTATCGCAGTCCAGGGGCTACTGTCTAGCTACGTACATGCGCTTACGTACGTAATGCCCATGCATTAGCGTACGTAATTTACACTCTCTAGCGTACGCAAATCCTTGCGTTTAGCGTGCGCTAATATAAGTTGACTCGTTTGTCTGTATGCTCTGAAGACTGGTCCACACGCTGAAAGTGCTGACGAGGATAAGATTCCTTTTTGTCCAATATACCATTAGCGTGCGCTAACCTTTAGAGTTTAGCGTGCGCTAGTACTACATTACAACCATATGTTGACTTATCAGAACGTTCGCCGAAAGTAGCTTGGTCCACACGATTCCTTCGATCATTTGCATTAGCGTGCGCTACATTCTGCCTCTAGTATGCGCTAACCATGAACGATAGTGTGCGCTATACTTGAACATTATCACACGCTAATCAGGCTATACTTAGCAGTTTCCAACTCTTCTCGTCCGTCTCGACATACTGGATACGTACACTCATATACTGAATACATATACTCAATTCAATAATATTCTCATATGATACACAATATCCTCAATTGAAGTTGTCGACCAAGTACGACAATTATACCAATACAGATGTCTCAGTCCTTTATTTATTTTATCCATCTTGCATGCATTCCACATTTGTACAATATAACTTGGATAAAATAATATCAAGCAACAGTAGTAGAAATTCCGAATATTACATACTACACCACTTAAAATAAGTTTTGTCCTCGAAACTTGCAATCCGTCATAGAAAAATCAACAAACCGTTCAACCAAAATATTCCGAAACCATCATGAAAACGATCAATCATCATTATTAATGAATAGCCAAAACAGTACACTTATATATGCGCCAAGTCGACGATCTCTTGAGACACTAGCAAGTGACCTCACTGTACAGTCTCAATACGCTTACAATCACAATTCCTTGAGTCTCAACAAAATATATCATTTTCGGATGGAATAATCTATTCGTGTCAAATCCTCGCTGCCTGATCGCACAATCAAATCCCAATTCGGATACAAATCAATAATACACGATACATCTGTGAAACAACTGCCCAAAACAACGACATAAATTCCGAAACATCGACACAAAATCTGAACGATCATATGATCACCAACAATGTTCAACCAATAAATTAACCGAGAATATCATCGACAAGATAAACTCCGATATAACCAACGAATGATCAACGATAATCGAGAATACATTCACACGAGAAGCCCCAACACGGTCAACACAGCACCATGGAAACAGATATACGAAAGAATAACATCCTCAAAAATAACACACCAACCACATACAGTGGATCTCAATAAACATACCCGACTGGTGAACATATCCCTCGGCATACGAGCAACCAATCACAAATCGACGAACATACCTAATCATACATGGAGTGGGAACGACCACTCAATATCCAAAACAACCAGCATGGGGGCACCACCCCCAAATTTACACTTACAAAGAAACCATTCAAAAACATTATGGTAGCGCATACATCCCAGTTTCACAAAACCCGAAGTTCCAAAATTACATCATGTGCATGAATTCTACATCACGCAGCATATTCTTCTTATATCCGACCAATCAATCGATCATCCCTGGATAACCAACTACCATACTGAAGTTCGAATCTTTATTCATCGTTCCATACTGATGTCTTATCCAGTTCGTGAGTCACACTCAGAACTTCACCATGATATGCACTAAATGCGTGTGTATATCAATCACATTTTCAAAACCAGTTTGAAATCATATATCTCATCAAGAAGACAAATTTTCGAAAGTTCTTTCACGAATTTCAAAACTCAAAACATAAATTTGGTAAGACCACAAAATCAATTTTCGAAAAATTAAATTGGCTCGATGGTGCCAAGTATTCGATAACAGTTTCCTTCGAATCCACACGATTTCGAATTTTAAAATGAAAACTATGCAAATGATTGACCACATCCATACTCATGTATACCAATTCGTCTCGTCACCAATATCCACTAATATTCCATCGGAAAAACCACACGATAGAGTTCCAAAATCTCAGTATTTAAACTCCGACCAAAAACTCCTTTTTCCACACATGACTCGCAACATCGACCATTTTTCATCCTGGATCACCTCAAATATGCTATGACAAAACATTGAAACAAATCATCACATCGAAAGACTTCCCGAGAAGTTTCATTTGAAAGCCAAAACCCCGAAACGCAGGAACGAAATAGATAAACGGTTGATAAAGTGTTTTAAAATTCTCGGGAGTTTTAGAAAACATGAAAAAGTATTTTGAAACATTAGGGTCTCAGCCCATATCTCGTTCCATATTACAGAAAGTTTAAAAAGTAGAAAAACCCTTTTTCAGATCCCATGTCCTGAGTTTAAAACTATTTCAAAAATCTATTGGGTTTCGGCCCAAAAATCATTTTCCGTAAAACATCCGTAAAACATTCATTTTGAAAAATATCATTTTCAAATGCTCAAAAACAGTTTCATGTATCTCAAAATGAATTAACATGACTACATGTTCTTCTCAACCATGCACAACATTTCTTCCAATTGTACAATTCCGTTCCAAACTTAACCGACATACTGATTTCCAAAATCATAGTTTTCTCAAGATCATCAATCATGTCCCAATTCTGTCACCTTATACTGTAATGCATAATATCTTTCTGAATCTCAAAGCATATCAACTTACAACGGAAATAAATCTCGATGAAATTCCAAAATCCAAATACTTACAGATCGTGAAGACGACGATTCCCTGTGATACTGGCACATGTCTCGACTCTAGAAAATACTCGACACACATATTTTCAAAACACACATTTTGTAAACTCAGTTTAACTCGAGAACACAACACATCTCTATCCGAAGAAACACGTTAATACCATTTGGAAAAGTTTACAACAATTCCAGTAACACACTGATAAATCACATAACCCATAAGCCCGAGTGAACAACAAAAACTCACGGCTCAAACACTTGTCAACCGACAGCTCGAATGACACGACAAAAGCACGACCCAACTCGACCCGACTGCCTAGGTTTTCACAACCTAAGCTCTGATACCATATTCTGTAACACCCCCAAAGCCATCCAGGAATATTACAGTGACGTGGGCCCCGAGATGGAACCCACAAGGCTGAAGGAAATTTTCTCAAACATTTACAAACGCCCAAGAGGCTAACGACGGTATTATCTATTTAAAACATTCGAAGACTTTATAAAATCTGTTTATCAAAACCGTCGTGAAAACTCATTTGAAACCACAAGCCCGAAACGCCAAAACTCAATTGTGTAAGAACATACGTTAAGCTATCGCTTACACGTACCGAAAGAATAGATTTAGAGAACGATTTCCAAAGTAACCTAAGTTACCACATACCAAAAGACCTTTTAAAAATACTCACGCAGCGGGTAAGGACAAACAATTAGAATACTCTAACAGCGGAATGCAAGAACTGATCAGGAAACTCAATACACAAATACATGCTCTAGCCAGTATCCTCCGGGAAGCTCATCTCTCCACGACCGCTACAAGCTTGATAATCCAAGAACCTAAAAAGAAAGCCCACGACGGGGTCAGCCATAATATCCAACAATGATAACCATCACATCACGTCAATAATTACATATCCATGGAAATACTAAGTAAGAATACGACCAATGTAATCTTCTTTATCGTAACTTTACGAAAATCCACGATTCGTATCCTTAACAACACAATAAGATAATACGAAATATCTCATGCGGTATATCAACAATGCCCAAGGTTCTCAAAACATTATCATAACTCGCGATACAGAAATTATACCAACTCTGGCCAATTCAATCCATCGGATAACGTCGACAATTCCAATACGATAATCGATTGTCCATGGCAAATCCATAATATACATATGCACAAAAACAACACATGGGTAATCCAATGATCCATCGTTCACTGCCTAGATCCCAAGATGATCCCGTAAGATCAACACGAGGTGGAAAACCCGTCCAATGATCTAGCGCGCGCTAGCATAGATCCCAAGATGATCCCGTCAGATCAACACGAGGTGGTCGTACAACAACAATGCACAAATGCATATAACAATTATACACAATGCATGACAACAACGATACACGCATGTATCACAACATGATCGACACGAAATGATAAAAATGATTAGAGTACTTGCCCCGAGTCCTTCGAGAACGATCTCAATATCTAAACCATCACGAACAATTATCCTCAATACTCGACGGTCTAAAGTATCATGGATTGCTGATAATTCATATCTTCGTCTTTATCACAATATATCTCGATATACAAGTATACCAATAACAAAAGTAAATCATATACATTATGATTTAGATTCTCAAAACTCGAATACGATTTATAATCTCAAATCTCCTGTGATTACGATTATAAACATTGCTATACGAATTATAAACAAATGAAACGGAAACCATTCATTAAATATTATAAACTGAGCAAGTAATAACTTACCTCGATACCGATACAACGACGAGGAAGCTGTTACCGAATCCATTGCCGTCATCAACAAGTTCCTCGGTCCCGACCAAAGCAATTCACGAACATACTCGAACACGACCGCAGCATACGGTTATAAACACCGATCAATAATCTCAACCTATTACAATAATCGATAATAAAACAAGTTCGACAACAATCAACAATCGATAAAACCAATTCACAAACCCAATGGCTCAGCAATATCTTGGTTAACCACAAGTCTGATCAAACCAACTCAAACCAGCACGAATTCAGAACAACAACATGAAAATACTGCACTTTCTATCTTCTTAGCGCACGTTAATCACATAACGTAGCGTGCGCTAAGTTGCTCCCGTTAGCGCGCGCTAGGCAGTAAGCTTAGCGTGCGCTAATGCTGTACAGATGTATGTTTTTCAGATACCGATCAACATATGGCGATTATCAAGAACACTAAGTGATTCTAAACCATGTTCATGGATATCAAAACAACGAAATTCGATATCCTTTAACATATAAACAATCATCCAACTTATAATCCAAGTTTTATATCCATATATCACCTTCCTTAATATCAATACATGAAATATCAAGAACGTAACAACACTTCCTTAATCTTCCATTACAGAGAGTAATCTTCGACAATAACATCAACATCCGAAACTGAGGAGAAGGATTAATCCACTTATCTCAAGAAAATTAACAACACAATTCAAACCACAAGAATCATATCGATATCTTCATATCAACAATAACATCATCATAATCCGGTAATCCATCTCATAATCATGCTTGTCAACTTGTTTATGTAATAATCATCAACTCTAAAACATCAACATTCAAATCAAAATGAAATCCAAAGATGAAGAGTGATTACCTTTTTGAAGGAATGGATTGAATCCCAAGTTGAATCCATTTCCAAGAATCACCAATGATTTCAAGAACAATGCTTTAATCCATGATTTCCATCTTTAATCTTGTTAAAGAGGATCATCCCTCAGTTTTTAGAAACTCCAAAAGTCCTCCCAAGGTTCTCTCTATCGGTTGCAAGAAGAGAATGGACGAAAATGCTTCATAACACCCTTCTGTCCCTTTATATAAAATACATTACTAGCATGCGCTAACATCTCATGTTTAGCGTGCGCTACGGCTTTAGCGTGCGCTAATTGACTTTGTTAGCGTGCACTATCGCAGTCCAGGGGCTACTGTCTAGCTACGTACATGCGCTTACGTACGTAATGCCCATGCATTAGCGTACGTAATTTACACTCTCTAGCGTACGCAAATCCTTGCGTTTAGCGTGCGCTAATATAAGTTGACTCGTTTGTCTGTATGCTCTGAAGACTGGTCCACACGCTGAAAGTGCTGGCGAGGATAAGATTCCTTTTTGTCCAATATACCATTAGTGTGCGCTAACCTTTAGAGTTTAGCGTGCGCTAGTACTACATTACAACCATATGTTGACTTATCAGAACGTTCGCCGAAAGTAGCTTGGTCCACACGCAGATTCCTTCTGATCTGACTGCATTAGCGTGCGCTACATTCTGCCTCTAGTATGCGCTAACCATGAACGATAGTGTGCGCTATACTTGAACATTATCACACGCTAATCAGGCTATACTTAGCAGTTTCCAACTCTTCTCGTCCGTCTCGACATACTGGATACGTACACTCATATACTGAATACATATACTCAATTCAATAATATTCTCATATGATACACAATATCCTCAATTGAAGTTGTCGACCAAGTACGACAATTATACCAATACAGATGTCTCAGTCCTTTATTTATTTTATCCATACTGTACAGATTCCACGCTGTACAATATAACTTGGATAAAATAATATCAAACAACAGTAGTAGAAATTCCGAATATTACATACTACACCACTTAAAATAAGTTTTGTCCTCGAAACTTGCAATCCGTCATAGAAAAATCAACAAACCGTTCAACCAAAATATTCCGAAACCATCATGACAACGATCAATCATCATTATTAATGAATAGCCAAAACAGTACACTTATATATGCGCCAAGTCAACGATCTCTTGAGACACTAGCAAGTGACCTCACTGTACAGTCTCAATACGCTTACAATCACAATTCCTTGAGTCTCAACAAAATATATCATTTTCGGATGGAATAATCTATTCGTGTCAAATCCTCTCTGCCTGATCGCACAATCAAATCCCAATTCGGATACAAATCAATAATACACGATACATCTGTGAAACAACTGCCCAAAACAACGACATAAATTCCGAAACATCGACACAAAATCTGAACGATCATATGATCACCAACAATGTTCAACCAATAAATTAACCGAGAATATCATCGACTAGATAAACTCCGATATAACCAACGAATGATCAACGATAATCGAGAATACATTCACACGAGAAGCCCCAACACGGTCAACACAGAACCATGGAAACAGATATACGAAAGAATAACATCCTCAAAAATAACACACCAACCACATACAGTGGATCTCAATAAACATACCCGACTGGTGAACATATCCCTCGGCATACGAGCAACCAATCACAAATCGGCGAACATACCCAATCATACATGGAGTGGGAACGACCACTCAATATCCAAAACAACCAGCATGGGGGCACCACCCCCAAATTTACACTTACAAAGAAACCATTCAAAAACATTATGGTAGCGCATACATCCCAGTTTCACAAAACCCGAAGTTCCAAAATTACATCATGTGCATGAATTCTACATCACGCAGCATATTCTTCTTATATCCGACCAATCAATCGATCATCCCTGGATAACCAACTACCATACTGAAGTTCGAATCTTTATTCATCGTTCCATACTGATGTCATATCCAGTTCGTGAGTCACACTCAGAACTTCACCATGATATGCACTAAATGCGTGTGTATATCAATCACATTTTCAAAACCAGTTTGAAATCATATATCTCGTCAAGAAGACAAATTTTCGAAAGTTCTTTCACGAATTTCAAAACTCAAAACATAAATTTGGTAAGACCACAAAATCAATTTTCGAAAAATTAAATTGGCTCGATGGTGCCAAGTATTCGATAACAGTTTCCTTCGAATCCACACGATTTCGAATTTTAAAATGAAAACTATGCAAATGATTGACCACATCCATACTCATGTATACCAATTCGTCTCGTCACCAATATCCACTAATATTCCATCGGAAAAACCACACGATAGAGTTCCAAAATCTCAGTATTTAAACTCCGACCAAAAACTCCTTTTTCCACACATGACTCGCAACATCGACCATTTTTCATCCTGGATCACCTCAAATATGCTATGACAAAACATTGAAACAAATCATCACATCGAAAGACTTCCCGAGAAGTTTCATTTGAAAGCCAAAACCCCGAAACGCAGGAACGAAATAGATAAACGGTTGATAAAGTGTTTTAAAATTCTCGGGAGTTTTAGAAAACATGAAAAAGTATTTTGAAACATTAGGGTCTCAGCCCATATCTCGTTCCATATTACAGAAAGTTTAAAAAGTAGAAAAACCCTTTTTCGGATCCCAAGTCCTGAGTTTAAAACTATTTCAAAAATCTATTGGGTTTCGGCCCAAAAATCATTTTCCGTAAAACATCCGTAAAACATTCATTTTGAAAAATATCATTTTCAAATGCTCAAAAACAGTTTCATGTATCTCAAAATGAATTAACATGACTACATGTTCTTCTCAACCATGCACAACATTTCTTCCAATTGTACAATTCCGTTCCAAACTTAACCGACATACTGATTTCCAAAATCATAGTTTTCTCAAGATCATCAACCATGTCCCAATTCTGTCACCTTATACTGTAATGCATAATATCTTTCTGAATCTCAAAGCATATCAACTTACAACGGAAATAAATCTCGATGAAATTCCAAAATCCAAATACTTACAGATCGTGAAGACGACGATTCCCCGTGATACTGGCACATGTCTCGACTCTAGAAAATACTCGACACACATATTTTCAAAACACACATTTTGTAAACTCAGTTTAACTCGAGAACACAACACATCTCTATCCGCGAAGAAACACGTTAATACCATTTGGAAAAGTTTACAACAATTCCAGTAACACACTGATAAATCACATAACCCATAAGCCCGAGTGAACAACAAAAACTCACGGCTCAAACACTTGTCAACCGACAGCTCGAATGACACGACAAAAGCACGACCCAACTCGACCCGACTGCCTAGGTTTTCACAACCTAAGCTCTGATACCATATTCTATAACACCCCCAAAGCCATCCAGGAATATTACAGTGACATGGGCCCCGAGATGGAACCCACAAGGCTGAAGGAAATTTTCGCAAACATTTACAAACGCCCAAGAGGCTAACGACGGTATTATCTATTTAAAACATTCGAAGACTTTATAAAATCTGTTTATCAAAACCGTCGTGAAAACTCATTTGAAACCACAAGCCCGAAACGCCAAAACTCAATTGTGTAAGAACATACGTTAAGTTATCGCTTACACGTACTGAAAGAATAGATTTAGAGAACGATTTCCAAAGTAACCTAAGTTACCACATACCAAAAGACCTTTTAAAAATACTCACGCAGCGGGTAAGGACAAACAATTAGAATACTCTAACAGCGGAATGCAAGAACTGATCAGGAAACTCAATACACAAATACATGCTCTAGCCAGTATCCTCCGGGAAGCTCATCTCTCCACGACCGCTACAAGCTTGATAATCCAAGAACCTAAAAAGAAAGCCCACGACGGGGTCAGCCATAATATCCAACAATGATAACCATCACATCACGTCAATAATTACATATCAATGGAAATACTAAGTAAGAATACGACCAATGTAATCTTACTGTCGTAACTTTACGAAAATCCACGATTCGTATCCTTAACAACACAATAAGATAATACCGAAATATCTGTACGGTATATCAACAATACCCAAGGTTCTCAAAACATTATCATAACTCGCGATACTGAAATTATACCAACTCTGGCCAATTCAATCCATCGGATAACGTCGACAATTCCAATACGATAATCGATTGTCCATGGCAAATCCATAATATACATATGCACAACAACAACACATGGGTAATCCAATGATCCATCGTTCACTGCCTAGATCCCAAGATGATCCCGTAAGATCAACACGAGGTGGAAAACCCGTCCAATGATCTAGCGCGCGCTAGCATAGATCCCAAGATGATCCCGTCAGATCAACACGAGGTGGTCGTACAACAACAATGCACAAATGCATATAACAATTATACACAATGCATGACAACAACGATACACGCATGTATCACAACATGATCGACACGAAATGATAAAAATGATTAGAGTACTTGCCCCGAGTCCTTCGAGAACAATCTCAATATCTAAACCATCACGAACAATTATCCTCAATACTCGACGGTCTAAAGTATCATGGATTGCTGATAATTCATATCTTCGTCTTTATCACAATATATCTCGATATACAAGTATACCAATAACAAAAGTAAATCATACACATTATGATTTAGATTCTCAAAACTCGAATACGATTTATAATCTCAAATCTCCTGTGATTACGATTATAAACATTGTTATACGAATTATAAACAAATGAAACGGAAACCATTCATTAAATATTATAAACTGAGCAAGTAATAACTTACCTCGATACCGATACAACGACGAGGAAGCTATTACCGAATCCATTGCCGTCATCAACAAGTTCCTCGGTCCCGACCAAAGCAATTCACGAACATACTCGAACACGACCACAGCATACGGTTATAAACACCGATCAATAATCTCAACCTATTACAATAATCGATAAAAAAACAAGTTCGACAACAATCAACAATCGATAAAACCAATTCACAAACCCAATGGCTCAGCAATATCTTGGTTAACCACAAGTCTGATCAAACCAACTCAAACCAGCACGAATTCAGAACAACAACACGAAAATACTGCACTTTCTATCTTCTTAGCGCACGTTAATCACATAACGTAGCGTGCGCTAAGTTGCTCCCGTTAGCGCGCGCTAGGCAGTAAGCTTAGCGTGCGCTAATGCTGTACAGATGTATGTTTTTCAGATACCGATCAACATATGGCGATTATCAAGAACACTAAGTGATTCTAAACCATGTTCATGGATATCAAAACAACGAAATCCGATATCCTTTAACATATAAACAATCATCCAACTTATAATCCAAGTTTTATACCCATATATCACCTTCCTTAATATCAATACATGAAATATCAAGAACGTAGCAACACTTCCTTAATCTTCCATTACAGAGAGTAATCTTCGACAATAACATCAACATCTGAAACTGAGGAGAAGGATTAATCCACTTATCTCAAGAAAATTAACAACACAATTCAAACCACAAGAATCATATCAATATCTTCATATCAACAATAACATCATCATAATCCGGTAATCCATCTCATAATCATGCTTGTCAACTTGTTTATGTAATAATCATCAACTCTAGAACATCAACATTCAAATCAAAACGAAATCCAAAGATGAAGAGTGATTACCTTTTTGAAGGAATGGATTGAATCCCAAGTTGAATCCATTTCCAAGAATCACCAATGATTTCAAGAACAAAGCTTTAATCCATGATTTCCATCTTTAATCTTGTTAAAGAGGATCATCCCTCAGTGTTTAGAAACTCCAAAAGTCCTCCCAAGGTTCTCTCTATCGGTTGCAAGAAGAGAATGGACAAAAATGCTTCATAACACCCTTCTGTCCCTTTATATAGAATACATTACTAGCGTGCGCTAACATCTCATGTTTAGCATGCGCTACGGCTTTAGCGTGCGCTAACTGACTTTGTTAGCATGCGCTATCGCAGGCCAGGGGCAACTGCTTGGCTTCGTACATGCGCTTACGTACGTAATGCCCATATATTAGCTTACGTAATTTACACTCTCTAGCGTACGCAAATCCTTGCGTTTAGCCTGCGCTAATATAAGTTGACTCGTTTGTCTGTATGCTCCGAAGACTGGTCCACACGCCGAAAGTGATGACGACGATAAGATTCCTTTTTGTCCAATATACCATTAGCGTGCGCTAACCTTTAGAGTTTAGCGTGCGCTAGTACTACATTACAAACATCCGTTGACTTATCATAACGTGCGCCGAAAGTGGCCTGGTCCACACGTAGATTCCTTCTGATCTGACTGCATTAGCATGCACTACATTATGCCTCTAGCGTGCACTAACCATGAATGATAGCGTGCGCTATACTTGAACATTAGCGCGCGCTAATCAGGCTATACTTAGCCGTTTCCAACTCTTCTCGCCCGTCTCGACATACTGGATACGTACACTCATATACTGAATACATATACTCAATTCAATAATATTCTCATATGATACACAATATCCTCAATTGAAGTTATCGACCAAGTACGACAATTATACCAATACAGATGTCTCAGTCTTTTATTTATTTTATACATACTGTACAGATTCCACACTGTACAATATAACTCGGATAAAATAATATCAAACAACAGTTGTAGAAATTCCGGATATTACATCAAAGACCTGCCGGGAAGTTGCAACCGTTACCAATTCCGGAATGGATGTGGGAAGACATCGCGATGGATTTTATTGTGGGAATGCCAAGGACACAAACCAGAATGAATATGATTTGGGTAATCGTTGATCGGTTAACCAAATCCACACATTTTCTGGGCATTAGAGATACTTGGGGACCAGGGAGGTTAGCTCGTTTGTTCATTGTAGAGATTGTGAGACTTCATGGTACCCCAAAGAGTATTGTTTCGGATCGCGATGGTTGATTTGTATCGCATTTCTGGCGGGCAGTACATAGAGCGCTCGGTACTGAACTGATTTTAGTACTGCTTATCATCCTTAGACGGATGAATAGTCAGAGAGAACTATCCAAACATTGGAAGACATGTTAAGGTTTTGTGTGTTGGATTGGAAGGAAGATTGGGAGATTCACTTACCATTGGTTGAATTTGCGTATAATAATAGTTGGCATAGTTCGATTGGAATGGCTCTGTTTGAAGCATTATATGGAAGGTGGTGTAGATTGCCAATTTTTTGGGAAGAAACGTACGAGTTACTTAGAGTAGAACCGGACTTGATGATTCAAACACAGGAGAAAGTCGCAGTTATTCGACAAAGGTTGTTGACCACCCGGAGTTAACAAAAGTCATATGCCGACATTCGTCGTCGACCGTTAGAGTTTCAGGCAGGGGATCATGTATTGTTGAAAGTATCACAGACTCGTGGAGTCCTACGGTTTGGTAAGAAAGGGAATCTTAGTCCTCGTTATATCGGTCCTTTTGAGATCCTGGATAGAGTAGGAGATGTGGCGTATCGACTAGCATTACCTCCAGCGCTTAGTCACGTTCATAATGTGTTCCATGTTTTACAACTGCATAAGTATGTTTCCGACCCGAGTCATGTTATTGACTATGAAGAGTGGGGTAAATGATGATGTTACGTATGTAGAAGAACCGATAGCCATATTGGAGCGACGAGTGAAACAGTTGCGACGGAAGGCGATTCCGTTAGTAAAGGTTCAATGGTCGAGACACGGATTGGAGGAGTCCACGTGGGAGACAGAAGAGAAAATGAGGTCGAGATACCCCGAGTTATTCACTTTATAAGTTTCGGGAAGAAACTTCTTTTTAGGGGGAGAGAGTGTGATACCAGATGTTTTCATACTTGTATAATTGTAAGTCTTTGCTTCGACGAATAGAACTTGCTAGTCTTATTGACTTGTGACTATTGATATATCGACTAACTCCTCGTAATTTTGATTCCTGACATGTATTGGTTTCGTATTATAGTTGTATAATCCTCTATTGATGATTGTTGAGTTCTATCCTTCGTGTAACGCTTAAATTCAGCCGTAGATGCCTAGAGTCTTATGAATAGACACGGTTTGGTCATTGTCGTACAGTTAGTTCGACTTTGTTCATTCACCATAAATTCCATAAAAATCCAAAAATTCCAAAATTTTAAAGTGTTGTATAGAATTGAGTTAGCTTTCCAATGATTTAAACGGCGAGTCAATCAAAGCCCAGATGAAGGAGTTATGGTCAAAATAGCAGACTCTGGTGCAGTGACACGACCGTGTCATTTGACGCGGGCTGTGTCGTACTCTTTTAGAAAACAAAAACTTTATGGATGGGTGACACGACCCATGACCCGACCGTGTCATTTGACACGACCGAAAAATGCTGGAATGCTGATTTTCGACCGGGTGAGTATAAATAGCCCTTCTCTCTCGTTTCTGAAGTGTTCTAGGGCATTCCATCAATTCCACTTCATCCTCCACGAAAAATATCAGATTTGTGCTCCAAAATCAAGCCATAAACTTGTTCCTAACATCGTTTATTCCGGACATCAAGGTTGTTCTTGAAGAATCATCCATTTTTCTGGATTAAATTAAGGTATGTAATGGAAGTTCTTCAAGTTTCTCTGATTAATTCTTTCTAGTTCTTGTTTTTAGGATGATTCTTAAGTGTTCTTGAATTCTTATATGTTCTTGAGTCGTTTGCATCGACTCTAGCGGGGTATAGATCGAATTCTTCAACCATATCATTTCTTATACACTAATGTCCGCTAAGTGTTCGATAAAAATCCCCTTAGAGCAGGGATTCGAATTCCACGTGTTGTTGTGATTAGAATCGGTAACCCTGATAAGAGTCTTACTAAGCTGATCATCTTAGGTTCGGAAATTTGGGATTGACAACTTCTTGTCCAAATTTTACCATACTTGGTAACCACCGAAATAATCTAGGCAAGTACTCTGATTACGTTTATTGTACTTCGTGTGAATATGTGAAAATGTGATTTTATGAAAATGTGATTTGTGCCATGTTCTTATTGAGTGTGTGCGAGCCGAGTAAAACCAACGAGGCTCCCCTGGTATTCGTTAGACTTTGAATTCTGCGGATCACTCGGTTGGGTTGTACACTAGGGATGGCCTGACGAGGACTCTCTAGGGTATGTATCCCGTGTGGGTACAGTGCTAGTACAGCTCGGGAGGATGTTTTGCGATGATGATTATGGTATTGTATTCCGGAATATATGTGATGGCACCGTGCTTTCTGTTGAACATTCATTTGTTGTACATATTCTGTAATCGTTGTACTTGCACCGGCTTCTTGCTGACCCCTTCGGGGGTGGATATACTTTTGTGTATTCAGGTACAGGTCCAGTGGTAGAGCCATCACAGGGCGGACACGAGCTTGGTGGGCAGCATTGATATCATGCACTATTTTGAGTTGATGGTCGTATGGTCATGGTCAAAGTCGTGTTTTGATTTTGTACTCGCGCG
Organism: Orobanche coerulescens; assembly: GCA_033398695.1. Lineage (NCBI taxonomy): Eukaryota > Viridiplantae > Streptophyta > Magnoliopsida > Lamiales > Orobanchaceae > Orobanche > Orobanche coerulescens. Next base: position 141,462,205 of record CM065805.1, on the reverse strand, counting down.
GGTACTGTCCGGTGTTGTATGTCATGTCATTGTTGATGATTAATAATGTTGTTGTATTCCAGTTGTGAACGGTTGTATTGGTTATGATCCTACGGGACGATATGTTGTTCGGTATTGTGATGTATGTCATATTGAAGTTGAAGTTGGTTTTAAATGCGTGAATGTTCCGGTTTTGTTGTAGTTTAATGTGTTTTATTTTGGTCTAAGCCTGATAGGTTCTCCAAAAAGAATCTATGGCGCTGTAATATCTTCTTAAATCACGGGGGTGTTACCGGTTCGCCGTTTTGGGTCGGGTCGTCCTATTTTTCGTCAGGGCCGTTTCACCGCCGTTCGTTGCGTTCGCTGGAAAGTCGAGATTTAAAATTGAATTTTTTTTATGTAATTAATATTGCATAAAAGTGAAATTTTAATTTTGGGAATCTACGGCCCGACCAGGGAGGAGTGACGAGATGCTTGATCCAGTGGGAGATATCGAATCGAAGATTTTCTCGGGTTCAATTCAAGGAAGAAGACCATGATAATTGGATAATTTAATCATCCATGCTTTTATTTTGGTTTTTACTGTTGCGGATGCATGACATATATCAATGTATGCGTGATATGTTTCTTGCATGTTAGTATGAGAAAATTGAAAACCTTAATGCTAAAATAACTAAGTGATTAAGTTTATTTATTTTTTAAAAATAAAATCAAATTAGCCTCCATAATTAATTTAAATTATGAAGTAATTAGCATGCGCGATGACATTAGAGTCTTCTTCCATATTATATGTGCTAATTATAGGTTCACTAGTTTTAAATTTCTAATGATAACAAAAGGTAAATATTATCATTTATGATAGAACCTCTCCATCTGTAGGACTGTTATTTAAAATATAATATTTTAAAGTTGTTAACTTATGGTGTTCACTTAGGTATATTAATTGATAAGCTCCCCATCAGAATTTATGTTAATTAATACATGGTCAAGAGCAACCAACTATTAATTTTATGTGTCGTAACGTAAATTGACTAGATAGTAAAATTAAAGTCGTAAAACTCTACTTGAAAAATGTGTGTGTAAACGTCCACACGGTCGTTGTTTGCATATGCGGGTTTTTCGAGGTGCTGGTTGCTAGCATATATATTTTGTTTTTGAGGTTTTTCAATTTATTTTGCTATGCATTATGTGATGGATGTTTTTAAATTTTATCCCAGGTGTATTTCAATCCACTTGCTGTAATTCTCAAAGAAAACAAACTAGATGGAACTAACTATGCTGATTAGAAATGTAATCTTAATATTATCGTGACTGCTGAGGAACACAAGTTTCTTCTAACTTAGGAATGTCCGTTGGAACCAGATGCGAATTCGACACCATAGCAAGTGGCAAATATCAAGGTAAAGAGCAAGGCTCCTCATCCTGAGGCGGATAAAAAGCCAAAGGGAAAGTGCTACAAGTGCGTTCAGAAAGGACATTTCAAAGCGGACTGCCATGCTCTTAACAAAGGTGTGTATCGTGCACTAGTAGTTAAAATATGTTTGGCAGCTTGTTCTTCCACTTTGTGGATAGTTGATTAAGGATCCAATGATCAATTTTGATTTGACTCGCATGGTTTTTAGGTAACCAAGCAGCTTAGTGCGGGCGAGATCACCATCAATTCGGGCAACTATTCCAAGCTTATGGTTGTTGCAGTGGGAGTCGTGCAGTTTAAGATTAATGATAAAATATTAGTCCTTAATAATGTATTATTAGTACCAGATTTTAGAATGAATTTAATTCGGTTCCTAAATTAAGTTGTGATGGTTATTCAGTTTCTTTTGATGGTGATGCTATTATTAGAAGAAATAGTGAATATATTTGCAATAGCATTTATAGTGATGGACTGTATGTCATTAATACTGCACAAACTCCCATGTATAAACGTAAACCGCTTAAAAAGAAAAGAACCTTCGAGCATAAACCAAACATATTTGTGGCATTTAAGGTTAGGTCATGTAAACCTTAGGAGGATTCAAAGATTGGTAAATACTGGCCCATTGGATGACCTGAGACATTTGCAATTTGTGAATCCTGTCTAGAAGGTAAGATCACCAAAAGGGTTTTTAAAACCAAGGGAAACCGTGCTCAGAATGTGTTGGAATTGGTTCATATGGATGTATGTGGTACAATAAAGGTCCGGGCTAGGGGTGGTTTCGATTATTTCATCATGTTTATAGATGATTATTCGAGATATGGATACATCTATTTGATGCGACATAAGTCTGAAGCCTTTGACAAGTTCAGAGATTTCGAGACTGAAATGGAGAAGCGTCATGGGAAGAATATCAAGTCACTGCGATCTGATCGTGGTGGGGAATACCTTAGTGGGGAGTTCTTAGATTTCTTGGCGAATGATGGGATTTCATCGCAGCTCACAGTGTTGGGAAATCTACAACAATATAGTGTTGTTGAGAGAAGGAACATAACTCTTCTAGAAATGGTTAGGTCAATGATGAGTTACTCGGATTTACCTATTTCGTTCTGGGGGTATGCCTTGGAAACAGCGGCGTAAATTCTAAACCTGGTGCCTTCGAAATCTGTTCCAGAAACACCCACAGAACCGTGGAGTGGGCGAAAGCCCAATCTAGGACACGTTCGGATTTAGGGTACTCCAGCACATGTGCTGAATAAGGAAGCTGATAAGTTGGCATCTCGTACAGATGTACGAGTATTTTTTGGAGATCCTAAGGGAATGAAGGGTGGCTTGTTCTATAGTCCTCAGGATTAGAAGGTCATTGCTAGCACCAATGCCCGATTCCTGGAAGAGGATTATATGATTAGTCACAAGCCCATTAGCGAAATAATTCTGGAAGAGTTTAGGGGAGACTCCATCTATACCAATCGTACAAGCTCTAACTAATACTGCACCACATATCGATTTTGAGACTTTTACACCAACTCAGGACTTGCCTAGTCACAGTGGAAGGGTTGTTCGTCAACCAGAATGATTCATATGTAATACCTGCGATTTTCATTCTGGTTATTTCGGATTTTTCTTCGGATATTTCTCGGTTGTCAATCGTTGATATTATTTTCTCGACAACTGATTTTGTGTTTGTAGCCATATATGGTGATTTGTTATATGTTTTTTTCATTTCGGATCGATGATGTTGTCCACGAGCATTTTGTCGTGTTCGTTTCGTGCGTTTTCGGAAAATCGAGTCGTCAAGTCATGGCGGCTGGGCACTGGCTGGGCAGGTGCGGCAGCAACCGGCATAGCGCATGCTACGGTCGGAAGGCTGCGCGCGCTAACTCGGCAGGCATTGCACACACTATTCGGCTTCCCAGCGCACGCTACCTGGCCGAGAAGATTGGTCCAGGAGGTTCTAGACGGGTCGGCTAGCGCATTCTAATGCCCGTCCAGCGCGCTCTATCGCGACCGGACAGAAGTCTCTGGACTGCGGCATAGGCTGATGGCGCACGCTACAGGTACTCATCTAGCGCATGATGGCGGGCCCCGAAAGAAGGTTCTAGGCCGAGACTAGCCCGTTAGCGCATGCTATCCGGAACCCCTAGCGCACGCTAATGCGCGTCCATATAAATATGACCCAGCAGTCGACTTTCACTCATTTTTACCATTCCACCTCTGTTCCTTCCGCAGCCAAGTCTTGGGGAACTTGAAGGCATGTTGTTAAACTATGAATCCACGAAGTTCCTGAGTTCTCATCATCGATTAAGCATTCCGTAACCTCCTCCGATCGACCGAATCAGGGTAAGTTTTCCTAAAATCTTAGTTTTGGAAAAATTGGTAATTTTGCTAGATTTCGCCCGTTTAATCCGTAGTAACCTAGATTAGTGACAGATTAGTGATTATTAAGTTGTCTTCTATCAATTTCTTTGTTGTTCCATGGTATGATTGCCAAGAATTCGTCGTTTTGTTGAATTCCTAATCAACGCCTTGAAGGTGTCCGATAAAGGTCTTAGAGGGGGGATTCAGGCGTTATACGACTTTTATTCCTCGTACAATTGTTGATTTATTGATGATATGTCTTAGGAACGAAATATTTGTGAAGAACTCGAATCGGAACTCTTCCGTTCGTTGTCTTCTTCGGGGTTCGAGGTTTCCCGGTTGAACCGTATTGGTCGGAGTGTTCGGTATCGATTAATGAGGCAAGTACCATGTTTATACGATTTGTGTCTTGTGAATAGAGATTTCGTGTTGGATTTATGATGATCGGTTTACCTCAATATATATATATATAATCCATATGTTGTGATTACTAACCAACTATAGTAAATACTTCATGTTAGTTGTGTGGTGCATAATTGTTCATGATCGAGGAATCATGATGGTTGTGATTATTGTGTTAGTTGATTTTATGGACGTGTATTGTATGTTATGTTACATGTGCAGGATTCCGATAAGGTTGTCGATTGGTTGTACATGTGGTTGTGCAACGTGTTGTGTTTCGATCCTGAGGTATGCTTGATTATGTGTTATTGATGTTGATGGTTGTATTGTCGAGGTTGTGCTATGTGTGCTAGTTGTGTGAAGTTATGATAGACAACGTGATTGATTGATTGTGAACGTGTTGGTCCAATCTAAATGTGAATGTTGTGTGATGTGATACTAAGTTCACTCGTGCGGGTTCGACGGGACCTATGAGGATTCATGCCAAGGGACCATAGAATCGGAAATTAGTATGAGGTGCTGAGGTACAATCGTGTGGGTCTGACGAGGCCTATGATGACACATGGCAAGGGATCATGGGGTCAGGACACAGTACGTCCAACCGTGTGGGCTCGACGGGGCCTACGGTGACTTGTGGCAAGGGACCACGGAGTCGAAACTGTTTGTTGTGATTGTTGTTTTGGCTCAATCCGTGTGGGTTGTTAAACCTACGGAGACATGTGGCAGGGGATCAGGGGGTCACGAGCATGTTTGTTGTGATTGTTGTTTTGGCACAATCCGTGTAGGTTGTTGAACCTATGGACACACGTGACAGGGGATCACGGGGTCACGAGCATGTCTATTGTGATTGTTGTTTGGCTTAATCCGTGTGGGTTGTTGAACCTACGGAGACACGTGGCAGGGGATCATGGGGCCACGAGCATGTTTGATGTTGATGTATCATTTTGGCTCAATCCATGTGGGTTGTTGAATATACGGAGACATGTGGCAAGGGATCACGAGGTCACGAGCATGTTTTGAAGATCAAAGTTTTATGAAAAGTTTACTGGGCCGAGCCCCACGAAATTTGTGGAAATGTTTTCGTACTATAAATTGATGGAATACAATTTGGGCTGGAAATGTTTTTGTAATTTGGGACTCGAGCTCCAAAAAGATTTCTACTTTCAAAATTCCCGAGATGATGAGTTTATTTTCAAATACTTCTTTTCTTGAATTCAAAATCCTAAAACCTCTCGGGAATATTTTAATAGTTGATTATCGTATCTAATTCGTGGTTGCTATTTTCTTGTTACATTTCGTCTAGTATGATACTTGCACTAGCAAAATAATAGAATTTTGCTAACCCCCGAGTTATCGGGGGGTGGATGTCTGTTCTGCGTCCAGGTACATGCAGGTCCATGGGAGCAGTCACAAGATCGGTACGAAGGATGATGGAAGATGAATGATACTAATCACACAAAGGCCAGCTCTGGGTGCAGATAGTCGGAGTTCATTGTGTTGATCTCTCCGGGGTCGTATTTATTGTTGTATGAGTTGTAAGTGAATTTGGCCCTTGCATGGGTATGAGTCGAGATAGAAATGTGTATTTTCAGTTGTATATTTGTGGTGAAAGATCCAATCGGTCTAATGGTTCGTTATTTTGTTACGTCAGTTTGTAATGTTTTGTGTTGTTCGGTATCTAGCCTGGCAGATCCTCACGGAGAGGGTCTGTGGCTTGTAATACTCCCGGCTATAATCTACGGGTGTTACAATTATGGTATCGGAGCATACGTTGTGGAAACCTAGGTTGTAGGGTCAAGTCGTGTATTATTGAGTCTTTGTTTTGTCGGATTATGTATGTCTAAGTTGTGTCGCGACGCGTCGTCTGAGATGTCAGTCATGATGAGTATCAAGGTGCAACCATCATATTCATGCGATCTGTGGATGTAAGTCTCCCCACCTTATGATTGTGCCTTGTATTATATGAAACTACGTGATTCTATGTTATGAGGTGGAATTCAAATATGGATTGTGAATACGTGACCTAAGCTTGTTTGATTCTCGTATTGTGTTTGAATAAAGAGTGGTACCGGTGTATATATCCTTGTATATGTAACACCCCTGTGATTTACGGAGATATTACAGCACCGTAGATTCTTTTAGGAGAACCTACCAGGCTTAGACCAACATAAAACACATCAACAACAACAAAACCGGGACATTTACACATTTAAAACCAACGTCAACTTCAATACGACATACATCACAAGACTAAACAACACATTGTCCCGTAGGATCACAACTTATATAACTGATACAACAACCAACATCGACACAATTTACATCACATGACAGTACCCGCGCGAGTACAAAACCAAAATACCACACTGACCACGACAAGACGACCACAGACTCAACATAATACTTTATATCAATTCTGCCCACCAAGCTCGTGTCCGCCCTGTGCTGGCTCACCCACTGGACCTGTACCTAAATACACAACAAGTATATCCACCCCCGAAGGGGTCACCAGGAATCCGGTGCAAGTACAATAATTCTAGAATATGTACAACAAGTGAATGAACAACAAAAATCATAGTGCCATCAGAGATATTCCGGAATACCATATCACAATCATCATCAAAAAATAAAAACACGGGCTATACTAGCACTGTACCTCACGCGAGATACATACCACTCCCCAGGTAGTCCTCGGCAGACCTCCCTAGTTGTACAAACCCTGCCAAGTGAACTGCAGAAGCCTCGGTCTACGGAACCCAGGGGACCCTCACTGGTTTATGTTATATTTCACCAGGTACCTATTTGATTCGTCGAGATTTATCTTTTTGCTGCATATACCATATTTCATAAGGTATATGTCTTCCAATACTAACTTTTATATCCTGTCTTACAAGTTTAAATATGTTCTTTATATTCATGTCAATCTGTGCAGGATAACTCAGGTTTTGAATGTGTTGTTGAGATTAGCATGGATGCAAACTGTGATGAGTATCACTATTTTGTAACGGGTGGATATACTCGGCCCTTTGGTGATTCGAATCATTACGATAGGATCCTTAACATCCTTATATTCATTTTGGATTTACGTAGTTATTTTGGATGGTTTATGTATTTGGATGGTTGTTTGATAACCTTTTATGTATTGGGATGTTTAAATTTATTTTTAATGGGTAACTATTTTTAAATACCATATGTTGATTTTTAGCATTTACAGTGTTGGTAAAACACCTGCGAAAATGTAACCATTGACCCCAAAAATATACTCTTTACGTGTAGGCAAAAGAATAACATAGTGTAGCCAAAGATATTAAATTGTTTAAGAAACAAGTCTAGCCATAATGATAAAGGGTGTTGCCAACAATATCGAAGTGTTTCACAATTTTATGTTACAGTAGTACTAAACAGGTGTAGCCATAGGTCTATAGCTATACCTTAAATGGTGTCACCACATAGATAACGGTGTTGGCATAGGTCTACAACAACACCTCTTAAGGTGTAGGAAAAGAACCAAAAAGTGTTGGCATAGGGGTCTACAGCTACACCTTTCCGTAGTGTTACGAGAAACTATAAAAGTGTTAGCATAGACCCCTATGGTAGCGGCCATTTTTGTAACACCCTCAAATTTGGTCAAAGTGTAGCCGTAGCCTGTTTTTTTCCTTTTACCAACGCTTTTTGGGCTGTGAACACACTTTTTTAGAGGTGACTGAAGCTCATATATGGCGTAGTGTGTATTACCCGAGATTTCTGTTCTATAATTGGAACTTGTGATATCGTAATGATTGTACTTTTGTCTGAGTACTATTCTCCGTATTTCATAATCCGATGTTGACGAGGGTTTAATTTCGTGTTTGTGATTTAAAGATTGTAAATCTGCGCATGTAGCGCACGCTATCGGCTATGTTTAGCGTGCGCTAACGTGGATTCATAGCGCACGCTACTGAGGATCATTAGCGCACGCTATGCGTGGTCAATTTGATTGAGACGTGCGGTAGGTGAGAGCTGGCCGGGGACCCCTGTCGGATCGTGTCGGGATGTACCTGGACGGCTTTCGGGAAAAGCCGAGTCAACGCCTTAGCGCACGCTATAGGTATATGCGTAGCGCACGCTAAGTGCTGAGTACAGATTAATCAGTGAGCCGTTAGCGCACGCTACGAACAGGGTCTAGCACGCGCTAATAGCCATTTATTATAAATAGGACAGCATCCTATTCGTGATTTCAGTTCTCTCTTCTCCCATTACCCGAATTCTTACACTTAGAACATAACTTCCTTCATCCTAAACACTTCATATCAACACCCTAGCTCGTGATTGAAGATCGTACATCGTTGGAGATTGGCGTTCAAGCTTTCGGTGTTGGATTGCTTCAATTTCCTCCGTGTTCTTTACTACCTTGAGGTAGGTGATTCTTCACCAATACTAATAGTGTTCTAAAGGATGTTGATCATGTTCATATAGTCAGTTAGACTCGTTATTAGTCGTACATCGCATGTTAGAAGGATACTTTTGACGTATCGGCATTATTTACCGATTGAACCTTTCACTACGCCATAGATGGCTTTCTACAACACTTAAGGGGGGTGTTACCTTCTTGGATGTTACCATAGCTATGAAATTTTGGACCTACCACAACGCTCGGGTTATGGTGTTACCAAATCCTGAAATATATGTTACTCTAGCTATAAAAGGTGTAACTCTCAGTAACACCATGAGATGTGTTACCTTAGAGTACTAATAAATAAAATTTTGAATTTTATATAAAATTAAGTATTTAATAAATTTTTAACTTTAAAAATAATTAATTTTAATAAAACATTGAATCTATTTTTATAAAAAATTATTCTATCAAATAATGAATTTTATATATATTTTATAAATAATAAAATATTTTTAATAAATTTAAATTGAAAAGGTTTTAAAATAAAGTAGTATTTAAAAATTAATAAATTTTGATTTAAATAATTAAAAAATTATTAAAAAATCAAAGCTTGTAATAACTATGAATAATTTATGAAGTAATATACCCACATAGACTTGATAAATGGTACCAAATAAAAAGCAGGAGCTAGTTAGAAATTTTAAGTTACAAAGACTTCGCTCATTTGATAATTACTGAAGTAAATAGTGTGAAATTTTATTTTTGACCAAAAAAATTTTACAATAACGAAGTGTATGTCTTGAGACCGGGAATTAATATTTTGAGGTTCAATTTTTTTCATTTGGGCTCCAAAAAACACTTAGCAAACATTGGTTTCCACCATTTTCTCCCTCATTTTTTTACTCCAATTTTCATGATAAAAAATTATTAAAATGAGTAATTTTATCAAAAATATTACCAAAATAACAGTAAAAAAAGACTTGAATTGTTTTTGGTTAAAAATATTTGGAGTTGAAGAAGATATTGGACCAAATACAGATATTAACCGGTCAACACCCTGCAAAATCAGCTTGTTCCCATTTCTCTCTCTCTCCTGCATCTCCTACCCCGATCCCCATCCCCATTTTCAACCCTAACCCCCGACGCCGTATTTTTCCTTTTCATATTGCCGCGTGGGAATAACCACTCCGATTAAGCAATCGATGAGTTCCTCAAAATCTTGGTTCGTCCATCTGCTGAAACACCCATCAAAGAAAAGCCCTTTTAGTTTTCCTTAGCTTCGGATTAGCGTTCGGGTTCTGTGGCAGGTGTTGATAATAGAGAGAGATGGTTGGATCGGATAGTTCAAATTCATCTACGTCCCCCTCTCTTCCACCGGAGAAAAAATCGCCGCCGAAGCATTGGGGTGTGACGAGACCTTTATCGCATGCGGTCCCCACCGATGTGGATATTCAGAGAAATAGGGCTTCGGAGAAGGTTGGCCTCTTATTTTTTATCGATATTTTCTATTTTTGTTTCTATTTTTAAATCGTGATTGCTAATTTTATATCGGCATTCTTATGTGATTGAGCTTTGCTTTTGCTGGGATTTAGGTTTTGGTGGAAGATGCCAACGCCGTTATTTTTACTTTTGGTTCCTACAGACTCGGAGTAAGGATATTATACATATGCGTTGATGTTTTCTTCATTTCCAGTTACATTTTCTTTTCAGAGTTCAACTTGGAAATCGAAATTGAGTTTTATATTGATTAAGATCACATCGAATACTTTGTATTGTACAGATTTTATGGCTTTTTATTGATTATGAGAAATATATGCAATATTAATCTGATGTTGTCCACTGGAACTTTTGAAGGCTTTGTACCTCAACTTCGGTGCCAAAAGTAGTAAGATGTTTTTATTGATCTTCAATCAATACTACTTGCTGAGAATGATGTGATTGCAGAAGCATATTTAATTATATCTCCATTAAATTGAGGAAAGTTAGTAAATCATGCTTAGTTTCACTTTACTGCTTTACCTCAAAATCCATTCCCACACTTGTGTATATTATCAACCCCTAATATGTCCGCCTTCTAATATCATCCAGCCTCTGAAGAAATGGATACGTATTATATCGGAGCCATAATCCCACTTGTGTTCACCCTCATCATTCGTAACAGAAAAAAGTCGAAAAAACGAGGTTTGCCCATAGATGTTGGTGGAGAGGCCGGCTATGCAATTCGAAACGCGAGATTTGATTCACCTGGGGAATCAGGATGGGAAGGAATCACAACTCTTGCTGAACTATTCGAGCGGTCGTGCAAAAAATATTCGAACTTGAGGCTGCTGGGGACTCGAAAATTAATTGCTAGAGAAAATGTAACGATTGATGGAACTAGGACATCAAAAGGGCGAACGTGTGGGTGATTACGAGTGGCTGAGCTATGGTCAAGTTTTCGAGGCCGTGTGCAATTTTTCTTCTGGTTTGGTGCAACTAGGACATCAAAAGGGCGAACGTGTGGTGATATTTGCTGATACACGTGAAGAATGGTTCGTTGCTTTGCAGGTAAATATCTCGTCCTGCTCTGTTAGAGTTCAATTTTAGTTCTTTAATGGAAACTTTATAGTGTTAACTAATTTTAGACAATTAATTGACATTATAATCTTCATATCACCGACCCCAACGTAGTTGGGATTAAGGTGTAGTTGATGATGATGATGATGATGATGATGATGATGATGAATGAGAACTTTTGCGGAATTTCTCTTGAAGTTTGGCATAAAACTACCCATCCATCTTTCAAAATTATGTATACCCCCTTATGGTGTCTCTTGAGCTTTGCATTTTCTTGACAAGTATTCCATATTGAGGATTGAATTTTTAAAAAAATCGAAACTAAAATTTATAGGTAGTTGGATTTTGAGAGATTACTTTTTCCCCCTTAATTCGGTTAAATCTGAGGAAGTTTTTTTTTTTTTTTTGGTAACTATCCCTTATTCTAGCTCCTTTCCCCTCATTTTCATGTTGAAAAGCAGTGATGTCTAATTGTTCATTTGACCAGGCTTGTTTCAGGCGCAATGTGACTGTCCTGACCATTTATGCATCTCTAGGTGAAGAAGCTCTATGCCACTCATTCAATGAGGTCTCTCTCTCTCTTTCTCTCTCTCTCTCACACACACACACACACATACGCGCGCGCGACACCCACAAGCATAGATTAGAAATATCTCAGTTTCAAAGGTTTATATTCTCAAGATATCATTTATTTTATAATGCATTTCATATAAATATATATGTTTTTTTATTGGGTACCATTAACGACTATGTAATGTTTTTTTTTTTAGTTTCTTTTTTCTTAGTAGACAATACCATGGATCGAAGGGAAGATAACTTCATGATGACATGCATGTTTGAACGGGCTATAAGTTAAAAGATTCGGCCGGCAAAAACATTTTTCGTTGACGTTTAATCTTATTCTTGATGACATGTTCTAAAAAAAATCTCCACCTTTATTTTTCAGACAGAGGTCACAACTGTGATTTGCGGATATAAGAAACTGAAGAAAATAGCAAATGTGAGTGGATAGCTGGACACTGTCAAGCGAATAATGTGCATGGATAATGTTGTCCACTGCAATATTAATCTGATGTTATCAATATTAAACGTGCCTGTTGTAGTGTGTTTTGTACTTTTTTTTGGTTATTTGTTACCTTGTAAATTTTTTGACGGAGATAGGGCCTACCTAGGTTGACAGTGATTGTTTTCTTTAAGTTTGTGTTTATTACACAATGATCGTTTTCTTTAAGTTTGTGTTTATTGGTTTCCAACTTCGTACGACTAACTAAAATCTGCACATGGTGTTTTCATATATGTATAGATACGCTGCGTGAGAAAAATGTGTATTTTTTCTGCATGTGCTTATACGTTCGTGTTTTGATTTCTGAAATCACTCTCTGCCCCTCCTCAGTTACCTGGTTTGTTATTCGTTTTATTTTGTTCATGTTTTTATCTGCTGCTTTATGAGTTTATGTGCTCTAATTACGCTTCCACTCGTTCTTAGCTCATGCAAAGCCTCTTTTGTTAGGTTGGTCAGTTTTTAACTTTTATCTATGTTTCGTTTAATTATTTTGATTTTTGCTTCCTTTGCTAATGTGTCCTTATGTAATTGTTTATACCTGATATTCATTTTGATCTTCTCACTCATGTTCTGATATGCTTTGTTATTATTTTATGCTTCAAGTTGTTCTTAGTTGTAGGTTTCAAGGTTATCTCAGAAATCAACTTCTATTTATGTTTTTTTCGGCAATATAATCAACTTCCCGGGTTCTTCTTTTTGGCCTTGTTATCTATTTTGGTATTGAAATTTAACTTTTGACTCCTTAACGGTGCAGCCACTCTGGTCAAATCCTCTCAAAGTGAAAGATAGCACAAATAACGCAAAGAAGGTAAGAGTACCCAGACGATCTTAAAAAATAGTGGTTAACAGGCTGCCTATTTGGAAGCTTAGTAACCATCACTAATTATTGGCTCTTCTTTCTTGTTTCATTCTGCAGCTCTCTCGTTCAAAGAAGGTGAAGTTTGTGAATTGACACCAACTCAGGCAAATTGGCTAATCATTGGCTAATTGAATAAATGTTCCGCATAATAGTTTCTTAGAGTCTATTTGTATATCAGTCTTAGACATCCAATGATGTAATTGGTTAAAAATGACCATGTTATTTTCTTCTAGTACTTGTATATATGTATTTGGTGATGTAGTTGATTGGTTTTGTGATTAGATATAGTTGTTTTTTTATGATGGGATTATGTGATGTAGTTGGTTTCTCTTAATTGGTTTGTTGGATTTTTTAATGGGAAATGCTAAATATAAAATTTATATTTTTATTTTGTTAAAATGGAGTTGTTACCTTAGGTACTATATATATATATATATTGCAAATGTCTTTCATTGGTAACACCCGTAACACCTAATGTGTTGCCATTGGTAATATAGGTGTTGCAATAGACTAAAAATTGTTGCACATTTATGGCCCCACCCGTGGGCCCCACAAAGTAGGCCCCACTAACAGGCCCAAGAAAAGTGGGTCCCACATAAGGGCCCCACCAACGGACCCTATTAAGTGGGTCCCACCGGTGGGCCCGGCCTGTGGGACCCACAAAATGGGCCCCACATATGGAACCCACTAAATTGGCTATATATTTTACAAAATTATAAAGTCTATTGCAACACGAATATGATGTTGCGGTAGAGTCCTTAGGATGTTGTTGTAGGGTCCTTAGGTAACAAATAATCCTATGTTAGCTTAGGATGATCCACATGTTGCGTTTGAGTCCAAAGGCTACTGCTCACAGAGCAACTTAGCTGAAATGTTACCTTTGCCCATTTTGGGTCTGTGGCAACAGAAAATTGGGTCTAAGGTAACACAGTATGTGGTTGCCGAAGGCCATTTATGGCGTAGTGTTTGGACCATCTTAGTAATCGGACTCCTAAGCGTTTTCAAATCGATTTATGATCAGTAATCGGATATTACCTAGTTCGTATGTTTTACGTAAGGAATCATATGTTTTGGGACTTGGACTAATCGGAACTTGGTATAATTCTTGAAGATCAAAGATAAGATATGACGTTGAGATGATTATCCGTATATTTGTACCTCATGATTCTGGAACTTCCACAAAACTTATTAGCATGACATGCTTGAGGATGACTTGTTGTATCAACATAGAATTCATGAATTCATCACCTTTCAACCCAGTTTTTCCGTTAGCAGTATTCTGCCATGCAAGATTAGCGCACGCTAACATATGTGAGTTAACGTGCGCTATCGGGGTTCAGTTAACGCGCAATACGTACGTAGCGTACGTTACGTATCAGCCGGTTCAAACTGTCAGTTCGTAGCTAGCGCACGCTAGTCTTACACGATAGCGTACGCTAACAGGCCGGCTTAGCACACGTTACGAAGAATACTGTTGCGATATTTCCTACACGCAAGTGCACGTCATCGTTTACAAGTAATAAAGTGATAAGTAGAGTATCGTTCCCACGAGGATTGAATCTCTAACTACCGATTTTTTCGTATTCCAATTTTATCTGAACAATCGAATTTGGGTTTTGTGATTAATAACTAAAAGAATTACTAAAAGACTAAGCAGTAGAAAACAATATCTTGGATAAAAGAAATCAAATGATGAATAAGTCTAGGGTTCTGAATCCACCTTAGTTTATCTGAATTTACTCTCGATTATCCGTACTAAATAATTTTCCCAATTTATTGAAGGCGGAGATTGCTAATATATTCTACCGCCTCTCCCGAGGTCAATAGATTTATCTAACGGCGACTAACGCACTCTATCCCTAGGTGAATTATCTCGTCGATAGGCAAAAAGCATGAAATCTCCTAAAGGCCACGTAGTTCCTATGAGTATATTCCTATCTCACAATAAACGGTCCTCACCAATAGTTCCTCACCAAATCTCCTCTCCCGATTCGAAGTGAATGATTAAATCAATACAACTATTGGCCAGATAATTGCAAGCATTAAACAAAATTGGGAAAACTCAATAAAAAGGTAATAAATTGGATAATCTCAATCAATTCGTTAAAACAAAGGTTTCATCAAAACCCTAGATTAGGGCTTTAGCCTGACATACTAAAAACTGAAAATACAGAATAAATAAACGAAAGCATAAAATTCAAACGCAGATGAATTTCGGATTCCTCCGTTCTTCAGCTTCCGCCTTCTGCCCTTGAATTCTTCTGCTTCCCTCTTCTTCTGCCGTCTCCAAGCTTAAGCTCTCCAAGGTTTTAGATTCAATGATTCCAAGATGATTTAATTAGGGTCTTAAACCCTATTTATAGCTCAGCACATTCATAAATCGCGTCCGTATTAATCGGTCGAAAACTGGCTTCGAAACGGCCCAAAATCCGTGCAGACCTACAAAACCCGCCAAGTGTGCCGCGGCTCACTAAACCTGTGCCGCGGCACATCGCCTTCAGCTGAATGCCTGGGCGTTAATTAATTCTTCTGTGCCGCGGCTCACCTGGGCTGTGCCGCGGCACAGAGTACAGATTACTCTGCCCTTCGGCTGGTGTCTTCCTGTGCCGCGGCTCAGCTTCCTTGTGCCGCGGCTCATAGTCCAGTTTTGCCGTTTTCGCCCGTTTTGCCTCGTTTTAGCTTCCGGACTTCAATTTCCTGTCAATCATACAAAATTAAGGCATTAAAAGCTCATTTAGATGATTTCACTCACCAAAATACTGCAAAATAATGACAAATAAGCGTATAAAAATATGCCTAACAAATACCCCCAAACTTAAGCCTTTGCTTGTCCTCAAGCAAAAAAGAATTAAAGTCAATAAAAGAATGTCATGAATCATCGTGCAACTCATAGTGTTCAACCTAATCAATACTATCCTGTAATTCTCTCTAAATAATACGAGTGTCATAAAAGCGAGCTACACTCAGAATAATGATTCCGCAAAGTAATCAAATTCAGTCCTAATCACTCGTTCATGAAGAAAATTCAGCTCAAAGATTAACAAAACGTGAGTTAAATCGACCGTCAATATGAAAGGCTAACACAACCAAGCTAGTTCGTCCCGTTCCACAGTCTAAAGGCACAATTTTTATGAGTTTCATAATAATTAAACCTCGGACAGTATTTCCTTATATATATGCTCAAGAATTTGATTCGAGTTGACCACTAGGTTAGGATCTCGGGATGTTTCATCGGGATAATCCTAGGGTGGAACTTCCATTCTCATGTATTAGGAAACCGTTTGACGTAAAAGACACTCATGGGGCACATGGATGCTTCTAGTTACTAAGTTCCCGTCTACAGCGGAGAAACAACTCGAATACAAAATTTCCGCATGTCCGAATCAAGGTTGCCATTTTACGCGAGAGTAAACAGCGGGTTACGCGAATACCCCCGGTTACTAGGCTCCCTATCATTGGCACATGTGAAATATCTAAATTACTAGTCTAATCAGGGTCGTCGTTTTACGCGAGAGTAAACAACGGGTCACGCGAATACCCCCGGTTACTAGACTTCCCATCATAGAACACATTATCTCGACTTTTGGGAAAAACTGACCGACTCTAAACTCAATCTAAGTGCCAACACGACTAAAGAAACGGTACGACTCACTATCCAGAAAATGTAGCCAAACGTATTGATGGGGATTTAAAAACAAGTATGTATCGTCTCTTATCTGCCAAGACCTCTACAATCACGAAAAATTTCGGACCTAATTGAATACTAAGCAGAACAGAAATAACTGACTACAACTCGACTAAAACTCGACCGCTTCTTCAGAGAGAAAAACAGTGTCGTAATATCAGTATCACACAAATAGAAGCACGAAAAATTCACGAATAAAGAAAACTAAGACTTTTACGCAAAGAAATGAAAAGTGCAACGAAATAATGTACAGCAAGAAAATAAGGTACAGCAATGAATGTAGAAACTGAAAGTAAATCCCCCCCCCCCCCCCCCCCAAACTTAGGACGTACATTGACCTCAATGGACAAAAATGATATGCAATAAAAGTAAAAGGTCAGGTACTCCCCTCCAGTCTGCTCAGGAGCTGGTGTCGGCGTCGTCCGGTGAGCTTGCACTCTTCTTGACTACATCATGCGGAGTGTGAATGAATGAGCTTGCATCATTAAAAAGGAAGTTAAGTACGAGCTCTCAAGTTGAACATGATGTAGGGGTTGGGGATAATGTAATTTGACAACACGATTCATTGCATATAATTTTGAAAATACCTAGCTTACCAATTTTTCATTGCTGCAATTTATCAAACACCTTGTGTGCACAAGTTAAAATGAAGAACAAAAATTTTGATGGTTAATTCCAAATCCCAAAAATAATAACAAAGATTATAACCCTGAATTACAAAAACCATCATCAACAATTCGTTCATAAACATCAATTCCATCACAATAACAAATTCCCCATATTCCAACTCCATTTTAGAAACAACAATGAAGAACAACTAGCAATATAAAACTCCAAATCTTTTTACATCAAGAATCACTTATGATTTAGAAATCAAAAATTACCTGGAGAATTTGAGAAGGAGACTAATAGAGTGGAACCAACTAACCTCATCGTGTGCAGGAAGGAAGGAAGGGAGGGAAGAAGTATCCTATGAAGGCCGATCGACTGAAAGAGCCTTACCTGGCTGCTCTTATTTTGCGACGGGGGCCGCGGCACAATAAAAGTGAGCCGCGGCCCAAAGTACAGTCGGACTGGGATGTTTTGTTATGTCGTCGGGTGCCGCGGCTCAGTGTGTTAGTGTGCCGCGGCTCAGCTTTAGTGTGCCGCGGCACACAGTACAGGCTCCCTGGGCGTTTCTTGATCATTTAGTGTGCCGCGGCGACAGTGTGCCGCGGCTCGGTAAGATCATGCCGCGCACAGTGCTTTGATCGGCCATTTTCATCACCGGTGTGTGCCGCGGCTCACCAGGATCGTCTGCGCCCATCATTGAATTTCTCCTTTGCCGATTCACCGCAGAAATTTTACACGAAAACATTAAGACGAGAGGGAAGGATGGATCAAAGAAGAAAGAAGACAAAAAGAGACTCTAAAAATGCAAGCAAACAACAAAGAATCTACAACTAATACTCGGGTTGCCTCCCGAGGAGCTCTAAGTTTATAGTCTTCAGCCGGACTTATTGGAGAACATTAGTTCGCTTTTCGCAAACTCCATTTGGTTTCCGCCCCGTTCATCGAACCGTTTATATTTTGGTTAAAATTATGACCATTGGTCATCAGCGGTTCGACTTTCGGTTCGGTCATCAAATGTAGTTTGCGAAAAGGTTTCGACTTGAATAACTTTCCGAAACACCCGGTTTCTCCATGACTAATTGTCCGCTTGGCTTTCGGCTCATTCTCCTCCTTCACAAACGAACTCACGACTGCAGCAGATTTTTCCTCATGCTCGAGGAACGCCACTCGTTCTACATCCTTCTTAAAACTTGGGCCATTTAACACAAAATCTGAATTTTCCCACCGACGCTGTTTTCGGTGCTTTCCTCTTTCAACAACATCCACACCTTCAATTTGTGATCCTTTATCAGCACTTCCGGGACATGGGAACAATTTGAATACTTGAAAAGTAACTTGCTCGTCTTGGACCCTCAGAGTTAACTCCCCCTTTTCCACGTCTATAAGGGTTCGGCTCGTCGCTAGAAATGGTCGTCCCAAGATGATTGGAATATTTTCATCTTCCTCCATGTCTAGTACGATGAAATCGGCCGGAAAGATGAACTTATCAACTTTAACTAAAACATCCTCGATTACTCCCCTCGGATACTTTATCGATCGATCCGCAAATTGTAATGAGACTGTGGTTGGCTTGGCTTCCCCAATATTCAGATTTTTGAAAATCGATAGAGGCATGAGGTTGATACTAGCCCCAAGATCGCATAGTGCCTTATTAAACGAAAGATTCCCCATGGTGCACGGTATGTTGAAGCTTCCCGGATCTTTCAATTTGGGTGGGAGCTTCTTTTGAAGAATTGCACTGCACTCCTCTGTCAAGGTGACCGTTTCAAACTCCTCAAGCTTTCTCTTCTTCGATAATATCTCTTTCATGAACTTGACATAACTCGGCATCTGTTCCAATGCGTCGGCGAACGGAATATTTATGTGAAGCTTTTTGAACACATCAAGGAACTTAGAAAATTGTTTGTCCACCCTTCTTTGCTGTAGTCTCTGCGGAAACGGAACGGGGGGGACACATGTCTTCGAGTTATCCGGCTTCAAATCTTTTGACTCCTCTGGCTTTAAATCCTTCGACTCCTCAATTTCCTTCTTCTCTTTACCCCGCTCGGGCTGATCCAGCACCTCTCTCCCGCTTCTCAAGCTAATTGCATTTAGACTCTCTCTAGGATTTGTCTCTGTTGTACTCGGCAATGCTCCCTCCGGACGAGCTGTCAACACATTAGCGATTTGGCCCAGCTGGACCTCCAAGTTCCGAATGGAAGCAGAATGATTTTGTAATGTAGCTTCTGTACGAGTCATAAATTGACTCGTATTTGCTGCCAATTTTGCAAGTGCTTCCTCGAGAGACACTTTGGGAGCGGAAGGGGGCTGCTGTTGATTCTGGGCGAACGGGGGCTGGTGTGAGTTTTGTCCGTTTCTCCATGAAAAGTTAGGATGATTGCGCCACCCCAGATTATAAGTATTGGATTACGGGTTATTCGGCCGATTCCCATTTCCTACGAATTGAGCCTGCTCCATCTGATTTTGCTCGAACGGATTTCCAACTTGACATTCCGCGCTCGGGTGTGATCCGTTACACCAATTGCATGTCTCTATGGTAACGGGGGCGGGTGCGTGCGAAAATGCCTGGAGTTGTTGTGTCAAAGCGGCGACTTGAGCTGATAAAGTGGAAATCGGGTCATTGCTTGAAACTTCCATGACTCTCTTCGGCGTCAATCTTTCCGATGGCCATTGGTATGCATTTTCGGCCATATCTTCCAAAAGCACGTGTGCCTCGGCCATAGATTTTCCCATGAAGGTCCCACCAGAGGCCGCATCCACGAGAGTGCGTGTAGAAGCACTCAAACCATTATAGAATGTATGAAGCTGAAGCCAATCAGGAATGCCATGATGAGGGCATCTTCGTAGCAATTCTTTATATCTCTCCCACGCCTCGTGGAGCGATTCCATATCGTACTGACAAAATGTGGTTATTTCGTTTCTCAACCTCGCCGTCTTAGCTGGTGGGAAAAATTTGGCAAGGAAGGCTTGCGCTAACCTCTCCCATGTTGTAATCGACCCCGGCGGTAAGGAATTTAACCAAAACTTTGCTTTATCCCTCAAAGAGAAAGGGAAAAGCCTCAATCGGATGGCATCGTCGGTGACATCATTAGTCTTGAACGTGTCGCATATCTCAAGGAAAGAAGCAATATGGGCATTCGGGTCGTCCTTCGGCAGTCCACAGAATGGGCTCGCCTGCACCATCTGAATAATGGCGGGCTTGATCTCAAAATTATTAGCTTGGATAGTGGGACGCCGAATTCCCGAAAACTTAGCGTTGACCTGCGGCATGGCATAATCTCGAAGAGCGAGTTCCGGTTGAACTTGCCGCACTTGGTTGTCTCCTCCTTGGATTTCGATATTCTCGGCCATGTTGACCGTCGTCTGCAACTCTCTTTTCTCCTTTTTGTTCCTTCTTAGCGTGCGCTCGAGCTCGGTATCCAAAGGTAGTAAGCCTTCGTTACCGAGTTTTCTCATGCACTACACAAAAGGTCCTGAAAGGAAAAACGAATAAACAAAATTAAATACACAAAAAAAATAAAAATAAAACGTTCAAATTAAGACTGGAAATACTTAAATCGATATTAGAAAATTTCAATCCCCGGCAATGGCGCCAAAAACTTGTTGCGATATTTCCTACACGCAAGTGCACGTCATCGTTTACAAGTAATAAAGTGATAAGTAGAGTATCGTTCCCACGAGGATTGAATCTCTAACTACCGATTTTTTCGTATTCCAATTTTATCTGAACAATCGAATTTGGGTTTTGTGATTAATAACTAAAAGAATTACTAAAAGACTAAGCAGTAGAAAACAATATCTTGGATAAAAGAAATCAAATGATGAATAAGTCTAGGGTTCTGAATCCACCTTAGTTTATCTGAATTTACTCTCGATTATCCGTACTAAATAATTTTCCCAATTTATTGAAGGCGGAGATTGCTAATATATTCTACCGCCTCTCCCGAGGTCAATAGATTTATCTAACGGCGACTAACGCACTCTATCCCTAGGTGAATTATCTCGTCGATAGGCAAAAAGCATGAAATCTCCTAAAGGCCACGTAGTTCCTATGAGTATATTCCTATCTCACAGAATAAAACGGTCCTCACCAATAGTTCCTCACCAAATCTCCTCTCCCGATTCGAAGTGAATGATTAAATCAATACAACTATTGGCCAGATAATTGCAAGCATTAAACAAAATTGGGAAAACTCAATAAAAAGGTAATAAATTGGATAATCTCAATCAATTCGTTAAAACAAAGGTTTCATCAAAACCCTAGATTAGGGCTTTAGCCTGACATACTAAAAACTGAAAATACAGAATAAATAAACGAAAGCATAAAATTCAAACGCAGATGAAGTTCGGATTCCTCCGTTCTTCAGCTTCCGCCTTCTGCCCTTGAATTCTTCTGCTTCCCTCTTCTTCTGCCGTCTCCAAGCTTAAGCTCTCCAAGGTTTTAGATTCAATGATTCCAAGATGATTTAATTAGGGTCTTAAACCCTATTTATAGCTCAGCACATCCATAAATCGCGTCCGTATTAATCGGTCGAAAACTGGCTTCGAAACGGCCCAAAATCCGTGCAGACCTACAAAACCCGCCAAGTGTGCCGCGGGACATCGCCTTCAGCTGAATGCCTGGGCGTTAATTAATTCTTACATTCGCGGCTCACTGGGTGCCGCGGCACGCAGTCTGATTACTCTGCCCTTCGGCTGGTGTCTTCCTGTGCCGCGTCTCAGCTTCCTTGTGCCGCGGCTCATAGTCCAGTTTTGCCGTTTTCGCCCGTTTTGCCTCGTTTTAGCTTCCGGACTTCAATTTCCTGTCAATCATACAAAATTAAGGCATTAAAAGCTCATTTAGATGATTTCACTCACCAAAATACTGCAGAATAATGACAAATAAGCGTATAAAAATACGCCTAACTAATACGTAGTGCACGCTAAGCAGTCCAGGCAGATTGTTTGTTTTGAGCTTTTCGGCCGTAGACCGAATTGTTAGACCATCGTTCGACTTGAGATGATTTGTATATCGTTCCTTTTGTTAAGGTTCAAGCTTGTTACGTTGATCGAAGGAGGCGGCCTTCGAGTGTGTCGAAATCATTGAAGTATTTCGTCCTTGCCATTTTCGAGGCAAGTATCATATGTCGAGTTCGATTTATCATGCTTGTGGTTTTGTTCATATTGTTGAATATGAGATGTATTTCTGGAAATTCTCGTGATACTCGCTGTTATTGGTTCGTATTGATGAACATATTGAAATGCATATGTGTATCCATAGTTGATTGATTTATGGTATAAATGATCCGAGGGGATCATGAGGATCTATGCTGAGGGCGCTGGATCGAATGTCCACCATGCGTTGGTCCGACGGGATCAACATGGGGATCTATGTTGAGGGCGCTGGATCGTTGGACGGGTTTTCCACCATGCGTTGGTCCGACGGGATCATCATGGGGATCTATGCTGAGGGCGCTGGATCGCTGGATTACCTTGTATTGTGTTTATGGAATCGTGAGGATTCGCATCGTTGGATTCCGGTGGCGGAAGTCCGTTTTGTATGTTTCATGATGCATTGATGATTTATTGTATGATGATACTTGTACTAGCATTGTTTTGCTAACCCCTTCGGGGGTGGACATTGTTTTGATGTTCAGGTAGCCGAGGAGCGGGGAGGCAACCACAGTACCGACAGGACTATGAAATGGCTCAGTGATGTGGTTGATGTTATTGTATTGTCTTCTTGGTTCGTTTAGTACTCGAGTACGTCTGTATTTAATAAAGTCAATTCGATATGGTTGTATAAGTTAACTTATTTGATCGGTTGAATCAAATCTGTATTTGAACTTCAGTTGTTCGATTGTATTGTTTTTACACTTCTTTAAAATTTAGCCTTGTAAATCCTTATCTAAAGGGTTTACGGCGCTGTAATTATTCCGAATATCTCGGGGTGTTACGGAATATGGTATCAGAGCTAAGATTTATGGATATCTTGGCAGTCGGGTTAGTTGGGTCTGTTTACGTTATTGGATTATTGGTCGTTTGTAACATCACTGCTGAGCCAGCATCGTCGTGTGGACCGTGGTTGTAAGTTTCCTAATCTCGGATACTACCGTTTTATTTAATTCATGTCTTGTAAACATTGATGGATGTACTTTGAGAAAGTTTGTCCTGGATATTGAGTATTTATGTTTACAGTATGTTGAGAGGAGGTCGTGGACGCGGACGTGGAAATGCGAGGCAAGAAGAGTCGGTATCTACCCCAGAGATAGCCGCTAGTCGAACGGATTCCCATTCCGGGGGACAGCAAAGATCGGCAAACAATAATGCAGATCCTAACATACCGGGAGTGCTTCAGCAGGTGGTTGCCCAGATAAACCAGTTTGCTCAAGTTGTGGATCGCATGCAGACGGCGATGGGACAGCAGCATAACGTGGAAAATCGAGGAGATAGATGGCTTACCGATGTGGTCAAATTGCATCCTCCGAAATTTGACGGTTCCGCTGAGACGCTTTCGTGGGATCATTGGCTGAAGGAATTGGAAAAGATTTTTGCAGGGATTAACTGTCCCAACGATAGGAAGGTTCCGGTCGCCCAGTATCTTTTGACCGGGGAGGCTTTCGACTGGTGGGAGGCCATTCGACCGGAGGAGCACAATGTTGACTGGACGGAATTCAAATTGATGATGGAGGCACAGTATTGTCCTCGTCCCGATTAGAGAAGCCCGAGTTCGGGAGTTTTCTCACCTCAAAATTTGGAAGTATACGTGACGGACGTGATTAAGACTTTTAATCACCGGTGACTTATGTGCGCCACTTGGTCGACCGAGGCGGAGAAGATTTTCATTTTGACATGCGAATGAAGCCGGAAATTCAGCGGTATATGTCCGGATTTGAATGTACCACCTTGCGGTGATGCTCGGGACAAGGCGTTGGCCTATGATATGAAGGAGGCAACAGAGAGAAAGCGGAAGCAAAGAAAGCGAAGGTGTCGGCAACTTCACGGAGGATAAGAGTAGCGGACCTCGCAAGTCAGTCCTCTTTTCATTCATCCAGGAGACCTCCGCACCCTTCTCGAGGTGGAAAGAAGTTCCGGGCAGCACCGACTGTTTCAGACGCAGGAAAGAAGTGTTACAACTGTGGCAAGGCGGGACATGTTCGACGTGATTGTTTCGCGCCTGCTGTGACCTGTTTCGAGTGTGGACAGGAAGGACATCGCGCAACATTTTGTGGGAATGCGACCCGATCTTTTGGTACTCGCACTCCAGCTCCAGTCCCGAAGGAGACGAGTGTGAACCAGACGCAGCAAAGTGGATTTCAGCAGCAGAACGCTAGGAAGAGAGAGGCATCCATCTTTGGGTCCGTTCCTCCGCTTTGTGCGAAATGAGGAAATCGATGATCGAGAACAGTTGTTGCATCAGGTACGATTCAGATCCTTTTGCAACCAGTTAGTGTCTTGTTCGACTCGGGAGCTACGCATTCTTTTATATCTTTGAACTGTGTTAATCATTTGAAAATCTCGTGCTTGTATGATTGTGAACCTTATGTTGTGGGATTACCGAGCGGAGAGAAAATTGTGGGAACCCTAGAAGCTAGGGATTTCCCAGTATCTATAGAAGGAAGAGAGTGGCCATCGAATCTCATTGTAGTTGACATCTACGGTGACGATTTAATTCTCGGAGATGATTGGCTCAACCGTTATGGAGTACATTACGAATTACCGAGAGAGTCATTTCCATCATTGCGATGACGGATCGAGCACTTATTCCGAGGATGGAGACCGGGATGCTCGGGAAAATTGATCAAAGCAATGAAAGCCGTGAAATTATCAAGGTGGATGTCACGGACTTTGGTGCTATGCCATGAGGAAAGAGGAAGGAGTAGAGCTCTCGTCTATTTCAGTTGTGAATGAGTTCTCAGATGTATTTCCTGACGAACTACCTGGATTACCTCCGCAGAGAGAGGTGGAATTCACTATCGAATTAGAGCCTGGAGCAGCTCCTATTTCCAGAGCACCATACCGCATGGCGCCACCCGAGATGTATGAACTCAAGAGGCAATTGGAGGTATTGTTACAGAAGGGCTATATCCAACCTAGCGTTTCTCCTTGGGGAGCGCCCGTTCTCTTTGTTCGGAAGAAAGACGGATCCCTCTGATTGTGTATTGATTACAGGGAGCTCAACAAGATGACGATCAAGAATAAGTATCCTATACCTCGGATCGACGACTTGTTTGATCAACTGCAAGGGGCTAGGATATTCTCGAAGATTGACTTGCGATCAGGATACCACCAGTTGAGAATTAAGGAATCGAATATACCGAAATCTGCTTTCAGATCCCGGTACGGGCATTATGAATCCGTAGTGATGCCGTTCGGACTTACCAATGCTCCTGCAGTATTCATGCGATTGATGAATCGGGTATTCTTGGAATACTTGGATAAATTTGTGGTCGTCTTCATTGATGACATCTTGATATATTCGAAGGACGCAGAGGAACATGCCGAGCATTTGCGTGTGGTTTTAAGCACCTTGAGGAAGGAACAGTTGTATGCAAAATTTTCTAAATGCGAGTTCTGGATTAAGGAAGTAACCTTCCTTGGGCATGTGATATCAGCCGACGGAGTTCATGTGGACCCGAAGAAAGTCGAAGCAATCTTAGATTGGGAAGCTCCTAAAAACGTGAAAGAAGTCCGAAGCTTCTTAGGACTTGCTGGATATTATCGCGGCTTTGTAGAGGGATTTTCCAAAATTGCTCGTCCGCTCACCCAGCTGTTACAGAAAACTCAAAAGTTCATGTGGAATGAGAAGTGCCAGGCTGGTTTTGATGAACTTAAGAGGAGGCTGACGACAGCACCTATATTAGCGCTGCCAGAGGGAACTGATGGATTCATGGTATACAGCGACGCTTCAAATCAGGGTTTGGGTTGTGTGTTGATGCAGAAGGATAAAGTGATTGCTTATGCCTCTCGGCAATTGAAACCGTACGAGATTAATTACCCGACTCATGATCTGGAGCTAGCAGCTGTGGTCTTTGCCTTGAAAATTTGGTGACATTATTTGTACGGCACTCATTGTCAGATCTTTACAGATCATAAGAGCCTCAAGTACATTTTCAGTCAGAAAAAATTGAACATGAGGCAGAGAAGGTGGCTGTAATTGATCAAGGATTACGACTTGGAGATTCTCTATCATCCGGGGAAAGCAAACGTAGTAGCCGATGCTTTGAGCCGAAAACCTGTTTCTCTTCGAGTGTTGGAAGCACTTACGTCCCAGACCAGTATTCAACGAGAACTGATCCGCGAGGGGATTGAAGTGTGGGCACCAGGAATCCAAGGGCAACTTTATGTGATGGAACTGACTTCATCACTAGTCGAGGAGATCAAGTCTAAAAAATTGAACGATTCTCTGATCCTTCGATTATGTGACGAAGTAAAGAAAGGAAAAGCCCCAGGATTCGTGATACAAGACGATGGAGTTCTGAGATTTCAGAGTCGACTTTGCGTTCCCGAGGATGATGATTTGAGACGTACAATTTTGAAGGAAGCTCATAGCGCGCCCTATTCTATTCACCTAGGCAGTAGTAAGATGTATAAAGATTTAAAGCAAAACTTCTGGTGGGGGAATATGAATAAGGACGTAGCGGAGTACGTTTCGAAGTGTTTGACTTGTCAGCAGGTTAAGATTGAACATCAACGACCTGCCGGAATGTTAAAACCGCTTCCGATCCCTGAGTGGAAGTGGGAGGATATCTCGATGGACTTCATCACTAGCATGCCAAGGACTAGAACGGGAATGAACATGATTTGGGTTGTAGTTGATCGACTAACCAAATCGGCTCATTTCCTGGGAATTAAAGATACATGGGGACCCGAGAGATTGGCACGAATATTTATTGCAGAGATAGTCAGATTGCACGGGACGCCGAAGACCATTATTTCGGATCGAGATGGTCGTTTCGTGTCACACTTCTGGAAAGCAGTTCATAAGGCTTTGGGAACTGAGCTCAATTTTAGTACGGCTTATCATCCCCAAATGGACGGTCAGTCCGAAAGGACTATTCAAACTGTAGAAGACATGCTTAGAGCTTGTGCTTTGGATTGGTCAACTGATTGGGAAGTTCATCTGCCATTAGTTGAATTCACCTACAATAATAGTTGGCATGCTTCGATTAAGATGGCACCGTTTGAAGCTTTGTACGGGAGAAGATGTCGATCACCCCTTTGTTGGGATGATTCTTCGGATTTGATCGGGACGGAACCAGAGTTGATTATTCAGACTCAAGAGAAGATAGCTTTGATTCGAGAAAGACTGTTGACTGCCCAGAGTCGACAGAAGTCTTATGCAGATGTACGTCGTCGCCCTCTAGAGTTCGATGCTGGGGACCATGTACTATTGAAGGTGTCTCCTACACGAGGGATTTTCCGTTTTGGGAGGAGAGGCAAGCTTAGTCCGAGATATATCGGACCATTCGAGATCCTCGAGAGAGTTGGAGATTTAGCATACAGGCTGGCCTTACCGCCATCGCTGAGTCACGTTCACAATGTGTTTCACGTATCCCAACTGCGGAAGTATGTACCGGACCCGAGTCACATCATTGATTTCGACGAGATCGAGATAGCTAATGATGGCACCTTCGAAGAGAGACCAATCAAGATACTTGAGAGCCGGATCAAACAATTGAGGAATAAACCAATACACTTGGTCAAAGTACAATGGTCACGACATGGAGTCGAAGAGGCCACTTGGGAAACGGAGGACAGTATGAAGACTAGATATCCGGAGTTGTTTTCATCTTAAGTTTCGGGACGAAACTTCTTTTTAGGGAGGAAGGATGTAATACCCGAGATTTCTGTTATGTAATTGGAACTTGTGATATCGTAATGATTGTACTTTTGTCTGAGTACTATTCTCCGTATTTCATAATCCGATGTTGACGAGCGTTTAATTTCGTGTTTGTGATTTAAAGATTGTAAATCTGCGCATGTAGCGCACGCTATCGGCTATGTTTAGCGTGCGCTAACGTGGATTCATAGCGCACGCTACTGAGGATCATTAGCGCATGCTATGCGTGGTCAATTTGATTGAGACGTGCGGTAGGTGAGAGCTGGCCGGGGGACCCCTGTCGGATCGTGTCGGGATGTACCTGGACGGCTTTCGGGAAAAGCCGAGTCAACGCCTTAGCGCACGCTACAGGTATATGCGTAGCGCACGCTAAGTGCTGAGTACAGATTAATCAGTGAGCCGTTAGCGCACGCTACGAACAGGGTCTAGCGCGCGCTAATAGCCATTTATTATAAATAGGACAGCATCCTATTCATGATTTCAGTTCTCTCTTCTCCCATTACCGGAATTCTTACACTTAGAACATAACTTCCTTCATCCTAAACACTTCATATCAACACCCTAGCTCGTGATTGAAGATCGTACATCGTTGGAGATTGGCGTTCAAGCTTTCGATGTTGGATTGCTTCAATTTCCTCCGTGTTCTTTACTACCTTGAGGTAGGTGATTCTTCACCAATACTAATAGTGTTCTAAAGGATGTTGATCATGTTCATATAGTCAGTTAGATTCGTTATTAGTCGTACATCGCATGTTAGAAGGATACTTTTGACGTATCGGCATTATTTACCGATTGAACCTTTGTACCATCTTAGTAATCGGACTCCTAAGCGTTTTCAAATCGATTTATGATCAGTAATCGGATATTACCTAGTATGTTTTACGTAAGGAATCATATGTTTTGGGACTTGGAATAATCAGAACTTGGTATAATTCTTGAAGATCAAAGATAAGATATGACGTTGAGATGATTATCCGTATATTTGTACCTCATGATTCTGGAACTTCCACAAAACTTATTAGCATGACATGCTTGAGGATGACTTGTTGTATCAACATAGAATTCATGAATTCATCACCTTTCAACCCAGTTTTTCCATTAGCAGTATTCTGCCATGCAAGATTAGCGCACGCTAACATATGTGAGTTAACGTGCGCTATCGGGGTTCAGTTAACGCGCAATACGTACGTAGCGTACGTTACGTATCAGCCGGTTCAAACTGTCAGTTCGTAGCTAGCGCACGCTAGTCTTACACGATAGCGTACGCTGAAAACGCGGCTTAAGCGCCGCGTTACGAAGAATACGTAGCGCACGCTAAGCGATCGAGCATTGTTTGTTTTGAGCTTTTCGGCCGTAGACCGAATTGTTAGACCATCGTTCGACTTGAGATGATTTGTATATCGTTCCTTTTGTTAAGGTTCAAGCTTGTTACGTTGATCGAAGGAGGCGGCCTGCGAGTGTGTCGAAATCATTGAAGTATTTCGTCCTTGCCATTTTCGAGGCAAGTATCATATGTCGAGTTCGATTTATCATGCTTGTGGTTTTGTTCATATTGTTGAATATGAGATGTATTTCTGGAAATTCTCGTGATACTCGCTGTTATTGGTTCGTATTGATGAACATATTGAAATGCATATGTGTATGCATAGTTGATTGATTTATGGTATAAATGATCCGAGGGGATCATGAGGATCTATGCTGAGGGCGCTGGATCGAATGTCTACCATGCGTTGGTCCGACGGGATCATCATGGGGATCTATGTTGAGGGCGCTGGATCGTTGGACGGGTTTTCCACCATGCGTTGGTCCGACGGGATCATCATGGGGATCTATGCTGAGGGCGCTGGATCGCTGGATTACCTTGTATTGTGTTTATGGAATCGTGAGGATTCGCATCGTTGGATTCCGGTGGTGGAAGTCCGTTTTGTATGTTTCATGATGCATTGATGATTTATTGTATGATGATACTTGTACTAGCATTGTTTTGCTAACCCCTTCGGGGGTGGACATTGTTTTGATGTTCAGGTAGCCGAGGAGCGGGGAGGCAACCACAGTACCGACAGGACGATGAAATGGCTCAGTGATGTGGTTGATGTTATTGTATTGTCTTCTTGGTTCGTTTAGTACTCGAGTACGTCTGTATTTAATAAAGTCAATTCGATATGGTTGTATAAGTTAACTTATTTGATCGGTTGAATCAAATCTGTATTTGAACTTCAGTTGTTCGATTGTATTGTTTTTACACTTCTTTAAAATTTAGCCTTGTAAATCCTTATCTAAAGGGTTTACGGCGCTGTAATTATTCCGAATATCTCGGGGTGTTACATAGTGTCGGGTAGATCTATCAAGTTCCAAACTTGATTATCGTATATGGACTGCATCTTTGACTTCATGGCCTCTAGCCATTTCTCGGACTCTGGTCCTGAAGCAGCTTTTGTATAGGTACTAGGCTCATCATCTATGAGCAATGTGTCATCATCCTCTGTTACGAGATACCCATATCTATCAGGTTCATGTCGAACCCTATCAGATCTGCGAGAAACTTGTATACTTTGAACTGGCTCCTCAAATAATTGTTGAGCCTGTTCAGTTTCCAAGCAATGTCTTCTTCTGGTTCTCTAGTTTCCTTGAGTATTAATTTTCTCCCACTATATCTTTTGGAAACAAATTCCCTTTCTAAAAAGACAACTAATCGAGGAACAAGCACTTTGTTCTCCGTGGGCTTATAAAAGTAGTATCCTTTAGCTTTCCTTAGGATCCCACAAATAAAAATCTTTCAGATCCGGCCACCAATTTATCAAACACTTGGCGTCTTACGACCGCTTGACAACCCCAGATCTTTAGAAAAGACAAGTTTGGTCTCTTACCAGTCCATTTCGAAAATGGTGTCTTTTCAACTACTTTAGATGGAACATGGTTAATGCTGATGTTTCTAAGGCGTGGACCAAAAATTATAATGAAAGCTCCGTTTGACTCATCATATATAGAACCATATCTAATAAAGTTCGATTCCTCCTCTCGGACACGCTGTTATGTTGAGGTGTTCCAGGAGGAGTAAGTTTTGAGACAATTCCACAACTCCTAAGATGATTATCGAATTCTTTGCTCAAATATTCGCCACCTCGATCCGATCAAAGAGCTTTAATTGTCTTGCCAAGTTAATTCTGTACTTCATTTTGGAACATTTTGAACATTTTAAAAGATTCATGTTTATGCTTCATAAGATAAATATATCCACACCGACTAAAATCATCGGTAAAAGTGATGAAGTATTGGTACCTGCCTCTGGCATGAGTGCTAATAGGTCCGCATACATCAGTATGTAGTAGGCCGAATAGATCACTAGCCCTTTCTCCATGACCAGTGAAAGGATTCTTCGTCATCTTGCCTAATAAACAAGATTCGCATGTCCCATATGACTCATAATCAAAGGAGTCTAAAAGTCCATCGTGATGGAGTTTAGAAATGCGTTTCTTGTTTATGTGGCCAAAGTCGATAGTGCCATAAGTAAGTCGAATTAGAATCATTGAGCTTAGATGTTATAGACTTCCAAAGTATTCGACTCATCTAGATCAATATTGTAAAGGCCAGTATAAAACTTTGCAGTACCATAAAGCAAGTCATCAAAGAAAATACGAACATTCTTATTCTTAATAAGAAAACTATAACCTTCACAATATAATGTAGAAACTAAAATAATATTCTTATTCATAGGAGGAACATAATAGCAATTGTTCAAGACTAACAAAAGCACATAGGGTAAAACTAGATAATAAGTTCCAATGGCTAGTGCAGCAACTCTAGCTCCATTGCCGACTCTTAGATCCACTTCCCCTTTCTTAAGCTCTCTACTGCTTCTCAACCCCTGCATATTTGTACAAATGTGAGATCAACATCCAGTATCAAATATCCAAGAGTTAGAAGTAGATAAGTTAACTTCTATAACAACTATACCTGTGGTAGTCTCACTACTCTTAGTACGCTTTAGCTTTTCCAAGTAAACCTTGTAATTTCTCTTCCAGTGTCCTGGTTTATTGTAATGATGGCAAGTCCCGTCTTTGGGAGCTTATGCCTGAAAATCAGCTTAGTTGGGTCTTTAGCTTTGGCAACTTTCGATTTAACTTTATCCTTGCCTTTGTTGTTGAAGAACTTTCATTTGCTGACCATCAACACGTGGCTTAGTTTCTTCCTAATATTATGATCAGCCGTTTTAAGCATCTCATGGATCTCAGCAATGAATTTCTCCATCTCATTCATATTATAGTTCATAATAAACTGGACAATACTATCGAGTAATGAGTTTTGGTTCACATCCATGGAGTGCTCCTTAGAAAATGGAAAAGCAAGCCTATCAAGATGATCAATGTGCCTTTTCATCATGAATACATGAGCGCTGAGATATGTCCTCTTAAACATCTTGCAAGCATACAAGGCTTGAAAGGTCTCATACCTCTCTTGCCTAGCGTGCTTTGAGAAAGTGTCTTTCAGGTGAGCATTAAGCTCATAAGCTTCCATTTTTTACAGATTCTTCTGAAGTTCTGGACAAATGGTAGCCAACATAAGACAATTGACATCAATGGGATCATCACAACTTCTTCCATTCTGTACAACTTTCTTTCTTGCTTGAGAACTATTCTCAAGCTATGGATCCAATCCAGATATTTGCTGCCATTTTCTTTGAGCTTGTCCTTCTCAAGGACGGAAAAAGGTGATATGGTGGATGTGTTGTTTGATGCCATTCCATTATCTACAAAATTAATATACAAAGTATTTAGTCACATTTATATTTCTCAAAAAATACTCCCACTAAAACAAAATATCCTCAATTTTACAGTATTTGTTATTCTAGTGGGCTAAGACCTCATTTTGCACAATTCTAGATTCAGCTTTGGCATGACCGCGTAGAATTGAGCTACTTTAGGTGGATAACTCTTTATCGATTGCATCATATATAACTCTTAGATTATACTTATGGGATTTGGCATCTTATGCCCAAGCATGTTATAATCCCATCTTATGCCTTAAGATTCAAAACTATTTTGAATTTTAGTTCTTTAAAATACATAGGTATCACCATTATCTATCCTACCTTACTAAGATAATTCGAGCACCCAGCTTTGGCATGACCTGCTCGAGATTATCGAAGTCTTGATAGTTGTTTTAATTGAATAGCATTAAAATTTTAACGAGGGATTTTATCCTATGTTTCATGTCTATATTGACTAACACACACCTAACCATACATCCCATCACATACATGCATAAATTAAACATACATAGCATCACATGACATAATAAAGCATAGGACCGTGTATAGTATGACCGTAATCCTAACGTAATTTTCATGAGCCAACATGAAAACCACAAAGGTCAATCTAAATGGTATAATTGGTCTTCATTGATCCTCCAACTCCTTGCAACGTCATATACGATCAATTGACTCCTCGAGTCGGTCCTTCATCTCCTTCTTGTCTTCATTATATTATGAAAAACTATACTACACTAGTAAAGTAAATTACAAGAGGGCAAACGACATGCATGTCGGAAATAAAATAATAAATAAATAGACATTTCGCACGCCGTAAGAACTAATTTAAATTAAACAAAATGCAGACCGTTAAAACCAACCCAAAATTAAATTGAAAATTCAATCATATTGGTCAATTTTATGGTCATGCCATACACCAAATATATACTACTATTAATTATCATATAATTAATAAACACATAATATGAATCTGCCAGACAGTCAGATATAAGAATAAATTTCCTGTTAAAATGAACAAACATGAACTGTAGCCCATATGGCCGCATTGCGCCATCCCATACTTAGTGAACAAAGCCGCGCGGGTTCGAAACCCGCCACCAAGAAAACAGCATTTTAGCAATATTTATTTTGGGTTTTAAAACAGGCTGTTTGGGTTAAATAATATTGTAGCCTAGATGGTGTTGCGCTGCCTAGGTATTCCGAGTACTGCGGGATCGAAGCCCGCGTGAAGCAAAATTTATTTTGCGGATTTTCCGCGATCAGCGAATCTTGGTCCGCGGTTCCTTAACCGGAACCAGACCCGACCCGGACTGAAGACCCTCCAGAAAATAGATCTGTTCTATAACAGTTATGGACATAAAAATCGCAAAATAGTTCTATAACACAATTTATATATTCAAATCATATAAACATATTCTACATAAACAATTAAATTACTTGGAAGTTGGCTCTGATACCACTGTTGGGTTTTACGAGTATCTAATATAAGAAATTAGAGCAAAAATGCAGCGGAATAATAATCAAAAAACCAGATGAGGATCTTCATGCAATAATTTAATTGATTTAATAAAGAATTCGTCGAATTACCTTAATTCGAAGAACAGAACTAAATTCGGACCAGAATCTGATGAAAATCGTCTTCCTCTTTCGGTGATCCACACACGAACAATTTGCACAAGCTGGATTGCTAGATCCTTACGAATAATATTGATAAACAGTACAACAGATAATTCCTTGCTAGAAAGATTGTACTGTTGACCAAATCAACTAAGGGAAGAAGACAGGATGGCCGGACCAGACTCATTGGACAGAAAATTCGGTCGATTTAAGGAAAAGGGTAGGGGCCGAATTTTGTCTCTTGATTCTCTTGTGACAACTCCTTGTCCAAGATCCTTTGTTTATATTAAGTAAATTCTAGAGTTAAAAC
This sequence comes from Orobanche coerulescens, assembly GCA_033398695.1. Lineage (NCBI taxonomy): Eukaryota > Viridiplantae > Streptophyta > Magnoliopsida > Lamiales > Orobanchaceae > Orobanche > Orobanche coerulescens. The sequence goes on along the minus strand of CM065805.1, from coordinate 141,427,385 downwards.
TCTATTATTTGCTTAGTTACCTCTTAACTTATTAAATAATATGATATATATTATCTTATATTTATACTTCCTCCGTCTCATAAGAGTGTGCTAACTCTTTATAGGCACGGGTTTTAATAAAAGTTAGGTAGTGGTGGATTTGAGTGGAGAAAGGGTCCCACTTTTTGTTGTATGTATATATTATTGTTGTTGATTAATTAAAGGATAAAATATGTAGGTCATCATTGGTATTGTTGTAAATAAGTCAAAAAGATGGAGTAAAAGTATAAGGAATATTTTCTAAAAATGGAATGGGCACACTATTGTGGGACGGACGAAAATGACAAATTTAGCACACTCTTGTGGGACGGAGGGAGTATTACGTACTCCCTCCGTCCCTTAAGTATAGGCACTTCGGTGAATGGCACGAGTTTTAATAAAAATAATATTGAGTGGGGAGAGAGTATGACTTTATAGAAAGAAATGAAGTGTTAAGTGGAGAGAAAGTATGACTTTATATAAAGAACGGGTAAAGTGATTTTACTAAAAATGATGTGTGTCTAATATTTAGGAACAGACAAAAATGGTAAAAAGTGTCTATACATAAGGGACTGAGGGAGTATTATTTATCCTCTAATGAATATAATATCCAGTATTATATTTACCTTTTCCAATTGATAATTAAATAATATAATATATAATAACCTATATTATACATTACTCATTATTAATTTTTTTATTAATATAATATCCAATATTATATCTATTAATTATTTTTACTTGTCGTTAATTATCGTATGTGTGAACCAAAAGGCTTATATTGTTGGCAATCATTTAATACCTTATTAAATGAAAAATCTTAAGCGATCTCTAGCAAGGCATTATGACTACTCAAATCCCTTTGTCGCGCGATATCATATTTGAACTAAGTCATGGAAGCTGTCAGACTTATTATGTTCAAATGCTTTCTCGATCTTGAGTAGACAGATTGACTCAAATGACTCTTCATTTGAGCATGGCCATGCATTTCCTTCAGTCCTACTTATATAGGGACCCAGCATATATCCCTCTCTAAAGAGAGGGACAAATCCCCATCTTGATTATTCATTGCCCTCTACATGACTCGCACTAATGCCGATCGCTAATATTTATGATTGCCATGTTTTAGATGATGTTGGATTACGTCAACGCATAGAAGTTATCATGTTAGACTCTATGATAATCTCATGTTCAAGGATTTATAGACATACTGTTATACTGAGATTCACTTATGACATTTTCTTGTAGTAATCTCAATGCGGATCCGTCCAGTGTTGCGTTCTCCAATCAATACCCATAAGTTTGATCCGCACCATATACATAATCATCTGATGATTATGAATCAAACTTAGAATAACATATTAATCACTTGAGTCTCCACTCTACGTGACTGGACCTGGGACATATGAATAAATTTATAATTCTTGAATAACTATTATTCGATTATTATAATATTAAAATATACACCATTACAATAAATGAGAAATAGATGACATCAAATAACTTTATTTAAATATGACAATTACAAGTATAGGTACATCGAATGTCTTAGGGCACTATTCCCAACATATATCTTTGTGGTTTTCAATATTGGGGGATGCATTTGAAAGAACCAAGTGGGTCTACGAACTCAGCCACAAATACCTATTGTATCACTATTGCAATGAGCACACGTGCACCAATCTAGTGCCTATATTCATGTTATGAGCACCAATGTACCACATATCTTCATGATTTTTCGATCTTTGGGGACACTTGAAATAACCAAGCAGGATACAAACTTAGCCACAAATAACCACTGTGTCAGAACTGCAAAGAGCACAGATGCAGCGCCATACACAGTGTAGAAGCACTTATTTACCACATATCTTCAGGATTTTTCAATATTCGAGAATGCATTGGAAGGACCCAATCCAACCAGTAACCCGGACCCATCCATTAAAGAGACTTTTCCGCGAGCTTGCGTATCTTGAAATAAAGTATCGACTTGATACATTTTCCTAATTGTTGTTAATAAAATTGATAAGAGAACGACGATATCAAAACACCACAATACGTGGTGTGTGCAACAACCACAAAGTATTGACTTTCAATAATTTGGTGACTCCCCCAACACCGTCACAATTTTTTTTTCTACACGCGAGAGATACAGACTTCTCTCATGGTCTCATCCTGTGGCAGGGTCAAGAGCAACCGGATAGGTCTCCAAAATAAAAATATCCCAAAAGAGATAATTGAAAAAGGTCAAGTTATAGATAATTACCTTGATAACAAAATTAGATACGTGATATAGCAATTGACGTTGTGATCCGATCGATTGGTTGGTATGTGATGCACTAGCGTGAAATTGGAGGTGCAATTTTGGTGGATTTGGAGAACATAAAAACTCAAGGTTGATGTCCGGAACTATTGGATCGTAGAAGTTAAGAAGGGCCGATTCGGGCTGGGCCAGCTCGTTGAGGCAGGTTTTTCGCGTTTGGTTGCGCACGGTGGATCGTGGCTATCTTGGTCGGAGGGCTCATTGCGTTTGCATGCAGTTAATCGGTTGGACAAGATAGGAGGCAGGGCAGATCCAGACAGCAGGAAGCAAGCGGTCGAGGAGCGGGATTGGGTTGCGACTGGCGATGGGCCCGACAGCGGGATCCGGGATGACGGGATTGAGGCTGGCGAGAAGAGGGTTGCAGTGGTTTTAGGGCAGAGCTGCTAGGGTTCAACCGCAAATAAATAGTTCTGAATGATGAGATACTCCCTCTGTTTCAGTCAAAGGATGACAGAAAGTGTATATATGGTGTATTTTAGGTAATAATTGGTATATGTAATGATGATAACGTGTGGTGGAGATTAAAATGTAAAGATATTGATAATGAATGTATGATGGAGAATAAAAAGTAAAAAATAATTATTTGATTTGATTGTGGAAAGTAATATATGTAAACCAGGTATAATATCATAATGATATATAATAATACTTTATATTTTCTTAATATGAATATGGTGTTACACCGAAATAGGTATAACACCATATCAACTACAAGTATATATTTTATATTTAATATATTTTCCTAATATTAATATGGTGCTACAACAAAATAGGTATAACACCGAACTTTCTACAATTATATATTAAAAATATCACATATTATATTATTTAATTTAATTTAATTCACTAACTTTACTTTGTAGCAAAGGCGAAATCCCTCACCCCCAGGGCCCCCATCCCCCGGCCCGACAGTGATTGGTGGAGGAATTAAATCATGGTGACTCAACGGCCCACCAGGTGGGAGGAACAGTGTCTCTGGCCACATGAGCTATCCCCACATGGAAGGATAAAACTCCCATATCGCATCTCGCTGTAACTCAAACTTGCGTTCAGTAGAATCACCAAGATGTTGAGTTACTTTAGTTCACCAAATAGTTAAGTTCAATTCACAGCCTTTAGTGGAGAATCGTAATCTTATGTGTGGCAGTAAAATCCGTCTAAGAAGAATCTGAGGACAATTACTGAGGTATTATCCAAAAAAAAAAAAACTGTGTGAATAGAAAATAGGTGGTAGTAGGCTAGCAGCTAGGGAGCGAGCAGGCATGAGGCATGTACGCATTGCATTGACAAGTTCAGAGCAAAGAAGTAATCAGTGGGCATGCGCGGGCATGTAACCCAATGTGATAATGGCGCGATCAGTGCCTAAATTTACTTCTTGCAGGGGATATTTCAGCCTCTTGGGGACTCGCAAACGACGATCCTCCTTGTGTATGTGAAAAAAAAAAAAAAAATCAGTGGGCAGGCAGCAGATCCCAAAAATCAAACATAAGCAGGCAATAATAACGAATTGTGTTAGGTGGTTGTGAAAGCAACGTGTCAATAATTTTGTTCTTATGCATTCTCAAGCAACCAATATTAGTGGGACACATGGTGTCTCCATATATTTCGTTGATGAAAGATGTATTAAATGAATAAATTGTGCCAATATTAAGAATAGATGTGAGTTGAAGTTAAAAAAAATTAAAATAATTATAATTTTGAGTATGTATTAGAGATTATATATGTAAAAAATAAAATTATATTGATTTTTTTTTTTGAACGGCAAAAAAAATATATTATATAAAAAGGGGCAATAAGCAAGGAGCTATTGCCAAAATGTACAATTACAAACCAATGAGAACATACATATGAACGAAGAAAATCAAATAAAATACCCATGACATTAACTGCAAGGTTCATAATGTAACACCCCCAAAACCGTATGAGAATATTACACGCCGTAGACCCTTTCCACAAGGATCTACCAGGCTAAGCATCCATAAACAACCAAGTGCTTGCCCGACCAGGGTCAAACAATAAAATGGTACAGACCGATATGGTCACTGACACGTGAATACACAGACCGATGAGGTCACACAACCCAATCGATAAAACTGACTTAAATAACATTACCCACACAGGGGTCGAAATACAATACATCGGAAGACTGAAATCAACTCTGACAACACAACAAAAATCAAAATAACTCGACTCATGATTAGTATCGCACTCGTCATCCTCTTGTGCCAATCCCGTGATCGCCTCGAACTGCATGTACCCGGACGCAAAAGACATCCACCCCCGACACTGGGGTTAGTAAACTCCACCGCTTTACTAGTGCAAGTATCAAATCATACGAAATGTAACAAGCAATTAATAATCGTGATCAAATATAATAATCAAGTATCAAATATTCCCGGAGATTTTCACAAGAGAAGATAAGTTATGAAGCATTCAAAATAAGATTATCATCTCGAAGTTTTAGAATTTCAAAACCTTAAGACCTCAAGTCCTTATTCACAAAACCTTTCAAAAACTTAAGGGCCTTAACCCAAAACTTGTTTCATAATTCAACAGTTTACAATACCGTAAACATTTCCATAAATCTCGTGGGGCTCGGCCCAACATTCTTTCTTAAAACTTGTCCTGTCAAAACTTTGATTTTAAAAGTATCAATCTCATGACACCGTGATCCACTGTCACGTCTCTCCGTAGGTTCAACAACCCGCGGACTACATCACGCACAATTAAACAAACATAATCAATTCCGACACCGTGATCCACCGTCACGTGTCTCCGTAGGTTCAACAACCCACACGGACTATTAACCAAACATAACCAATTCCGACACCGTGATCCACCGTCACGTGTCTCCGTAGGCATAACAACCCGCATGGACTATATCAATCACAACAATCACACACACGCCCCGACACCGTAGTCCACCGCCACGTGTCACCGTAAGCCCCGTCGAGCTCACCCGGTTGACGCACCGTGTCCGAAACTCATGGTCCGCCGCCATGCGTTATCGTAGGCCTCGCTGCATCAAAGACGATTGGACCTCGCACTCACTAAGTTCCGATCCCGTAGTCCACCGCCACGAATCCTCGTAGGTCCCGTCGAACCAACACGAGTGAACTTAGCGGTCACACACATATTCACATTCACATTACATACAACAACGAGCACCATTAATCAATCACCTTGATCACCACAAAATCGCATATCACGCAAATAACACAACCAACTCAAACGGAACATATTTACGAAGGCAAGCAAAGTCATTATACATCTCATACGTAATTACTAGTCGCAAGATACAAGTCGTATAGTAAGATACTTGCCTTAATAACCGCTACCAAACGCTTCGAAGAACACGGTTCGATCGGGAAGCTCGAACCCCAAAGAAGGCAACGGAAGTGTTCCGACTCGAGTTCTTCACAAGAATTCGTTCCTAAGTCACAACGATATCAATTCAATCACAATTCTACGAAAACATATGGAACTTCCCAAGTTCTACCCATTGAAGCATTTTATCGGACACTTTGAAGGCGTAGTCCAATTCAATCGATTATTCAAAGAAATACTCAAATCCGTTCCACAAAACTTCAAGGGTATTGAATGATTACGAGTTTACAATCAAGTTTCATCAAGAATCAATCAAAACAAAGAAAATCGGCCAAAACACCAAGAAACCCCAAGAACATCCAAAAACCAAAAGTTTAGGTGTTCTTACCTTCGATCCGGTGGAAGATGATGTTAATCCATGATTCCAACTTCCAAAACATGTTTATATAAGTTGATTCTACTCAAAACCATCGATCTATGGTGAAAAATCGCGGAAGGAACGAAGAAAAGTGGAAAATGCCGATATGACTCGGTCCAGCCTTAAATAGCCGACTGCCGGCAGGGACTCGACTGCCTCCCGCTAGACACGGTCGCGCCTTCCGATAGTGACTGTCCGCGGTGCTCGGCATTGACTCGACCGTGTCCCGAACACGGCCGGCCTCTGCGCCGGTTCCGGCTTATCCTAAGAGTTCGGCTCGGCCGTGCCAGACGACACGGTCGGGTCCTGAGGCAGAGAGTTCTGGCTTATCCGGACGAGTACGGCACGGGCCGTGTCGGACGACACGGCCGAGTTCGGCCGACAGTGATCGGCCAATAACGAGCGGGTGAGCTAAAACGACCATAACTCTCTCGTCCGGACTCCGATTGACTCACCGTTTGAACCATTGGAAAGCTAACTCGATGCTCTATAATATTGCAAAGATTCAGAATTTTTGGAGTTACCAAAAACTAATGGTGATCTAACAAAGTCGAACTCATACTTAGAAAAGTCGTTTAGTAATCCTGAATTCAACAAAACGACACCGAAACCCGAACCTGAATACGAACCGAAGATACGGTTACGAAGTACTCACAAAGACGAATCTAAGAGCTAGTAGAACCCACGATTCCGACCACCCGAAGGCTCGAAATTCGACAACGGAAGGTAATTACCCCAAACTTTGGGAAATTACGAAAATGGCCCAAATGCCCGAAAATCACCATACGACAACGAATAATCAAACCGAAGCTCACAACACGTTTAACAACGTTAAATGAACTTACGAAAAACCCCAAACGACAGTTTCGAACGAGATTCGCAAGAACCGAACTCAAGCGCGGAAAAGTCGCTAAAAAGCACCGAACTCAACAAAGCAGCACCGAAACGAACTCGGATGACAAAAAGTGCAGAATTAAATATTCTCCGAATGACGAAACGGTCAAAAGCGAGTCGTCAAAACGGACTTCGGCCGAAAAAAGAAATTTACCGAAAATCGAAAATTTGCGGATATTACATTCTACCCTCCTTAAAAGAAGTTTCGTCCCGAAACTTAAAACAAGTAGGGGGAAGAAATATTCCGCCAGGAAAAAACTCGACAAGATACACAAGAATGCGTAACTAACGCCCAACGGCGAAATGTTACAAACAACGCAAAGGAATATACGGCGTGAAAACACGCTCCACGGCGACCAACACAACGTCGCCGTTAGGGATATAATAAAACCAACAAATGACAAGCGTCATCAAACGGATAATATAGCCAAGTCAATTATCCGTCAATCACAAAACACAACGAACGAAAATCAATATGATTGACCAACCCAACGGTACATCAATCAAAACGCGAGCCAACCGCTGAACAAATACGGAATCCCACCGCCCAAGGGTTGGAAGATCGAAAACGAGACTAATTTCCCGAACTTAAGGGAATTAGGAAGGAGCCTGAATGCTCAACAATCACGAAACGAGAACAAAACCGAACAAACAAACGATCGAACCACAACGATCGAGACAACAAAAATCGAACAATCATGTTCAAACACGAAGGATAAGAAAATTCAAACAACAACTCCCGTGATGATCCGTGAGAACAACAAGACGCGTGCATTCCCATAAGATCCACAGAAAGGGAATAGCGATTGAAAAGTCACAACGACAAATGAGTTATTCCAAAACAATACCACACTCGTTCGATCAACAAAAGCAAGGGGCGGACAAGCTCGAAATGTCAACGAACATAATGAGTCGACAGTCGAAACACAAGAGTTCCAATCCGATCCACTTCGAATAAAAGAACTAATAGAACCAGATGAGGTCACTCCCGAACAAGGTTCACAAGAATCGAACTGAACCCAAAAAGCCACATCGATAACCAGATCGACCCACAACAAGATCACAGTTCGTTCGAACGATGAAACCGAAATACAGAACAAGTTCATAAAGTATCAACGAACATGACGAGTCAATAGACCTGAGAAAGAGGAAATGCAGAAGTCAAAACGATACAGGCATTACATTCGACCTCTTATAAAAGAAATGTAATTCCCGCAACTCACAACAACTGGAGTAAGGTGACAACACAAAAAGCAAACGACAGAAATATCTCCCATGGGCCTCTCAGATCCGATCCTCATATCTTTATCGGTTCGCGCCCCGAAAGACTCGGAACCCAACTCGCAAAACTGGATCCTGTGTCTCTCGGGTCCACACTTGAAAAGCGTTACTGACGAGAAGGACAATTGGCACGTACATGCCCCCGGCACAATACGTTCGAAATGCCTCGGCTCGGCATATCGAAAATACAGATGCTAGATACAATGGAACATAACACCGCAAAACAACATACCGGAGATGCCAACTCAGCATAATAAAGAATCATAACACATATCATATACAACGATTACCATCGTAAAGTAATACACACACAAACACTACAACAACGACAGTATCGTTCGGCGACATCAACGGCCCGGGCGATAATCAGCACATAATTACAAACATTATGAAACAATCACACATGTACACAAACGTACAAACCCAAGCTTCAACATCTCACACTCGTGCGACAACACGCAAATCGCCACGAGGCGATAAACAAGAACACTACACACACCCTCACGCAGGGCTAGTACAATAATTGCGTGGCAATGCCTCGACGTTCATGCCACCAATTCGATCATACTCGGGAGGAACATCAAAACGACAAAGCAAAAATCATACATACATTCCCAAACGCAAACGGGAATTGATAGGTTTTAAATAAAAACCACCTTTTGAAAATAATTTAGAAAAACACCGGTTGATCTTGAGTATCACCTTTCAAAAAAAAGTGCAAACGTGAAACATCGTTATCGAGACTTTGGAAAACCATTTCGCATTTGAGAAAAATGAGGACACTTTCTCTTAGTGGAAAACTTTCAGAATATTCGACCCTCGGGTCTAAGTAAAAGTGTTTATAAAACATTGAAAAATATCTCAAAACATTTTGGTCCTCGAGGTAGAAGAATTCGGAAACATATCGTGGCGCCTTGGAAGTACCATGAGAAAACAATTCATTTTAAACGTACGTCTCGAAATTTATTTCTAGGATACTCAAGGTTTTCAAAGATAATTCAATGGGCTAGAATGCCCAAAAATCTCAGGTAATTACACGGAACATTATAGCGTTGTGGGTCCCACGCCGGAACCCACCAGGATAAAAACTATTTACAAAAACGCCAAAAGGGCCGATGACGGTAATATTTCAAAAACTCACAAAAGCCATTTACAAAATACTAAATACCGTCATAAGAATTTCGCCAAAACGATCAAGGCCATAATGTCAAAACTCGGTTAAGGGAATCAATTTTCAAAATAAAACTCAGTCGGTAAAATACTGAAAGCCATTACAAAAGAACTCACGCAGCGGATAAAAAAAATACAGTCCAACATGCACAATCCAATTGAATACGTCTCACAGCATCTAGTTTAAACATATAACAAAACCATTCCTCGGAGTTTCCCACGAACTCAGTCGCCGATACCTTTTCGAAATCCATCAAGGTTTACAACTTCCACCCCATACCACACCGCCCGGTGGTTCAAAGATAAAACAATAATGTGCCTAGTTCTATACACATACTATATGCCACAAGTACTAAACACAATTATATTACACAATACTGTGTAAAGAAAATCATGCACCACAATTAACTCATTAAGATAAAATCGAGATACACAGGTACTTCGCATAAAAGAGGAGACTTACATCCACAGGTCGCACGGAGGTGACGGTCGCCCACGATACTAATCTCGTCCGACAACATAACCGACACGTTGTGACTACGCACAACTCAACTTGTCACCTGATGACTCAAACGACATGACAACACATTACTCGACAAATCACGACTTGACTCGACCCGACAGCCTAGGTTTCCGCAACCTAAGCTCCGATACCATAATTGTAACACCCCCAAAACCGTATGGGAATATTACACGCCGTAGACCCTTTCCACAAGGATCTACCAGGCTAAGCATCCATAAACAACCAAGTGCTTGCCCGACTGTGGTCAAACAATAAAATGGTACAGACCGATATGGTCACCGACACGTGAATACACGGGCCGATGAGGTCACACAACCCAATCGATAAAACCGACTTAAATAACATTACCCACACAGGGGTCGAAATACAATACATCTAAGATCAAATCAACTCGACAACACAACAAAAATCAAAATAACTCTCGACTCATGATTAGTATCGCACTCGTCATCCTCTTGTGCCAATCTCGTGATCGCCTCGAACTGCATGTACCGACGCAAACAGACATCCACCCCGACATTTCGGGGTTAGTAAAACTCCACTGTTTTACTAGTGCAAGTATCAAATCATACGAAATGTAACAAGCAATTAATAATCGTGATCAAATATAATAATCAAGTATCAAATATTCCCGGGAGATTTTCACAAGAGAAGATAAGCTATGAAGCATTCGAAAATAAGATTATCATCTCGGGAAGTTTTAGAATTTCAAAACCTTAAGACCTCAAGTCCTTATTCACAAAACCTTTCGAAAAACTTAAGGGCCTTAACCCAAAACTTGTTTCATAATTCAACAGTTTAAAATACCGGAAACATTTTCATAAATCTCGTGGGGCTCGGCCCAACATTCTTTCTTAAAACTTTTCCTGTAAAAACTTTGATTTGAAAAGTATCAAGCTCATGACACCGTGATCCACTGTCACGTGTCTCCGTAGGTTCAACAACCCGCACGGACTACATCACGCACAATTAAACAAACATAATCAATTCCGACACCGTGATCCACTGTCACGTGTCTCCGTAGGTTCAACAACCCACACGGACTATTAACCAAACATAACCAATTCCGACACCGTGATCCACTGTCACGTTTCTCCGTAGGCATAACAACCCGCACGGACTATATCAATCACAACAATCACACACACAGTCCTGACACCGTAGTCCACTGCCACGTGTCACCGTAAGCCCCGTCGAGCTCACCCGGTTGGACGCACTGTGTCCGAAACTCATGGTCCACTGCCATGCGTTATCGTAGGCCTCGTCAGACCAGCACGGTTGGACCTCCGTACCTCACTAAGTTCTGATCCCGTAGTCCACTGCCACGAATCCTCGTAGGTCCCATCGAACCAACACGAGTGAACTTAGCGGTCACACACATATTCACATTCACATTACATACAACAACGAGCACCATTAATCAATCACCTTGATCACCACAAAATCGTACATTGCACGCAAATAACACAACCAACTCAAACGGAACATATTTACGAAGGCAAGCAAAGTCATTATACATCTCATACGTAATTACTAGTCGCAAGATACAAGTCGTATAGTAAGATACTTGCCTTAATAACCGCTACCAAACGCTTCGAAGAACACGGTTCGATCGGGAAGCTCGAACCCCAAAGAAGGCAACGAACGGAAGTGCTCCGACTCGAGTTCTTCACAAGAATTCGTTCCTAAGTCACAACGATATCAATCCAATCACAATTCTACGAAAACATATGGAACTTCCCAAGTTCTACCCATTGAAGCATTTTATCGGACACTTTGAAGGCGTAGTCCAATTCAATCGATTATTCAAAGAAATACTCAAATCCGTTCCACAAAACTTCAAGGGTATTGAATGATTACGAGTTTACAATCAAGTTTCATCAATCAATCAAAACAAAGAAAATCGCCAAAACACCAAGAAACCCCAAGAACATCCAAAAACCAAAAGTTTAGGTGTTCTTACCTTCGATCCGGGTGGAAGATGATGTTAATCCATGATTCCAACTTTCAAAACATGTTTATATAAGTTGATTCTACTCAAAACCATCGATCTATGGTGAAAAATCGCGGAAGGAACGAAGAAAAGTGGAAAATGCCGGATATGACTTTCCCAGCCTTAAATAGCCGACTGGCGGAAGGGACTCGACCGTGTCCTGCTAGACACGGCCGCGCCTTCCGATAGTGACTGTCCGCGGCGCTCGGCATTGACTCGACCGTGTCCCGAACACGGCCGGCCTCTGGCGCTTCCCGCTTATCCTAAGAGTTCGGCTCGGCCGTGCTGCACGACACGGTCGGGTCCCGAGGCGAGAGTTCTGGATTATCCGACGAGTGCAGCACGGCCGTGTCGGACGACACGGCCGAGTTCGGGCCGCGTGATCGCCAATAACGAGCGGGTGAGCTAAGACGACCATAACTCTCTCGTCCGACTCCGATTGACTCACCGTTTGAACCATTGGAAAGCTAACTCGATGCTCTATAATATTGCAAAGATTCAGAATTTTTGGAGTTACCAAAACTAATGGTGATCTAACAAAGTCGAACTCATACTTAGAAAAGTCGTTTAGTAATCCTGAATTCAACAAAACGACACCGAAACCCGAACTCGAATACGAACCGAAGATACGGTTACGAAGTACTCACAAAGACGAATCTAAGAGCTAGTAGAACCCACGATTCCGACCACCCAAGGCTCGAAATTGACAACGGAAGGTAATTACCCCAAACTTTGGGAAATTACGAAAATGGCCCAAATGCCCGAAAATCACCATACGACAACGAATAATCAAACCGAAGCTCACAACACGTATAACAACGTTAAATGAACTTACGAAAAACCCCAAACGACAGTTTCGAACGAGATTCGCAAGAACCGAACTCAAGCGCGGAAAAGTCGCTAAAAAGCACCGAACTCAACAAAGCGGACCAAACGAACTCGGATGACAAAAGTGCAGACTTAAATATTCTCCGAATGACGAAACGGTCAAAAGCGAGTCGTCAAAACGGACTTCGGCCGAAAAAGAAATTTACCGAAAATCGAAAATTTGCGGATATTACATTCTACCCTCCTTAAAAGAAGTTTCGTCCCGAAACTTAAAACAAGTAGGGGGAAGAAATATTTCGCCAGGAAAAAACTCGACAAGATACACAAGAATGCGTAACTAACGCCCAACGGCGAAATGTTACAAACAACGCAAAGGAATATACGGCGTGAAAACACGCTCCACGGCGACCAACACAACGTCGCCGTTAGGGATATAATAAAACCAACAAATGACAGCGTCATCAAACGGATAATATAGCCAAGTCAATTATCCACAATCACAAAACACAACGAACGAAAATCAATATGATTGACCAACCCAACGGTACATCAATCAAAACGCGAGCCAACCGCTGAACAAATACGGAATCCCACCGCCCAAGGGTTGGAAGATCGAAAACGAGACTAATTTCCCGAACATAAGGGAATTAGGAAGGAGCCTGAATGCTCAACAATCACGAAACGAGAACAAAACCGAACAAACAAACGATCGAACCACAA